>CM057092.1:8820480-9420480 GCA_029959045.1 Taenioides sp. WSHXM2023 | reverse complement strand
GAGGCGGGGTCAGATGAGGAGGAGGAGGAGCGTCCGGCCTGGAACAGTAAACTGCAGTATATCCTGGCTCAGGTGGGATTCTCCGTGGGGCTCGGGAATGTCTGGAGATTTCCCTATCTCTGCCAGAAGAACGGAGGAGGTGAGAGTCGAATTTACTATTATCCACTTTTTTGTGTTTTCTGTTTTTCACATTTTTAAGATTTTTACAGTCTTAAAAATGTGAAAAACAGAGCTAATTCATTTTAAACGGTTTGCAGTAGTCCAAAGTTATTCCTCACTTACTTTATGCATTTGGAGCTTCCTAGTTATTCACCATGATGAGTTTATAAGCACTTTTCACAGTGGAGCTTGGGCATCACAACACTGCTAACATCATGTAGCATGCTAACAGTGCACTTCCTGGTTCATCATTTTATGCAGACAGTACACAGCAGACTTATTTTGACTATAAGAAGGCCACTGCTTATACAATACATCTGTTCTGGGCAAAACAAATTTTACTTTACTACATAAAAAAAAAAGTACAGTCTCATGACAGCAGTGGTTTGAGGGTTGGAGAGTTCACACATTAACCCAAAGGTCAACACTTCAATCCCAGCTTCGACAAGTTCATACTGTAGTTGTGTCCTGAGGCAAGACACTTCCACCCATGAATGTGGAAGTGTTAGCGGTGGTCAGATGGGCCGAGGGCACAGATTGGCCCAGCTTATATGTTGTGTGTTCTTCATATTGTTTAGACTCTCTCTGGTCTCTTTCATCAGTCTCTCCCTCCTGTATTGTGTGTGTGTGCTCCTGATATTGATTTAACTCGCTCAGTCGCTCGCTGTGTTTCTTTCTCCCTATCTCCTGTCCCCACCCCTCTCTCCTCTTTTTTCTCTTCCTCCTCCCCTTCTCTCCCATCCTTTTGTCCCTCCCTTTTGTCCTCTTTCTCCTTCTCTCCTGTATTGTGTGCACATGTGTGTCCCTGGTATTGTTTTAACTCTCGCAGTCTCTCGCTGTGTTCTATGTAATTAGATTAACCCCAGACAGTCCGTGTGTGTGGCAGTGTTTTTATATACATGTGAGGACATTCAGGCCTGTGTTTGAGACTGTACGGTAGAGCTATGCAAAAATTCAAAAGATCAGTTGATCGTGATCTAAACTTTGGTCGACCTTGATGATGAGCACATTTTAATCGACAGGTCTACAGCCAATCCTGTGGCAGTAAGAGCACATGATACTGAAGAGGAGTCACCGCTCTCTTGTTCAGGAGAAAGCTCTGAGTTACAGCATGCCTCTTTTTTGCCTCCTCATGTGTCTTCGCGTTTCAGAAGTTTTGACTTTTGCATAATTTGACTAAAAGTCCATTGTCTCCTTCCCTCTGCATCTCTGTGTTCGGTGCCATCTGGGTTTAGGCTAAGATTAGGCAAGTGACTATGGTTAGGATCAGTCTCCAGAAAATGAATGGAAGTCAATGTAATGTACAGAGCCCATGACCAAACAGTGAAATCCACTTTCATTCACATAGTCTCATACTCCACCATTCCTCTAGTAACGTTTCCTTCTAAAATGGTCACAGTTAGTATTTTTTCAAACAACTTTAACCAACTATTCCCTGAGGTACTCCAGGTTCAGTTACTGATTTAAGTACTGATTTAAAACTGCTTAAGTATAGCCTTGTTTTTTGTTTAGTTCTAGTTTAATCAACAACATTTTCAGGAGCCTGTGATAAATACGAGTGTCATGGTCCTGTTTAGGAGTTTGATTTTCAACAAAAGGGTGAGAGCGACTAACTGAAATCTGTTGCTAATGCAAGATAGCTGGTGATAGTAATTTTATATGTGAGAGGCTTGTTTAACAGAACAAATCAGCTCACCTGTCACAGTTTCAACTAATTCAGCTCTTTTCTGGTCAAATTGTGTTAAAACAGAGATTGAAGTCTAACTTGAGTAACAGCACTTCAGACAGAGCTGTGTATACAGGCATGGCTGGGATCCTGTAGTTTAAGTCTGACTTGGTTTAAGTCACTATATTATTAACACCCTATCAACATTACTGTGTTAAACATAAGGCAGTAAAAGTAGAGCCCATTAAAGCCCTGTATTTAGAGGTGGGTTCAGACTAGTGGTTTAAGTTGGACTCAGTAATCAGAGTCTGACTCATTTAAGCCCTGCCTTCAGTTACTCACCTAGTCTGTAAATACAACTTTAATACTTCTACTACTGTTTAAGTGTTCATCACGGTCATAGTGGAACCATGGGTGGATGGGCTGTGTGACGCTGTACTACACAAGTTTGTTTGTAGAGCTGTTTAAACTGTCAGAGTAGCTTCCCCATTCATTTTTAATATAACTTCATTATGCATTTGTGATTACTGAGACTTTGTAGCTGCTCTGTCTGAATGTGAGCTTTGTTTTTACACAGTCTAACCAGATAAAACTGACTTAGCTGGAACTACAACAGGTAATCTGATTTGTGCTGTTGGACAAGTCTCAAATAGCATTCCAGTTAACACCTAAACAGGACCTTGTATTGATCACAGGCCTCCGAAAATGTGTTGTTTAAATCCATTTAGTTTGTTTTTTCTCTTAAAACCTTTTTGGCAATGCTTGCTAATGTGTGCATTGTGTCACCAACTGCTGAACATTCTGCCAAAGACATACATGCAGACCTTCCCCGAGTGACAACACTGCAAAGTATCAATATTGAAAACATACATTACAAGTGATCAACAGCATTTTTTGCACCAGGCTCAGATCAGTCACACATCAGCTACCAGGGGAAAACAGGAAGCCAACAGTGATTAGGTCTTTTACAGTCATATGTGGATGAGACATGCATGATAGTGTATCTCATGATGAACAAAAATAATAGCTTTATAAACCTTGGGGACTTGGGGGAGTGTGAAAGTGAAATAGGAAACTTTGACTTGTCACCTAGCAACCATAATGTAAACAAGTGTCAAAACTTCATCTAAATAGTAATGATTAAACTAATGAAAACACCTTTATTTAGTTAAATGCCTTCCTAGTACGTAAATTGTCCCTGAAGTGTGGATGGTTGAAATTTGCTGATTTTTTATTCTGTTTTAGAACTCAGTACTACTTCCTGTATTTTTGTACTTTTCTTCTCAACCTTTTTCCACTTAACTGATGTAAAACTGTGTTAAATATTTACCACAGATACTATACCACCAAACCAAGTCAGAATTCTAAAAACATTTTAGTCTATAGACCTATTGTTACTGTTACTGAGTGTGATCCTGTGAATATCCATATAATAATATAATATCCACTAATCCAAGAATCCCCGGCATTTCAGAACATGTTTGTAGAGGTCTAATCTACAGGGGTAGCAACTTAATAAGACACAAGAAGGGCATCTGACACTTTTGTGTATGTGTGTGTCTGTGTGTGTGTGTATTTGTGGTTTCACATCAGACTATTTCCTGGAAGTGAATGTGTCTCTTTATGATTCACATTTTGCTACTGTAGTGTGTTTGTGCTTATGACATCTGTGGTTTTATTATATCTATTCATTTTTAATTATCAAGTAAACTTAAAGGTGCATTCTGTAACTTTTCTAGTGAGGGGTCAGCCACTTGCTTGCCTTTATAGAAGTGTTATTACAGAGCTGTAAATGTTCCACAATATGGCATTGAGGTTATCTAGCTCACATTCATTCAGTTACAGATGAGTTTTTATTGCTGTATTACTTTGAAAAACATTTGTACAGTGAGAGGGCTTGCCTATAACTCGGCCTGGTTGTCTGAGTGGATAGAGACATTTAATGCCATACAGTGGAACAATCAAGCCAAACAAAAACATTCCTTACCTGATCCTTCTGGTAGTATTGTTTTGGCTCATGAGTTTATACATCTCTCTGTACTGTAGGAGCGTACCTGGTCCCCTACCTGATCCTGCTCATTCTCATTGGGATCCCTCTCTTCTTCCTGGAGCTCGCTGTGGGGCAGAGGATTCGCCGTGGCAGCATCGGCGTCTGGAACTACATCAGCCCCAGACTTGGAGGCATCGGCTTTGCCAGCTGTGTGGTAAGTACACAGATAAGTTAACACTACTACTACTACTACTACTACTACTACTACTACTACTACTACTACTACTACTACTACTACAGCTGTGTGGTAAGTACACAGATAAGTTAACACTACTACTACTACTACTACTACAGCTGTGTGATAAGTACACAGATAATTTAATACTACTACTACTACTACTACTACAGCTGTGTGGTAAGTACACAGATAATTTCTGTCACTGCCACTGCTACTACTACTACTGCAAATACTACTACTCAGAAGCTAAGCAGGCCAGGCCTGGTTGGGTGGGAGACTGCTGGAATACCAGGTGCCATAGTGGGACAGCAGTGACTCTAGTGCAAACTGTGGTGTCCTTAGGCAAAATACTTCACACACATTTCTAAGTATGAATGTAGTCTGTTGGTGTTGGCCATTGGTGCATATTGGCAGCCTCGCCTCTATCAGTCTGTCCCAGAGCAGCCGTGGCTACGATAGTATCTGAGTGTGGAGTGAATTAATAATACACTGTGTAATGCTTTGACCTGTCCTTCACCTGTCAACCTCACCTGTCTGTCTCTCCTCAGGTGTGCTTCTTTGTGGCGTTGTACTACAACGTGATCATTGGCTGGAGCCTGTTCTACTTCTCTCAGTCGTTCCAGCAACCTCTGCCCTGGCATGAGTGTCCTCTGGTCAAGAACAAGACCTACACCTGTGAGTGTTAAAACAAATCTACACCAGTGAGAGTGTTATACAGAACATAGAACAGAATCTACATCTGAGAGCATGCATCACTATACTTACTATGTTAATACAAGAGCTACACCATACAGAAGAGTACCTCCACCTGTGAGTTTATCATACACAATCTGCAGCTGAGTGTTAAAACAAATCTACACCAGTGTCTGAAGGGCCACTACAGTCTGTGTTCGAGATGCTCTGGCCATTAGAGGTAGCATTATCTTCTGTGGCAAATAGTTGCAACTTTACTCATAATTCTTTAGAAAAAGTGTGGTATTGGTTCTGTGAAATGTACCAACAGCTAAATGTGCATTATCAGAGCTTTTGCCAATACCTGTATTGGTTTCAGAACAAAACTAATCGTTTGCCATTTTATTTACAATTTAGACAATTTATAGACAATTTAAAATAAGTAAGCTGATACAACAATCCCCCTTTCCCCTTCTCTCCCTTCTTACCTCCCTGCTCTTTCATCCCTCTTCCTCTCTCTCTCCTCAGATGTGGTCCCTGAGTGTGATAAGAGTTCGGCCACCACGTATTACTGGTACCGCGAGGCTCTGGACATCTCCGACAGTATTTCAGAGAGCGGAGGTCTCAACTGGAGGATGACCCTGTGTCTGCTGGCTGCATGGACCATGGTCTGCCTGGCCATGATCAAGGGCATACAGTCCTCCGGGAAGGTACTAGAATCACACAATATTTTTCCGTCTAATAGAACACACAGTCCTCTGTGAAGGCACTAAATAAGACTAATGTATTGACCATAACAGATACTGTCCTCCAGGAAGGTACTAGACTCATATATGTATGAGTCTAGTACCTTCCTGGAGGACCTGGAGGACTTTATAAAACACACAGTCCTCAGGGAAGGTGCTAGAATCACACAACATGTTTCCATCTAATAGATCACACAGTCCTCTGCGAAAGGTACTGAAAATATACTACTGTAATGTCTATACAGCATACAGTCCTCTGGGAAGGTACTAGAATCACACTAATGAACTTAAAAAAATCTATAGAACATACAGTCCTCCAGAAAGTTACTAACTTACAACATATAATCCTCCGGGAAGGTACTAAATGCAACTGTAATGACAATACCATAGAATATCCAGTCCTCCAGAAAGGTACTAAATTAGGGTGACCAGAATTTCAAAATTAAAAACTGGGACACTCTCGGTTTGGGGTGGTTGGTAATAATAAAACTGTGAAACAAGTGCGTAATTAAGGAAAACTGTTCTGTACTCGACCCATTCATGACATGTGAGTCAGTATAGTCACATTTTGTTTGTGTTTTGGTCATTTTTAAGCAGCTTTTCTGTATTTTACCTAAACAAATGTCAGTGTATGCCTCTCTTTGCTGTTGGCAGATATAAAATTGGTCAAAAATAGGGCAAAAATAGGGACACCAGGGACATTTCTTGCATAAAATTGGGACAAATGAATGGTTTTGGATAAATCTGCAGTGACAGAGGACACAGGGCTCAAAACTGGGAATGTTCAACACTTCAACGCTGACACAATGCACACGTGAGTAAAAACCAAAAATGTTTTAATCGTCTGACAACTCTAGAAAAAATACAAAATGGAGTTAAACAACACATCTTCAGGAGCCTGTGATTAATACAAGCGCTCATGAGGTGAGAGTGACTAACCGAAAAAAAACAAAACAAAAAAAAAAACCTTGGCGAATGTGTGTGAGAGACTTGTTTAAGTGAACAAATCAGCTCGCCTGTTGTAGTTCCAACCAAGTTACCCCTTTCTGGTCAGTTTGTGTCAAAATAAAATAAAGTCTAACTTGAGTAACAGAACTTCTAAAAGAGCTGTGGCTTTCAGTTAGCGTCACAACCCCAGAGACTATTGATGACATCAGCTGCAAAGTATCAAATAGAACATCTAGTCCTCCAGAAAGGAACTAACTCTGTACTGACTAGACCATCTAAAGAACATCATATAGACCAACTTCGGAAAGGTGGCTTTTAGAATAGTGTGCTTGAAGGAGAGGTGATGGCAATAATCTGAAGAGCTTAATTGTTATTGCGAACAAAATGGTGGCCCTACCTCCTTGTCAATGCCCAATCTCGTTTGATCTCTGAAGCTAAGCAGGACTGGGCCTGTTTAGTACCTGGATGGGGTGTCCTTGGGCAAGACACTTCACCCACATTGTCTAGTTTGAATGCGGTGTGTTTGAGAGTGTTGGCGGTGGTGCGATGGTGCAAATCGTGGAGTGAATGATCTTAGTAGAAATTGGATTTGTTCCCTCCTGACCCAGTCTTTGGAAATGTAGGTTTTCCTCTGTACAGTTTATAGGGGCAGAATTTATGAATGAAGATTATGATCAATGAAACAGTGGATTTAAGTGGATTTGGAGTAAGCTGAGATCAGAGGAGGGATCAACCAGAATCAAAGAATTTCCCAGAATTTTAACAGAGGCCATTTTGTGGAATTAACTTTAACTGGAGCCTGTCCTCTGACCTTTTGCTGATGAACTTGCCATTGTAGAGTTACACAGGATATAAAGAGAAAGTGCACCAGGATTACCTGAGAAGAGTCAGCACTAACCTTTAGCCGCTGTGGTAATCCGCTCAGGTGCTAGTCACGCTACTGTCAGTGCTGATGCTAAGCTAAAGTCACATGAGTTTCATATCAGAGGCTTAAACTGTGTCCAGTCCTGTGCAATATGTCCAGAAGTGTGGACAAGTTATTCACACTTAAAGGTGCACTATGTAACTTTAACTGGAAGGAAATAAGGTTGTCAAAAGTATCGAAAATCAGATACTAATCAATACTAAAATTAGTACTGAAGCTGGTTACTCATTTGGGCAGGTATTGATACTAAAAAGTCACATTCACAGGTAGAGGTGTGCAAAAATATCAAAATATCAATATATTTTATCGTTTAATGCAATGATACAGTATCGATATCATGGGCTGCTGTATCGATATATGACCAAGAGGGTTTTTTGGTATATTCTACTAAATTAGTTTTGACACCACAGTGTGGACAGAGCTCTGTGACCCACATGGGGAGGACATCAATGCAGTGACAGAGTGCATCACGGACTACATCAACTTTTGTTTTGAAAACATCGTCCCCTCCCAGACGGTGCGGTGTTTTTCAAACAACAAGCCGTGGATTAACCCTGACATAAAAGCTCTGCTGAAGGAGAAGAAGAGAGCTTTTAGGTCAGGGACCAAGGAGGAGCTGAAGGCTGCACAGAAGAGGCTGAGGAGGAAAATCAGGACGAGCCAAGCCAGCCAAAAGAGAAGGATGGAGCAGCAGCTTCAGCAGAAGAACATCCAGGGGGTGTGGAGAAGCCTCAAGACGATCTCAGGCTTCAAAGCGCCTCCTGCCCAGACGGAGGGGGACCGGCAGTGGGTGAACGAGCTCAATTCTCACTTCCTGAGATTTGATCAATCACCCACCACTCCCCCCACCCAGCTGCCAGCTCTCACCTCCCCAGCTGGACAATGGGGAACTCCTGCACCTCTTCACACCTCTGCCTCTGCTCTTCAGCCCACCACTACACATGGACTCACCCATCCCCCCAGCCTGCCACTGTCATTTTCTACAGCCCAGGTGAGACTGGAGCTCAAGAAGATCAGACCCAGGAAGGCAGCAGGACCAGACGGCATCAGCTCCAGGCTCCTTAAGTCCTGTGCAGACGAACTGTGCGGAGTTATGGAGCATGTCTTCAACATGAGCCTTAAGCTGAGGGTGGTACCACAACTCTGGAAGACCTCCTGCATGGTACCAGTGCCTAAAACACCGCACGCTAAAGACCCCAGCAGCTTCAGGCCGGTGGCTCTAACATCGCACCTGATGAAGACACTGGAGAGACTGGTCCTTGGCCACCTCCGCTCCACCGTGAGCTCAGCGATGGACCCGCTGCAGTTTGCGTACCGGCCTGGCATCGGAGTGGAGGACGCCGTCATCTACCTGCTGCACCGCTCACTGTCTCACCTGGAGAACCCCGGCAGCACTGTGAGGATTCTCTTCTTTGACTTCTCCAGTGCTTTCAACACCATCCAGCCACTGCTCCTGAGGGACAAACTGGAGACCGCCGGTGTGGACTGTGACCTGGCAGACTGGATCCTGGACTACCTCACAAACCAGCCCCAGTTTGTGAGAGCCAAGAACTGCGTGTCTGACCTACTGACCTGCAGTGTGGGGGCGCCCCAGGGCACTGTCCTCGCGCCCTTTCTTTTCACCCTTTACACTGCAGACTTCAGACACAACACGGACAGCTGCGTCCTGCAGAAGTTCTCTGATGACTCTGCCATCATTGGCTTCATTAAGGATGATGACGATGTGGAGTACAAAGGACTAGCGCAGGACTTTGTGGACTGGTGTCAGCAGAACCACCTCATCATCAATGCAGGGAAGACCAAGGAGATGGTGGTGGACTTCCGCAGACGCCACTCTACTGTCACCTCAGTGAACATCCAGGGAAGGGACATTGAGAGAGTGGACTCTTACAAGTACCTGGGTGTTCATCTGAACAACAAACTGGACTGGACTCACAACACAGATGCACTGTACAGGAAGGGCCAGAGTCGGCTCTATCTCCTGAGGAGACTCAGGTCTTTTGGAGTGAGGGGGCCACTCCTGAAGACCTTCTATGACTCTGTGGTGGCATCAGCCATCCTGTACGGTGTGGTCTGCTGGAGCAGCAGCATCACAGAGAGGGAGAGGAAGAAGCTGGACAAGGTCATCAAGAAGTCCAGCTCCGTCCTGGGCTGTCCTCTAGACTCAGTGCAGCAGGTGGGGGACAAGAGGGTCCTGGCTAAGGTCATTTCTATGCTGGACCATGAGTGTCACCCCCTGCAGGACGCCCTGTCTGCTCTGGAGAGCAGCTTCAGTGACAGACTGATTCACCCTCGCTGTGTGAAGGAGAGATTTCGCAGGTCTTTCCTTCCTGCTGCTGTTAGACTGTACAATGAACACTGTTAACACTGAACATGTGTCATTCAACTACAGTCCCTGACAAAAGTCTTGTCGCTTATCCATTTTGTAGAAACAAAAGCTTATAACCTGACTTTAAATTAATCGATTGGTTTTAGAAATGTCTCATATGAAAGCTAAAACCCTCCCAAATTATGCTCAATATACTAAAATAAATTTGCTTCACTGAAGAAAGATTGATCATTTAATGAACACAGAAAGGTCAGATTTTGGCAAGACAAAAGTCTTGTCGCCTTGTCATATGATGCACCCAATCCTAGATTACAGCCTCACCTGTGATCAGTTACTGATCAATCAATTAGTGGGTGTGTATAAAAAGAACCCCAGCACACCAGACCTTCACATCAACTGCAACTTGACCTCTGACAACATGCCTAAGATCCACCCTGAGACCAAAGCGTTAATTATCAAGAGGCTGAAGACCAGATCCACTGCTGAGGTGGCTGACACCTTCAATGTGTCTCAGCGTCAAGTACAAAGAATAAGAAAAAGATCTGAAAAGACTGGAGATGTTTTTGACAAGCCCAGGTCCGGCAGACCCCGCAAGACAACTGCTCGGGAGGACCGTTTGTTGATTCGAAAATCCAAGGCCAGCCCCTTTTCCACTGCAGCAGAGCTCCACCAGGCCTGGTCACCTCAAGTCCCTGTGTCAACCAGAACAGTTTGTAGAATTCTGTCTCGAAATGGCCTCCATGGTCGAATCAGTGCACAGAAACCAGCACTAAACAAAAGGCAATTAAAAAACCGTGTGGCATTTGCCAAGGCCCACAGCCTGCTAAAAGGATGGACACTGGAAAAGTGGCAGAAGGTGGATTTCTCAGATGAATCCTCGGTTGAATTACATCACAGCCGCCGCAAATATTGCAGGAGACCTACTGGAGCCCGCATGGATCCAAGATTCACCCAGAAAACAGTCAAGTTTGGTGGCGGAAAAATCATGGTCTGGGGTTACATCCAGTATGGGGGTGTGCGAGACATTTGCAGGGTGGAAGGCAATATCAATAGCCTAAAATATCAAGAAGTATTAGCTACCTCTTACATTCCCAACCATAAAAGGGGTCAAATTTTGCAGCAGGATGGTGCTCCATCGCATACTTCTATCTCTACATCAAAGTTCCTCAAGGCGAAGAAGATCAAGGTGCTCCAGGACTGGCCAGCCCAGTCACCAGACATGAACATCATTGAGCATGTCTGGGGTAGAATGAAAGAGGAAGCATGGAAGGCAAAACCAAAGAATCTTGATGAACTCTGGGAGGCATGTAAGACTGCTTTCTTTGCTATTCCTGATGACGTCATCAACAAATTTTATGAATCATTGTCGAACCGCATGGATGCAGTCCTTCAAGCTCATGGAAGTCATACAAGATATTAAATATGGATCTCACAGCACCACTACTTAATTCACTGACGTTATGCAACATATTTTTGTATTTGAAGTAAATTATTTGTTCAATTTTCTGTAGGCGACAAGACTTTTGTCTTGCCAAAATCTGACCTTTCTGTGTTCATTAAATGATCAATCTTTCTTCAGTGAAGCAAATTTATTTTAGTATATTGAGCATAATTTGGGAGGGTTTTAGCTTTCATATGAGACATTTCTAAAACCAATCGATTAATTTAAAGTCAGGTTATAAGCTTTTGTTTCTACAAAATGGATAAGCGACAAGACTTTTGTCAGGGACTGTATATCCCTATGCAATACTGTGCAATACAATTCACTTATGTCACTTTACTGATACTTATCCTGTCTGTACATAAACATAGTCATATTACTGTAAATAACATAATATACTGAAGTCACTTACTGAGATTTACTCTGTACATATGCTGCACTGTTACTTTTATTGTACATAATAGTTTTTTTTGGTATTTTATATTTTGTATTTTATACTTTTGCTCCACCGGAACAAAATTAGAGTCTATCTTAAGTCTATTTCTAAATTATTATTATTTTTTTAGCCATTATCTATTATCTTGTTTTATTGCATGTTCCATTTTCCTGCTGTTCTTGAACTGTGCGTTGCAACACTGGAATTTCCCCACTGTGGGACTAATAAAGGCATATCTTATCTTATCTTATCTTATCTTATCTTATCTTATCTTATTATATTGTTACAGCGTTACAGTTGTGTGGCTTGTTTAGAGGAAGGAAACTTGTTTATGCAACGCATTTGATATATTCACTGTTTTGATGATTAAAATGGGAGTGTTTCATATTAAGTGGTTTAACAAAGACTTTTAGTATCACAGCCATGATTTAGCCATTATTTTTTATTGAACTGTATCAAATAGATTTGAAATATATCGTATCAAATCGTATCGAATTGAAAGCTCACTGTTTCGAGGTATGTATCGTATCGTGGCCTATGTATCAAGGTATGTATCGTATCGGTAACTTCTTAATGATACCCAGCCCTGTTCACAGGACGGAAATGAACCTTTCCTGAATAGTTTAGAATGATCTCGAGCTGCATCAGAACAAGTATAAGAGCACATAGACGAGTATACACCCATGGACCGCTATGGAACCTACCAGGACCACAGAGGGATTACACAGATACAATGCCACATGGGAATAGAAAAGAAAGTACTATGATTTAATGTTCAAAATCACATTCTGTTATCTAAAGAAAGAGTATTTTTATTCATTTATTGTGGTATCGGAATCATTATTGAGTATGAAGTCTATTTCTTAGTATGGGAATCGAGTTTGAAATGTTTGTATTGTGGCAACACTAGCAGACGACAGGAGCGGACTGCAGGAGCAGACAGCAGGAGCAGACGACAGGAGCATAAACCAGGCCGGAGCCGGACACAGAGATAAGAGGGACAAAGGGAGGATAAAACTGTCAGGACCAAATGTATTAGAACAGGACCAGGTCTATACCAGGCCTTAACTGGGATCAAACCAGGACAAATGGGAATGTCCCTTAATTCAACTTACCACAATTAAAGGCCCTGTATGCTCTGTACTGTCTGTATCTAATTATGAAGCATTTTATTGTATAATCGGGAAGTGCGTGTTCACATACTACATCGCAGTGAATAATTAGGATGCCTTGAATGCATAAAATCAGGAATAACATTGGACCACTGCAAACCGTTTAAAAAGAACTAGTTCTGTTTTTCATGTTTTTTACAGAGCTTTTAATTCAGAAAATGAAAATCTATTTCCTTTACACCGCTTGTATCTCCTCTTTAGCATGGTCTGGACACATCCCCCAGAATCCTTTTGGTTTTTGTAGTTTTTTTTTCCCTCTTATTTGGCTGGGGCCCCTCTGGCTTTGAACTGTCCACAAAAGAATCCTAATGCTCCTTTGAGACCTCCTCTTTGAGTGTGGACTAAACCTGGTCTAGACCTGGACTAGTGGGTGGGCAGTCCGGACCCGTATCCATGGCAACTCCCGCCCTTTTCAGCTTGGCTCTGATTGTGAAAGTGTGGAGCTAAAAAAAAGACAGACGACAGATGCAGAGAAGAATAAAGGCTAACCACTCTGCCACAGTAACACAGGAAGGACATCCACACTCAGAGATCAGCAGTCAAACCCACAACCTCCATTTTGAGATGACTCAGTCCTTTCTTTTTAATGCTGGTTAAAATGATCTATAATCCAGGTTTAAGTGGGTCAGACTTGAGTCATGTCTGTTCCTCCTGTCCTGTCATTATGTTATGGTGCAGAGGTGTGGAGTATTCACACAGTAAGATTTAACTCTTTCATTACACACATGGGTTGTGCCACAAAATGACGTAGATTAGATGAATGGGTCTGAGACACTGCAACTATGATTCAACTTAATCTGCATTTTATTCAAAATAAGGGCTGGGTGATATGGCTACCAAAAATAGTCATGATTTCTTTCCTCAAATTAAACAATCTAAAATATTCTAATAAAAACTGCTTGCAATATTAATTTCCTGAACTTATATACACTTTTAGTCATTGCCATTTAACACAAAAATAGCCCAATATCTAGCCTGCTAGCTGCCTGATAGCAACTGAGCATGGGCACGATTTGGCTCCAATTAAATTTCTATTCAAAAATGATAGCACCTCTCCCTCTAGCTGCTGCTGTCAGACTCATCATCATAACCATTAAAGTTCATATGAATCCGCTCTACATGATCCTGGATTTTATTTCACTGTTCTATCTCAAAATGAAAACATGAACATTAATAACAGACCAATCAGGTGCCTTCATTCAGTGAGGTCGGACTAGCCAGCTTTAGAAACAAGTTTTCTGTAATTTCAAAATATAGAACTCATCTCCAGATTAGCAGCTATAACTGCAATGAACTTCATTTGGCTGGAGCCAAATGCTACAGGTAAAGTCACACTCACTTAGTCCACTTTATATACAGTCTATAACAGCTCCTTTGAAAGACCCAAACTGATCATTGACCATTAGAAATGACGGACTCGAGGAAAATGTTATTACAGCCCAATTCAAAATAATGATTTGTGACTAATCAACTTTTAAAATAATTGTTGACTATTTTAATAATAGTTTTTAAGTACAGTATAAATAAATGTTTGACTGGTCAACTACAAGAATCAGAAAACCCAGACACAGGAAGAACACGCAAACTCTACGGACAAAGGCCTTACCTGGGAGTAGAATCTGCGACCCTCTTGCTGTGAGGTGAGAGTGGTAACCTCCTGTGTTTTTTTCAGGTGATGTACTTCAGCTCTCTGTTCCCGTATGTGGTCCTGATCTGTTTCCTGGTCCGGGCTTTGCTTCTCAAAGGATCTGTGGACGGGATCAAGCACATGTTTACTCCACAGGTACTAAACCAGGACTAAACAGGACTAAACCAGGACTAAGCCAGGACAAAGCCAGGACCAAACCCGGACTGAACCACAATTAAACCAGGTCTAAACCGTCTGTAATTGCCATGGTCGTGGTTGGCTGGTTTTTGTGGCCGACTGGTTGGTACATTTTTAAACTTTTAAAAATTTTATGTAACATTTTTCAGCCTTTCTATTACTATTGTATTTACTGGTCAACATGTTTAAATTGCTCCTCTGAGACAAATGATTGATTGAAAACTCTGAACCTGTCTCTCCTCAGATAGACATCATGGCAGACCCTAAGGTGTGGAGGGAGGCAGCGACTCAGGTTTTCTTCGCTCTGGGATTGGGATTCGGAGGCGTCATTGCGTTTTCTAGCTATAACAAACGGGACAATAACTGTCACTTCGACGCCGTGCTCGTCTCCTTCATAAACTTCTTCACTTCAGTTCTGGCCACGCTGGTCGTCTTCGCTGTGCTCGGGTTCAAGGCCAACATCATGAACGATAAATGCATCGCCACGTGAGTAAAAAAACTGAAATCTACGCAAAGATAAGCAACAGCACATTTTCACACAATACCATGAATGAGAAGTGTGTAATATAGTCACTCACTTCTTAAACAAAAATGTATAGGCTCTGATATTGATATCAGACAAATTCTAAAACACAGAATATTGCCACTACTGATATTAGTACCAATAAATCCTTCAGATGGAGAGTACCAAAGATAGTGATTGAGACGTGAACAATTCATTTGATCCAATTGTTTGTTAAACATTTGTCATGTTGTTGGTGCAGAAACACAAACCGCGTTGTGTCCCTCCTGGGCACCCGTATCGAGGCCAGTCTGATCCCCCACCACATAAACCTGTCAGCTCCAGAGACTGTCACTGCAGAGGACTACCACCAGATCATCTCTGTTATCAGAGCTGTGCAGGAGGATGACTTCAGCAAACTGGGACTGGAGACCTGCAGCATCGAGAAGGAGCTCAACCAGGTACAACTAATATACACACACAAATATACACACAAATACATCAAGAATAAATAGGAAGTTAGCATGGGAGCATTTCGACTCCATCCACTAGCTCTAATTCACTTTCTATAGAAAAAACATTGCCCTTCTCTCTGCAGTTTTTATTTTACTATTTTGTTCCTAAATCAAGCCCTTAATAACCATAGACTGTATATATAAATGGACATAGCTAACGCGCTAGCCACCGCGTTCCAAACAGGAAGTTCGCATGTGGGCTCTTCTGGCTCCTTCTGACCATGGCTCCCATTGACTAACATTGGATTATTGCCGTCCCTCTGTCTGTAACTGCTGCTGTGAGCCTCACATTTTGGTCTTAAAAGGTTTGTATTAACCCACTTTACATGATCCTGGTGTTTTTTTTCTTTTTGTTTTTTTTCTTCACAGTTTTGTCCGTCAAAAAGTCCTATTCATAATATAGAGCGTGGCTCCAAATTTGTTATCATTGCGAGCTTCATCTGATTGGCGCTGAACGCTATGGTGACGTCACACTCGCTTAGTCCACTTCTTTATACAGTCTATGTTAATAACAGACAAATCAGATGCCTTCTTTTCCAGGATCCCACTAGTGTTAGCAACAGGTTTGATTGACATCGTTGCTAAGTGCCCACCCCCTGCTAGACCGGCGGTTCAGTCAGAAACACCCATCTCTCTCTCCTACTGTTTAACCCTTTCCTCTCTCTTTCCTCCCTCTCTCCTCTTCTCTCTCTCCTCAGATAGTTGGAGGTTGAACCATTTGCTCTTCCCCCTCTCCTCATGTTTAACCCTTTCCCCTCTCTCTCTCCTCAGACTGTTCAAGGCACGGGTCTGGCCTTCATCGCCTTCACGGAGGCCATGACACACTTCCCGGCCTCTCCGTTCTGGTCCGTCATGTTTTTCCTAATGTTGGTGAACCTGGGGCTTGGAAGCATGTTCGGAACCATCGAGGGAATTCTCACTCCGCTCATCGACACCTTCAAAGTCCGCAAGGAGCTGCTCACAGGTACTAAACCAGGACTGAACCAGGACTGAACCATGACTGAACCAGGACTAAACAATGACTGAAACAAGACTGAACCAGAACTAAACCGAGACTAGGGGACTAGACATTGGACTACATTTATTGATATATATTGATCTTTCTCTCTCCCGCTCTCTCTTTTGCTCTCTCTCTCTCTGTCTCTCTCTTATACTAGTATATATGTTGTTAAATATTTCTTTTCTCTGTCTCTACAGTGGGTTGCTGTGTCCTGGCCTTTTCCATCGGACTTATGTTTGTTCAGAGATCAGGGAACTACTTTGTGGCCATGTTTGATGACTACTCTGCCACTCTGCCCCTGCTCATCGTTGTGATCCTAGAGAACGTGGCTGTGGCCTGGGTCTATGGAATTGACAAGTGAGGCACACTTTAATAGCATCTGCTGTTCCTAGTTTTTGTCAATTTTAGTGAAAACTAGGTAAATTTGCAGCTTTCTGCTAAAAAATGGCTAAATCTAAATGTTTCCGATTACAAGATTACCTGGCTGCACACATCACACTGTTCCTTATACCTCCTTATCTCGACCCTCCTTCCCCCTTTCTCCCCCCTCACTCTCCCCTTCAGCCCTCCAAGTACTGCCCAGTTTAGCAGCTCTATTTGAAATGTACCTGTAGGTGGAGTTTAGGTGTTTAGTCCACTCTCTAGTATTGTTTTTGTACAGGCTCTCTGAGGACCTATAGATCTGATATCATGTGTTATTTAGTTTTTGTGATTAAGTTTTTTGAGGACCTGTAGATCTAATATTTTGTGTGGTTTTGTGTTTAGGTTTTTTGAGGACCTTCGGGACATGTTGGGATTCTCTCCGTACAGGTTCTACTATTACATGTGGAAGTTCGTCACTCCGATCCTGCTTCTGCTTCTGCTCGGATCCAGCTTCATCCAACTGGTCATGACTCCTCCCAGCTACAGCGCCTGGAACCAGGAGCAGGTGAGTCGGGGGAGAGACATGGGTGACAGATGAGAGGGGCATAAACGGGGGGAGACAGGGGAGAGGCACGAGAAGGGGAAGGGGTCATAAATAATTTCTCCAGAAAATTGGCAAAAGTTTCAATTTAGGCCCTTATTGTTCATTAAAAAAAAAACAAAAAAAAAAACAACACAATTACATACACATTTTTCAAGCTTAAGTATGCATTCAATTAAGAACTTTTTAGTTGATTGGGAGCACTATTAATTAATACAAACCCAAATTAAGTCATTTCTGAATCACTGTTGCCAATTACAATAGCTAATTTTATTTATTATAAAAATAATGATCTACAAGTGTAACAAAAAAAAATTATCTTAAAATAAAACCATTAAAAACCATAAACATATATACAACATGTGCTTTAGAGTTGTAGCGCTGCAATGACTGATCAAATATGACTCGCTCTTTCCTCTGTCTCTCCTTTCTTCCCCTCTTTCCCTCCCTCCATCTGTCTCTTTCCCTCTCTCCTCCCTCTTTCTCTCTCTCCCTCCTACTCTCTTTTCAGGCGACGGAGCAGAAGTTGGGTTTTCCTGTGTGGGGCATCGTGGTGTGCATCTCTCTGGTCGCCATGGCAATCCTTCCTGTTCCTGTGGTGTTCGGCCTCCGCTTCTGTAACATCATTGACGACGGTCCTGGTGGGTTGTCGTCCGTATCGTACAAAAAAGGACGGATGATCGCGGAGACTCCGCAGACCGAAGACGCAGATGACGCTAGCCTCATCCATGGCAAAAGTCCCAGTCAGGAGCCCTCCCCCATGCCCGGAATCTACCGCAAACACGCCACTAATGCTAACAATGCTAAAGGAACAGCAGCGCCCCCAGAGGTTGACACAGCTCCTAACGGGCGCTACGGCATTGGGTACCTGATGGCGGAGATTCCCGACATGCCCGAGTCAGACTTGTAGATGCAAAAACAAAAGTAAAAAAAAAAAGAAGCAAAATAGTGTATACATTTCTGCGTTTGTAAAGTGTCTGTAGATATCCTGCTTCGTCAACGTGGAACTTAAGGCGTTTTTTAAGTTTAAACTGAGAAAATGTAAGAAATTAAATGTTGAAATGTCAAAATGTCTTAAAAACCCAAAATCACCTCTACACCTGCGGCTAGCTCCAGTTAGCAATAAAAAGTTAGCTTCGGAAAATGGACCAGTGGACTGTGAGACATAGTAGTTTTGCTTTAGTCCATCAAACTAGCACTAAACATGATCAGATTTATCTTTTACGAGTTTAAAATATAAGTCATACAGGCAATGAAGGCGAAGTGGGGGGAAACAGGGATTTGAACCTGCAACCCTCTGGTTATAAGATGATCTCCTGAGCCTCTACCAAAACATGCTTCCAGCTCTATCTATCTTCAAACTAATGAGAGTGCTTAAAAAAGTACATCAACTTATGGAATGATCAAAAAAGCGAGTGACCAACTTAAAATAACTGTACATTTGAAAGCATCTTGAAATCATGAAACCAAAAGTTTTGTCAATCAAAATGTATTGTTAGCAAAATGTAGTCCAAGATCTAGCTTCCTCTGTTACATTAAAATGATTATTGTATGTATTTATCAAAGCAATGCTAGAGTTTATTTGCGATACGCCACCAGGCAAAAGTTTGGACACACTTTTTAATTTAATTTTCTTCTTTATTTCCATGATTATTTACACTGTAAATTCTCACTGAAGTTCTCAAGACTATGAATGAACACATTTGTAATGTAGCAAACAATACATAACTCAAAACTTTACATCTTATATCCGTCCTTTGCTTTGAACCCTGCTTTGCATTTCTTGACCCTGACAAGGCACACTTGTGAAGTGAAGACCATTTCAGGAGACTTGCTCAAGAAGCTCTTTGAGAGAAGGCCAAGGGTTTGCAACACAAAGCAAAGGGTGGATACTTTGTGGATTTGAATAGAAAATATAAAAAATATTTATTTGGCTTAATTTAAAATAGTTATTTTTTCTCTTTTTTTTCTTTGTCCAAACTTTTGACAGGTAGTGTGTAAATATTTTGTATTTTAGACCAACAATTTAACTCAAATATGATTTGATTATTGCACTAACTTCTTCTAGAAACTTTGACAAAATCAAATTGAAAACAACAGCATACATTTTTGTGTGCACAGAAAGACAATCTGTTTTGGTGATACTAATACGACACCACATTGAAGCTACAAATATATGCAAGTTTGACCCCTGGTAAAATCTAGTATCATTTTTGTTTTGAAATGAAAATTTTAAAAGCTTTGAAAATGAAAGTTAAATCGTGTTGATAACCAGTTTGTGTAGAAGATTCAAGCACAGCGCCCCCTGCATTTCAATAATAGGACACATTTGGTCATGTTGTAGAGTTTTTCTTAATATTTATTTATGGGAACAAGTTGTACACCAAGAAACCTGTAACATTAACATTTCTATTTAAAATATTCTGTTTTTTTTAGTTGTAATAATTTTGAAATTTCCAACTGTGCACCAAAGTTTGTCCGAAAACATTTCTTGTGAGAATAATTTATGATAAATTGTAAAGTTTAAAGGTCTAGAGGTGACTTTGGGTGGTATCAAGTACAAGTCCTGCTGAAAATGCTATTTTTGTAGCGGCTCCTCTGATTGGTGGGTACTGTTTGGCTTGTCTGATTGGCCATCACAGTTCAGCTGTTCTAATTGGCCATCGCCGTTTGGCTCCTTTGATTGGCCATTACAGTTCGGCCCCTCTGATTGGCTGTCACAGTTCAACTCCTTTTATTGCCTGTTACAGTTCGACTCCTTTGATTGGCTGTTACAGTTCGACTCCTTTGATTGGCTGTTACAGTTCGACTCCTTTGATTGGCTGTTACAGTTCGACTCCTTTGATTGGCTGTTACAGTTCGACTCCTTTGATTGGCTGTTACAGTTCGACTCCTTTGATTGCCTGTTACAGTTCGACTCTTTTGATTGGCTGTTACAGTTCGACTCCTTTGATTGCCTGTTACAGTTCGACTCTTTTGATTGGCCGTCACAGTTCGGCTGCTCTGATTGACCATTACACTTTGGCTCCTCTTTTCTGATTGGTCGTTACCGTACGGCTCCTCTTTTCTGATTGGCCGTTACCGTACGGCTCCTCTCTGATTGGCCGCTACCGCACGGCTCCTCTGATTACAGTTCATTCTTCAGGTCACAGTGTTGGGAAGTAAAAACCATGTACCAAAAATACATATTCAGAATACTTTCACTTTCATTTTGGTGTTATTCAAAACACAATTACTTTACTAAAATCAGTTATGGTATTTGATGCAAGTTAAAGAGACACTATGTAACTTGTCTAGTGGGTTTCGGCCACCTGCTTGTTACCATGGAGATGTTACTGCTTTGCCTGGAATGTTCCAAAGTATATTATTATCTAGCATGTACGCAATTACAAAAAGTTACATAGTGTATCTTTAAGCTTCAGATGGCACAGTATTAGTGAGAAAAAATGAGACAAATATCTGTGCATCATTTCTGAAGGAGCGGTGCAAGAATTACAAATGTTCAAATCATTTCATATTGTCCACATAAAGCTTTTGTCACTTTAGACTTACTACTATTACTGGGAAGAGGAACCACAACTTTAACTCATGTGTACTCAAGAGTACTGTTACACTGTACAATATATTACTCAAGTAAGAGTAAAAGTGTGCTGCTTTCTTCAAAAAGTTGCTGTTGTAAATATTAATAAGTACTACCGATCTTTGTTTTAAACCCAGGTTGCATTTTTTACTCAGTACTCTGATTGGACCATGTACATTTTAAAGCTGGTATTGAGTATTCTGTAATGAAATACATTTTGGAGGTATTCTTCCCAACACTGATCCGGCCTCAGTGAAGCGGTTTAAACAACTTTCCTGGACATTTGATACTTGAAAATGTGCACTGCTTTTTTCTTATTTTAAAGATTCAAATAATAAAAAAATAAAATAAAATACATAAAAAAATAACTGATATTTCACTTAACACAAATCAGCCATAACATCAGGAGTGCAGACAGCAGCCTATGGTCAGGGTCTAACCTGGTTTAGTCTTGGTTTAGTCCTTGTTTAAACCAGGTTTAGTTCTACTAGACCTGTTTTTCTCCTGGGTTAGCTACACATGCTGTAGTCCTAGTTTTGAGTCAGACCTGGTTCAGTCCAGGCTGAGTGAGATCTGGATGAGTCCTGGTTGAGTCCTGGTTTAGACCCTGGTGAAACTTGATTTAGTTCTGCAAGTCTGCAAAGTTTAGGACTATGTGTTAGTAATATTATGTCCAATTTGTGTACTGTTAAATATCTCACATAAGTATTTCACATTTTTCCCAAACAGAAAAAGCAGATACTGGTGAAGTCTACTGTTTTTCATGAGCGATACTTGAATCTGTAACTGTACACAGAGCACCTTTAATGTGACTTATGCAGTACAACAGACACACACACACACACGCACATCTGATGGTTAACATGACATGAATTCAGTTTGAATCTTGATTTGAGTAATTTTTACACATTTAACCTTTCACATATTTGATTTGTTTTTCATTCTGACTGGTGCTCTCTTAAAATAAGAGGAAGAAATCTGTTGAAATAAGTTAAAACCACAGTACGCAACTTTTTAGCCCAGAAAAAAAAAAGACAATTTGGTTGTGTGTTAATTGCACTGAAGAACCTATGAAAACATTTGGCCTCATCTATCTCCATGGAGCATGTTCTGAAGTATGGTTTTAACTTTCTATCTCTATAGAATCATGCTGATGATACACCTCGTCCAGAAAGTTACATACTGTGGCTTTAATAATCTAGTTCAAGTAAAAAAAAATCAGAATTGCTCAAATCAAAATTGTGAATTCAAGTGTTTAACCTCTTTCACTTCTATTATATCATTTTGTATTTCTTCGAATGTTGTCCAGGTGGCGCTGTTAACCTCTCGAGCCCCTGTTGGAAACAATGTGCCTAAATCATTCAAAGTGTGTGGGGAAAATGAAGGTTTATTTAAAGAATTCTGTATGGTTTAGACCTGTTTCAGACCTGGTTTAGATCTGGTCTGGTTTAGACCCAGTTTAGTCCTGGTTTAGACCTGGTCCAGACCGGGTTTAGACCAGGTTAAGTCCCGGTTTAGACCTAGTTTAGTCCCGGTTCAGTGCTGGTTTCAGTTCTGGTTTAGACCTGGTTTAGGCCTGGTTCAGTCCTAGTTTAGATTTTGTTTAGACCTGATTTAGTCCTGGTTTAGACCCAAATCATTCCCAAGTGTGTGGGGAAAATGAAGGCTGCTTATTTAAAGTGTTGTGTAAATGTAACATAAAATCACTGGTGTTTTTATGGTTTGGGGAAATAATTTTCATTTGAATAGCTCTTCTTGTTTTGTACTAACACGCTCAAGTCTGTCTGTAAATATGTTTTTTTCTTCATATGGCTTTAAACGCAGTGTCGCCTTTTTCTTTTCTCAAATTAAAGATCAAATTCTGGTCCTCAATTGTCGGTGTGGTTTGTGGATACCTGGTTTAGTCCTGGTTTAGATCTAGTATAGACCTGGTTTAGTCTCAGTGTAGACCTGGTTTAGATCTACAGTAGTTTCTTGTTCAAGTCTTCTCTGTCTAATATATAAATGACCCAACCAAAACAATGAATAGCCATTATTATATGAAATCTCTACACAGGTTCAAAGCTTTTTAAATTACTTTTTTATTATAAAACAGTCAATATTTTTTACATTTACAAAAAGGATCAAAAAGTTTAAATAATAAAATAACTTTGTAGCATATTTTGTAGCATAAAAACTGGAGTGCTCAAGTTTCACAAAAGTCATTTACAAAATAACACAAGAGGTTTTTAGAATCCAGAGTCATGTTTTCTTTGTGTCCCTTTTTAAATGTCTAAACCTTATAAAAGTCTAAATATGTTGTTTTGTTTTGTTGAGGATTTGAGGTAAGAGTTTGTGCATCAATCCACTTTGGGCAGATCCCTTTTTAAGTGCTTTCTGGAAAAAAAAATAAAACACAAGTATAGGTTTTAATTTGTGGTAATCACCTTTAAATACATAGTCTAAATTTCTACATCTCCTTGGAGACAAGCTTTGACACGGCTAGAGCAAGTTAAAGATCAGATCTGTGGAGAGGGGTGACACAGCAGACAGCAAGGATGCATGTACTTTCTTTTGAAGGTATTTTAAGGGCAATTAAAAAACTACTGTAATAAATACGAGACAGATAAGAAAGATAGAAAAAATGCATTTAAAAAACATAATGAATAGAAGAATAAATGAATGAATAGGAATTATTATATCAAATCTTGTACACAGGCTCAAAACTTTTTTAAAATTACAAAACACTTCTTTTTTTTATACTTAACAAAAACAGTTCAAAACTCTAAAAATCTCATCATTCTCGTCATAATTAAACTAAAACATTTGTTGAAGTAAATGCTGCCCCCTACAGGCCACAGGAAAAAGAGTCCTCTGGAGGTGATTTTTGGTATGTCTACTGATATTATTTAGCGTAAATCTCCCTGTTTATTTGTTTACCTGTATATTTCAGTGCAGAAGTTGCTCCCTCATGCGGGCGGCCATCTTTTCTCTCTTCTCACAGACACGGCTCAGATCTCTCACTTCTGTGGCCAAAGCACTGCTCCACACGGACAGCACCGACTCCTCCTCTGACACACACATTTGCAGGTTTTTAGTCAGAAAATGTTCAGAATAAACAGACTTTTCAAAATATGCGCAATTTTCTTTATCATGCCCAAACACAGCTGTAATTGAGTCAAATAAAAAGTAAAAATATGCGTTAAATGTACTCACCAAACTGAGTTTTGTCCTGAGGAAGTTTTCGAACCAAAACCAGAAACACATTTTTCCAGTTTGGTAAATCTGAAAAGTTGAATTTATATTCATGTTTTATTAATTTAAAAGTTCTTTGTAAAATCATTTTGGATTACGCGGCGGCTAGCAGGTTAGCTATGTCCATTATGTACAGTCTATGAGCAAGACATTTGACTTCACTAAGAATTCACTGTATGGCGAGTTATCACGTAAATCTTTGGTGCGTTTTAATTTAGTGGTATTGAAATCAGTCGCAAGCTTTTTCCCTCGCATTAATATCTAGTCTGTACATTTTCTATCATAATTTTAACCTGATAAACTAATACTAAACTTAGTATTTCCTCACCGCTGTTGGAGGGGACGATGCAGCGCACAGACTGGCAGTGCGGCCCCAGAACCTGCAGAGCCTGGTTCTTACTGAGCTCCACGAGGATCATGTGACCTCCTCTGGTCCCGACCCACAGACACACCAAAGACTGGACCAGGAGAGACTTGACCTGAGCCCAGGAGGGGGCGCTGTCCGTGGGGTGGTCCTGGTGTGGGGGCCTGCCCCGAGAGCCGCTCTGTCTGAGGAGAGAGAGACAGCCTTTTAATAGATTTTCTTATTTATTGTGCTTGGTCATTTACAAAACAATAAGGCAGATAACAATTTAAGTTCTCCATTTGTTTGTTTCCTGTGAATGTGGCAATGTCTGTCTATTTATTTTATTTTTAAAGCACCTGGATTTATGTATGGAATATTGAAAGAAAGTGAAACAGGTTTTATTTGTACAGCGCTGACAGAAAAATTTAGCTTTTAGTTTAGTTTTTCTGAACTGTAGAAAAACTACAGTTGAATTTTAAAAACATGATCTGTTCCCCAAATAAGAACTATAGTTTACATCCAGGTAGAATTTGATCAAGTGCAGGGGTCTATATAACTCTATTTGAGATTCACCGTTTTTGAAAGAAATCTCCAAACTTGTGATGTACCTTATCATTATCTGTTCGGGATTGGCACAGCAAATTTGTCATATTTATTTTATGGTTTAATGTCCTTTCAACTGACAATAAATCACGTCTTTGGAGTTGAATATTGGCACCACTTTCTGGAGGCACTTTTGCGTACTTGTACTGACAGTAGACATTGTACGTTGTGCTAGTTTTTGTTTCATGTGGATAGGTCCAGTACTTACAGAGATATTAACCTTAAACCAGGTGAACAAATCTGACAGTTAAAAAGCAAAGCAGAGAATTCTGTCCTCCGCTCAGCTGAAACTATAGGGATTCTACAATATGCAGTATGTATTGCGTGACACAACCAACTAATGTGTTTCTGTTTTCTGTTTATAGACGCCATTTTGAGGACTCGTGACCATTTAAAAGATAATGTTCAGAGAAAGACGAGGTAGTTTTCTATTTTATTTACCTGATGATTTGAGCACAGTCGATGCAGTCCATCATCCTCTCTGTGCGTCTGTCCCAAACCTCTACTGAGCACGCTCCAACTTTACTCACATAAACCAGTTTGTCCACAGCCAACCGCGAGATACAAGCCTCAGAGCTCAACGCACGAGAGCTGGGACAAAAGAGACAGATGTATTTAAGGCAAAGATGTTTTAGATGGATTGTATTTCATTTAATTTCAGTCTAAATCTCTTTTTAATGTGTCATCACTAAAAAAAAGAGAAAAATGTAAACAGGTTCATTGTTTTCAATCAGCTGATGGACCTTAACCTTGCACAGCAAGACTCATTTGTGAGTTTTCAAACTCACGAGAATCCATCTTGGAGTGGGCCTGCTGTACGGTCGATTGGTTTTCTCAACCCGATGCAACAAAGGTTTGTTCGTCATTTCCAATCACTTTCAGTGAGAGTTGTTCCATAATGATGTGTAGAACTCAGTTCAGAGTGCCACACATCAGTCTGGTGTGAGCCACTCCACACACTGTATGCCTGATACTATAGACGGTATAAACATGGACTGGTACTCACTGTAGGGCAGGGCTGGGTCTGGTGTCGATACTTTTACACACATCGTACTCCGCTGTAAACGAGAGGATCCTGGAGCCACAGCCTCCCCACAGCGCCCCCCGGCTGTCCACAGAGTGACTGCACAGTCCCAGGCCCAGGACTGGAGTGTTTATGGTGCCTAAGCACAGGGTCTTCACTGGCTCACCGTTCTCCTCCTGACACGAACAACAAGCATGTTATAAATATGAACTGATTTAGATTACTAATAATACTGATAATAGACAACTTTATGTCTCTACTACTACTACACACTGTAAATATATTACTTTTGTGTTTAAAAAGTGCCTATGACAGGTTTTCTGACTTGGTTTGGTGGATAGTACCTGTAGTAAATATTTATCATAGCTTTAAATCAGTTAAGTGGCAGTTTATGAAGAGAAAAGTATACAAATACAGGAAGTATTGAGTTCTAAAACAGAATCCCTCTACCTACATCATCAACATGGAAAACTCCATCCATGCAGAGACAATTTATGTGCAAAGAACACAATTTTCTGACAGTTTAAACATTAATTTAGAAAATAAAGCTGCTGTCATTTATTATTGTTAAATCATAACTATAGTGTAAATTAAATTAGCTTTGGCCCTTGTTTACATTATGGTGTTACTAGTGGTTTTCAGAGTCTAGAATATGATGGTATCATACGCTCATATGGGGGCAGAGACATTTTTCCCTATGGATTACACTGTACTACAGTACATTGCCATGAAATATCCAAGAGCTAAATTCACAAATGTTGAACCTGATCATTTTATTAGGGACTAGACTCAATTTGAACAATATTCATTTGAGCTGTCCCTATCTGTATTAAATTTTACTGGCCTATAGATGAGGTGATGTTACCTGAAAAACACAGCAGTTGTGACACTACGGAAAACTTGTTTTTTAGCAAAATCTTAAATGTAATTGTGTTCTGTTTTAGTAAAATACGTAGTCTAACGTGTAATTTATTGTTTACCTTATAATCTGAAATACATTTGTAGTACTAGGTTAATTCAGTATTTTTAAATACAAGAAGTTTGAATTGTGGTTTGAATTTAGTCCAATTTGAGTCCAGGTTTGAGTCCAGGTTCGAGTCCAGGTTCGAGTCCAGGTTTGAGTCCAGATTTATTCCCACTATGACTTATGCTAACCTGGAGAGCTGAGTCTTCATAAACAGTGAGAGTTCCATCTGCTGTCCCCACCAGCAAGTAACTCCTCCTCTGCCTGTAAAAGACATTTTATTATGAGATTTTTATTCTTTATTAACAGGTTTAACAATGATGAAAAATTAGGTAGCAGATTCTCCATCAGAAAAATGTGCATAAATAAATAAAATATTACAATAACATGTATTTGAATGTAAATTGTCACATGCTTGTTGGAAAAACAAAAATTGTCACAAATTTCTTCCTTATTCATTTCTTGAACATAAGCAATACATGCCATTTAACACATGTCATCGGTCTCATTGACCATTAGACATGAATGAATCCAGATTAAAGTCCTACATGCTCATAATACCATGTCCATGATACTCGATTTTGATACTAAGAAATAGACTTGATATTCAACACCAATTCCAATACCAATACTCTTTCTTTAGACAATAGAATGAGATTTTCACCATTAAATCATGGTACTATATTGCCATGTGGCCTCATATCTATATCTATATCTATATCTATATCTATATCTATATCTATATCTATATCTATATCTATATCTGTAATCCCTCAGTCATCCAGGTAGGTGCCTTAGTGGTCCACAGGTGTGTGCTAGTCTATGTGCTCTTATACTTGTTCTGATACAGCTCAAGATCATTCTAAAAGCTTCATTTTCATTTCTGTGACTGTGACTTTCTCTTCCTTACGTGCGTTTGGGCTGCAGGTGGAAGTACAGGGAGGTGACAGCGTCGGACACTCTCTGCAGATGGTGCCGTTGGGTCCAGTCCTGAGTGTTCTGAACAAACAGGGACCCGGACTGAGTACCACCAACCAGCCAATCAGAGCCCTCCTCCTGTGAGCTAGGGACCAGAGCCAGGCACAACACCGGACTGGAGTCTACCACCTGAGGGAGCGAGAGGGAGCGGGAGAGAGGAGGGAGAGGAAGTGGGAGGAGTTGGAGAGAGAGAGAGAGAGAGAGAGAGAGAGAAAGAGAGAGGGAAGAAGAGAAGAGGAGAGAGAGAAGGGAGAGAGATTTTTCACATCAACATGCTGCATTTTAACACCATTTTAACAGCACCCTCTGCTGCTGTTTTGTTTGTAACCCCCATTATATACATAAAATATTATAAGTTACGCTAAATCAAATACCAGGACAAAGGTGTCCAAAGTACACATAATGGCTAATGTAAAATAGTTGAAAAGTTTGTGTTCAGCGGTTAGAGAGCTCGTTGGTCAGCTTGTCACACTTGAAGATTGTGTTCTTGGGCAAGACACCTCACCCATCTCTTCTGGGTATGAATGTGGTGTGTGAGAGAGTGATTCAAATGTGGTGGTGGTCAAAGGGGCTGACGGAGCAGATATGGCGAAAGAAATAATTTACCATGAGTAAAGCTTTGTGAATCTTAGTGCTTAACTAGTGTAAGGTAGAAAAGGTTAAAGAGTCCAAGACGTGATTTCTATTCTTACTCTCACCTGAGTCTGGACGCTGCCACTTTCCAGATTCACAACACTGATGTTTCCCTGTCGTTTAGAGCTGCTGCCACCTCCGAGCCATGCCACCGGAGTAGAACCCCCAACCGGAGCAGAGACCAGACCAGAACGAGGACTAGAGACCGGACTAGAACTAGAGACTGGACTAAAGACTGGACCAGGACCAGAGCTGAGGGCCAAACAATCCGCATTTAAAGGCAGCACCAGCTCATTTAGCAGACACAGCATGTCTCCACAGTTCAGACGATCAAACACCTGAAAGAAACCAAACAGGACAGACATTTACACAGGTTCCATAGTGGTCCATGGGCGTATACTCGTCTGTGTGCTCTTATACTTGTTCTGATACAGCTCAAGATCATTTTAAAACTATTCAAGGTTCATTTCTGTCCTGTGAATGTGACTTTTTTTAGTACTGAGACTTGCTCAAATGAGTATCTAGTTTCGATACTAGTTTTAGTATCGATTAGTATCTGATTTTCGATACTTTTGACAACTGTAGTGCAGGGGAGACTCACTTGTGCAGAGGAGGGTCTATCATGGGGTTTTTTCCTGAGACAGTCCTTCATCAGAGCCTGGAACATGGGCCAAGGACTCAGACCGTAGTGCTTCACTGGGTCTGCAACAAGAGAATATACATTCAAATTAAAGGCTTCTATGCGGTATTAACTGCTGACACATAACATATTTAGATCACCATATTTATTGTTTTGCTATATTCGGTGAAAAAAAAAGTATTAACATGTTGAGTTAATAATATCCCCTTTGCTCCCCTGCATTAAGTCACTCTCCCCTTTCCATTTGCCAAGTTGCTGTGTTTTGTACCCTGTTTTGGTATATTTATTGTATATGGAATTGCCTATCTCTACAAAACAAAAGGTAAAATGTAGCTGTTAATTTGAAATCTACTTCTTCATAACATCACAAGGTGCAACAGAGCATTTTGAGCTTTGAAGATGTAGACAGACTAGCAATAAAGAGTTATGCAAACACATTATTCAAATGTGTGAATGAAACAAAACAACTCCAGGTATGTTTTTGAGGAGGTAACTACATTATAACATGGCTTAAATCTTACAAGAGTCAATTTTGCATGATATAGAAAAAAAACACTTGAATGTTTTATTTATTTATTTTGAACCAAAGAAAATTTTATTTATTTTTTATTTCTGTGTACCTGGCAGTTTCCCGCGCACTGCTGCTTCGTCGAACTCGCTGGGGAACTTGACTCCTTCGATGATCCTTTCTCCGCAGGTGAACAGGTCGAACATGAGCAGCCCAAAAGAGAAGACGTCTGCTCTGTAGTCATAGATGAGTCCTCCACGAGCCACCTCCGGAGCACGAAAACCTAACGAGAAGGACGTGTTTTAAAATATATTTATATTTCTAAACCGTGGGGTAGGATCACAGACATCTGGCTGCTACAGTAGAAAATAGAAATGACTAAATGCACGTTCTGATCCACTGTGTATAAATGTGGACACAGACGATACAGTGAACTAGGGCACGCAAGTAGAGTGTGGGCAGTTGAATCTCAGTGCTGTGTCCTTGAGCAAGATACTTTACCAATCTTAAACAATAGTAACATTACAGTTATTACCATAAGAGTGAAGGGAGTGAATAAATAGTACAATCTAAATTAAGCAAAAGAGGAAGGTTATGGTACATTTACATTTTTATTGTTGACCCAGTGACTGTGGGTTAAACTTGTCAGGAGCAGTGGGACCCAGAGCTAATGGTCAGGACTGCCTTAGCTGGAGGATTTGACCTATTGTACATGTTATGGGTTGATGGGAGAAACCACAGTGCCCAGAGGAAACCCACCAAAACTCCACACAGAAAAGCCTGGGTGACCTGGGAATTGAACCTGGAACCTTCTTGCTGTGAGGCGTGAGCACTACCCACTCAGCCACAGTACTTGTCATCTGTCTGTCTCCTCACCTGGTGTTCCCTCTGCACTGCGCACGCCCATGCTGCAGCAGTACTGAGCGATGCCGTAGTCTGTGATCTTGGCGATAGTTTCTGAGTCTGTCTTCAGGTTAAACAGGAGCACGTTATGAGGCTTCAGGTCTCTGTAGATGATCATGGACGAGTGGAGGTACCTGCAAAGTCATTTAAAAGAGTCTAATTTTACTTAATGTGGGAGATTTTTGGAGTGGTTTTCTGTTATGAAAAAAAAAAAATCACTCACAAAAGCTCAAATAAGTTAAGTCCTACATCAGGACATGGTAAAAGTGCAAAAGTCACTCTAGTTTAAACAGAGGTGGGGGGCAGGTCAGAATTCTGTGGTGGAATTTACTGTTGAACTGTCAGATTGTAGGTTTGTTGACCTGGTTTATGTTTCATATCTCTGTAATTACTGGGCCTGAGTTAGACCTGGGTTATTGGCAAAAAGTTCAGTGTCTTCTCTGTCTATAAATTTCCCATACAATTGTATTGCTCCCAGCCTAGTTTATTTTAAAGTGTTTGCAGTGGTCCAAAGTTATTCCTCACTTACCCTATCCATTCAGAGCTTCCTCATTATTTACCACAATTAGTTTATAAGCACTTTTCTCAACTCTCAAAGACCAGAGTGGAGATTTGGTGTTACTGTAAAGCTAACAATAACTAGCAGTGCACTTCTGGATTATCAGACAATTAAACATTTTATAACTAGGTGCAGAGTGTACACAGGTGACTTATTTTGACCTCAAGAGCTGCTTATACAGTATATCAGTGCTGAAATAAATTTAGCATAAATACATGGGGGAAAATTGGGTTTCATGTAACTTAAAAGTGTTCAAAATACTCAGTGTTACCTGAGTCCGTCTGCCACCTGCAGGCTGATGCGGTGTTGCAGTTTGCGGCTCAGACTGGACTCGTGCTCAAACAGGGAGTCCAGAGACCCGCGCAGAGCCAGCTCCATCACCAGGACCTGAGGGCAGCAGCTGGCCCCCAAAAGACCCACCAAACTGGGATGTCGCAGCCGCCCAAGCACCGCCAACTCCTGGAGACAACAGACAACACAGGACATGAGATACAGAGAAAATACGGCTTCTAAACAGTCCATAGTTTAACACTGGGCAGGTCACAATTGTATGGTAGAACTGGTCTTGCCGGTCCCTCTTACTTTCTGTTTGAATGCAGAGAGTCTGGAATCACAAGTTAAAGTGTAGAGATGGTTTCAATGCTGGTCATCTGGACATTGTTTTTGTGATCAAGACCTTTCAGCTCCATCCAAAAGTCATTTTCAATTGATGGAACTGGACTGAAGCACTGGGCTTTATGCTAACCTGAGTTTACTAAGTCCAGCCCCAAACGGAGAAGTTTTAGAGTGAAACTGACTGACTCTGTTTACTTCCTTAAGCACCTGATTGTCATTCCTGGACAAATAAAGAATTAAATGTCTCACTGCCAAGTTGAAGTGTAAAGTAATTATATTATTGTGAATTCAATTCAAACAACATTTACAGTGTCTACATATTATGGACATAGTCAACTAAACTGGGATAATATTATTGACAAAAACAAGGCTAAAAAAATCTCTGACTATCTGATGTTACCTGTCGGAGGAGTCTATAGACATACAAGTCAGATGCGTGTTTGTTGAAAATCTTTACTGCAACTTCTTCATTCTTGTACATCCCTCTGTAAACTGTACCAAAGCCCCCATCACCTGAAACGTAATAAATATACACAGTAGAGGGTCAGAGGATGTAGAGGAAAGGGTCAGAGGAGCAGAGGAGCAAAGGATGCAGAGGAGTCTTACCCAAACGGTTCTCTGCAGACATGTCCACCTCCAGCTCTTCACTGTCCAGTATCGTGGCTGCTGATTGGTCGCTCAGAACCAGGTCAGGAGCAATTTGAGAGAGAGGCAGAGTGCATCGTGGGTCCTCTGGGTTCACCATCAAAAAATCTGAAAAAGGCAATAAGGCGTTCATAAGAGATGAGAGAGAGTGAAAAGAGAGTGAAAAGAGAGTGAAAAGGAACTAAACTAGAACTAAACCAAGACTAAACCAGGACTAAAAAAGAACTAAACTAGGACTAAATTAGGACTAAATTAGGACTAAACAAGGACTAAGCCAGGACTAAACCAGGAATAAAATTCAAGATATCAGTGTCTCTTGATGTGAATGCTACTGGACAGGTTTAAAATGTGACCTGTGAACTGTTTGATTTTCAGACTTTCTGTTGGTAGAAACAAAAAAAAAAAGGTGTTGAGATGTTCGGCTGTACAAAGAGTAAAAAGTTGAATTGAAAACTGGATTTTAAAAACATTAACCACAAATCTAATTGCAAATGTAATATTTTTCATGAAAGGCTTTTTTCTAAATTGTTGAGGAATGAGGAATAAATCGTAACTAGGAGTGTTATCAAAAGTATGGAAAATCAGATACTAATTGATCTAGTATCATACTAAAAAAGTCACATTCACAGGACAGAAATTAAGCTTTCCTGAAGAGCTTTAGAATGATCTTGAGCTGTATCAGAACAAGTATAAGAGCACATAGACTAGTATACGCCCATGGACCACTATGGTACCTACTTGGAGCACTGAGGGATTACACAGATACAAGGCTACATGGTAATATAAAAGAAAGTGTGTTTTATTATCATCGTGGTATTGGAATCAGTATTGAGTATCGAGTCTATTCCTTAGTATTGAAATCGAGTTTGAAATGTTAGTATTGTGACAACAGTACTACATGTATGCAGTGTATTTGTGGTACCATTGTCAAAGTATTTGAACAGATCTTCTAGTAGGATCCTCTTAAACTCCTGTCCGTCCTCGTAGCTGTACAGAGCCCATTTCTTCACCAGTGCCTCTCCACTGCCGTGCATGTCTGTGTTTAATAAACCAGGAAACCACTCCTCCAACAGAGAGTCTATGTGATCCACCACCTGCCCCAGCAGCACACGGCCTGAAGGGCGCAGCACAGAGAGCACACGCATCAATCCTGTGCATTATTATTAAATATCTAAACATATGAACCACAAATGTTTAACTTTTTCTGGTAAAGTACGAACATCCAAGTGGGTGACAGACCATACATACCTTTGTGTGAAGAGGGAACAGTGATCCTGACGTAACAGGAGGAGCAGTTATCCAGAGATGCTGCCTCCACTAAACAGTACGCCTCTGGAGACCAGCTCAGATACACCCCTCTCCTCCAGTAGATCCGGTTTGGACGAGAGCCTTTTTCTAAACACAACAACATTTATAAAACACCACAGTATGCCTCTTCTCTGCATCCTCTCCTCCATCTGGCCCTCCTCTCTGCTCATCTGACCCTCTCCTTTGCTCCTTAGACCCTCTCCCTGCATCCTCTGCTCCATCTGCTCCTCCTCTAGTAGTAGCTGTGGAAACTGGAATGCAGCTACTCGACCCAAACCCAAACAACCCAATCTTATCTTACTGGCCTCCCCCAGCCAGCACCGGTTTCGGCCAAGGCCGGGTGGAAGCAACTCCCCTGGAGATTAAAGCAGGGAGACGCTTTCGCATTCCGTCTCCCACTTGAACTGAACCTGTGGATGTTGACTTCGTCTGGGACACCAGGCGGAGCGACTCTCCAGGCCCACGCCCCATTCCATGCCTTCGCAGCTTTGTACCCCCAGCATGGCGGGCGGGTCTGTTGAATCCAGCACCCACGTGGCTGCAGGATCTGGATGGCTGCTTGCCTACGTTGGGTTAACTCCACCTCCCTTCCTCCCTGGTTGCAAGTCTAGTCATAATGTTTGCCTCTCCCCATGCCATAATGTATTGTGTGTTTGTAATGTATGGATGGGGTGACAGGTCTCATTTCAAATCCTTTGTATTTCTAGTACATGTGAAGAAACTGACCAATAAAGGGCATTCTCTCTGCATCCTTTTCTATATTTGACCCTCTCCTCTTTGGTCTTACTCTCGGCCTCATGTTTCCGTCTTCTGTACCATAATCATTACCTCGTACCTCGTAAATGGAGCAGCAGAAAGGAGACTTCGAGAAGGCGGGTGATCAGTCTGGACCAGAAATCCATCGGAAAATATGGCATCTCATACAAACGAACTATAACCTCGGAGTTCTCACTGTGAGGAAGGTCTATCACGGGACGATGCTTCGACAAACTAGAGACAGAAAAGACACAAATAGATTAATAATTTTGAAAAAAAAAATTATAAATGTAAACAAAAGCAGAGGAGCAGAGGAGAGGGTCAGAGGAGCAGAGGCTGCAGAAGAAGAGCTGAAGATGCAAAGGAGAGGGTCAGAAGGAGCAGAGGATGCAGAAGAGAGCTTCACCTGCTGGGCACTAGAAGCTGGTCATCTCCGAAGGGAAGAGCAATTTGTAACTTCTGGAGGAGTTTGAAGAACTGTGAGGTGTGAGACTTTGGGAAACAGTTCGGGTCAGACAGAAGCTTCTCCACCGTGTGGCGCTGCAGCACTCCTTTAGGATGCTCCCGGGACCCACAGCTCTTCACCGACAACTTCTGAAGGACAGAAATGAAAAGTGCGCTTACATTTATTAAGGTGGTTTTATAGCTCAAAAATACCTAGAAAAACAGGCATTCTGAGCAGGGTTGCCTCTCCACAGATCTGACTTGTAACTTGGTCTGTTTTGGTCTCCATAAAGATAGAAATGTTTAATACCATACTGTGGAACATTCCAAACAAAGAAATAACGTCTCCATGAAGAAAAGCATTTGACGGAACCTCCAGCAATGACTTAAGAATAGCAAAAATATGGTACAGATATTTAATTAGCAAATGTTATTAATTTATTAAGGTATGAAGTTATTAAAAGCACTGTATCTGATTTTTACTGTCTCAAAAAAATGTGAAAAACACAACTAGTTCATGTTAAATGGGTTGCAGTGGTCCATAGTTATTCCTCACTTGCCTTATGCATTCTGAGCATCCGAATTATTTACAGCAATGAGTTTCTAAGCAATTTAACAATTCTCAAAGACCAGAGCGCAGTTTTGACAGCAAACCTAACAACAACTAGCATGCTAACCATGCACTTCCTGATTAACTTATTTTGATCTCAAGAGCCGCTTATACAATATAGCTGTGGGAAAAAATGTTTTTGTGTTTGTAAAAAATTGAGCTGTAAGAAGAAGGTATTTAAGAAAAAAACACTCCTCACCTGTTATATGAATATGAGCGCTTCAAAATAAAAGAAAAACAAATAACCAAAACCTGCTGAGGCCTGGTACCTGAGAGATGATGTTGCAGATCCACTGAGGCTGGATGAAGTACAGGTCCTGAAGCTGAAGAGCAGGGTCATCAAAGTGCAGCAAAACTCCTGCACAAAATAACATTAAGACAAAGATTAAATTACAGTAAACTCACTACTGTTCCTTCTTTACCACTTTTGATAATAGTCACTACAGCATCTCAGAGTACAGGAATATCCAGTTCAGAAACTTGATTTTCCCCTAAAGGATCAGTCTGTTTACAGTCATCCAAGTCTAAACCAGGTCTAAACCAGGTCTAAACCAGGTCAAACCTTGGACTGAACCAGGTCTAACCCAGGCCTTGTCTCTAACCTGCTTCAGAGAGGAAGTGGACGGCATGTGGTAGTTCACTCTCTTCCAGCTGAAGTTGAGCCTCCTGGATGAACTGTACCAGATCTCTGCGTCTCAGGACAGGAAAGTCTGGAGAGACTCTGGTCCTCTCCTGAAAAACCCTCCTCTCCAGCTCTACGTAAGAGTCTGGAACCAGCTGCCCCAACACCGGCTGCCCCTGCATCTGAGAGAGAGACAGAGAGACACGGAAAGGCTTTAATGAAGCATTCCAGTATGGTAGACCACCACATTCTATGATCCCTATTACTGCATATGACCGGGTTTCACGTTTTTTTTCTAACTATTGATACTTTGCAGCTGATGTAATCAACATTCACTGGAGGTGTGATGCTAACTGTAGGCCCTGCTCTATATGAGGCTTGTTAAAACTTTAATCTGATCTTCATTTTAACAGAATCTGATGAGACAGAGCTGGTCTAGTTGGAACTACAACAGGTGAGCTGATTTGTGCTGTTAAACTAGTCTCTCACACATACAATTAGCCAGTTAGTCAGTAATCACTCATACATTTTTGTTGAAAATCAAACACCTAAACAGGACCATAAATGCTCATATTGATCACAGACCTCCTGAAAATGTGTTGTTTAAATCCATTTTGAATTATAGTTCTCAGACATCTTAAAATTTTTGTGGCAGTGTTTTCTAATGTGTGCATTGTGTCACCATGGTAACTGCTGAATATTCCACCTTAGAGATACATGAAGAACACCCCAGTGTGATGTCTCTGCAAAGTATCTATTACTTAATTTAGTGGAATAGTACCTGTGCTAAATATTTATCGTAGTTTTTAAAAAAATACAGGAAGTAGCACTAAGTTGTAAAACAGAATCCCTCCACCTGTCACCAACACAGAAAAATCCTGCCAAAATGCAGACAATTTACGCACAAGGAAGGCATTTCTCTGACAGTTTAAGCCTTCATATAACAAATACAAGGTGTTGTCATTTATTTGCATGAGTCTAATCAAAACAATTGTGCAATTTAGACGTGTTTTGGTCCTTGTTATCATTATGGTTGGTAGGTAACAGTTATGGAATTATTTTTAACTTTTAAAATAGCTACAAAGGTGCACTCTGCCTCTCTCATCTGTTATTACCAAGACCAACATGTTACCTTAAAGTTAGTGGCCTCTCGGACGATGGCTTTCCTCAGTCTGCTCAGAGCGTCGGACTCCTCACACGCACAGACCATGTGGTAGTCTCTGATGGAGGGGAAGCCCTGATGGTGTAACAGCTCCTCTTGGATCGAAACCAGACTGGCCTGTACCTGGTCTTCAGAGCTCAGGTCTGAGTGAGTCCCGACCAGGACCACTGGAGACAGAGGGGCCACTGCCTTAGGTTAAAATAAAGATAATATAGAAAAATTAATCATACATTTAACTATGAAGAAAGCATTTGCCCCTTGTTCCAACACATCTGCTCCAAATACATGATTTCCTTGAGTCAGTTATCTATGTCAAGACGCTAGATGCTCCAGAGTAGATTTATATTTAAGCACTGCAATTATTGTTTGTTTTAATAATAGGATTCTGTTCAAAGTTCACATTTTAAACCGATCCAGAAGAATTGACAAACCAATACCAGAATCACATTTCAGAACGTTACAGACCTAAACTAAACTACAGGGTTAGCAGTTTTTATGCACAATAAGACAAGAGATTTAGTTTTTGTGGAGGAAATTATGACACTTCTCTTCTCTGCAGTTCTAAAGTTGTGAACATGTCTGAAAACTCATGTGAATACTAGTGTTGTGACAAAGGGATAAGGAGAGAGGAACTAGTACAGATAAATACAGACTTCCGCTTATTTACACTAGAATTATACAGTCTCAAGTCATTTTATTGCATCTGTAAACACTGACACTTTTGTGTTACATATAGAATGAATTAGATTTGATTAGTTACCTTGATGTTGAAGAGCCATGGTTTGAGTGCGTCCACCTGAGCGACGCCTTTGCTGAGGTCATACACCACCAGGTACAGGGCTCTGGAGCTCATCAGATGAGGGAGAGCTCCACTCAGCTCCTCTCCACCTGGACACAAACATCTACATTACAGGGACTGAACCAGGACAAGAAGAATCCAAGAATAAAACTGAACTAAACCAAAATAAGCCCAGACCTCTATGCCAGATCTAATCCTTAAATTTAATCAGTTCAAACTACATCCTAAAAGGAACATATTGTGTAAAACCAACTTAAATCAGTTTTTAACCATGAGCAAGTGATTCATTCTACAATGTCTGAGTAATCCTGTATTGTCCTGCATTTGAGTGCTCAGAAAATTTCAGTTTTCAATCCTGTATTTACTACGATTATTCAAAAAAAATCAGACTCTGGTTCAAAGGAGGGTTAAAAAAAAAAGCCACTTAGCCATTTTTCCATAATAGAAAGTGAATGTGTTCTTGTGAAATGCCACTTAAGTTCTGTTCTGTAGTCAATGTACATGTTCCAACTAGGTGTGTCAATTTACAATGGACAAAATATAAAATAATAATCTATATAGGATATAGTCACTACGAAATACATGATAAAAGCATATAATGTCTCATGTTGCATATTTTTGGAGAAAGATGAATTTGCAATTTGTCTGGTGCGTATTGCGTTTAGACATGCAGTTTTTGTATTTAAAAGTATCCATAGTGCACATTTTCAACCCATCTAGAAGCATTAAGATGAGCATTTGAGAAGACTACAAACTGTACAAAAAAGTCCAAATATCTACATGGCATTTAATTGCTTGTTGTGAGTAATATTTTACTGGTTGGTATTTTAAAAGTTTCAAGTCATGTTTCAATTATTTCAATTAACTGATTTGTATTAAAATAATAAAAAATATGTTTAAAACCAACAAATTATAGTTAATTATAGCTAGCTAAATGATTCCAAGTTTATAGTTTTCTCTGACCTGAGAAGTCCCAGACGTTGAGCACCATCTTCTTCCTGTCTCGCTCGCGGATGGTCCAATCAGAGACCTCGATGCTGGTGTTCCGTTTGGGCGTGACCTGTGACTTTTTGGCCTTGGTGAGCAGTTGGATCAGACTGGTTTTACCGGAGCCTGAGTTTCCCACAACAATCAGCTTCATCCTGTAGTACGGCATGGCCTTCTTTAGACGCTGCTGTAGGAACCTGCAGAAACTTATGTGTTAGTCTCAATTTAGACCTGTTTTAAGTCTTGGTATAGTCCTGGTATAGTCCTGATATAGGCCTGATATAGGCCTGATATAGGCCTGCATTAATTAGCTACTCTGACTGAGCTCCTCACCCCATCTCTAAGGTAGGAAACTAATGTAAACGCTTGTTCGGTCATTACCCAAAGCTCATAACCGTAAGTGAGAATAGGAACACAGATCTAAACCAGGACTGAACCTTTCTGTGTGGAGTTTGCATGTTCTCCCTGTGTCTGAGTGAGTTTCTTCTGGGCACTCACCGGGTTTCCCCCATCAACCCAAAACATGCACAATAGGTCAAATCTTACAGCTAAGGTAGTCCTGACCAAGACTAGCCCAACATCTGGACATGGCTCCCACTGCTCTTGACAGGTTTAACCCAGAGACACTGAAGGATGGGTCAAATACAGGGGACACATTTCAGGACTTAACCAAATGCTTGAGAGTTTGAGCCTACCTATAGTAGTTGTATTTATCTGAACCTCCCTGTAATGTACCTGATGATATCTTTAGTCTTGGAGCCAATGAGCTTCAGGTCGAGCTGCAGTTTAAGTCCGTCCAGAGGAAGGTCCCACAGGCGCACCAGTTTACCCATCTCATCCGGAAACGAGCGCAAACCAAGATTCCTACTCACATCCAGAGAGGTGAGGCCTTCCAGGAGCCCAATCTCCCCTGGCAACTAGAAAAAAAATATATATATATTATGAATGAACTGTAAAAAAGTTAAAATAGTGTATTCGGAATATTAATCAGTAATTTGACTAGTTTAGATGTATTTATTTTGTACTTTGATTATTTGACTTCTAAGGAATTTCTGTACATTGTTTTCAGTCTCTATTGCAATTATATTTACATTTTAGAAAACGAGTTTTGAAAAAAAATAAAAATAAATAATAATCAAATAGTAATATTTCTGACAAGTATTGCTATTGGGCTTACATTCTGTTCAGAATGGAATGGGTTAGCAGCCAGAATAAGACCCCATGCAGACACAGGAAGGGCATCTGACACGTAGGGACATTTCAGAACATGTTTGTAGAGGTCTAAACTACAGGGTAGCAGCTTTTACACAAAATAAGACCAAATGGAGACACGAGGAGGGCATCTGCCACACTGGTCTTGTACCTGTGTGAGTTTGTTGTCACTTAGGTGCAGTTTCTCGAGTCGGCTCCATCTGAACACGTCTGAGTTTAGATCGAGAGACTCAATGCAGTTTTTACTAAACATGAGCTCACGAAGGTTTAAGGAAGACCAGTGCGAAGGAGGAGGGAGGGAGGAGATACTGTTGTTTCTCAGGTCCACTGAACGCAAGCTGCAGAGAGAGATAGAGAGAGAGAGAGAGAGAGAGAGAGAGAGAGAGAGATATAGAGAGAGAGTTTGGTGATGGTGTATGGACTTAAAGTGACACTACACACACTCTACACTCTACTTGATGCTTTACAATGACATCATTCTGGTAAAAAAGTACATTTTCATAGATTTTCACAATAACAAAGAAGAATTTGAAAAAGAGCTTAGAAAAGTGGCTGCCAATCTGCACCATGGCTGCTCCAACAATCACAAACACCACATTCATACTAGGCGAGGTGGGTGAAGTATCTTGCCTAAGGACACAATAACAACTTGGTCCAAGGGAGTTTCTTACTTTGGCAGTTGGAGGATGGCGTCTGGGACATGGCTGAAGTTGTTGTTTGCCAATTTCAACGTTGTCAGTTTCAGAGGCAGAAACAGGAGATCAGCTGAGAGAAGACAGGAAGCAGAGGATACTCTATGTGATTTATGTATGAATACTGCTAAAAAGGGGGTATTTTACTTTTATGGGATATTAATTGTTAACACATCCAGCAAACCAAGACATAATTAGAAAATGTGTCATATGCACTTTAATACTTGCTTTAAACATGTCTGGTTGGACTCACAGAGTTTGTTGGTGGAGGCACTGAACACCTCCAGTTTGGGGCAGTCTCTCAGAAAGTCCGGGGATAATTCCTCCACATTGTTTTTACTGATGTCCAGGAGTTTGAGCTCAGGTAAAGACAGAGGAGTGAAGAGAGACACGATACTGTTCCTGCAGACAGAAACAAACATATGTAACTAACAGGGCTTCAAGATGAATCAAAATCAAAATCACAATTGCAGTGGGTGCCATTACCAAATTGTAAATACTGCAATTTTTGTAGTACCATAATTTCCTCCACAAACAAATTCTGCATAGAAATGGCTAACCCTGTGGTTTAGATCTGTACAAAGACGTTCTGAAATGTGATTCTTGTATTAGTTTGTCAGTATACTAAAGTGCAAATCTAAGCACAAATGTTAAGTCCTGGTTTAGTTGTGGGTTTTGTCTAAAATTTGATGTGGTGTGTGCATAGTTACTTTCACCCTCTATATATGGGTTAAACAGCCCATAGTTTAAATTGAGCAGGAGGACAGCTCAATTTAACCGTGGTGTTTTTCTCACAAAAACCCTAACATTAAAATTTAATATCTTGACATCCTTCGCAGGCCTGTCCACAGAACTTTAGGGGGCCCAGGGCAAAAAGCCTCACTGGACCCCCCTCTGATAAAAAATGAATAGTAGGTGTCATATCCTGTTTGCTTCCCTTTTATTTTCAAATCACTTACCTTGTTTCTGTTGCAGATTTACTTCCACCCTCTTGTGTTCCCGCCTTTGATTTTTGCCCCTCCCTAAGGTGCTGCACTTGTGTTTCATTAGCTCCCCTTTTTAGTCTGTGTGTTCCCTTCCTCATTTGCCAGATTGTCTCTATGTTATGTAGGTCTATACTGTGTTCTTGTGCCTTTTCCTTGAATTTATTAAATCTGCTTAATCTTCTTCCTGACTCTGGGTCTATTTTGGAGCCATTCATTGTACAAACCTGACAGTATGAGGGTCCTGTTCTGGGCCCTTAAGACTCCAGGGCCCAGGACAAAAGACCCCATCTACTCCCCTGATCCCTAGTTCCACAAATGCACTTTGAGAATGTGAAATGTAACAATAAAGGCCACCATACACCACAGGAGAATTTGCTCGATTTTGGGTTCGATTTGCTTCTCCCCGAGTTTGGGGAGGTGTGACCTGAATTTGTGTCTTCGTCTGCGATTATGAAGCCGTTGCGCTCCTTATGTGTGTGGTGTCAGTGCGACTCTGAGCTGCTGTCAGATCATAACCACTAAAGATCAGCAACGCTACGGTAACAGCCGATAAAACAGAGCGTCGGGGCAGATGGAGTGACGGACACAGAGGTGCAAGCAAAAATAATGAGAAGACTTTATTACTCACCTCTCGTAAAGATTTACATTTAAACTGCAGCATCTCATCCACATTATCCATAGAAATTGTCCTAATAATGCTATTAATCCAGTTTGAGGCGTTCTTTAAAAGTAAAAAGCCGAGAGTAGTTCCTCATGTGTGTCTGTTTACATCCACACAGGGCACGGATCAGGGTGCAGCTGCAGATTAGTGATAGTTTCTCTACTTCCTGTGAACTTTATCGCCAGCCTTCTGTGCATTAAAAATCATATATCTGAAGTACTGCACCACATTTCACAAATAATAATAACACAGTTTTGACTTGTATCTAAACTAGTGCAGTGCTCTGATCTTTTGAACACTTAAGAGTCTCAATGCGAGTGGTTTTACTGTAGACAGGAAACAGCTGACGCGATCACGCTCACAACTTTATAGCCTACAGTACGCAACCAAATCACGCAGCAGTCTTTGCAATCAGAGATTTTAAGTCTTATAAGATTCTCCTCGTGTCTGTGGTGTGCATTTTTTGTTGCATGTCTAAAAATCGTTTAAGACTGAAAATTCTGTAGTGTGTGGCGGCCTTAATAATGATTCAGTTCTTAGGTCTCTATCTTAACATGTCTTACCCCTCTATGAGCAGCTCTTCCAGGTTGCACATGAACTCCCCAATGTTCAGAGGAAATTCCTGCAGTTTATTAAAGGAGAGGTTCAGGTGTTTAAGAGAGGGGCAGACAGATGATTTGCTGAGGCACAGTGAGAGGGCGTGGACACAGTTTCGGGACACATTGAGCATGTTCAGAGAGGGCAGGGTCAGGAGATCCACAGGGAAACAATCCAGCTGGTTTCCCTGAAGGTCCAGACGAGTCAGGCTCCTCAGACTCTGGAGCAAGAGGCAAAACAAGGTTAAGGTAGGTAGCCACTGTGCCAAATCTCACATTCTTCAGTGAAACTAAGAAGTTGTTTTATTACTTGGAAAATTTGGAAATCAGGACTAAACCAGGTCTAAACTAGGTCTAAACCACTACATACCTGACAGAGCTGTGAGGGGAACTCCAGCAGGCTGTTGTGGCTTAGGTCCAGTCTCTGCAGATGTTCCAGTTGTTGTTGAACCGAGTCATCGTCCATTAAACAGCTAAGAGAGTCCAGCTCATTCCCGGACAGGTCCAAGAGCCGGATCCTGTCCCAGTCTCTGAAGGACAAGGACTCACTCAACACTGGGGAGAGAACAAGAGAATACAGGTGTAAATGTATGGCTGTGCAATTTATCAACTATGAACTATTGTTTCTTATAGGAGCTGTACCTAATTTTTGCTGTCTTAAAAACATGAAAAACATAACTAGTTCATTTAAAACTGTTCACAGTGGTCCAAAGTTATTCCTTACACATTCTGAGCATTGGTGACAGTAAAGGTAATAACAACTAGCATGCATAGTGCATAATGTGCACTTCCTGATTCTCAAACAATATAACACTTTATAATTAGATGCAGACAGTACACAGCAGACTTATTTTGACCTTAAAAGCTGCTTATAGCTGCTGCTTATCTGTACTGGGGCAAGACATATTTTACTCAAATACATGGAAAAAATCTGGTATAAGACATCTCCTTTGTCTTATTCCATGAAGCTTATTATTAAAAACCATATATATTTGATTTTCTTAGGGTTGGGGGATAAATATGAGGGGATACAAATTAAATTAATTTCTTAGTCCATTCCTACATTTCTGCATAGATCCAGTGCGGCCGTATTTCTTCTGTAAAGGTTCAGGGGGATCTGTCTCTGTAGCTCCGCTCTAAAAAATACAAACACACATTTATATTTATGTGGAATCTAAAGTAATAATACACTTAAACATGGCCAAACACTGGAACTATAGAGGTCGTGCAGATAACATCACAATCTTTGGAACTTTATTAGTGAGTGTCAACATCATGTGAGTGTCTACTGTAAGAAATATGAAAGAGCTGCTACAGCTTAATAACAAATATGAAAGCAGACATACATATACAACTCTGCTAAATATTTGGTCTAAAACATAAAAATCAAGTCAACAGTAGAAAACCAGTTAACAATTAGCTAAAGAACAAGGACACTGCAGAGTACATGCACATTTATATCAGACTTAAATATTTAGCTTGTAAATGTAGCTGCTGTATCATTTAAACTTAATGAGGATGGAACGTAAGGGGGCCAAGCTTGGGAAACCAAACAGTGGTATTGGCAGTGTTCTGGCTTTATTCACACACAAGCCTTTCCTGCATATTTCCAGGAATTTACCCAGGAAATTAACGGATCATAAATGCAGGGAAATAATTTTTTTTATGACATTTACCTAAAAAATGCAGGTAAATTCCCAGATCGAACTAATGTCTGAACGGGGCTAGTTGATAAGTGTCTTTATAAATGTAATATAGCAGTCTTGACCTCTTCACGGACCTCAGCACTAGCGTGTCTGCGGCGGTTGTGCTTCCTGATCCTGAGCTCCTCTGAAGAGTCACTGTGAGCTTTAGGAGACAGAGGCCCAGCCAAAGTATCACTGCCTGAAATAAGATAGGTACAACATGTTTAACTTCTGTTAATCACGGAGCACTTATTTGGTTAATATCTCACACTGCTAATGGAGATGTGCTTTGGTTAGCATTATTATTAGTAGTAGTAGTCTTAGTAGTAGTACTAGTAGTACTACGTAGCCTTTCATCTGTGTAGTAGTGGTATCAGGAGTAATACTAGAAATAGCAGGAGTAGTAGTAACAGTAGTAGCAGCAATAGTGGCAGTAGTACCAGTAGTAATAGTAATAGTAGCAGGTAGTAGTAGTAGTAATAATAGCAGTAGTAGCAGCAGTAGTAATAATAGCAGTAGTAGCAGCAGTAGCAGTAGTAGTAGTAATAATAGCAGCAGTAGTAGTAGTAGTAATAATAGCAGTAGTAGTAGTAGTAGTAGTAGTAGTAGTAATAGCAGTAGTAGCAGCAGTAGCAGTAGTAGTAATAATAGCAGTAGTAGCAGCAGTAGCAGTAGTAGTAATAATAGCAGTAGTAGCAGCAGTAGCAGTAGCAGTAATAATAGCAGCAGTAGTAGTAGTAGTAGTAATAGCAGTAGTAGCAGTAGCAGTAATAATAGCAGTAGTAGTAGTAGTAGTAATAGCAGTAGTAGCAACAGTAGCAGTAGTAGTTACCGTCACTCTCCAGATCATCGCAGAGCACCAGTCCTTCGTCCATGGACATGAAGCTGAAACACGAGTCATCGCTCTCATCAGAGATGTACCCAGAGGTCAGGCAGGGGTCAGTGTGGGACCTCTGGGGCCCAGAGACGCTCTTCAGACGCTGCAGAGAGAGAATGTAGCGTGCTAGGCTAATTCCTTTACCTAAGAGAGAGAGGGACAGTTTACTCAACAAAAACATCCACAATAGGTCAAATCCTCCAGCTAAGAAAGTCCTAAGCAAGACTAGGTCAAAATCTGAAGATGTGTCAATAAATGAACAATAAAGTGTACCTCAACCCTAACCTTAACCTTAATAATTTCAAGGCAACAATTACAATGGTAAACTGGAGAGATGCATAAGCCAAAACAATATAAAAAAGTAAACAAAGGAGCCATTAGATCAATTCATTAACTGCTTGGTTACTACATTTAGATGCTCCTATTTAAAATCTTCAAATCTCCAGACATAAAAATTACACGTAGTAAGTTGATCGAGGAATATTCTAGTCACTGGTGAAAATGGGTTGATGGGTGAAATGAGTTGATCGGCAAAATGGCGCCTTGATAATAAGCAAAGATTGCTCAAACATACACAAATCACACCAAATACAACTTTGGGTAAGTAAATGGTAAGAGGAAACATGTTGAAAGCTCTTAAAAGTCGATTTTACAGATCAAGTCTGCTTTAAGTATCAAGTGAAAGAGTCTTTTAGTATATTCACATACTGTTGAATCGTGAGTTGAAGGTTTGATTGCGCCCTCTCTCGGCCAAAAGCGCACTGAGCCATGCTGCATCCAGTCTCCCGAGTCTGAACCCGCCCAGACACAAGGAGGCGCTGTGAACATCCAGCCCCAGTCTGCCCAAAAGCTGCACCACCGCGGCTCCATCCCCCCTCCTCACACTCACAGCCAAAGCCCGACGCAAGTGCTGCTCCTGGGCCCCGCGAGCCACCAGCAGCTCCAGGAGATCCAGAGGGCCACCACGCTCACAGACCTAAGGAAAGAGGAGAGGGTGAGGGAACGGGAATATGACTAGAATCTACACTAGAGTTAGTTGGTGTAATCCTTCATGGGAGAAACTTTTCAAAGGTAGTCAAGTGGACAATGTTTATTGAAATCAAGACGTTTCAAGCACAGACTGTATATACACGGCCAGTTTCGACACACTTTTTCATGTATGTTTCTTCTTATTTCCATGACACTGTACATTCTAAGTGAAGGCATCAAAACTATGAATGACACATAAGTAATGTAGCAAAAAAAACAAAAAAACTCAAAAGTTATTTAACTTTGCTACATAATTCCATACATCTTACAACATATATTTGATGTGTTCCATATATAAAATGTAGAAAGTAATAAACATCATCAAATGAGACGGCATGTCCAAACTTGACTGGTAGTGTATAGGCAGACATAGCTCATTCTAAACAGGAAGTGAGCATGGGTGGGATTCCATTGGCCCCGATTCATCTGAACTGAAAAAACGTCGCCTCTCTCTCAGTAACTATTGCTGTCAGGCTTGTTATTTTGGTCTTAAAATTTTCTTTTTAACCCACTCTATCTGAACAGCAGCAGGTTTGATTGACAACTATTGTTGCTAAGGGAAGGGGGAAGTACCTTGAACAACCTTTCTTCCGATTGGTTGTTTAGTTGCTATAATGCTCAAGCACAAGCTGAACACTATGGGTGATGTCAAACTCTCTAAGTTCACTTGTTTATACAGTCTATGCTTTCAAGGACAGGATAACCACTCTGTCACAGTAACACAGTGAGGACAGGATAACCACTCTGCCACAGTAACACAGTGAGGACAGGATAACCACTCTGCCACAGTAACACAGTGAGGACAGGATAACCACTTTGCCACAGTAACACAGTGAAGACATGTACTCTCCACTCAGAGGGATCAGGAGAGTAACCATAGAACTATAATAAAATCTGGAAGATGAATCCAAGATGGCGTTGTATTGTTTTCAATGGCTTGTGCTCATTGACGCATGGACCCAACAAATATTTTTACTTCCATGTTACTTCCTGAATACTGGCCCTACACCGCAAAACGTGTGACGTCAGAAACGCGCAGTTCTGACCAATCAGAGCGCTAGCTGCTAGAGCAGCGCTAGAGTGGGCTCAGAGTGGGTTGAGAGTGGGGCTAGGCTAACTCTTACAAAGCTGATTTTTAGGCGCTTTGACAATTTTACATTTTTTAAAGTTCATATTGTAAGAATACAGAAAAACCCCTACAAAATCTGACCCTTATGAAAGTTGTCGATGCCCTGTGAGCCGAACACGAACAGTTTGATTTCACAAAAAATGCATTGCGTTTTGGGCCGGAGCTCCTGGGAGCTGCAGTAGCTATTGAGCGGTTACTAATCTCCAGTTTTTATTATAGATCCATGAGTATAACCCACAACCTCCTCATGGAGAGGAGGAGACAGGATAACCACTCTGCCACAGACCTGGTATATAAGTGGTTCTGTTTTGGTCTTAGCGTTGACGTCTGCTCCCAGTTCGATCAGACATTCGGCCATCGTTGTGTCTCCTTCTTCACAGGCCTTTTCCAACATGGAGGAGTGCAACTCGGAGTCAGTCCACAGTTTAGACAGAGCCACGCAGACGGTCCTACGCAGCTGAAGGAGAGAGGGGATTTGAAAAGGATAAAGTACTGGTTTAGACCTGATTCAGACCTGATTCAGATCTGGTTCAGTCAGGAGATGGTTGTTAATAAGAAATGAATCCAGACCCAGGTGAATAGCTGCTTGAAAGGTTTACTAATCAGGATGCTCCACTTCACATATTAAGCTTCAGCTTAGCTAAGTCAATCATAAGATATGACGCACAATATATACCTTAAAGCTAATGAGAGTAAAACTGGGTATGCATATGGTTTAAAATACAGAACATATTTTTAAAAAATGCAGCAGGAGAGAGACATGTCCTTCATTGGGGTTCTCGTCAGTTTCTGGAGTAACTGGAGAGTGGACAGTTCAGTTAAGTCTTTTTAAGTTAAACACAGACATAGGCCCTTGCCTATGTCTGACAATGAGGGCTGACAATGACTTTTAGCAAGAGAACAACAATCCAGCTACAAAACTGATTTATAAAATAATGCTTTCCTCCTGCTTTAGTCCTGGTTTAATCCTGGGTTAGTCCTGGTTTAGGGTACAAGATTATTATGAGTTTTCAGGCATCGCAAGAAAGGGCAACTTAAGAACTGGTATTTTAAATAAAGCTACGCCACAGCTGGGGTAGTCCTGTTAAGTCTAGTTCTAGGATTATCTTATCTTATCTTATCTTAGTTAACTCTTCCTCCAGTACTGGTGTATTATTTTTGCTGCCTTTTACTTTACTAATCGTTGGTGCAAAAATCTAAAGTCCAAAGCGAATTGGTTAAAAGGATCTTAAAAGTGTTGTTGAAGCAGTTGTAGTTTTTGAGGATGTTAATGATAGAGAATGTATGTTCTTGTGGAAATTAATGAGACAAAATTAGATCAAGACACAAAATGTACAGAATGTGTTCAGAGCAGACAGATAATGACATGCATGACGAGAGGGAAAACCCTCTGTTATATAATCATTTGTGTTGCTAAATGGTTATTAAACTTCTGAGATGCCAGCTTATAATAATAATAATTAAAGCCGCAAAGCTGCATTTGACATTAGAGGCCCTCGCCCTCCTTGGGACTGTGGGGTACATCACAAAGAGCCTGCACATCACACCATCCTCCAATGTGTGTATGTACTACATTTTCTCGGCCTTATGTTTAATAAACTAATTTTTAACTATTATGTTCACCAAAAACAAAAAAGCTAGACTGATATGACTTTGATAGATTGTTGCCCATCAGAAATAACACCTGTGACAAACAAAATATTTTTGCGATTTTCTGGGTTTTTAATTAGGCCTAATAATGCACTGGATTTCCAAAGCACTTTACAGTGCATTATTCAATCACTCCACACTTGGTGATGGTAGGATACTATTGTAGCCATAGCTGCTGTGGGACAGACTGAGAGAAGTGTGGCTACCAATCTGTGGCACTGGCCCCTCTGACCACTACCTTCATACTAGGCAAGGTGGCTCCCCCAGTGTGGCACCTGGTGTTCCCAGAAGTCTCCCATCCAAGTACTAACCAGGCTCAGCCCTGCTTAGCTTCTGACCAGACGAAACATTGGGCATGTATCAGTCTCCACACTCACCGGGATGCTGCTGCTTTCTGGCACCTCCTCCCTGAGCTGGTGGAAAACCTGTCGATCAAAGTCGTGTTTCTGTAGCTGAGCTGCAGCTCCAGAACAAGCCTCCATCATGCGCACAGACACCTGGAAACACTGGAAACAAAACGGGCACAAAATTAATCAAATAACATGAAATAAAATCAAACAAGATACCCACACTTCTTATAAAAAATATAGTTAATTTTATCCATTTTGTTCTCTTTTGGATCAGTTTGAGAGCCACTGCTTTCGACTTTACACAGACCTTGAGCTCGATCTCTCTGTCGTCTTTATACTGGACCAAAGACGCAACCACCACCGACGCCAAAACAGGTAAAATCATCCGAGAGAGTTTCTTCTTTATGACGAGATGCTGCAGCAGAGTCAGGCCCCAGAGGTGGATCTCTGGATAACAAAAAAACACTTTTAATTGATACTTTGCAGTGACATCACTCTGGGGGGTTCTGCAAGTATGTCGATGGCGAAATGCTCAGCCCTTACTATGAGACACAACGCAAACATTAGCAATAACTACCATAAAGATTTGAGATAGTCTGAAAACAGATCGTGTTAAAATAAAGCTCAGACTAAAGTCTAACAGAGCCTCAGACAAAGCAGTTCCTACAGTTAGCATCACACCCCCAGCGAATGTAGTTGACATCAGGTGCAAAATGTCAATATCAACAGATATTAGGTTGTGCTCACATGACATCAAAAATGTAGAATCCCTCCAATTTAAACTGAACTGGAGGGCAGGAATTCGCAGAATTCTGTGGTGAAATTTGCCGTGTAACTGTCAGATTGTAGATTTGTTGACCTGGTTTATGGTTCATATCTCTGTAATTACTAATTACTGGGCCTATCCACATGAAACAAAAACTGGCACAAGGTTCAACATCTTCTCTGTCAGTATAAACAATAGCTTCAGAAAGTGGTGCCATTATTCCAAAACAAACTACCTGTGATTGTTTGTTAGTTGAAAGGGACTTTAAGCCATACGATTTGTTTGTGGGGCCAGTCCCAAACAAATAATAATAAGGTTCAACATTTGTGGATTATAAGTTTGGAGATTTCTTCCAGTCTGATGTTATGTATGATTGTGATAAAGAACAGTATGTATTCGTATCATTGTCATACATGTTGTACCTCTGTCCTCTGGAAACATCTGGAGTGTGTGAAGGACAGTGTCTATCGCCCCCTGCTGGCAGAGGAGATCCACTGCACCGGAGCAGTCAGCCAGAGCAGAGAGCACCTTTAAGCCCACCCTCTGTATTGAAGGACTGCTGATGAACTGAAAAAGAAATCAGTATATTTTTAAATCTATTACTCTCCTATGCATCCTCTGACCCTTTCATCAGCATCCTCTGCTCCTCTGACCCTCTCCTCTGCTCCTCTGACCATCTCCTCTGCTCCTCTGACCCTCTCCTCTGCTCATCAGACCCTTTCCTCTGCTCCTCTGACCCTCTCCTCTGCTCCTCTGACCCTCTCCTCTGCTCATCAGACCCTTTCCTCTGCTCCTCTGACCCTCTCCTCTGCTCCTCTGACCCTCTCCTCTGCTCCTCTGACCCTCTCCTCTGACCCTCTCCTCTGCTCCATATCATCCTCTCCTCTGCTCCATCTCACCCTTTCCTCTGCTCCTCTGACCCTCTCCTCTGCTCCTCTGACCCTCTCCTCTGCTCATCAGACCCTTTCCTCTGCTCCTCTGACCCTCTTCTCTGCTCCTCTGACCCTTCCTCTGCATTTTGTGGACATTGTGGGAATCCATCATTATTTTTTATACAATTTGTTGTTCTTATACAATTTGCTAATTTGTTCCGCTAACTGAACTGTAAATGTCTTGGAATGCACAAACAGTTGAAACATCATTCCTAACCCTTTACATAATCATTTTCCCAGAGCTACTTCCTGCTTAAGTCAACATTGTCCATTGTCCAGCCCCATTCACATGTTATCAAACTCAAACAGGCACTTTCAGTTTGTATTCCCGCCAGATTTCTGCTAGTCGTTTGAGAACTCTTAATTAAATGCTCAAGTTTTTGTAGAGGAGCTCACCGTATCAATACAATTATCTCATTACAACAGTAGTGTATGCTTGTGTCTGCTTGTCTGTAAACCATCTCTGGAACTAATCACTGTTTAATTTCTGAAATGTTTCTTTATTGAGGTCGGTCAAAGTGAAAAAGAGGGAACAACTTGTAGCACAATATGAGACATGTGACCTAATAGTGATGCACAGAATCTTGAGAATGAGAATGCTAACTAACTATTTTAATATTTGGAATAGGGCTGCACAAATGTTGAAGAGAAAACTGAAATCTGAAATCTTTAAGACAATCCAAGAATTGCATGTATTTCAGATCATGTCTGTTGGGTCTAAACTACAGGATTAGCAGGGTTTTGCACAGAATAAGACCCCATGGAGACACAGGGAGGGCATCTGACACACGGGGGGGCATCTGACAGGATTTCAGAACATGTTGGAAGAGGTCTGAACTACCGGTTTAGCAGTTGTTTTTGCAGTCTTTGCGTATGACAGTGTGTTCATGTCTCTGAGTCCAGTACTGATGGTAAATGCCCCTGTTCTCTTGGAGCCCGTTGTCATGAGAGATAAATTGATGGTATTGTCATGGAGAGAAGATGATGGTGTTGACTTGGAGATGGGTTGTTTGGTTTGATAGTGTTGTGTGTTTACCCTGTTGAGCACCTCCAGGTACAGTGTGTGAGCCCCCTCCACCACACACTGAGTCTTCAGCACCTTCAGAGACACGTCGGCCATGTCAGGGTCACACACAGCACCACTGCTCTCTCTCAAACTGCGGTCTGAAAACAAGCACAGGTGTATTAGAGGGGTTGTACCTATCAGCTGTGTCTTGTCTGCATCGTATTATAAAGCATTTTTATAGTTAGCGTGCTAGGTGAATATTCTTAGCAGTGTTCTGATAGCCTCTCTGATAGTTGTGAAAAGTGCTTATAAGCTCATCGTTGTGAATTATTCAGAATGTTCAGAATGCATAAGGTAAGTGAAGAATAACTTTGGACCACTGCAAACCATTTAAAATGACCTAGTTCTGTATTTCATGTTTTTAAGATCATGAAATCAGCTAATGATAGACAGGTCTAGTATCTGCACAGTGACATTCTCACAGATCTGATCTCTATAATGAGACTTACACAGAACCAGGGCTTTCCTTCAGAGATAAGACCCAGAAACCCTCCAGACCACAGAGTCAAATCTAATAAAATAAATGTCATTCTTCGACTGTGAAAGAGGACTTATTTAAGTGAGATTGTGCAGATTCTGTGCTCAAGTATATTTGCTAATGTACAGATTAAAAAAATGTGCTGTTGACACAATAAAATGTCAATATCTATTTAAATACTAAGGAAAAAGCGAAATATTCCATATCAAATGGATACCATAAAGATAATAAAAACAGAATGTCATTTTTAACACAAATAATAGTAGTACTAGTTTCTGTAAAGCTCCACAATGTAACTTCTTAGCATTGTTTTCTTCTTAATTTTGTATGCTTTTTTGTGCTGAAAAAAGTATGTTTGTTTTTATGTATGTTTTTTATGTATGTATGTTTTTATTGCTCTGACATCCTTACTTGATTCTCCACAAACCTGACTCTTATTTGGCAATGGAAATGTTATTCCTTTGGTTAGTATGAAAGTGGTGTGTGCGTGAGTGATGGTCTTGGTCGGAGGGGCTGATGGCGCAGATTGGGAGCCTCGCTTCAGTCAGTCTGCCCCAGGGCAGCTTTGGTTACCACCACCGAGTGTGGAGTGAATGAATAATGATCTGTAAAGTGTCTTTGAGTGTCCAGAAAAGCACTATATAAAACTGATGCATTACTATAATTATTATTATTAAAATATTCCACAGGCATAAAATTGAAGTATACTTCCAACTTTGTATTTCTATGGAATCATGCCGGTAACGTGCCACCTCCAGAGAGTTATACAGAGTTGCTTTATCAAATTAATATTAATCCTATACTAGTTCTGATATAGATCAAAACCATTCTTTAACTATTCAGGAAAGGTCTTTTTGTTCAAATGGGAATTTAGTTTCGTATTAGTAGTAATAGTAGTAGTAGCAGTAATAGTTGCAGTAGTAGTAGCAGTTGTAGTAGTAGTATTCGCACCTGGACATAACAGCACCAGAGTGGCCTTGAGAGCTTCCAGTTGAACGACACGTTCAAAGTTGTGAGTTTTCATCACAGACAGAATCTGCCCCATTGTCATGTTCAGCTCATCCAGACCAGCGCCCCTGCAGGACAGATGGGGAAGAGCAGGGTCACAAAGTGCTATGAAAAAATTATATGTGTTTTAAAGCACTGTACATGTTTTGTATTGGAGGAGAGTGTTGCCCAGTGCAACACTTCATGCTCCCAGATTCAAGCTGACATGTATATGTTTATTAGACTTTTTGTTACCAGTAGAAACCTGCCGTACAAATAGTGACTTTAATGCACTGCACGTGTGTTGTTACCACCACAGCATTGCCATTTATTCCAGTATTTAGACTGTACAGTTTGTGGAACATCATAGTGCGGAGTTTATAGTAAATAGTCCATATGTCCCCATTTTCAGTATTTAGACCATGCGGTGTAAATTTTCAATGAATAGACCGTACCGTCCTTGGAACAGCAGACTGAGCAGTCGACAGGCGCTGACAGACACTTCAGTCGATGCCACGTGTTTCTTCATCATCTCCACTATGTTTACATGGAGTCCACTAGAGAGCAGCAAGGAGCGCATTTTACCTGTGGTTAAAAAGAACAATGTTTTAACTATGTTCATTATCTTACTCAAACTTGTATTTTCATTACTTTGTGTATCTTTAATTCTGAGCACTCAAGCCTCAAATGTAGGAGAAAACAGAATTATACAAACATGCATGAATCACTCTGAGTAAGATGAGGGAAAACCATTATAATATGTTTAATATCTAAGTGAATACTGAAACATTTTATTATAGTAATTAATATAAGTTTCCAATAAAATGTTGAATATATATTTCTTTTGTGTTTTAAAAAATCTCCTTTATTAGGAAATTGGCTAATGTCTCAAGATTTATGGTCAGGAGTACCAAGCTGGAGTACTGGCCTGCACCTTTTAGAGAGTTCTTTAGTATTTACAGTACATCTGCATGTATGTCTATGGTCTAATGACACAGTGCACACATTAGTAATCACTGCCTGATACATTTTTAGATTATCTGAAAACTCTAGAAAAATAGATTAGAACACATTTTCAGGAGTCTGTGATAAATACATGTGTCATGGTCCTGTTTAGGAGTTTGATTTTTAACAAAAAGGTGAGAGTGACTAACTGAAAAACTGTTGGTTAATATTAGCTAGCTTGTGACAGTAATTTTATGTGAGAGGGACTTGTTTAACAACACAAAGTTAGTTCTTTATGGTCAGATTGAGTCAAAACAAAGCTACATTAAAGTTTAACTTGAGTAACACAGCTTCAGACAGAGCAGTGCCTCTAGTTAGGTATAGGACTCACTCTTGTGCATGAGCAGGGCTGTGATGGCGCTGGTCGCTGCCTGAAATACTTTGGTTGACGAGGAGTGAAGCAGCATGGCCGCCATCAGCTGTCTGTGAACTGGAGTCCTGGAAACATAAACACATCCTTTAGCTCAAGGACAGTTAAAGTAGTGTTGTTTTCACAGAACAGTGAAACTGGGGTGGACCGCCCAAGCACAGTGAATCAGAGCAGTGTTTACGGCTTTTACTTCCGGGTTCACGAAAGATAACATACTTAATTTTTAGATGTCCTATTTCACAAAGTGAGACTTCTACAGTAGTCTCAAAACAAAATGTACCTACACTGGGTACTCCAGATTTAAGGCTATCTCTACATAAATGTTTCCAAAGTATATTATTACATAAGGAATGAAAGAGCTGATGTCAGAGTTCACCTGTGTCCCTGATCCTCCTCAGACTGGTTCACTCCAGCTCCATGCAGTAACAGGCTGTGAATTGCCCAACTCGCTGCCTCCTTAAAAAAAAAAAAAAAAAAAAAAAAAAGATTTATTTGAATACATCTTGGAGAGTTCCATTTGTCATTTTTTCCTTTTAAAAGTTACTCTTAAGATAAGTTTTTGACTCAAAAGTGCACTGTGTAACTTTGCTGGTGAAGGGTTTGGAAATGTTATTAGTGATATGTTTCACAGTACGGCATTAAATACTGCTATTGTGACAAAATATCTTTAAAAAACATGTATTGTTATTGTAAGCAGGGTCCCCTGTCCGTAGATCTAACCTCTAACTAAGCCTGGTTGCACAACCTGCTTGTCTTCATGGAGGTAGGTATGTTTAATGCCATACTGTGGAACATTCAAGGCTAAGCAATGACATTTCAATAGAATCAGAATCAGAATCAGAAAAGCTTTTATTGCCATTGTCAGTGAACACAATTCACAGACTAGGAACTTGCTTTGGTGATAAGGTGCAACATAGAACACTGAATAATAATAATAATAATAATAATAATAATAATAATAATAATACAAGTAGAGATATCACTGTTAGAAAGGATAATAATAATAATAATAATAATAATAATAATAATAATAATAATAATAATAATAATAATAATAATAATAAAGTATCACTATTTGAATAAAGAGCATGCAAAAAGATTAAGATATATAATTTAAAAAAAAAAAAAAAAGAAAAAAAAAAAGGCTAGCAAGTGGCAGACCCTTCACCAGAAATGTCACACAGTTTATATATTGCACTTGAAAAAAGTGACTAATCCATATGTATATAAAGGAGACATATTGTGCATGTGTCTGCTGTATAGTTATAATAATCCATGGATCATTATGTTATAAATTGCACACTTTAAATCACAACACTGATCTAAAACAATTTAATAAAAACTGTGGTGCCCAGTGGGAGCTGGCATGGGTGTAAAGGCTGTGTTTGATAATGTGTGCACAGTGTCACCATGGTAACTGCTGAACATTCCACCATAGACATTCATCCAGTAGTCCCCCCAACATAGCAGTTATTGCAAAGTATCAATGTGATGTACATTATAAACTTGACCTGCACTGAAGGCTCGGCCGCATGGAGCTCCAGAGCAGAGCAGCACACTTCCATCCAGTTCAGCCCCAGATGGAGCATTTCCTGTGGGCTGCGCTGCTCCTCCTCCTCCCCCTCCTCCAGACCCTGAGCTGCAGCAATCTGGTTCTGCACAATCGTCGCCGCTAGAGACACAAAACAATCACTGTTACCTAACACAGAGGAGTATCTGATTATCTAATTTAATAATGAATCAGTTTGAAGGAAACTTTTGAAATGTTGCCAAAAATGGTTAAGTGAATGACGTCAATGGCCCTGAACAAAGAGACAGAGAGTTCATGGAGTTAAAAGTATTACTCTATGCTTAATTGTCCCTATAGAGAAATGTCTCTCTGCCTTCAACTCATCCTTCAGTGTCTCTGTGAATGTGGAGCCGATATTTGGAATTCCAACCGTGAGTATCACAGCAACGAAAGAGCCAATATAGAGCAAGGCTGTTCAAGGTATGCCCCTTTCCCGCTGCTCATATCCTATTGATACTTTGCAGCTGATGTCGGGAGGGTGTGATGCTACCTGTAGGCTCTGCTCTGTCTGAAGCTCTACTTATTCTGTAAGTTATGGAACTTACCTGGAACACTTTGTCATTACACAGATATAAGGCCACATGATAATATAAAAGAAAGTACTACCATTTAATGTTGAAAATCACATTCTATAGTCTAATTAAAGAGTGTTTTTTATTTTCATCTTGGTATCAGAATCAGTATCAACTTTATTCCTTAATACTGAAATGGAGTTTGACATTTTAGTACTGTGACGACACTAGTTTGCAGCCCGCAGATTCCAGTTTGAGAAATACTGTTATAACTGACACTTATAATTCCTGTCTTTGTTTTGGTCTTAGAGTCTTTCTCTCTCTGTGTAGCTTTAAGGACAAATGGGTCACACACTGCACAGTGTTGACCTCCTGACAACGAGTATTTATAAACTCATATCTAGGAGTTTCCATGTTACGTAACTGAGAAAAACACTGCATTAAAGACAGCTCAGGTGTGCCAGTAAATAACTATTCCAGTTCTATTTTTAATTTGCTTGTGAATCACTCTACACTAGTTTCGTCAGATGAATTGTAACATGGTTTATATTTAGTTACTGTGTCTGAATTACTCAAACTAAGTAAAGGAAAGACACAGCTCCATTAAATGGTGGCCAATAAAGACACATGAACAAATAAATATCCAAATATAAGAAATATGAACTGGAAATTTAACCATGATTACAAAATGATCATAAATTCTTGGTTTGGGAGGTTTTAATTAATCTGTTGTAGATATGCAAGAGCTATCACAATCACAGCTAAATAGCAATTTGTTACAGTTAGCAAATCTTAAGGAGTGGGTATTTGGGGGTATTAACTGCTAACACATAACATAGTGAAACAATGAATGACGCTAAATACACCTCCAGGTATGTTTTTGATGAGTAACTATCATTAACAGTAGCTAGCAATAGACTGATGTCATAGATTAGGGCTGCACAATTTTGAAAACATATCTAAATGTGAAATCTAATTTACAAAATGTTCCAGTTTTTTTCAGTGACAAAACACATTTATATTATATTTAGCATTATATACATATTGTTTCAGAGGTGGTTATCTGGACAGTGTTTTTGAAATTGAGATGTTTCATCTGCCATCCAGAAGCCATTTTCAGTCAGAAGGTACTGGCCTGGAGTTAACTGGATCATCTTAAATGGAGTCAAGATGGTTAAGTTCTTACACTGTGCAATTCTCAGGCAGATTTTGACATGAATCTTAGCTGCACAACAATATTAAAAGAGGGCCAAATTTCAGCTCCTCTGTGCATCAATGTCATGTTACCTCCTCACGATGAACGCACAACAGCTGATTGTGCGGCTGCAGGGGTATCAGACATAATATAGGTAAAATACAGTGTGTACGCTCCCGTCAATGAGCTTCATATGAGATTCAATAAATCAGTGTGAGTGTGAGAATAATTTGGATCGTCTGGAAATCATACAAAATCGCACAGTATAAAGCCAGTTTTGTGGATGCACAATAAATCACAATAACATCGAAATCGTAATTTGAGTTGGCACAGTTACCAAACCTGCAAAGGCTGCAGTTATTTATATAGTAGACTGTCCTCTGCAAAGAACAAAATATTGTCTTTTTGTGGAAAAAATCCTCTACCTGTAGTTTATCAATTCTTATACCACTGACAGTGAGAATTCTAATGCTAAGTGCTGTTTTAACGCACTCCGTGGGGTAACACCACCCTGCTGTGTGTCAGTGCTGTTGTTTAATCCTTACATATTTCAGCCTTCTGTCAAATGTTAATGCTCTTGGAGTTGTACAGGTGTATGTGTGGTGCATTCTGGTGTGGACTCACTGAGGCTGGCGAGGCAGGTGAGTGCAGACGTCTGAAGCACTGCGTTATCAGGAAACGTCTCACAGGCTCGAACCACTGCCCTCTGCACCCCATGAACAACCAGGATACTGTAGTAACTCTCTGAGAAGACAAGACAACACATCAACACCTCTGCTCCTCTGCTCCATCTGACCCTCTTGTCTGCTCTTCTGCTCCATCTGACCCTCTTGTCTGCTCTTCTGTTTCATCTGACCCTCTTGTCTGCTCTTCTGCTCCATCTGACCCTCTTGTCTGCTCCTCTGCTCCATCTGACCCTCTTGTCTGCTCTTCTGCTCCATCTGACCCTCTTGTCTGCTCTTCTGCTCCATCTGACCCTCTTGTCTGCTCTTCTGTTTCATCTGACCCTCTTGTCTGCTCCTCTGCTCCATCTGACCCTCTTGTCTGCTCCTCTGTTCCATCTGACCCTCTTGTCTGCTCCTCTGCTCCATCTGACCCTCTTGTCTGCTCTTCTGCTCCATCTGACCCTCTTGTCTGCTCTTCTGCTCCATCTGACCCTCTTGTCTGCTCCTCTGCTCCATCTGACCCTCTTCTCTACATCCTCTGACTGTCTCCTCCTCCTGGTTAGGTTCATTCTTCTCTCAGTTTAGCTCTGATTTTGTCATACTGTAGTCCTGGTTTAGTCCTGCGCTGGACCTGGTTTAGTCAAGGTTCAGTCCCGGTTTAGCCTTGATTTAAACATGGTTTAGTGCTGGTTTAGTCATGGTTTAGTCCTGGTTTACTCCTGGTTGTATCTGTAGGGTCTGACCTGAGGTGAACCTGTTGAGGAGGCAGCAGGCCACTTCCTGGATGTCCTCCACTTCAGGAAACGTATCCATGGCAACAGTGACCAAACGGTAGCACCGGACACTGCCAGACATCAGGATCTCTACATTACTGCCTGGACACAAACGATGTCGGAATATTTAGGTTTTTCTGCCTGTGACATTAAAGTGCATATAACAGGTTAAACTACTCATTTCATAGTTAACATAATTCTATTTGAAATTTTACTAAAAATCTTCACTAGTTTTCTCTAGTCTAATTTTTTTTTTTTTAAGTTAGGTTTATAATTTTACTTGGACATACGTAGAGGTACAGTAATTCCCTAACTCTTACCTAGCAACCAAAATGTTCACAAGGACCAAAACTTGTCTAAATTACACAATTGTTTTGATTATTACTAATAAAAATATGATAATATGTTTATTTTGTTCAGTTAAACAATTAGAAAAATACCTTCTCTGTGTGTAACTTGTCTCTGTACTTTGGATGGAGTTTTTTTATGTTGCTTTCAACTTTTTTCCACAAAATGCCATTTAACTGATGTAAAACTATGATAAATATTTACAATTGGGACTATCTTACCAAACCATGTCAAAATTAGAAAAAAACATGAAAACCTGTCATATGCACTTTAAACAGTAACTCCAAAAGAAGTGTGTCCCAATCCCCCTAATTTAATTGGAATATGATGAGACAATTTAACTTAAGTCACTGAAACTGACACACATTAGACAGACTTCCTGTTTTCTGTCTGAGGAAGGAAGCAGCTGCGAACAAAGAATGTATTCAAGTTTTAATTAATCAAATTATATTCAAAATTACATCAACATAAAGCAGATATATACATAGATACAAGTAGATAAGCGAAGAGCAATTTTGCCATTTGATAGCAATGCTGAATGTAGCTTGAACAAATCTTTCCGAATGAAGGTTCTTTTTAACAGACCAGTGTGTTGTTTACACATAACAACATATTTCAGATGCATTCTGCATCCTTCTTCAGAAGGGTCACATGATATTACATGACCGGCATACGATTTCGTATATATTGTAGTTTGGATTGTATATAGGAGTTTAGATTCTCAGCATAAGCCCAGCTCACAAACTTAAATGTAAAATGTTTAGAACTTTTACCTCATCTCATACTGAGAAGCTAAACTCTACGAATCCAAAACAATATAGTTGTTTTGGATTTGTAGAGTTTAGATTCTCGGCACCTGTATGTATTCTCAGTATATGTATTATACTATATTGTGTACCCCTTGTACAATGTTAGACAAGAGGCTGAGCTGAGGCTTCTGTCTGTTCCTGTTCAGACTTTATATAAATGATTTGTCTTACGCTAGCCTCTGTGAAGTGTATGAATAAAATTAACTGGATTGAACAAGCACTTACTGAGCTGTGCCAGTAAGAGGAGCACTCTGAGTCCGTGCAGCAGCAGCTCTGGGCTGTCGTTAAACTTGTGCAGAGACGAGATGACCGAGATGTGATCCTGTCTCTCCACAAACTCCAGCAACACGTAATCTCTGTCTGGAAAAAACAATATATTTATTATACTTTAACTGTAGTCTAATGTAGTGTCCTCCTCACTATACTCCTCACAATAGAGAAAGCTCAACATCCTTTGCTGCTGCTGCTTTGCTGGGTGATATGGTGATAACCTGCTCAAACCACTGCTTTCCTTTCCTCAGCCTTGTGTCTCTCATTTTGTTCAGAGAAAATTGATTTCTCATCAGTAATAATGCCTTACACTTGTAATGTGTTTTACGATCTTCTTGAAGCCTCATTGTAGCCACAGCTGCCTGTGTAAGTAGACATTTATTTCGCTTGTTAATGAGTACTTTCTTTTTGAAGGTGGTCGGTCAAACTGAAGGAATCACTAAAGCCTATGGTCCATCATTTCTATAGGATTCTATATGTGCCTCTAAATGAAAACCCATTCCACAAACAGCAGTGGTCTTGTACCTGTGTCCAGCAGAGAGGACAGAGCAGAGCAGCCCTGGACCTGCACCTCCTCACTGTCTTTAAACATCTTCATAGAGGTCACCACAAGGTCAAACACATCCTCCTCCTCCTCCAGGACTAGCACACGCATCACCTCTGCAACAAGTGAAAAAATCAGAGCAGTACCATGTGAGAGAAGACTGAAATAAGGCTTTTAATTTTTCTGGAGAACACTTTATTGTATTGTTATTACAATTAGATTTGCAAATGTTGAAAAAGTAGGATTCTGTTGTACATTGTAAACAACTTCAGGAGCATTACAATGACTGAAGTAAGAACTGATAAACTAATAGAATCCCATGGATTTCAGAAGATGTTTGTAGAGGTCTAATTACAGGGTTAGTAGCGTTTACACAGAATAAAACCCCATGGAGACACAGGGAGGGCATCTGACACACAGGGAGTTCTTGGCAGAGGACACTCTATTACCTCAATAACTGCAGCCTTTGTGATTTGGTGATTGTGCCAGTTTCAATTTGACTGTGATGAATTGTACAGCCCTATTTAAAAGCCACAGTAGATTAAGCCAGTGTCATGCTCTGTGTGAGTGACAGACAGGATGAACCAATCACAGTGAAGTGTGAACTGTCAGAAGAAGAAAACTGTACTGTACATGCACTAAAGACATAACCTCTGGGATCCAAGATCTTTGTGATGTAACTGTTCTGCCATTTAACTGACCCATTTTAAACCAGACTTATTAAAACTCCATATGGCCTAGAATCTTAAACTCTATGTCTCTTCACTGACCATTATCAAAGGTTTTAACCATCACACAAACCACTTTAGAAGAAGACTACAGTATGAGATTATCTGATGTAGGTAGAACATTAGATTTGTTTACAAAGTTTTTTGAGAGATGCACTATGTAACTTTTCTGGCAGGGGATTTGCCACTGCTTGTCTCCATGGCTTTGTATGGTATATTCCAATATATGGCATTAAACTATCAATCAATTTCAATTACAGGTGTTTATATTGCTACAAAAAACATGCATTCTTAATGTGAGAGGGGTTGCCTCTTCACAAATTTGATCCGTAATGTGTAAAGCAAGTAACATCTCCATGGAGCCAAGAAGGATACGTCAAACCCTCCCCCAGAAAAGTTACATAGTGGACCTTTAATAATTAAGGACATACCATTACATAACAGTATTACATAGAGTTGTACCTGATCTGAGCAGCAGAGCCAGAGCCCGCAGAGTGACCATGGTCACTTTGGCGTCTGAAGCATACTGAGAGAGGACCTTTAAAATGTGCCTGAAATACACCAGAAAATATAAAACATTAAAGGGCCTGTATCTCATTTTTCATGTAATAAAGAAAAATGTGTCTTTCTCCAGTACAGACAGATCAGAGCCTCCAGATAGCATCGCACAGGTAAATGTTGATGACATTAGCTGCAAAGTATCAAGCATGTTTAGTGTACTCACTGGTGCACCCCCAGCACCTCCCAGTCCCTTGCAGCCTGCAGAGGAGCCGTGAGCTCGGACAACGTTCTGGGGCAGATTTCAATCAGACGAGACAACAGCGACCACCCCAACTGAAACAAAACACACACACACAATGTATTTTTACTACAGACAGAAAGAAAAATGACTACAACTAGGGATGTACTATTTTTCTGACAAGTACTGCAAATATGATTAGATTAAGCAAATGATATAAATAAATTACTGAGTGAATTAAATTCATTTTATAAAGTAAAAGCAGGATTCAAATGAGCGTGCGCTGGCTGCATCTAACTATAAAACATTTTATCACAAACCAGGAAATAAAGACAGAAAAGAAAATGATTTGTAAGAGCTACAAAGTTAGACAGATTCAAAGTTCAGTTTGAAAATGTGGTTCTTAGTTTTAATACAGCATATATATCAAAGAAGAATCCCTTGTATGTAAACCAGGAATCAGGGGAAATGATGGTATTAGAACAATGTGAACAATACTCAGCCCTAGTGCAACATGTCACAGTATTTGAAACAAGTGGATGATCCAGTTTAGAGACCTCACAAAACCCTCTAAAAACGGTTGTGTTCCTTCGCAGTCAAATAAAGACATGTTATTATTTTTTCTATTTCTCCAAACTAGTAACTGTAAACAAAATAGAAGGCCAGATGGAGCAGAGGATGAAGAGGAGAAGCAGAGGAGCAGGGGAGTGGGTCAGATGGAGCAGAGGAGAGCGTCAGATGAAGAAGAGGTAACAGAGAAGGGTGTATAAGTCATAAATGTGTTATTATTGCTGAGCTTATGACTTGTTACAGAGATTCAATCACGAGACGGAGTGAACATGACTGAACATGTGAAAACGTCTAGAGAGAGAGAGAGGGAGAGAGAGAAGAAGAAGAAGGTGGGGGGAGGAGAAGAAAAATAGAGAATAGAGATCTATAAATAGAGAGCGAGGAAAGCATTCTTTGACATAATAAAAAAAATAAAAACATATTTCCATGAATGAACAAAGTTGAAATTTGTGTCCTCCTGATTTAGTGCTGGTCAGAACCAGGACTAAATCAGGAGGACTAAAACAGGACTATACCCGGTCTAAAGTCTGGTACCTGCTGCACTGTTTTACTGTTGATGTTCGACGAAACTACGATCATCAAAGGACCGTGGACATCTAACTCTGCAAACAGCTCCGTCGCTACAAGATAAATATGAAAATTATTAATACAGAGCACTGAAAAACTGTGAAAAATAAGACTAAACAAGGATTGAACTAGGACAGAACCAGGACTAAACGAGCACTGAACCAGGATTAAACCAGTACTAAACCAGGACTATGGAAGGTGTTGTGAATATTCAGTAGGTGTCAGTCTGTGTTAGTGTGTTACGATGAATGACTGAGGTAAAAACACATTTGCTGAATCACCATCATGTGAGGTTTAGGTGGACTTATCTCATATTTTACTGCTGTCAAAAGGTCTGACTAATAAAAAGCCAGTTTCATTCTGTTCTTTTAAAATACAGACTGATGTAAACATAGGGACAGGGCTGTGTTTGGCCTATAGCAAAACAGTGTGAGAATGCCACTGCAGCTGGACTCAACAATCACATGTTATATTCACATGGGGACAGAGATATGGTACAGCTCCCCTCTGCACACTTATAATGCATGTTTGAAAAAGAATGTCCTTATTCTGTGTAAAAGCTGCTAACCCTCTATTTCAGACCTCTACAAACATGTTCTGAAATGCTGCTTCTTGTGTTATAGTTTGAAGTGTGGCTTTCCAACTTAAATGTTAGTACTCCTGCTTATAATGTTTAAACCAAATCTTGATTTAAAAAATGTATCACAGTTGCAATTTTTATATGGAAAAAGAAAACCACAATTCAATATTTTCCTAGAATTCCTCAGCCCTAGAATTTAAATAGAAAGTTCTAACAGGGTCAGTGTGTTCTGCCGACTAGGTTAGACCACATTCTACAAGAGTAATGCAAGCGTGAACGAGAGATAACATTTACTGCACTTAAAAGTAAAAATGAAACTCACACGATAATTCCCCTGTAAAAGACAATCTGAAATTTTCACTGGGGTTTTTCTGGTTAAAAAAAAAAAAAATACTATAACTTTCTCTACATTCTCTTTTAGACTTGAATTGGTTTCAGATGGCGTTTCTTATTATTTTTCACCCCAACATTTTGAGTTTATTTCTTGAGTATTCATTCCACAAATTGGGCTCTTTAGTGCAGTCATATGACAAAACACACTTTTACTTAACTTCACTTGATCAACTATTCCTTAGTAATAATTTAAGGCAGACCAAAATGAATGAAGTGTTCCATTTACTTTTCATCGCAGCAGTCTACACAAGTTCAGCGTCACCAGGTTTATATAGCAGAATAGTTATAACAAAACACTAATGCAAAGTTATGTAATAAATGGTTTATACAGTTTCAATTTAGGCTTAGTACTTAGTAGTTACTATTTTACTTTAGTTTATTATTTATTTGTTAGTTATCATGAAACAAATTCATAAATCTCACTAAAGAAAAAATGAGAAACCAGATTTAGCTACTGGTAATCTCCCTGTGCAGTCCCTGGGCAGGTGAACTCTTATTATACTACATTATACTAGTTTAGCAGTAAAATGTCACCATTTCCAATACATTATGTTTCCTACAGTTCATACACATATTACAATTATTATGTACAAGGTTTTACAATGACTACACTACAGATTAACGCGACTGATGTTGACAAACTTGATCTGAAATCTAAAATGTGCTTTTTCAAATTTCTAATGAAACTATTCAGATCTATAGACAATTTCAGACCAAAATTAATTTAAAAATATATATATTTTTGAGAAATAATGATAATTTTAACATATATGATTTTAACGTTTAACATCACCACGTCGTCTTTTGAGAGACAATACAAAACTATTCGGGAATTTTGGACTAATTAGTGTCAAAACCAGATACTTATTTATTTATAAGAAGAAAAAAAAATCACATAGTTTTAGTATAGATTAGTATCTGGGTTTTGATCATTTTTACTTTTGAAGTGAAAGTTGAATGATTGGGAGGAAACTAATGCAATGTTATGTAATAAATGGATCATATAGTTATAATATAACTGACCCATATATTAAACTGTATATAAAGCAATTGCAATGGACAAAACTGACTAAAAATCTCTTACCATATTCCGTGTGTGCCAGAAAGTTGAGGTCCTGTATGATCTGAATTAAAGTGGGCATCTGATCTTCATCTTTGGGAGTTTTTAACCGCACCAAAAGCTTCCTTAACTTTTCCTCCAGCTCTTCTTTGTCTTTGTCAGCCATTGTCAATGAGCAGTTTTGGTCGTAAAGCGAAAAAACAACTTTGCAATGACCATTTAGGTCAATTAACCCGGGTTAGATCACCGCAGGCGCGGTGCAGACAGCGGCATAAATCTTCCACAAACATGATTTCATATTAGTAAAATTGCACAACATTAAGCTATTGTATTGTACAGTAAAAAGAGGAACTTGGCAATTTCTTGAGTAGTTTCAGTTCAAGTTTGGCGAGAGGACGTAACCATCGTGTCCAAGCGCGCGTCCACTAACTTTCCCAAGTCACGTTGCTCATTTTGTTCGGACTTTTGCGGTTAAAAATGCGGCGTTTTGTCCCGGAGAGGCGTGTTTCCTCTTCCCCCGTGTTCACGTCATATGACCGAGCACAGAAAAGTCCATTTGTCGAGAAGGAAATGGAGAAAGGCATGCTCCAAACCAAAGCCAAGCCCCGACTGTCAGTCTATCCGAGCGGTGTTACAGTCAATTCTGCACCCCTGTTCAGATGTATGCAATTTAACGCTTAAAACAGCAAAAAGTACGAAAATTACCATATATTTATAGATCTCTAATACAGAAACAACAGTCTACAAATATAACCATCTAACATGCATATTGTTATAGTGTTGACACTCTTTATTCTCGTTAAAAAAAGGCGTAATTTCTACAGATTATTGAGTTTTCTGTCTTTAAGTAAGAAAATGAAGACGGTACCACGATAAATAACAGGTCTATACTTATATGAATACAAATTTCGCGTTGTTTATAATACGTTCTGAAATGCATTAAAAGAAATGCATTGACAGAAGTAAGATAAATGAGGGTGCAGAATTAGGCGCTACATCGCAGGGACATTCCGATACAACGCAAGGTAAATTAGCAAACTAAACATCTAAGAAAATTGGTGTATGGTTAAAAGTTGCGTTCATTTGTAAAGGTTTCATAAAGTTTTAATGGTTATAACTGTCATGTAAACTGTACAAAATGTTTAGCTGTTGAGTTGCGGGGAGGTTAGGTCTGTTTATCTAGCAATGATTTGTAGTCCGGGGCAGCCATGTTTGTAGTTCTACTGCAGCTGAACTAGAGAAAAGCAGTTTAAAGCCATGTGATAACTTTTTATTGTCATTGTCCTAGACCGTTTTAAAAATGGACCATGAGTCCATAATAAAGATGAACTGAATTGAATTGAAATTGAATTTTCTTTTAGTTTTAGGGCATATTATGGCATAGGGAAGTTATTTTGTGATAATAATAATAATAATAATAATAATAATAATAATAATAATAATAATAATAATAATGCAAGCTATTTATTTAAAATTAAAGGAGTGCAATGTAACTTTTTAAGTGGATGGTCCTGTAACCCTCCTGGAATGACTCTGTCTATATGTGGTCCCAGTTGTTTTGCTTGTGGAAAGAGCGGCAGCCTGTACATTAATTTGACGAGTTCCAATAAAGACACAACTGTGAAAACACCTGTCGTGTTTTCACAGTTACTTGGCTCATGGGACATTACGGAGTAAGGACAAAGAGAAGAGCCTAATTAGTAATCTAATACAATATCTGTCCTCAATAATTATTAAAGTTGCATTGTGTACCTTTTCAGGTGGAGGGTCTGTCAAATGCTTTTCTCCATGGAGATGTTATTGCTTTGTCTGGAATGTTTCACGGTATGGTATTACACCTTTCTATCTTCATGGAGACCAAACCAGACCAAGTTACAAGTCAGATCTATGGAGAGGTGACCCCGCTCACAGTCAGAATGCCTGTTTTTCTAGGTATTTTTGAGCTATAAAACCACTTGTAATTGAATGAGTTGTAAACTTGTAATTATGACTTTTAAACTCATAATTTCTGTTTTTTAATTATTTAATGGGCCTCCATAATAACATGTTATGTACAGACAGAAAGCTGCTGATAGATACACACAAAGTGTATCTATCTTTTGTTTACTATCACTAATCTCACATGTGAGGATCGCCTCTGGCCTTTTTCTCACTTTTATTTATAGAGCTTTTCAAACTGGATTGATAGCAATCTTTTGTAGACAGGGTGTTATATATTTGTGGAGGAATATATTAGGCTATTGGATAAACTATAGTATTCATGTATGTCCTTAACTTCATGGTTTTACGGTTAGAAACAACTTAGTGAATTTGTTGTCATTTTTTCCGATCACTTTCTCATATTAGATTAAAACAAAGTTCAGCCCATGATTAGTATTATTTGAGTAACAACATTACACCTTACAACCCTTTGCCTTCCAAATTATTATGCAAATTGTGTTTAAGTGTCATAAATGTAAGATGTTTAGTTTTCCAGTGAAACTCATGGATGGTGTCTCAGTGAAATCATCTCACACACCTGTGCCAATGAGTTTGCCCGGTGCGTCCAACTAAAGGAAAAACGACTGAAGAAGGACGTTCCACATTATTAAGCAGAGCAACATTTTCAAGCAATATGGGAAAGGAAAAGGATCTCTCGAGTGCCCAAAAGCGTGAAATAGTTGAATACCTTGGACAAGGTATGAAAACCTTAGACATTTCACGAAAACTTAAGCGTGATCATCGTACTAATAAGAGATTTGTAGCTGATTCAGACCACACACGGATTCGTGCAGATAAAGTGCAGATAAAGGCATAGGAAGGAAGGTTTCTGCCAGTCAACTACATCGGATTAAGAGAGCAGCTGCTAAAATGCCATTACAAAGCAGCAAACAGGTATTAAAGCTGCTGGTGCCTCTGGAGTCCTGCAAACATCAAGGTGTAGGATCCTCCAGAAGCTTGAAGTTATACATAAACCTTCTATTCGGCCACCCTTAAACAAAGCTCACAAGCAGAAACGGCTCCAGTGGGCCCAGAAATACATGAAGACTCATTTTCAAACAGTCTTATTCACTGATGAGTGCCATACAACCCTGGATGGTCCAGAAGGATGGAGTGGTGGATGGTTGCTGGACGGCCACCATGTCCCAACAAGGCTGCGATGTCAGCAAGGAGGTGGCCGGAATCATGGGGAGAGAGCTGGTCGGCCCATTTAGGGTCCCTGAAGGTGTGAAAATGACCTCTGTAAAGTATGTGGAGTTTCTGACTGACCACTTTCTTCCATGGTACAAAAAGAAGAACCGTGCTTTCCCTAGCAACATCATCTTCATGCAGGACAATGCTCCATCTCATGCTGTAGAATACCTCTGCATCATTGGCTGCTATGGGCATAAAAGAAGAGAAGGTTCTCAACCCTACTGAGAACCTTTGGAGCTCCTCAAGCGAAAGATCTATGAGGGCGGGAGGCAGTTCACATCCAAACATCAGCTCTGGGAGGATATTCTGACATCCTGCAAAGAAATTCAAGCAGAAACTCTCCACAAACTCACAAGTTCAATGGATGCAAGAATCATGAAGCTCCTATCAAATAAGGGCTCCTATGTTAAAATGTAACTTGACCTGTTAAGATGTTTTGAGTCAAATAGCTTTTGATTTCAGTAATGAAATCAATGCTAATGCTTCTACTTGAATAATAAACAAATGACCATTTTCAGTTCTTTACAACAATAACATGGTTTGAAACTCTGTTGTGCTTAATAATTTGGAACCATGGTTATCACTGGGAAGTTTTTTCAATAACATTCAAATTGTACTCTAAAGGTTGATGACTTGAAAATTATGATGACTCTCATTTATAAAATTTGTCAAAATCAGAGAAAAATATCATTTGCATAATAATTTGGAACACAGTGTATGTTGTTGTCATTCTGTGGGTTTCTAAAATAGCCTTCTTGTGTGTTTATGTAGGAATAATGATGTTTTTAAACTTGTATGCCCAGAGGGCTGCTCTGGAATTGATCAATAGTTATTAGAACCTAATAGCGCCATCTATTGGATTATTTGGGCAAGGCCAACTATTGTTTAAAGATTTTGTCACTGCTGATTTTACCTATACAAACTGTATACAAATGTAATGGAATTCTTACTTGTTGGTTTTGTAAACTCTGCCCAAGATAAATTATGATAAAAAATGAAAACAAGACCAACCAAAGCATAATTACAATGCTGATATGACATCAGCCTTGGAAACCGAAATGTAATCATTTCTGATTTCCAGGCACCTGCTACTGGGGGACTCCAGGCACCTGCTACTGGGGACTCCTTTTGACAGGCTCTCTCAATGGTGGTGACTACCATTTTGGACTGCCTCACAGAAGAGTTTAGCTCTCTCCCCACTGAAGAATGGAGATCATGGCTGAGATATGGAGTAATGGATATTGACAATGTGAACATCAAGGTACTGCTTCACAACTTCAAGTGAGCTTCAACGAGAGGAGACACACCTGCAGGGATGGGCCTAGCTCCTGCAGAAGATGGCTGCTGCCTCTGTGTCAGGTCTTCCTCAGCCTGTGAGGGAAGCCTCCTGATCCTACTTTATAGCGCAGGAGCACGTGGCACTGTCCACTCAGTAAAAGGACTGATGCACAACACTTCTTATATACTTCTTATATACTTAAGCACAATTCTTCACACAGAAGTTCTTTGCACTGTAGCAAAAATAAACAGGTGCTGCTTCTGTCTCAGTTCCAAGCATTTACTGGCCATGTACATACACATTTACATTACTTAAAGGCGCATTGTGTAACTTTAATGGTGGAGGATCTGTCAACTAATTTTTTTCCATGGAGACTTTATTGGTTTTGCCTGAAATGTTCCACAGTAGGATTAATCTTATCTATTTTGCATTTATTCAATTACAGGCGTTTTTATTGCTTAAACTGTACAGATCTTGGCTTGGTGGTTTCACTTTTTTGCCTTCATAGAGATACTGTAGATGCACTATATTGCCAGAAGTATTCTCTCACCTGCCATGACTCGCATATGAACTAAAGTGACACTTAATTCTTAATCCATAGGGTATAATGTGACCTCGGTCCACCCTTTGCAGCTATAACAGCTTCAACTCTTCTGGGAAGCCTGTCCACAAGATTTAGGAGTGTGTTTATGGGAATTTTTGACCACTCTTCCAGAAGCGCTGTGACCAGGACAGGTATAGCAGCTGGGTTGCAGTGAGTTACACGTACACGGATGACTGAGGCAGGCTTAGCATGGTCCACGTTTTCTTTATTTTTTCAATTCCCAAAATAAAGTGCTCAAGTGCAAAGTGCGGTGCAAAAAGGTGAAGTAGGATTGGGAGCAGCAGTTTCTTCTCCAGCAGCAGAATACAGAATGGTAAAACTTGGGCGCCTTATATACTGCTGGGTAAAACCATTAAAACTGCAATTTTTTATTATATGCAAATTGGCATATCTCAAAAGTGCTAAGTGTGCCAAAAGTGCAGTGTAAATATATCCAAAGTGCAAAGTGAATGAAAGTGCATGTGTGAATACTCATACAGTAACGAACAGCCTGTTCGTTACAAGCGCATCTGTGAGGTCACACACTGATGTTGGACGAGAAGGCCTGGCTCTCAGTCTCTGCTCTAATTCATCCCAAAGGTGTTCTATCGGGTTGAGGTCAGGACTCTGTGCAGGCCAGTCAAGTTCATCCACATCAAACTCTCTCATCCATGTCTATGGACCTTGCTTTGTGCACTGGTGCACAGTCATGTTGGAGGAGGAAGAGGCCATCTCACAAAGTTGGGAGCATGGAATTGTCCAAAATCTCTTGGTATGCTGAAGCATTCAGAGTTCCTTTCACTGTAACTAAGGGGCCAAGCCCAGCTCCTGAAACCCCCCCCCCCCCCCCCCAAACTTTACACTTGGCTCAATGCAGTCAGACAAGTACTGTTCCCCTGGCAACTGCCAAACCCAGACTTGTCCATCAGATTGCCAGATGGAGAAGTGCAATTTGTCACTCCAGAGAACGAGTCTCCACTGCTCTAGAGTCCAGTGGCAGCGCTTTACACCACTGCATCCGACACTTTGCATTGCACTTGGTGATGTATGGCTTGGCTTGGATGCAGCTGCTCGGCCATGGAAACCCATTCCATGAAGCTCTCTACACACAGCTAATCTGAAGGCCATATATATATATATATATATATATATATATATATATATATATATATATATATATATATATATATATATATGTCTTCTATCATGTTATAATGTTCCCTCATCAAAAACGTGCCTGAAGAGATCTGTGCATGTTTGAGTAATTTAGGGATGTTTCATGGGCCCTATTTGAACCCTCCGAAATGTTCAGAAAGTTCAAAGTTCAGCCCACAAGCCTATGTCACCCCTGCTCCTGGATGACAATTTTTCATAAAAATGCAAAAGCAGGATGCAAAACAGTATACTATAACTTCACAAACCAGATGCAATGTGCAGTAGTTTCATTAGCAGTAAGCACACCAAATGTGCTCTGAACGGTAACATGGTGATCTAAATGTATTATATGTTAGCAATTAATACCCCATAGAAGTGTAATACCCCCTCTTTAATGAAGTAAATACAGTGTCTGCCTCTTCTGGGAGTTCACATCAACACTACAGAGTGAAGTGAATCAATCAATCAATCAAAAAAATAAGATGTTAGAGTTAATGAGTTGTTATTAATATGTTTAAGAGAAATGTTTAAATCCATGGTGTGTCTTGTAGTGAGTGAGTTGTAATCCATGGTTGTGGTGGTTCCTCTGTGCAGGTGGCGACGGCCCTCAGGTTCTTGAAGGGTCTGGGTTTTATCTATGGGGACCTCAAGCCTGAAAATATAATGTTGGTGGACCACATGTCCAATCTCCAGGTGAAGCTAATCGACTTGGGGTTAGCTCAGCCCTCCTCCTGCGTAAGACCAGGAAGCATTGTGCAGACGATTTATTACAGGTATGATGCTTTATGCAGTTTTTTGGCCATAATTATAAAAGAAAAGAACATTGTACAAAATACATCATGACCAACAAAGTGTATATATTTGAATTTGGTTTTGGCTGTTATATGAAAGATGCCCATTAATACATAATATAATTCTTCATATTAAAGTTGCTGTTTAGATCTTCATATTAAAGTTGTTGCTTGTGTTCAGGGCTCCGGAGGTTCCTGGTTTAACCCTGATTTAGTCCTAGTTTAATCCTGGTTTAGCCCTAGTTTGATTTAGTCCTAATTTAGTCCCGATTTAGTCCTGGTTTAGTCCTGGTTTGGGCCTAGTTTAGTCCTGGTTTAACCCTAGTTTAGACCTGTTTTAGTCCTGGTATAGTGCTGGATTGTCTCTAAATATAAATTGTGTGTTGGAGCTGTGCCACATTGTACGGACGGTGGGGATACCTCCAGACTCTGTCCTGAGGGAAGGAGTGTTCATGAAAAACTACTTCCACCAGAAGACTGTCAAGAACGCCGTCGTCTGGAAACTCACGGTACTACACTGTTTATCTTCAGCTGTGTAAAAAGTGTATTATTATGTGAGGTTTGGGTCAGTTAGGTCTGATGACATGTCAACAATCACAGAGAACCATAGAGGCGGTCAAATCTGCCTGATTTTTAGTGTCTTAAAATGTGAAAAACAAAACAAGTTAATTTTTTAAAAATGTGAACAACATGCAGCAGACTTATTTTGAGCTCAGAGCTGCTTATACAATATATCTGTACTGGGGACCTAATTATTTATAGATGCTTCACTATATATTTATATGGAAAGTAACTTCAAAGTTTAAAATTATTGTTTCTCACAATCTGAACAAACTTGTACAAAAAATACGCAATTCAATATTGGAAATCTGCCATTTGGGGGATTTTAGACATTGCATTATTTATCTATGAAAGCATTAAATCATAAAGCGTAAAACTGCCTGGATGAATCTTGTTCAGGCATACAGATATTTCAAAATGTATTTACTTTGCAATGTTATGTTTTAAATGTAAACCCTTGAGATTAGTTTTACAATTTTTTTTTCTCCTTTTTTTCAGTCGAACAAACGCTGTCATGTGGCGAGGACCATGAACCGCTTGGAGGACCTTTTTGATGTGAGTTTGTGACAAAATTAGGATTTAGGATTTTTATTTTAAACATTTTATTAGGACAAAATTTGTTTTTCTCCAGCTTTAATCCTGTTTAAGAATATTTTATTTTATGGTTCTTTTTGAAATGTGAAATTTGAATGATAAAACGTTGTTGTTCCAGATGGACCGTATTTTTGTCCCGACTCTGTCCATGGCCCAACAGTTGGACTGGGAATACTTGGTGGACCTAGTCCTGAAGATGCTCAGCATGGATCCAGGAGCACCCCGGATGACCTCCTAGGACATGCTTTTATTATCATGAGGCACATCGCCGAGGTCTTCAACACCAAACAGTAAGTCCTCAGTGCTGGTTTTAGACTGAGGTTTTAGACCTGGTATAGTCCTAGCTTAGCCCTGGTTTAGTCCCGGTTTCAATATGGTTTAGTCCTGTTTTAGTCCTGATTTAGAGCTGCTTTGGTCCTGGTTTGGTCTTGCTTTAGTCCTGCTTTAGTCTTGTTTTAGTCTTGGTTTAGTCCTTCTTTAATCCTCTCTCTCCCTCTCTCTCGCACTTTCTCAGTGTGAGGCATAGTGTGGAGGTGATGCGCTCCATCTCATGTCGCCCTGAGCACCAGGTCCAGATTGAACCAGAGGAACAGCCCTCCACCTGCAGCTCTGGAGGTCCAGCCAAGACCCTGTACAAAGAGCACACCCAAGAGGAGGAGCCAGCAACTGACAGGTACACACATCAAGTAACTCCCATGAGCAAAGACCATACAAACATTCCCTGTAGTGTAAGACTGAGATGGGGGCAGTCTCATGTCTCTAGTCAATCTGTAGCTGCTGTGGTGTGGTTGTACAAGAATACTGAGAGAGTCAAAATGTTCTAAAATCAAGATGTGATCTTTTTCAGATTGTGGATGCAGACCTCAAGACCCAGGAAAAGGAGTCTAGTAGAGCCAGACCAGTCCAGGTTTGTTCAAGAGGAAAATTATTTTACAAAACTGTTTCAGTTTGTTTAGTCCAGGATAAGACATCCTAGTCCTTGTTTAGTCCTGATTTAGACCTGCTTAAGTCCTGATATAGTGCTGGATTAATCTTGAAACAGAGTTCCACTACATGCTAAACTAATTTCCTCTAAATAATTGCAGAGACATCTTGGACATAAAGAGACCAAAATTTGGGCCAGAGTCCAGACCAGAGTCCAGACCAGAGTTTGGGACACAGACCTCAAGACCCAGGAAGAGGAGTCTAGTAGAGCTAGACCAATCCAGGTTTGTTCAAGAGGAAAATTACTTTACAAAACAGTTTCAGATGGTTTAGTCCAGGATAAGACATCCCGTAGTGCTGGTTTAATCCTGGTTTAGGCCTGATATAATGCTGGATTAGTCTTGAATCCCAGTTACACTCTATTGTGATCAAACTTAACGCTAAACTAATTTCCTCTAAATAATTGCAGAGACATCTTGGACATAAAGAGACCAAAATTTGGACCAGAGTCCAGACCAGAGTCCAGGCCAGAGTCCAGACCAGAGTCCAGACCAGAGTCTGGGATGCAGACCTCAAAACCTAGGAAGAGGAGTCTAGTAGAGCCAGACCAGTCCAGGTTTGTTCAAGAAGAAAATTACTTTACAAAACAGTTTCAGATGGTTTAGTCCAGGATTACACATCCTGTAGTGCTGGTTTAATCCTGGTTTAGACCTGGTCTAGACCTGGTTTAGGCCTGATATAATGCTGGATTAGTCTTGAATCCCAGTTACACTCTGTATTATGATCAAATTTAACGCTAAACTAATTTCCTCTAAATAATTGCAGAGACATCTTGGACATAAAGAGACCAAAATCTAGTGGAGCCAGACCAGTCCAGGTTTGTTCAAGAGGAAAAAATATTTTACAAAATTGTTTTAGATTGTTTAGCCCAGGAAAAGACATCCTGTAGTGCTGGTTTAGTCCTAGTTTAGTCCTAGTTTAGTCCTGGTTTAGACCTGGTTGAGACCTGGTTTAGACTTGGTTTAGCCTTGGTATACTGCTGGATTAGTCTTGAATCAGAGCTACACTACATGCTAAACTAATTTTCTCTAAATAATTGCAGAGACATGCTGGACATAAAAAGACCAAGATCTGGACCAGATTTCAGGCCTGATTTCAGACTAAATATCAGTTCTGTCCCAGTCCAAGTTCCAAGCCAGGACCAGATCCCGGCCAGTCCAATCCCTGGTCTGATCTCAAGGGAGCGTAATGAGGACCAGACCTCAAGCCCCCGAACAAGAAGCCGAGAGGAGGACAGTGGAGGAGAGAGGTTTATCCTTCATTTATACTAACTCATTATTTACACTGACTTCATATCATTTGAATGTAATTCAGTTTAGTCAGCTAGATAAAAACTAATTATAATGACTGAAACTATGACTCAAATGACATCTATTTTCATTGACTTAAAGTAATTCTATATTTCTCTTGACTAAAAGTTGAATGCATGAGTGGAGTAAATAGCATGACATTTTTGTTGACTAAAACTAGGCAAAAACTAAAAAGAATTATTTGACTCTTGACTGAAATTAAAAAGAAAAAAACTGAATTAGCATCTTTTGTTAAAATGAACACCCCTGACCACATGATCACTGAATCATCCCTGTTTTTCTGTGTAGGTGTTCGGAGCACAGGAAGAGGAGCAGGTCCCCCCCAGGACCTCACTATGACCAGTAGAGAGCATGATCTTAGCAGCAGCTGCCTCCAAGCTGCTGTTAAACTGATATAGAACTCTTTAAGCAGACCAGAGTCAGTATGCAGTACTGACTCAGGTCTGTGGGGGGAGCTACAGAGGACAGAAAGGGGAGGGGTAAAGGGGAGGGGTGCAGAGGACATCGGACTGGAGTAAGACTGATGTAGAGCTCTTTTTAAGCAGACCAGAGTCAGTATGCAGTACTGGCCCAGGTCTGTGGGGGGAGCTACAGAGGACAGAAAAGGGAGGGAGGGGGGGGGGGGGCAGAGGACAGGGACCGGGGTCAGTATTGATGTAGGGTTCTTTAAAGTGACCAGTTAATATGCAGTAGTGGCTCCGGTCTGCCTGGGGCGCTACGGAGGACAGAGAGGGGAGGGATAAGAGTCCACAACACCATACTGCCCCCTACAGGTAGGACAGGACATCGCACTGCATTTCACTACAGTTAGGATTAGGAACAAGAATTTCCTGAGACTAAACACATAAACTCCGCTCACAACCACTTTTCAAACCGAGCTGCTAAACTGGACAGTACCTGCAGGGCTAAAGAAGAGAGTGAGGTGGGAGGAGGGGCGGGGTCTGGAGGTATAAGGAACAGTGTGATTGATCTAACAGTTATCCACATTTCAAACTCCGCCCCTGCAGCCAGGTGTTTGTATCAGAAACACATGGCTGTAATCAGGACAGTCTTGCATATTGTCACCAACTACTGGAAATTGCAGTGGCTCCTGAAGACAGAACATACTTAGATTTAGGTGTTTTTGGCCACAAAGCTGCAAATGTACCTAGTTTGTACTCATGTTGCAAAAAAATTACAAGAAATAGTAGAAAATGCTCTTAAAACACCATATAGACAGTAGCAAAAAAGTTGATGTAGTGTTTAGTTTTACTTTAAGATTAGGACTTTAGGACCCACCTCCTCTCAGAATTGTGTTGGGGGAAGTGCCCCCTGCAGGTGAGACAGAGAGATGACAACACCATAGTACCCCCTAAAGGTATGAAGAAGAACATCCAAAGAAGAACATCTGACTGATACAGAGCTCTTTTAGCAAACCACAGTCTGTATGCAGTACTGGCTGGGGTCTGCAGGGAGCACTGCATATGTGTAAACAGTCAGAGCATCACACTGCTCCCTGTAGGACAGACCCCCAATTTACACCAAAGCAGCAGTACAGCACATGTGCAGCATATGCGCAGGTATCACTTTCCATTTTAACCGGTCAGACAGTTTACACCAGCAGTGTCATACGCGTGTCCAACGGCGTCATTACACCAGAAGCGTCAGCGACACGCAACGTAAAAGCTTCAATTTACACCAAACGCAGCAAAGCTGCTCCTGTGACTCCAGCCTCTGTGGATTCTCACATTTAAACAATAAAGTTTTTACATCACTTATGTATTCATTTATTGATTATTATAATTTATTATTGATCATTGTTTTAAATCATAATACAAAAATTGACAACAAGAGATACGATGCTTTGCAGTGATGACAAGCCATATCTGTGGTGCACGCATTAATTAAGATACTCAAAATTTTACTTTGGTTGTCTGCACCACATGTATTTTTTTCACATGTTATTATTGTAAAGTTGGTGTCTGATGTCATGATGTCAATTTTGCTAACAACAACTAGCATGCTAACACACACTTCATGATTCTCAGATAGTAAACAACAAGCAGACAGTACACAGTGAACTTATGTTGACCTCAAGAGCTGCTTATACAAGATATCTGGTTTAAGACACATTTTGCTCAAATACAGAAGGCACTATTACACAAAATGGACTCCTGTGAGCTTTTAGTCATGTTGGAACCTTCTCAAAAACATACCTGGAGTTGTGTTCTGTTTCATTAAATTTTACTTTATTATTCTGTCCAGATTTCCAAAGCTCAAAATGCTCTGTTCCACCTTGTGATGTCATGAAGAGGTAGTTTCCAAGTTAACAGCTACATTTTACCTTTAGTTCAGTACACAGATCTGACCTGTAGCTTGGCCTGGTACTCTTTTCTTCTCTTTGAGTTAGAAAAGGTTAATGCCATACTGTTTTTCACATTTTTAAGACTGTAAAAATCTGATACAGTGCCTTTAACATTAACTGAAAATTTTATGAGGTGTGACGTTACAATCTGGAGCTTTATAGGAAATGTACAAAAATGATTAAACCGTAGTCCTGATTGCTTACCACCGGATGGCAGCACTCTCCCCTCCCTCTCCTCCTCTCCTCCTCTCCTCTTTCAGCTCATATCGCTTTCTCCCTCCTCCCTCCCTCACTCCATCAGTGCAGCTCCGCAGGTATGGGTCCCTCTAGGCTGGTCTTGGTCTTGGTTCTGGTCCCTCTCTGGCCCCGGGTCTGTAGCGCCCCCTGGATTGGCCTCTGTCCCGACATGTGCAGGTGTGAGACTAAAGACGAGAAGGATCTAACCGTGAACTGTGTGGAGAGAGGGCTCAGCAAGGTGCCTGCTAATCTGAGCCAGTTTACCACTATACTGTGAGTACTAAACCAGGACTGAACCAGGATTAAATCAGGACTGAACCAAGAGTAAACCAGGACTATACTATGTCTAAAATAGGACTAAAACCGGACTAAACTAGGACTGAACGAGGACTGAACCAGGACTATACCATGTGTAAAATAGGACTAAAACCAGACTAACCAAGGACTAAACTAGGATTGAACCAGGACTAAACCAGGACTGAACTAGGCCTATCCAGACAAAACAAGTACTAAATAAGGACTAAACCTGGACTTAATCAGAACTAAACTAGAACTAAATCAGGACTAAACCAGGACCAAACAAGGACTAAACCAGAACTGGACCAGGACAAGACCAGGAAAACAGGACGAAAGCAAGGTCTAAACTAGGCTTAAACCAGGACAAAATCAGGACTAAACCAGGTACCGGCAACTCGGGATAGCCTAATATATGTGAATTAATTAGGTATGACAGTAGAACTTTTATGGTCATTTGGGCCTATTCAACAGGAACCCCGAAGACCAACAAAAATGGGTCTGAGGGTCACATTTGGTGCCTGGGCCGTAGTTTGGACATGGTTGAACAAACATACGTAAATTAAAACTAAACAGGAACTAAACCAAGACTAGGCCAGACCTTGACTGGGACAAAGCCAGGAATTAACAAAGACAAAGTAGGTCTGAACGATTTGGGAAAAATCTGTAACTGCAATTTTTCAGTAGATTTGTGATTTCTGGTTTAATAAAATTCTGTTCAAAGTTCTTGAGAAAAAAACTGAAATATGAACTGACAAACTAATACTATTAGCAGTTTTTATGCACAATAAGACAGGAGATTTAAATTATGGTACTTAAAAAATAGCAGTCTTTTTTACACGATTTGCTAATTACGTCACTTCAAATTATGATTTTGGTTTAACTGCAGCTCTAACAAAAAAAAAAAATTTGTAAAGTCAAATATCTTTCTTCCATCCCCACAAAAATACTTGAATTGAAACTCAACCAAAACAGTCAGTATTCTTAGAGGTGCACTATGTAAGTTTTCTGGTTGGGGGTTCACCATTAGTTTGTCTCCATGGAGATTTTATTGTTTCACTGGAAATTTTCACAGTATGGCATTACACTGATATACAGTATCTTGCATTTATTCAATTGCATGTGGTTTAATGCCTGAAAAACATTCTCACAGCAAGCGGGGTCACCTCTCCACAGATATGACCTGTATTTTGGCCCGGTGACATGGCATGCTCGTCCCCAAATGTATAGTTAAGGTAATGCCTCAGTATAGAGCATTTTGCATTTTTGTATGTGTACTTTTGTGTACGTTTGTTATGAGGAAATAACATTATAACATTTCAGAGAATAGCATAAGATGGCCCTTTAACTGTTTTTTGTCATTGGATCTGGCAACGCAAAGTGACGAGCTCATTATCTTTTGGTTTTGCTAATCAAGGTAAAATAAATAAATAAAACAAAACAAAATCTCAAATCAAAATCCAATATTCTTTACCTTTTAAAATCCAAGTACGCATACGTTTCACTTTTCGTCATCCCTCTCTTTAACATGGAAGTGCTTTGTTGAAATTGTTCCCAAATGTTTTTTTACAATGGAGAAATTAAAATGTTTTTGTGTGTGGGGTAAACAGCGTCACTCTTTGTTGTGGCCTCTTTCTGTTAAATGCTTCAGTAATTGGAATTTGATGGTTTTTAATTGTATTTTATGAGTTTTTGATTTTGTGTTTTCGTTGCAGAGATTTGAGCATGAACCTGGTGAGGGAGCTGCCGGAGCTCGCGTTCGGTCAGATGCGTTCACTACGAGAATTGTGAGTAAAAATGTGAAAAAAAAAATGGTGAAATTGTGTGGTTTTAATACATAAGTCGAGCTACCAATGAACCGGAAGATAAATCAGTTTTGCGTCCCACAGTGAGCTCTAAATGTCCCTGTGTCTTTGATCGAGTCTATATAATGTTTGGTTCATATGCTAATCCATGTTTTTATTTAATTGTGCAAATAAATGTTGCCTTTCTCTATTTATTAAGTGTAGTCAGTGAAGGGAAAAATACTTTGAAAATGTATGTAACGTATTCTGATACATGGTCCGATCAGAGTACTGAGTAATAGTTGGACTACTTTTTACATTGCGTTGCATTATATTATAGTGTAAAAATGCAACAGAGGATTAAAAACAACTTTATATTTGTTATGCATTTCTGTCACTAATTAGAAATGGAAATAATAGATATGCCTCACACAGTGCTTTCTATTTTTATTTTTCTCACTATTATTATGCAGTTTGAAGCCTTTGATTTTAGAAAAGTAACGGTATTCTGAGTACCACCAAATGAAAGAGTAACTGTACCAGAACACAGGTACTCAGAATTGGTTCTGAATACGTATTTTCAGTACATGTATTCAGCTACTTCCCAACACTGAGTATAGTGCTAAAAATTGTATAGTCACAGCAAAAATTAAACTCACACTTGAACTGACATCACTGATGATTTGGGTTTAGATTAATATAATTAATATAATTAATAATAATAATATATTATGTTGATAATTCACTAATTTAAGCTGATCTTTTTAAAAATATATTAATTGAACATAGGGCCAATACAGTTATCATTGGTGCAAAAAACAAAACAAAAAAAACCACATGCCTGTGAGGCAGATCATTTTAAACAAGAAACACACTTTGAAACAGGCCAGAAAAAACTTAAAACAAGTCCAAAGATCTTATGAAAAACTCCTCAGTTTTTTGTATTCAGGTCATTTAAACTCATGTGCTCATCTTTACAGTGAAACCTCTCGTTTTGGGTTATTTCTGTTAAGTTAAATGTTGTTGTTTTTTTCTTTTCTCATAGCCATAAATGACTACGGTTTTATTGTTGTTGCACTTTTTACAGTTAAATTATGTTTGTTTTCATGTTTTTTTTTTAGTATTTTTTAAATTATTTCATTACTTATTAATTTCTTTTGTTTTGGTTTGTTTTGTCCGTTCAGGCGTTTGGCAGGAAACCATCTGCAGCAGATCCACTCTGAGGCCTTCTCTGGACTCCACACACTCACTGCACTGTATGCACTCTACACTTATCTGAAACTAACCAGAAAACAAAGAGCTTCACCAAAAGTTTTCAAATGTTTACCCTAAATATTAATATATTATATCACCCTTTTTCCTTTAAAGCCCCACCATGTAACTCTTTTGCCCCAAAATAGACTGGAATAAAAGCCAGGGTTTTATTTTAATTTGGGTGTTTTTATTGCACTGAATGTATAAAACTAGAAAAGCACTCAGAGAGCGCAGACCTCCGCCAAGCAGCTCAGTTTTCAAAGTGATCCAGAATCCAGGATTTCTTCTGGATCATCACCAAAATTTAATCATCTGTTGGATTTACCATTAGGAACATTTCCTGAAAATTTCATCAAGATCCGTCCATAACTTTTTGAGTTATCTTGCTAACAAACAAACAAACAAACAAACAAACAAACAAAAAGACAGACTCAGGCGAAAACATAACCTCCTTGGCGGAGGTACAGATGTGTTATTTCTGTGAGCGGGCTCGTACCTCAGCCTCCTCCTGCTTGTTTCCAAATGTTGATCCACAGGCTATAATCTTCCACAGTGTGGCATAAAGCTAACTCAGTGTCAATGGAGAATGTTCCGAGTAGTTGTAGGTGATGTGCCACATCTAGAAAGTTATTTTAATTATTTTATGTTGATCTAAATTTAAAACATGTAGATGTTCAATTGATCTATTTAAAATATGTACATTTGTTTAACATAGAATATGTAGATTGTGAAGAAGGTGACATAATATTTAGAGTAAACATTTTTTGGGGGGTGTTAACTAGGAAACACTCTTAGTAAAGCCAAAATAAATGCCAATTTTTAAAATGTAATTCTTTTATGTTGATGCATAAATAATTTAGACTTTAAGATGGGATAGCCTATATTAAAATATATAGTCCAGGCTGAATCAGAGGTGAAAATATTTTTATTTCAGACATTTATTGAAAAATCTCTCCAAATTGTGGAGAGATGTTTAAACATGCCGCTGGTGTAATTAGACTTTCACCAGTGTTTTTTTCCCACAAGAGAAAAGACGTGATGTCAGTCACTCAGTAACATTAAACACAATACGGCCGAAAGCTTCATCACAATGAAGTGATTTCAGTGGTGGCAATTTGGCGCCATTATAGTGTTCAATGGAAAGAACTTAAGGCACTGCACTTCCATGTTTGTTTATACAAAACAAAACAAATAGTAAAACACACACACACACACACACACACACACACACATATATATATATATATATATATATATATACATACATACATACATACATACATACATACATACATATATTTATGGTGTATTTCCTCATCAGGACTCTCCATGACACTGGACTGAGAACAGTTCCCTCTGAAGCTCTAAACCAACTGAAGAACCTGCAGTCTCTGTGAGTCTAAGGTTGTGTCCTTGGGCAAGACACTTCACCCATGCTCGCTTCACCCGCATTGCCTTGTGTGAATGTGAAGTGTGCGTGTTGCTTGTGGGAACGGTTGGTGGGGAAAATAGTAGCAGTGTCCTGGGTCTTCCTTGGGACACCCTGGAGGGACTGTGTCTCTGGGCTGGCCTGAGAACATCCTGGGGTCCCACTGGAGGAGCTGAAGGAAGTGTCTGGGGTGAGGGAAGTTTGGGAGTCCCTGCTTAAACTGCTGCCCCTGTAACCCACCCGGCCCCGAATAAGTGAAAGAAAATGGATGGATTTTTAAAAAAGGGTCTACTAGAACTGATTTGTACTGCTTTAGTCCTGGTTTAGTCCTGGTTCAGTTCTGGTTTAGTCCTGGTTTAGTTCTGGTTTAGTCCTGGTTCAGTCTTGGTTCAGTCGTGGTTCAGTTCTGGTTCAGTTCTGGTTTAGTCCTGGTTTAGATCTGGTTTAGATCTGATTTAGTCCTGTCTTAGATCTGGTTTAGTCATGGTTTAGTCCTGGTTCAGTCTTGGTTCAGTTCTGGTTTAGTCCTGGTTTAGATCTGATTTAGTCCTGGTTTAGTCCTGTCTTAGACCTTGTTTAGTCCTGGTTTAGTTCTGGTTTAGATCTGATTTAGTCCTGGTATAATCCTAGTTTAGATCTGGTTTAGTCCTAAATGCCTTAGCAAAAGGAGAAATTCAAAATACTCTGTCCAGTTGACAAATTGAATTTCTCTTTTTGCCATGGATTCTACCTGGACGACTGAGGGATTCTACACACATCCTAAGTGCCTTAGTCGACTAATCATTTTATTTATAAGGATTCATATGGGACAACAGCAGAAATGAGAAGCTAGTGAGTGAGTTTGCTGAAGATTTGGTATTTTTTGGTATTTATATGTAAAAAAAGGCAGATTAAACTCATGACACTTTTCTCTACATAAATACATTGTTTCCTATGACCCTTTTCTGCATAAATAGTAGTTTTTGTATGAACTCCCGTACAGGTGTAGTCTCATGTGTAGATACATAATAGTTTTGGAAGCTTTTGCCACGTCCCCTTTTCTCATCTAATTGATTGGCTGAGACATGTTTTTAGTCCACCAAGAATTTCTTTAGTCGGCCTCGTAATTATATGAACCATAAACCAGGTCAACAAATCTGCAGCAAATCTGACAGTTAAACAGCAAATTCCACCATAATTCTGACCTGTCCTCCATCTTATTGCCTCTCTTCTCAGTCGCTTAGATGCAAACCTTCTCTCCGCTGTGCCCTCGCTCTCCTTCAGAGGTCTCTCGTCTCTGCGTCTGCTGCGTCTGGAGGACAACCATCTGCAGCAGACACCAGGGGGCGCTCTGGCTCACGTGCCCAGGCTGCAGGCTCTGTCTCTGGGCATGAATCGGCTCAGGGTCCTGCCTCCACGGAGCTTCCACAGACTCGTGGAGCTGCTGCTCCTGTGAGAAACTTTAAGAACATAAAAATTAGAATGAAGTAAAGCTCCACTGTGGAACTTTTCTGGAGGAGCATTCCATACCTGCTAATCCATGAGGTCTTCTACTTTTCAAATGAAACACATATATTTAGATAAATGTAAGTAAGACCAAATCCATAATGTGGACTATTCCAGGCAAAGTAATAACATCTCCATGGAGACAAGCAGGTAGCGGACCCTCCACCAGAAATGTTGCACAGTGCACCTTTAAATAATAGATTCTAAACCAAGTGTACATCAGGACTATAGTGGAGTCAAACCAAATCAGTGTGAATGCAATATTAGGTGTGGACAATAGAAAAAGAACTAAACATTCATTCACAAGCAAAACCAACTTTTTGCTTAATTTAGTTGGTAGATTTCATTTTAATTTAAAGTGCCTATGACAGGTTGAACTACTCATTTTACTAAAACACAGTTGAGATCATTATATTTAAGATTTTACTAAAAAATGTACAAAAAAATGTCCCAGTTTAGCAATTATTTAGGTTTCAAATTTCACTTCCTGCTTGGAAGTGAAATTAGGGAATTGCATTGCTGTTACCAAGCAAAGCATACTGTAAATAGGCCAAAACTCCTCTAATGTACACAGAGATTATTATTTGACAAATAAAAATATAAGAAAACACATTTACTTTGTCGAAATCATGTTTAAAGAATCAGAGAAATTGTGTTTCTTGCGTGTAAATCGTGCTGATTCTCCCTAGTGTGACGTCATCAGTGTGGAACTCTCAAAATAGAACTCGACTTCCTGTAATTTTCAACATATTTTTCTACTTTTCTTTACAAACTGCTTCTTGATTTATTGTAAAACTGAAACAACAGGTTTTATTCCACCAAATTAAGTAAAAAATGAGAGATTCACAAAAACCTGTCATATGTACATTAATTTGGAATTTGACTGATCACAATTTAAAAGCTCAAATCAATTATATTTTGAATGTGTTTTTCAGACACCTCCAGCACAATCAGATCCACTCACTCAGTCCCACCTGTTTCTATGGACTTCACCAACTGCAAACACTGTAAGTCTTTAGTCCTGGTTTAGACCTGGTTTAGTTCTGGTTTAGACCTAGTTTATTCCTGCTGTAGTCTTGGTTTAGCTTGGTTTGTCCTGGTTAAATCTGGTTTAGCCCTGGTTTAGTCCAGATTTTGTCGTGGTTCAGTTTTGGTCTAGTCCTAGTTTAGTCCTGGTTTAGTTCTGGTTTAGTTCTGGTTTAGACCTAGTTGAGTCTTATCTCTTGCGTTTAATTGTCACAGCAGAAACATTTGGTTAACAGCTTCAGTTTGTGACCAAACAAACCGCAGACAGATCCGAGTCTCAGATCCTGGTCCAGGTCCAATCCGGATCCCGGTTCTTAATCCCAAAAACCTCCTTTACACAGAAGTCTAAGAGCTGGTAATTAAACAAATGTGTTTGAGCTGTAATGACTCCGGTGTGTAGTCTACGCCGGGCCACACAGGGAGAACCAGGACTAAACCAGGACTAAACCAGGACTAAACTGGGACTAAACCTGGAGTAAACCAGGACTAAGCTAGGACTAAACCCGGACTAAACCAGATTTAACCAGGACAAACTAGGTTAAACCAGGACTAAACCAGAACTGAACCAGGACAAACCCTGGTTTAAACCAGTACTAAACCAGGACTACACCAGGACTGAACCAGAACTGAACCAGGACTGAGCAAGGACTAAACCTGGACTTGAAATGGGGCAAAACCAAGACCAAACCAGGGCAGAACCAAGTCTAAACCAGGACTAAACCAGAACTGAACCAGGAGTGAGCAAGGACTAAACCTGGACTTGAATAGGGGCAAAACCAGGACAGGACCAAGTCTAAACCAGGACTAAACCAGGACTAAACCAGAACTGAACCAGGACTGAGCAAGGACTAAACCTGGACTTGAATAGGGGCAAAACCAGGACCAAATCAGGGCTGAACCAAGTCTAAACCAGAACTAAACCAGGACTGAACCAATCTTAATCTTTTTTAAGTCTAATTTGACCTCATGTACACTACAGACATAAATAAATCTATTTGATTTTTCAGAGATTTGAGTTTTAACAGACTGCACAGTTTTCCCTCGGCATTCCAGCTCCTGACGTCCCTCCAACGACTGTGAGAATTTGACACACGTTTGAGATAATGAGACACTAAACGAACTATGAACTTTTCGATACTTCAACTTTTTTTTTTTTTTTTACAGAAACCTCCAGAACAATTGGATTTATTTTATCCCTGAAAATGCTCTGAGAGGAAATCCCTCACTGAAGAAACTGTAAGGGAATCATTTGTCCATTATACAAGTTCATATTAAGACCATAGACTACACAATATAGTGAGCCTTTTTCTAAATAACTAAACAAAAAAAAAAAAAAACATATTCTCTTTGTCAAATTTAGGTTTTACAATAATATGATATTTTTTAGATTAGTTTGTACCTATACCTTTTTATATATTTATTCACTAATGTATTATCCTTCTTTTTTTTGACATTGTGTTTTTGTTGTTGTTATAAGAGGTAGTAAAAATATTCAAGAAACTTTTTAAAAATCACATATTTTTAAAACCAGTTTCTACAGAATTCAGGAAAAGTCTGTGCTGGAACTTTTTTAATAAAACAACATATGTATGTATTTATTTTTTACAGTGACACAAAAAGATTATTGCCTCTAAATGTCGGAAATGCCAGAAAATATTAATTTGATCCAATTGAAGTAGACATTGATTTACGTCCTATCACAGAAAAAAATCAGGATTATTTTTATTTTTGTATTTTTAATTTTAATTTTTTTTTGTTTGTTTGTTGTTTTTTTCAGAATTCTGCTGAACAATCCTCTTTTTGTGGTTGGACGCGTCTCTAAACTGTCCAAGCTGCCGTCGCCGTGAGTCACTTTTATGGAGATTACAGTCAAATCTATTCACAAAAACTAAAATTGTTATTAACATTTACAGTATTTAATTCTATTTGATCTAAATAGTTTGTAAAAGATAGAAATTTCAACTTAATGGATGAAACTAAATATGAAATTTACTGGAATGTTGTAATATTTAAATATACACATCGGCTTTTGCATTGTACATTATTTTTAGTTCACTTTTCATGTTTTTATTTCCGCAGTGGATTCTCTGAAATTTCACAGAAAAATCCAGAACTTTTCCATCAGTCGTCAAACTACATCACACAGGAGTCTTGTGAGTAAAACGTGTGATACTTAAATGGAAATGATTTGAACTTTTGTGTTTCTTGTTCCGCTCTTTCAGATATAATTTAGTTTAGTTTATATATAGTTTAATCTCATATTTGTATCTCTCCTTTCCCAGATTTTGAACATTTTTTCATGGCTTGTCTTTTCAATTTCATTAACTTCAAATTATAAATCAGATGTTACTCTTACTTTAGTAGTAACATTCCCAAATACTTTTTTTTTTACTCTTATTTGAGTAATTTCTTGGACCACTAGTACTTTAGTAATATTATTTCAAGTAATTCTCTGATGGAGGTTCTGCTTCCTGCGTGTCTCCATAGAAATGCTGGATTGTTACACAGTATGACATTAAACATAAACATGCATTCATACTGTGGAACATTCCAGGCAAACCAACAGTATCTCCATGGAGACAAGCATATGACGGACCCTCTATACTTGAAAAGTTACATAGTGTGCATTTAATTGGTGGTTTTGATTCTAAAATGTGATAATGTCGTACTCTCAGATGAAGACAAGACAGTTTTCCCTATGGATTACATTGTACTTTGTCGTGAAATATCCAAAAGGTAAATTCACAAATGTTGAACCTGATCATTTCTATTATTATCTAGACCCAAGAACTCACTGTATTATAACAAAAATCTGCATTTTTTCCAATAATTTTAACTGCCCCCATCTGAATATTATTGGTCTGTAGAATGTTGTGATGTCATCTGAAACCCAGGACCAGCAAAGTTACATCTTGCATCTTTAATATTAAACTTTTAGACACCTAATCTGTCTTTTGTGTTTGTTTTCAGGTGAAACGCAGGATTCCTTTTGGGCGCTCTCTCTCCTGCTCTTCGTCGCCCTCTTCCTCACAGCTGGAATTCTCACCAGGACCATCTTCTTTAAACTCAAAACCGGATAATTTTAATTTGATAACGTTTCACTGTAAAATCTGCAGATTTGACTTAAAATTGTTGAAATATTTGTGCCTAAACAGTTTTGTGTTGAAGATTTTGTATTCAGTTGTGTATTTAAAGTCGCACCATGTAACTTTTCTGCTCGTCTCTATGGAGATATTGCTTTACCAGGAATGTTCCACGGTATGGCATTAAACAGATCTATCCTTCGCCTCGGGGTCCCACCGGAGGAACCTGAAGAAGTGTCTGGGGAGTTGGAAGTCTGGGAGTCTCTGATATTTTTTTTTTTACCAGTCAAAATATCGAGAGCATGTGTAAAAAACAAATAGTTGAAAGTATCCATTCTAAAGGGCGTGAAATAAAAATTAAAATGTATAAATCATTATACAAAAAACCTTTAATATTTAAGAATATTTCAGTAAATCCTATGGGCTCATTTGTCCCACAATAAGTGATTTTTAAAGTTGTGTGTAGCTAAATTAGCTTTTTGTGTATTTTTCGTATCACATGTAAGGAAAAAAAAAAGTAAAAAACGACAAGATGCCATTTTCTTTCTTTACAAAATAATTTATTAACATTTAAATTGAAAATATACAAAAATTAACCATCAGATTCCACTCTCCTCCTGATAATATAATACTCTTAAATCACCGAGATTTTCAATTTTGACAAATAAAAATACGACAAATTTTGCACATCTCGTTAATTTTTTTCTTCTCAAATTGTCAGTCACAGTTTTCAAGTCTTTTTCACCGAACACAGAAATTTAACAGCAGGCAACAGCTGTGCTCTGCCTAAAGCGACCAAATTTCCGAATATCTTTTTTCATACTTTTGGAAAAACAGAATGACTTAGCAGTATTTTCCATCGTCTTCGGGAAAATATATCCTAATAAAACTGAACATGAATGCCGTTTTGGGAGGTAAAACACAAATTATTTAAATAGAAATTGCAAGGAAAGGGTGTAAAATAAACAGGGATAAACGATAAAACAAAACAAGGCAGCAGCAGCACTCAAGACACCATACTTACGGAATATTTGAATTTCCAAGCCGCCATCTTGGTTTCTTGGAGCGACTTCCTGTTCCGGATCTGGGCGCTTACCTCGTCGTGATTGGTTGGATTTGATATGTTTGTGTCTGTGTCTTTTAGGGGCGAGAGGAGAGGGGAGGGGCAGATTTGGGGGTAGTTTTCGGGGTAGTTTTTGGGGGGTGAGGTCACTGTTTTCCTTTTCGTTTTTGGTGCATCACTAGATCGAGTTGTTCGGTCAAACTGACGCTGAGCTCCTGACATCTGTCCACCAGGGTGCGCAAGCGGTCCGTCCTGCCCCCCTCTGCGGCCTCGAACAATAGACGCTGGAAGAGAAAGAGAGGGGGGAGAGAGAGAAAAATGGGGAGAAAGAGGAAGAGATAAAAAGAGGGAGAGAGAAAGGGAGAGAGAGAGAGAGCAGTGGGCGGTTGAGAGAAGAAGCGAGAAGAAGAGAGAGAGCAAGAGAGAGGGAATGAGAGAGAGTGAGGAAGAAGAGAGCGAGAGAAAGAGGGAGAAGAGAGAAAGGGAGCGAGACAAAACAGGAGGGAGAGGAGCGAAAGAGTGGGAGAAAAGAGGGAGAGAGAGTATAAGGGAGCGGGAGAGCGCACGCGAGAGGTAAAAGAGCACAAGAGGGTAAATAAAATAAAATAAAATAAAGGGATAAGGGAAAGAGTGATAGAGGGTTAGAAAAGAGAGGGGGTGGAGAAAGAAGAAGAGAGGGAAAAGTGAGTAGGGAGGGAGAGGGTAGGTAGTGGAGTGGGGGGGTAAACAAATAGGTTAGAGGTAGGTTAAAGGGAGGGCGCAGGAAAAAGAGGGGAGGGAGTAAGGGAAAAGGGGTAACACAGAGAAGGAGAGGAGTAAGGGAAGGAAAACAAGGGAGAGGGAGGAGAGAAAGAAAGAGGGGTGGTTCACCTGTGACTTAAGTGACAAAACAAACACATCTCACGTTTGATGTAGAGCCATAGAAGACAAGAAGTAGAAAAACACCACAATAGTTTTACTGTGATCTGCAGGTTCAGATTGTGTTCAAATAAAGCTCAGATTAAGCAATTCTAACAGAGTAGTGCTTTCAGTTAGCTTCACACCACCATGCAATGTTGATGACATCAGCTGCAAAGTATCAATACATGCAGTAACAATGGGCCACCGTGCACCCACAGCCACATCCCCAGCAGTCTGCCTCAGGGTGGCTGAAGTTCAAATACAGGCTGAATGATCGATTTCTCATATTCTATGGCTGTAAACGAGTGTAGAATGTGAATGTGCGGAGTGAAAGAATTACATCTTTCCAGAGAGCGGCACACAGCGGGAGGTGACTCAGGGCCTGCTGGTACAAACGCCGAACCTACAAACACAGAGAAAGGGAAAGAAAGGTAAAAATATACTACACGTGACAGGAGCAGACAGGAGCAGCATGAACAATAGAAAGATGTGGGCCCTGCAGGTCATTTTAGTGGGAAAGGGGAGAATAGCGCCATCTGGTGGGCATCTAAAACAGCCCAAATCTCACCTCAGACTTCTCGTTGAGCTCCTTCTCTGCAGCGATGGCTCTGCAAAGACATTCGGATACACTCAGAACATTATGACCACTGACAATCCAAGTCACTTTTGCACAATACATCCTCAATGTGGAAAGACCTGGTTTAGTCCCGGTTTAGTCTGTGGTTTTTCATCACATCAACAACCTGGAGTTGTAACACAAGTTTAACACAAGCTCTGTATATTTAGGCTGTTCTTCTCTCAAACAGAAAACACTCTGTTCCACCTTATGATGTCATGTGGTAATACAGGAAGTGCTCCAATGTGTTTTTAAACTCCAGTTTCCAATCTCTACTGAACGCAAGGTAAAAGGTAGCCGTTAACTTTAGCTTTAGAGATGTAGACAGACTAATAATAAAGTCTTACTCAAACATGTGTGAATGAAGCAAAACAAAACTCCAGGTCTGTCTAATATAATTGAGTTTGATAGTTACATTTTCCAGTTGGCTAGACATTTGGGGGCGTGGCTGCTCAACATTCTGGACTGAAACTTCAGGTGCTGTAGGTTTCCTTCCTGCCACTCCTGATGCAGCAACCTGAAGAACACACACAGTTAGCACTCACGCCTCACAGCTAGAGGGTTCACAGTTTAGTTCCCAGGCCTTTCTGTGTGGAATTTACACACTATAAAACTTGTGTTCTGAAATGCATGGGATTCTACTAGTTTAAAGAGCCTTCTCCATGTATTTGGGCAACATGTATCTTGCCCCTGTACAGATATACTGTATAAGGTCAAAATAAGTCTGTGGTATACTGTCTGCATCTAAATATTAAGTGTTTTACCGTCCGGTAATCAGGAAGTGCACTGTTAGCATACTAGTTATTGCCAACTGTACCGTCTCTGCAAACTGGCCTCTGAAAGTCATGTAAAGTACTTATAAACTCATTGTGGTGAATAACTGCTCTGAACGCACAAGGTAAGTGAGGAATAACTTTAGACCACTGCAAACTGTTTAAAATGAACTAATTCAGGTTTTCACGTTTTAAGACTTTACCTGAGGCCCAGCTCTGTGTTGTTGGGCATCGAGTATCGCAGCCGCTCCAGCACCAGTGCATGCTGGGAAGGAGGCAGGCAGCTCAGGTACAGAGAAACCACCTGGACAAAGGTAAACAGAAAACTGATTACATAAAATATTACAGGTTTATTACAAATACTGTTTAGAGAAACATAACATTCAGACCTGTTAAGACCCAGTTTAGAACTGCTTTAGTCCTGCTTTAGTCCTGCATTAGTCCTAGTTTAGACCTAGTTTAGACCTGTTTCTTGTACCTGGTTGTGGAACTTGTAGCAGCTCCAAAACTCAGCTGGGTTAAAGGGGACCTCCAGTCGTGAGGGGACGGTGCTCAAACACCTCAGAACTAGGTCTGAGAAGAGCTTAGAGGAGCCACGGGTCTGCTGCTGAGAGCTCACGAACAACAGGTAACTGTACAGAGAGAGGGGGAGGGGGAGAGAGGGGAAACAGGGTACAATAGTGCACTTGTCAGGACAGAGTAGCCCACACTGATGTCTGTATAAACACTAGATTAAAATATTTAAAAACAGAGTTGTGAGACTGACTCCATCCAGAGTCGGTGAAGCTCGTCGCGCTGTAGAGGAGCCCCTAGAGCGCGCTCAAACGCCTCCACTGTGTCCTCCAGAGAACTATGCAGCCACTGCCATCGACTGAGGACAGAAGAGAGGGATCAGAAAACAAGAAGTGACACACATGTACAAGGGCACAAGTGTACAGTGGAGGAGAGCATGGGTTTGACCTTTGTCATTTAACATCTTTAACTCTTTTAAACAAAACATCTTTAACAGAGATTTAAGTGCACATTGTAAAATTTGCACTGACCAGTGGAGCAGGTGCAAGTAGGGCATCTGAGTTCCCAGCTGCTCCTGGAGGTCCTTCTTAATGATGGGACCCTTTAATAACTCGTCACAGGAGAAGCCCAGAATGTGCCTGAACAAAGACACAAAATAATTCACATTATATCAACACTATGGACATGGTGTTGATACTTAAATATTGAACTTAAATATCGGTGGCATTGAACTTAAATATCGGTGGCAGGTAAAACCTTTGTATTAATCATACACACACACTCAACAAACACACACATGATCCAACAATGTGAGTGTCCAGTAATCAAAGCATAGGGCCAACAAGATGCACTGGATGCATCTAATGAAAGGAGGAGGGTTTGGTGCTCGTATTTGAGCGTGTGTCATCAGCGTGTCATCAGTGACTCCTCAGCACACTGAAGGGCCCTGACCGCACTAGAGCTTATTGATCCACTGGACCATTAAGACTTTGTACTCTTGTACTTTGTGCCGTTATGAAGCTGGGTTTCAGAACACATCACTATAGATGGATTATTTGTTTATCAACACAATAAACAAATAATGTTTTGTTGGTGCTGTCTGTGTGGTTAACATGAAGTTGCAACGCTAGCTAGCGCTGTCGTCAGCGCACTAAAACAGTTTATCACCGTGTGATAAAATAATTTAAGATGCTGAATTAACATTAATGAGTGGGATATGTCTTAATGACTCGTATGTGTTAAATGTAGGTGAGTGCGTAAATGATGAGAGGAAATGGCTCAAACTTCAGTAGCTGGACATCCACTCATACCTGATCGCTACACCTAGCCCCGCCCCCCGGGACATCCACTCAGACTTAGACTTAGACAAACTTTATTGATCCACAAGGGAAATTATTTGGATACCTGATCGATACACCTAGCCCCGCCCCCCGGGACATCCACTCATACCTGATCGATACACCTAGCCCTGCCCCCAGGACAGCCTGAAATCTGCTGAAATTCTAGGAGACACTGACATGATCCCAGACAGGACAGCGGCTCTTTCTGCCGGAGACACGCGCAGTAGAGCGCCAAGTGACGTAGTCTGATAATCCCTCTATAAATTAAAATAGTGATAAAAGTACCGTAAAACATCAACGGGTTTCTTCTGACTGTCTTCTTCTTCACACAGAGACAAAATGAAGCCCCGAAAGAGAGGAGCCAGGGCACTAGACTTCTCCTGAACACAAAAACATACAGAAGATTTAACTATGAACAACACAGGTTTACAAACACTAATACAGGTGCAACTTAACAATATGTTCAAATCAAATATAGCATTTAATGATTACAATTGTAATGCTGATATATTCTTAATTACAAAACAACTGGACAAGATGTCCCATTTATTGTTGTTCGTCGTGTTGTGTATATTGTTGTGTTATGGTTCTCAAGACAATTACCCTATCAGAAAGCAGAATAAGCCTCAAATGAGACTCTTATTTGGGTTGTCAATGCTGAAATCCAGTTGGTTTAAACCTAAACAGACTCTATCTGATCTGATCTCATCACTACCTAAACCCCAGCACCTGCAGCCTATCATGAATCTGTGCTAGTGCAGCCTCTGCAGCTCAGGGAGGGAATTCTGAGCTTTCATACGAGACATGGTCTGTCCATATACTGTGAATGAAAAAAACTTGTATGTGTCTCTATCTGCAGGTACTGGTAAACCAGATTCAGTTGTCATTGAAGTACATTGCTCAAAATAAGATTTAAAGTGACTATTCAACATGTTCCAGGTGGAGCCGTACTGGTCATCATTCAGTATGGCTCAGTTATGTGTTACCTGAGCCATGAGGAACTTGCAGGAGTGGTAGAAGACCTCTGCGTTGTCTGGGCACTCAACGAGCGCATGTAGCCACATGCTAACAGCAGCGCTAGCATCTCCTTTAGCGATGTGCAGCTCGGCTAACGCATCACGGAGAACACAGGACTCAGGACAACACTGGAGGAGGGCCTCGCACAGAAGGATTCCCTCATCGAATCTAAACAGGAAAAAAAAGTCTTAAAAACGGCTCAAATCACGATATTCTAAAAATGCCTGTCTGATAGAGGGCTGGGGTCTGTATAATTATGCAACTTGGATTTTTGAAAGAAATATCCAAAGTTATGATCAACAATGTTAAAAGTAGGTATGGATTAACTAGTCTGTACCCAATTACTCTCGTGTATTTGAGCAAAATGAGTCTTTCCCCAGTACAGATTTATTGTATAAGCAGGTCTTACAATCAGAAAGCATGCATTAGCATGCTAGTTGCTGTTAGATTTACCGTGACGGTAAAACTCCACTCTGGTCTCAGAGTAGTGAAAGCTTATAAACTCATTGAGGTGAATAATTAGGATGCTCTGAATGCATAAGTTAAGTGAGGAATAACCACTGCAAACTGTTTAAAATGAACTAGTTCTGTCTTTCACGTTTTTAAGAAAAATCAGGTACAGCACCTTTAAAGGTGCTAGTGTGTCTCACCTGAGCAGGACTTTGTGCAGGTGCAGCAGGTTGGTGTGCAGAGGTAAACAGGCCACAGTTCTCTCACTTGGAGACAGAGAGTTATCAGAACACTGAGAGATGCCATCTGAAATACACAATACAAACAGTACAAAATATTACAGCATATTCTACATATTCCCCCCCCAGTCAGTGTTGGCAGGTCTGCAGTTTCCAGCAGAACCAGACAGCTATTTAAGAGCTGCTGCAGATGAAAAATATTATCCTCAGGTTTGGCCAGAGCCATTAAAAAGTGTTCACTTCAAAACATTTCCTACTGAAATTCCTCAGTTTCCATGACAAATCTTCATCTCCAATGCCATCAGTGTGATTTGTGGAGCTTCTATTGATACTTTTGATGCAGCTCATGTCATCGACATTCCCTGGGGGTGTGATGTTAACTATATGCACTACTCTGTCTAAGGCTTTAATATGGGCTTTGTTTGATCACAATCAGAAAAGACGAGAAAAGACTGATTTATCTGAAACTACAACAGCTGATTTATTCTGTTAAACACTGTTCATGTAATGTAGACAATATACAATATAAATCACAACAGTAAATGAATACTTGTCTGATAAAATTGTAATTAGATATTCCTATACCTTGAAACATGGAGATGAGCCTGTCCAGGGGGTTGCAGATGTCCTGAGCTCCTCTCCAGGGCAGGAGGAAGCTCTCTGTACTGACCAGGCGAGAGGGCCCAGAATCGGACGCATCGTAGAGAGAAGATGGCAGTCTCTGGAACTCAGACAGGTGAATGAAACAGAGCCAAAGCAGAGCGCGGTCTCCAGGCGTCAACAGGTCCACCACACAATCTGATTTCAGTGAAACCTAAAGGAGAGACGGGTATGATTCAATTTTTGTAAAACTAGACTGCAATTTTGTATTGTAGGCTGAAATATTTAAAGTACCATAATTTCTTATACTGCATTTAAAAAAAAAATGTAATTTAGATCCGTAAAAACATGTTGTGAAAAATGATTGTATTAGTATTAGTATTAGTATTGTTTAAAAGTGCTGGTTAAAATAGTCCTGGTTTAGTCCTGATTTAATTCTAGGCTATCATGGTTCAGTCCTAGCTGGATACACTGGTACATCTAGCCTGCTTCAGATTTCGGCCCCCATTTGTCCTTATTTAGTCCCAGTCAGTTCTGCCCCTGGTTCTGACCCTGGTTCAGTCCAGTTCACACCTGTAGTATGCTGAGAGCGTTCTCCGTCCTCCCGCTGAAGGAGCTGAGCTGGACTCTATAGAGCAGAGCCTCCAAGATCTGAAAGGACAGTTTTTCTGACAGTCCACAGGAGGGCGCCTCCGAGACTAAAAACTGCAGCAAACGCTCTGACACAGAGTCTTTCCCCTCGAAAGATCGCTCCAGAGACAAGTACTGAAGAGAGAGACAAGAGATTTAAAAAGGTTCGAATGCAAGATTTAGATTTTAAGTTCCATGACCCATCTTTGTCCCAAGATACAAGGTAAACATGTTCAAATCAAATATAGCTTTTATTGATTTATTCTTAATTACAAAAACATTGGGCGTGATGCCCAAGTTGTTTGTTATAATTTGCTGTAGCGTATACTCTTGTTAAGATGCCTTCCAGTAACATCATTTTAGTTTAAAGAAGACATATTGTGATTGTGACTGCTATATAGTCATGTTAAAATTTAGACATTTTAAATTGCAATATTGATCTAAAATGAGTTAATAAAAAAAACAAGTCCGGTGACTTTCTGGGTTGGAAAATGATGTCATCACAACAACGCACCACATGATGTCGGCCCCCCCATGGATAGCTGCCGATTACACTAATAAGTTGTATATTTGTACCAAAATGACATGTATCATCAATTAAGAAAATAAAATTGAAGAAGGAAGTAAGTACAGACGAAATGAAAATGGGGGTAGGTCAGAGCACAGACATCTTGAATACAGTAGAATAAAGATAGTGAAATACGCACAAATGACTCTAAATGTTCTTAAAAGTCAATCTTGCATAATATCTCCCCTTTAAACTGGTTAAAATGTTGTAAAAATCTTATCAGATGTCTAATAAATACAGCCAAGTTACACATTATATTACCTGAATGAGTGTGAACCAAAGAAATATTGACATTTTCCATATTGTCTGAGCCGTACTTACAGTCCACCAGACACAGTGGTCAGGGGCATGCTCCACAGCCATCTCACACATCTCCTGGACCTCAGCACGGCTCCCCCTTCTGGAGAATAGGCAGAGGTACTGGCTCCACACCTCAGGGTTATCACAGTTATTCTCCAGAGCGCGAGAGAGCGTGTTCAGAGCTCCCTCTAGACACTCAGCAGGGGGACTGAGGACAGAAATGGACAATGTCACAGGGGAATTCACAATACATAGATTCCTAGATATTAAATGGCAGATTTCTTTCATGTAATAAAGTAAAGCCAGCCCGAGAACAGATACATTGTAAAAGCTCTTAGCGTCAAAATGACACCACTGTGTGCTGTCTGCATCTATCCAATCCAATCTGATAGTTATAAAGCTTTTATTAATCTGGTTTGGTCTTAGCATGCTAGTTGCTGTTAGCATTTGATCTAAAAGTTGTAAAACGCTCTTATAAACTCATTGTGGAGAATAATTATGCTGGAAATGCTTAGGTAAGTGAAGAATAACTTTGGACCACTGCAGAATGAAATAGTTCAGTTTTTCACATTTTGTTTCAAAATGACCATGATGCAATGTACTTGTACTGATGTAACGTAATGGCCAGAGACAAGTTTACCAATCAGATTCACTGGTGAATGAGGGTCAACTACCTGAGACTATCCCAGATAGTTGTTTCTCTGTTATGGTTCAACATTAGAGCGAAAAAAGAGGCGTGATGAAAAAGTGGATTCTGAAACATGTTCATTACTCATGGTTCAATATCGGGCAATACAGTCATGGCCACATGCCACAGCCATAATATAATAATTGTTCCTTTGTGTCATGGCCAACTACATAGAATTACAACAGAATAAGCCCACATAACATGCATTATACTTATCTGCATCCTAGTTTAGACCTGATTTACACCCCATTTCAGTCGAGGTGTAGGCATATTACATACAGATTGGTCTTTGTTAGCTGCTAGAAGGGTTCGAGTTTTTTCTATGTTAGCTTTGTCTCTTACGTGTCTGTCTGGTTGAGGTACTTGAAGGCCAGTTTGATCCACAGCTGAGTGTCACAGGGACTTTCTAAAACGCTCGCCTCCAGGTTTGAAATGTCGTCTGTTTCACTGAAGAAGTAACGCCGATCCTCCGAAGTCACGCACACGTCCGACGGGCTCAGGTCAGTGCTGCCGTCTGCTGGAGAGAGGGGAAGACAGAAGACTGGGATGATTAATTGGAAGAATTATTTTTTAACAGTTTAAATTTTAAAGTTGTAAAATTCCACACAAGAAGTAAATGTGTAACTAAATACACTTTTTAAATAAACCTTCAAGTTTTACTTCTGGATAAATTTCCTTACAAGGTCAATAAATTACCTCAATAAATTACCTAAAAATATGACTTGAACATGTTTAGTTTGTATCTGAGAACACAGATAGATCATGCTTGTGGAATTTATACTGTCTTATAGTTTACATTTACCACTTTTTTTAAACACTAAACGAGTAGCAGTACCGTATCTGCCCAGAGTGGCGCCCTCCTCTGGCTCCTCGCTGTCGCTGCTCTCCTCTGAGTCAACTGCAGACAGGAGCAGGGGCTTTGGTCTCCATTGCCTCAGGTCTTTGAACGTGGTGAATGGAGGAGCTGAAAATCACAAACAAAAACATGTCAAAACTATGAGGAAAAAACTGAGAAGGCTCTACACTGCACGAATCTTTGTTTTTTCTTTAGTTTAAGTAGTTTAGTTTGTAAACTTACTGTGGCGTTTGCTCTCGTTGACTTTGCTCACCAGGAGGACGGCCTTCTGATCAATGCCCATTCGATTATTGGGACCAAAAAGCTTCTTTATGTACTTTTCTGCCAGAGCAAACAGAAAAAAATTAAGCTTTGATTTGCAAAGATTTCCCCATTAGTCACTGCTCAGTCCTGGTCCAGCCCTGGTTCAAGGTAGGCAAATTTGTCCTCTGCATTTGACCAATCCTTCAGTGTGTCTCATAGACTGTAATATATAGATGCTAGCTGTCTTACAAATAGCCTTGAACTCTGGTTACCATTTTCTGGTGGCACTTCTCCCCGTAACTGCTGCTGTCAGGCTTGTCATTCCAACCTTAACATGCTTGTATTAACGCACTCTACATGATCCTCGAGTATTTATTTCAATATTTTATCCGTAAATCAAGATATGAACAAGATAATAACAGACCAATTAGGTGCCTGCTTTCTGCAAGGTTGCTACCGCTAGCTTTAGCAACAGGTTTGACTGACAGCACCTAGGCCTGGTCCAGCCCTGATGCAGCTCTGGTGCAGCTCTGGTGCAGCCCTGACTCTTACCTGTTGCGGCACTGATGTCTTTGTCGGAGCTGTTCTCAGCGCAGCCGATCAGAGACAGGTCATAAGAGAGGACGTCCTGGAAGAGCTGACTCCCACTGAGGGTCACGTTCCTCATGTGCTGCCTGAAAACACACAGGAGATGCACATTTAGAACTATTTGATATTCAAAATAACCAACCAAAACCAAACCAAAACAGTCATTTAATTAAGTAGCAGGCATCTTATGTTGCTCACCATCTGCAGCCGTCGTCGTTGCAGGTTCCTGTTAAATCGAAGCGGCAAAAGTGCTTTTTGGGGTCGATGGTGTTACTGTAGGTGACTGAGCTCAGAGACAGTTTCTCCTTTGTTCTGTAGTAAGGACTGAACCTGCAGGGGGAGTCATTTAACATCATTACTATTCTTACATTATTATGTATGGTATTATTAGCAGTACTTTCACAACTGTCAGAGAGATTTTGAATCATTCTTGTTCATGTGTAAAAAACTTATTCATGTTTCCCTTCCTGCTGCAGACTCCCTGCAGTGTCACAGAGTGGCCACTTAACTGAATGGACGGAGGTCATGCTATAATAAACTCACCTGTATGATTTGAAGACCAGTAGGGGGCTGTGATAGGGTCCATATGGTACAGGCCTCAAATCGGATGCTCCTGATTGGACGGAATTGACATCTAGCTCAAACGCAGCCACCTGAAGCAGAAAGAAAGACAAAATTTACAATAGAATTATTCATTTTAATGGTAGTGTGTAGAATCCCTCAGTCGTCCAGGTAGAATCCATAGCAAAAAGAGAAATTTAATTTGTCAACTGGACAGAGTTTATTTGGTTGAATACGTTTCGCAGCTCATCCAAGCTGCTTCTTCAGTTCTGGTCAGATGCTGGCGGACACTGCTTTATATCTGCCTATTTCAAACCCACAAACACTTTAAGACAAAAACTGGTCCATCCTAAGGACAAAACACCGAGCCACATTCAAAGCAATGTGGTCTACTCCATTCAGTGTAGTGAAGACTGCAGTGAGCGCTACATTGGAGAAACAAAACAGCCACTTCACAAAAGGATGTATCAACACAGACGGGAAAACCAGGGTGGGCCGCAATCTGCCGTACATCTCCACCTAAAAGCCACAGGCAACTCCTTTGAGGACAGCGAGGTCCAGATCTTGGCCAGAGAAAAGAACTGGTTTGAGAGGGGAGTTAAAGAGGCTATTTTTGTCAAGAAAGAGAATCCTTCCTTGAACAGAAATGGAGGTCTCAGACATCATTTGTTTCCCATCTATAACTCTATCCTCAAACCTAAATCAAAACAAACAGAGAAAACAATGGGACTAGCCAGGACACGTCCAGAGGTGTGAAAACACCCATCATGGCCCTGAATGGATATGCTAACTACTCCCCCACTCTCACTCCATATTGAATAGACCCACCTAACTAACAGAAACTGTAAATAAATATGTGTGTCTCAGAGCAATTTCATTGTAATTAGCTCCTCCCTTCAGGCAGATATAAAGCAGTGTCCACCAGCATCTGACCAGAACTGAAGAAGCAGCTTGGATGAGCTGCGAAGCGTATTCGACCAAATAAACTCTGTCCAGTTGACAAATTGAATTTCTCCTTTTGCCAATTTTAATGGTAGGTAACAAACATACATAAGATACCATGAACATGCCAGATTGTAGCATTATCATTATTAAAAACCAAAATTAAAAACCACGTTGAAGCACTTCCATTCACATACAAATAAACCACTTTATTATATTTACCTTTGACACAGGTGAGCTTTGTAGATCCTGTCCTGTTTTCTCAAGCTCTGCCTGCAGCAGTTCTCCGAGCTGAGGCTGCTGCTGGTACCTCTTCTTCAGAGAATCAACGTCTAATCCTGCAAAAACCTCTGCCTTTTCACCACAATTAGAAGTGCTTTTGGCTGTCTTAACTGCGCTAGCACTAGCAGCCGCAGTATTGTCTTTAGCTGGCGTAGACGTTAGCTGCTCTAAATGGGGCTTTGTAAATGAGGTGGACTGGCGGAATGAATGTCGTCTCTGGCCTGTAGTCACAGATGCTGGTGTATTTTCAGACTCTTCTGCTTCGTCCTCTGTGTCCAGCGTTAGTTTGTCTTGTGTTAAATCATGTAGTGAAGGTTGCGATACAGGAAAGGGACTAGGGGGCGGTACTGCTGCTTCCTGTTGTGGTTGGTTTTGTGGTTCTCGTGGAGTGGATGCTTGCATGGGGGATTCAGATGGAGCTTCGATGGACGTGGTCTTGTTGCGTAATGCCTGGGCTTCCTTCAGTTTTTTGATTTTGAGCGCGTACTCCGACTCGAGCTGTTGGAGGCGCTGTTTCTGGGCGATGAGTTCGGCAAAGTGACGCTCCTTTCCGTCTAGACGCTGAACCTTATTGGGCTGAAAAAAATAAACAGATAGATTTAGCCATACACCAAACTATAAGCAATTATTTAGAAGTACTCTCTCAATGATTAGACTTGGGCTGCAAATTGTGCTCAAATTGTCTCTTCTTCAAAGTTTAGGATTATACCAACTAATGCTAATGCCACTGTTAAAGCAACACTATGTAATTCCAGAGTGATTCCATGGGAATAGCAAATTCTCTATGGGGATATACAAGTTTTGTGGATGTAGTACAATTTTCCATGCAATGAAAATACAAAAAAAAAAAAAAAAAGGTTTTTGGTGTTTTTTGGTTAAAAAGTCATGTGGCTCCATGCGTAATTAGAGCCTTAAAAGCCTTAAAGATGCATTATATGGACATCATATAGTACACTGTGGCCTGATTAGAGTAGTATATCTGAAAGTGCATTATATAGATAGTACAGTATAACCAATAAATTCTGACCATTGCCTGGTTGGATTCGTGTTTCCTCTTGTTTCCTCTGGCTGCTGCACTCTGAGCCTGAGACAGCTCCTGCTCCAGCTTCACCTCCACAGTCTTCTTTAGGGAGACTCTGTGCTCCACACGGTGCACCTGACAAAACAAACACACGTATGAAACCTCCACACAATGCACCTGTCTGCACATCTGAAACCTCTCAGAAATAATGCCACCAAAGATCAGAGACGTGACAATATCAAAATCTCATGGTATGGTATGTATTGCAATAACAACAGAATCGCAGTTATGTTAGTTTTTCCTTCTAAAATGCCTTTACAAGCTTTTAAAAGTTCATTAAAAAACTATTCTATTTGAATTCAGACCACATGAAGAAATAATTTGTTATTTCTTCATGTGGATTCAAATCTACATAGAATCCTGATCTATGTAGTAGTTCCCCCTGTGATTTTAGCTGTTGCTCTGACAAAACAAGTTATTTAAGCAACACATACACACCTGTTCCTGTAGTTTCCTGAGCAGCGTCCTGTTAGCATTAGCGATCTTCTCGGAGGCCTGGAGCTGCTCTCTAAGTTTGGAGACTTTAGCCTCAGCCGCCCGCAGACTTTCTCTCTTCTTCAGCTCCTGTTGCAGCAGATGTCTGAGCACTGCCTCGTCCTTCTTTAACAGCTCCCTGTGAACAGACACGGTGAGAAGGGGAGAAATCATTATAATGCATTATATAGTGCTTTTCGAGAAGTTCAAAGTCAAAGTTTACAATTTTGTGCATTATTCACACTAAACTGAGAAAAGTAAAAGCTCCTCTGACCACAGTCACTCACTCACAAACAGGAAGGTCACGATAAATAGACTTTTCGATCAAAAAATGATAGATGGAACAATGATGGGGAGTTTTCCTTTGTACAAGTGGGGAAATCTTTGTTATTTAGGGTTAAATTGTGAACTTCTATGACTCATTATGGATACAAATTACTTCATACTAGGCAGGATACAACACAACAACAGAACTTTTGTCTGTGGGTGGTGTTCGAACTGGCAACCTTTGGATTGGTGGGTGAAAACTAACTAGTCAGCTAAACTAAACAATAATTTAGATTAATATCTTAACAGATTCAAGTCATGACCACTCTCATTTGAGTCATGTTCACACTGCACATTTTTGAGTATAAACGCTGATCCGAAAAGCACAGATTATTTGCATTTTTTGTTCAGCTTGTTTTAAAACTATCAGGGGGCCTCCATATTCTCCTCTAACGTGCAACAGTGCACTTTCCCATAGAAAACAACATTCCTCTTGTCCTCCCTTTCTCTCATCTATGTCAGAACGACCTCTGGATTCTTCTGTTCACCAGCACCAAACGGGACTTGGCTGAGCTGCACCAGGCTACACAAGAGCTGCAAGATTTCAATGGACACAATCAGCCAATCATTATAGCTGCAGTAATTTAGGCTCTCTCCTGCCCTCTTTGAGAACTAATGTCCTTGTGTCAGATGCCCTCCCTGTGTCTGCAGTGAGAAGAGAGATTGCTAAAATTACTGAAACATGCATGGATGATGCCATCCATGCATGTTTCAGTAAATCTCTGGCATGTTTTTGATGAGGGAACAGCGATTCAAATACCAAGAAGTTTTTACAAGTTTATATAAGAGTCAAAAAAACTAAAATGAAATTAAAATTATTTGTCAATACTATTACTGATCTGTCTTGATTATAGGGCTGTAGGCCTTTAGTCTTAGTTTACCAAAATGTGTATTAGTTGACTAATTATTTGATTTAGAATATGAGTACTTATATGGGACAACAGCAGCAGGGTTTCGTGTGGGTAAATTGAAGATTTGGCAGTGAATCATAAATTTAATCTGCAATTTTTTCCACACCCTTTCCAAGTGTAGTCTTGTGAATACAGTTTGGGTCAGATACATAGATATGGAATAGTTTTGAGAGCTTTTGCCACGCTCCCTTTTTAGTAGGGCTGAACGATTTTAAGAAAAAATTGAATTGCGATTTTTCTGGCAAAAATTGCGATTTCGATTTTATCCACGATTTTTTTCAGTGCACATGAACATTCGCAAGCATCAGAGAAACTTATATCATACCATTCAAACACTAAATTCCATAACTGTAATGCAAGAATGAAAACGCATGTGGCTCTTTCATCGTTCTGTCGTGGCTCCCTGTGACTTTGGAAAATAATAATAAGTATTTAATTACATTGTATTTTTATTTTAGTTTGTTCGTTTTTAAATGTAAATCTAAAATTGTAGATAATGGTACTCTTGTAACATTTAAATAAAACGTTTTTAATATTTTTGTCGCTCAAAACATGCGTCAAAGCCGAGACTGGTACACGCGGTACACGCGATAAAATGATGACGGAACACAGAAGCAGACGCATTTTTGGTTCTGCGGGTGGATAATTTAAGTTTGGATTTTTATTTCCTACGAGGAGGACTCAAATAATAATGTGTTTAATGCAGCTTTGCGCACATTTGTTTACGTTATACAGAAGTGAAACTTAAAACCACATGGCTCATTTGCATAAACTACAAGCGCTGAAAAAACAGCTGCTCCTTGTGCCGCTGATGCGGTCAGCTTCTGTCGGACTAAAGGGCAGGACTCAGTGGAATATGCGTGTTCTTTCTGTGACTGAGGGATGTTCTGCCTATGGTGAGTCTGTTCTGTGCTTCTATCGCGTTGGAGATGTTCATGTTAAACTTTTCAGAGATTATACGTGTGCAGGTCCTACGTGTGCAGCGCAGTTCTTTATTTCACTCATGCACTTTATTTATGTTGCTACTGTTGTGATGAAAAGACTGAAAGGTGTAAATAATTCTCTTAAGACTCGCGTTAAGAGCTGTAGTGGAGTTGCCGACCCCTGCACTAGACGTTTCACTGGACTTTCTCGCCGTGCACTCGTCATGCAAATGCGCGTATGGCGGTATAAATTGGTCGTGTTTCCACTGGATGTGGCAACTTTAGCACGACGTGTTTTGCACAGCACCTGTTTCTGATGTTCGTCTGCAGCCTCAAACCCGAAATACTGCCAAATGACCGACGTGCTGTTTTTCTTTGGGTTCAAAACCCCAGACTCCGCTTCTGGTCCCGCTAAAGCCATTTCTGAAACTGATGACCAGCTACACTGATTGGAGTCGAGAACACGTGACCTGTGCTGCCGCTTCTGATTGGCGAGCTCAGCAGCGCAGCAGGGAGGCGACGTACATGTGTGAAATAGCTGAAGAAACAAAACCTGGGTCAGTTAGGAGCGCTGCAAAAAACCGTGGCTTTAACGATCCCAAAATCGTGTTGTCTGAGACCGCGATTTTCGGTCTAAAACGATAGATCGTTCAGCCCTACTTTTTAGTCAACTAATCGATTGGCAGGACATGTCTTGGACCAATAACTTCTTTAGTCAAATCCAGGCATACATTTTAGTAATTTGTTTTTCAGTCTTCTCTCAAATGTTAATACTTTTGGACATGTTTATAATTCCATTTCTCCATACCCTTCATTCTGAAAATTTCCCTAAATAAACCTGATCTGACCTGTGTTTGTGGAGTTTGTGCTCGGCCTCTGTCAGCTGCTGTTCTGCCGAAGGTTTGGTCAAAGACTCCATCAAAGAGTCAGAGTAAACCGAAGACGCAGAGCTCCACGAAGTCAACATCCTCTGCTTCTCTCGACTGCAAACAAAACACAACATATGCATTGGAATTACAGAAGACAGCTCTTGCATCAGAAATTAGCCAAAAACAACTATAAATGTCTAGATTGATGCCAAGGCCTGCACAAAAAGTCAAATCAACCAAAAACTGAAAAATTTTGTTTTTGCACTTATGTTAATTTTTACACATCCAGATATCTAAATGTTATTGACACTACTTCTGTTCCTGTTATCTCTGTTTTTTTGTTTTTTTTTTAACCAATTTGCGTTAAAATGAAAGGCTCTGTACATTTTTTGCCATGTACTAACCTTAGTATAAATGTATTGTATAAGCAGCTCTTGAGGTCAAAATATGTCCACTATATACTGGCTACATCCAATTATAAAGCGTTCTATTGTCTGATAATCAGGATGTGGGTGTTGGCATGCTAGTATAAAATGAGCTAGTTTACTTAGTTTTAAGACCGTAAAAAACAGATCAACAGAGAGAGAGTTGGGGCTGGACACCACTGACAACATGCTAACGACAAATGAGGTTATTCTTGCATGAGCTTTAACTTTAGCAATTCTGTGAAACCCCCCCCAGAGATTTTAAATGGAGTGGAAGTAGGGGCAATAATCGTGAGCTAGCCAGGTACTCTTGTGCATAGAGCCAAATGAGATATTATCAATTTTTCGAAATACATCCCACTTTTAGACTGTAAGATTAGTTGTAATTCATGTAAAAGAGCAAAGATTCACTTAAATGCCATGGTATCTTGTTTCTTACCTGGCAATCTCCTCCTTTAACAGTCTGTACTCTGCTTTCTTTGCTTCTGGCAGAGCCTCTGGGGTCCTCATGGGGTTATTCTCCTTCTCAGACGTTCCTTTGGGCTTCGCTGCCTGGAAACAGTCAGATTGTCAAAACAAAACACTGCAAAAATGAGGATATATATCGAAGATACAAATAAGATTCCTATACTTTTTAACTTTTTAATATACACAAGAAATTAGCATCTAAGTTCATATACTGTATGTGAAAGAATCCAGCTGGAAGCCCTAATGACGTTTAAATGGTGGGTACATTAAAGTGTCTGACCTCCACAGTGCGTCGTGCTTCTCTGATCATGAACTCCAGTCCTCCAAACACAGACTGACCAGAGGAGCCGTCTGCATCACTGTCACTGTCGTCAGAATCATTCAGAGAAACCACCACAGTCTTGTGCCTGGGTAGCTGAGAGCAGAGAGCAAGAGAGCAGGGTTTAAACCAAAATCAGGGAACAACCAAAGACTGTAGAACTGCTCACCACCACGTTCCAAACAGGAACGCTGCAATAGACTTTTTATTATCTGCACCCTTTTCATTGTTACCGCTCCTGATTGTTTTAATCCACTCTACATGATCCTGGTGTTTTCATTTAGCCATATTCTCAGCTGTGTATAAAACTGTAGTGATTAGGCCATAAGGCTCCACCATGCGCTCTTTTTCTCTTCTCTGGCTTTTTTATTTGGAATTAATTGTGTAAGGAATAAAGTTATTCTCTTTGTGCAGGTAAAAACATGCATCAAGTTAATGCAGCGGAGTATTTGGACCTGCCCCACTTGCACCCACTTCACTTGTCACTTCTAATTGAGTTATCCAACCCATCCAAACTCGGGTTATGGGTCACCCCGTGCATCACTACAAAGTATACGAGTATATACCAGTACACTACAGTGCTCAGTCCTACTCACCACTAGAGGCGCTTTGGGGAGGTGGTGTGCCCTGTTGAACTTGTTGTTTCGGGGTGGGGGGGCTGTGTTGAGGTTGACTGTGCTCAGGTTTCCTCTGAGATGAGCCTGGGCCGAGGACTGTGGAGAGGAGGGGCCACTGAACGTCTTCTCCTACACACACAAAATACACTTTGATACAGTTTAAGCACCCAAGGTCAAAATAAGTCTGCTGTGTACTGTCTGCATCCAGTTATAGAGCATTTTAATGTCAGATGATCAGGAAGTGTGTGTAAGCATGCTAGTAATTGTTAGCTTTAACATAGTAGTTAAACTCTGCTCTGGTGAATAAGTAGGATACTTGGAATCCATAAGGTAGGTGAGGAATAACTTTGGACCACTGCACTGCACCGTTCACTTTTTAAAGGCGCTGTACCTGACTTTTTACAAACTAATTACTGGATGCTGAAACGTCATAGTAATACAGAAACTGAACATTGCATACTTTCTTCCTATTGTGTGTTTAAGTCAGTTGTTTTTCTCACCCCAACCGCGGCCACCCTCTTGTTGGCCATAGACATGAGGCAGGTCTCTCTGAGCAGCATCTCCTCCTCCTCTTCCTCATCGGCGAAGGGCGGTTTGGGGGGAGGCTCCGACTCGTCAGGGGGAGGGAGGGGAGGAGGAGGGGGTGGAGCGGGCGGCGCAAACAAATGACCAAAGCCCTAAAAGAGAAATACAGTGCATGTGTTAGGGGTGTGCCAATTTATCATGATAACTGCATGAATATTCTTTACCATATGTTTTTGAGTATTTTATAAAAGCAGCAGTATAATTTTGTTGCTTCTTTGGAGACAGGTTTTCACAGTTTAGATTATTCTTACAGGAAAAAAGAAGGTCGATCGATTGACAGGACATGTCTTTAGTCGACCAAAAATTTCATTACTCGGCTACAGGCCTACTTTCCTTGCATACTATATTTGAGTCCACTGAAAAGCTGTAAAATGTAAAAGTGTTGATACCATCCCAAAATGAGTGTCTGCCAAGCATAAGGACTGAGGGAATCCTCCAAAGTCACCTCCAGCAAAAGGGTTATGAGTCGGAGAAGGAACTACAGAAATCACAGGAATTATAAGTAAAAAAAATTGTAAAATATGAATTAAAAATGTTGAATTTCTGCCTGTACCCGGGGAGCTGGTCTCGCTGTCAGTGTCCATGGCGACCTCATCGTAGTTGTCATATTGGTAAAGATTTCCTGACGTGTCTAAACCAGATTTACCCGTGGACTTTCTGTGTTCACGATCTCTGGACTGAAAAAATAAAATATAACTGATTAAAATGTCATTCATTCATCGCATTTTGTGACTTAACTATAATTTGTTCTGACCCAATACAGATGTATTAAAAACATGAAAAACAGAACTAGTTCATTTTAAATGGTTTGCAGTGCTACATACAAAGTTATTCCTCAGTCATCTTATGCATTCTGAGCATCCTAATTATTCACCGCAATGGATTTATAAGCACTTTTTTGCAAAACAGAGTGTTTTGCTACAGCGGCAAAGCAAACGACGACTAGCAAGCTGATGTGCAGGTCCTGATTATCAAACAATAAAACGTTTTATAATTAGATGCAGACAGTACAAAGAGGACTTATTTTGACAAAGAGCTGCTTGTACAATATATCTGTACTGAGGCACATTTTACTCAAATACATAAGAAAAAAATAAGTACAGGCCCTTTAACATTTGACCAAAAATGTTTGTGTAGTTTATAATTTCACTTCCTCGTTGGATATGGGCAGCAGATATGACATATGTAGAGGAAAAACCATAACTGTTACCTAACAAACAATGTTTACAAGGGCCAAAGCCTGTCTAAAATTCACAATAATTATGATTAGACTAATAAAAGTAAATGATAATAGCTTTATTTTGTTAAGAGAATGTTAAATCTGATAGACGGCTTCCTTGTGCATGAGATAAATTCTGGTGCCATTTTTAATCCCCCAGTCCCTGTTACCTTGTTGGGTGTAAAATTTTTCCCTCCCACCAGCTTCATAAAGCGGTTGTACTGTTCGTCCTGGTTGGAGAGGTCTCTTATCCTCCGTATCTCCTCTTCTCTTTTCCTCCTCTCTTCCTCTTCTTGTCGCCTTTTCTCCTCTTGTTCTCTCTGTTGTTTCAGTTTCCAGTTCCTCAGCTGCTGTCTGCGAGCAGCCTGCTTTGATGAGGCTTTGGGAGAGAGCAGTAGTGTTGTCAGGGTACAAAAATGTCAAACTCAATTTCAATACCAATTATTGGTTTTGAGTATCCAGTCTATTCCTGATACCACAATGATAATAAATTTAGTATTCATACCGGCTTGAATGAATATCTAGCTTCGATACCAGTTTTACTACCCCTTAGTATCTGACTGCTGATACTTTTGGACAACCTTAGAGATGAGATATGTCATAAAATGCACTCAAAAATGTCATCTCATATACAACGTCTGAAACGTTTCACACCAAGTACCACACAAGAAAATATTAGGCCTACTGACTGCAACCAGATCAAAACCAGATCTATTTCAGGACTATTCCAGGTCTAAATGAAGGTTGAAATGGATCTAACATCATAGCCAGAGTACTGTAGAGTTCTAACCAAGGAATAACCCAAAGGAGAACCAAAAATGTGGGTAAAAATAGTTTAAACCGCTGTTTCTCAAACTGTGGTATGCAAGCTTCTTCAGGTGGTACTTGGACATAATTCCTTGTTTAGAAATACAATGGAACAAATGATGTAGTCCACTTTGAGGCTTGGTTTAGCCCTAGATTCAACCTGGAATTGTGCTGTTATAGACCTGGTTTAGATCTGGTGGTACTCGGTGGCACTCGGTGGTACTCAGACAGCCAAAGCTTCTTTAGTGGTACTTGGTATGTCAAGTTTGAGAGACACTGGTTTAAACAGTTTTATTGACTAAAATATACTTTTTTTACTGACTAAAATGAAATGACTTGAGGGACTAATTAGATAGATTTTCATAGACTAAAATAACAAATTGATAATAATAATTATTAATATTTTTGGTAAATAACTAAAGATCCAAGTTCCACTTTTCAATCCCAAAACGGCATAAACAAACTCACCAAACAAACAGACCTGAACATGTCCCATCAAGAATGTCCAGACAGAGTAGTTGTCTAAATTAGCCAAATTAGCCAAATTAGCATATTTTTGTTGACTAAAATTAAACTAAAAAGAATTGGTTCATTCAATCTTGACTAAACTAAAAACATTTTAGGTCAAAAGATGAAAACTGGAACTAAATGAAAATGCCTTGTGTCTCACCAGGGCTGAGTTTCTTGTTGGCACTTTGGGGTTTGTTCTGGTTCAGCCTCCCTCTGTCCCCTAGCGTCTTGGGCGCTGGGGTCTTCGGTCCGGGTTTTGGTCCGGGTTTAGCTCCAGGTTTGGGACTAGGTTTGGGACTAGGTTTGGGACTAGGTTTGGGACTGGGCTTGGGACTGGGCTTGGTTCGGTCTCTGTCTGGTCCCCTGTAGTCCCTATCCATAGACCTGGTCCCTGGTTTAGGCCAGTCTCGATCTCGGTCCTGAGAAGCAAAGTCAAAGATTCATGCATTGAAGAGGATTCTTTACTATGGAGATCACAATTCAATCATCATACAGATTTAAATAGCAACAATATGTGATTTCATTTTTATCCATCTCATCTAAGTAAGGGATCACACACTTTTTAACCCTAAACTCATAAAATGAAATAGTCTCCTTCACCTTAAACTCTAAACAAAACTCTGACATGACTTCCTGGTTCAGCCCTGGTCTAGTCCTAGTTCAGAATGACTCAGTCTTGGTTAAGTTCTGGCTTAGGTTTAGCCCTGGTTTAGCCCTGTCAGGTGGTTCAGCCCTGAATCAGAATTATTTTGTTCTAGTTCAGACCTGGTTTCATTCTGGACCAGTCCTGGTCTTTCACTAGTTCTAAGTATTTTTCTGTGCTTTTTATGATAGAGTAGAAACAGTATCAGCCGTACCTGAGAGTTGGTCCTGCTGCGTGTCCGTGTGCGCTCAGTAGGGGGCGTGATGGAGGCAGCAGAGGAGGAGCGTGTGGTCACTCTCTGCCTGTTCGGGACCGCTGTAGGATTGAGGTTTGAGCTGGAGGGGGCGCTCTTGCCTTGGGCAGGTTTGGTGATGCGTTCTTTGCTCTTTTTCATCACTTGTAGCTCTTTTTGGTGCCACTTTTTACTGGCAGACTGCAGCGCCAGCAACCGCAACTGCAACTCCGACAGCTCCTCCTCCTCCACCTTTGGCTAGCAAATGGACAAGAAAAAAAAAAATAGGATCCAATTTTAAAAGGGTCCAATTTAATCATGATTAACACAATTTTCTCCAATAAATTATAATAATGATGTAACAAAAAATTTGGTATGTATGCGCCTAAGTTTGTGACATTGTTTTAACATTTATTATGCCTTAAAATTAGCATTAGCATTGAGACACAAACATCTCCCTTTGTAAAAGCAGAAGTGTCCCCCAGTGAAGTTTTCTCCTCATTTGTAAAGTATTTAACATGTTGTTAATTAATTAATTAATTTATTTATTTATTTATTTATTTAATGCACCTACAATTAGACAAGAAATAGTGATGCCAACAGTGAGGTTACCAGGCACCAGAGCATATTACTTAAATCTGCGGTACTGTCTACAATAGTTTGAACATTCCTGTCTAATTTGTCCAAGCAAAGAGGTTAGAAAATGTTGCCTGCTATGTGATCTAGTATTCATTTTGCTGTACCTTATCAATGGAGTTGTTAGACTCTACACTTGATACTGAGGACTCTCTCTTGCAGTTTTTTACGGTTTTGGTCTCATCCCCTTCGTCTCCACAGCACACACAGGTGACCCCTTTCTCCTCCTTTGTCTCCTCCTTCCTCTCCTCCCCCGGTTTGGACACCTCATGGATCGCTTTTTCTTCATTTTCAGATTCAATGCAGCAGCAAACACAAGCCTTCTCTTTTGTTTGTGGTTCTGTCTCTCCACCATCTTGGATTGTCAGCTCTTCACCTACAAACACAGACATTAAAGTAAATAATTCATATTTTGGCAAATTATAGTTCTGGCAAATTATAGTCCAGTTCAAGTCCTGGTCTAGTCCTGGGCTGGTCCCACTCTGATCCTGGTTTGGTTCTGGGTGTTTCTTGGTTAAGTTCTAGACTAGTCCAGTTATAGTTCCTGTTTTATTGGCTGTTGCTGTGGTGATGTTTTGTGATAAATTAGAACTAAATCTACATTATAATAAAATCCTCCATACTCACCCTCCTTGTCTGTGTCTGTCGTCTCTGCTTGCTCCGCCCACTTCTTTTTCAGTTCGTCCAAATTGGCCGGGACTTTCTGCCGCAGCGGTTTGATATTAAACGACTGGAATACTTTCTTTTCTTTATCCACAGTCTCCTCTTTGGCGCTTTCACTTCGCTCACTAGCGCCCCCATCAGACTGCGCTTCAATACTGATATTATCATCATTATTACAAACAGTACCAGTGTTGTCCTCTGGTTGAGTTTCTTTGACAGGGGAATCTTTAGGTTCTAATGCCATCGTCTCTTCCTTTCGTATACACTCCAGTTCGAGTTGTATTTGTTTGTATCGAGATAACAGGTCTTCAAATGACTCCTCTGCGCTGGTGTCTGGTTTGGCACAATTATAAACAGGTTTTCGAGGCTGGTTTCTTCCCATTGGCTTCTCTGTGGTCGAAAGGTTAAGGAATAGTTAGAAAGGCTGCAATTTTGAAGTACCATCATTTCCTCCACAAACACCAAATCACAGGACAGAAATGAACTTTTCCTGAATACCTTTAGAATGATCTTGAGCTGTATCAGAACAAGTATAAGAGCACACAGACTTAGGTATACTATATTAGTCTATGTGCTCTTATGCTTGTATGCAGTTTTATTTATGTTCGGTCTTCTCTGTTAACATTCTTCCATTTGTCCTTCAGATAAGAAGAGTTAGAGGACTTTATCAGACCACAGAATATCTCAGGAGGCATAGAATAACCTTGAAAATAGTGTATTTTCTTTTTGTTTTCTTTCAATAGAAGAAACAATGTTTATTTGGAGAGCACATGCACTTTTAGTACCAACTGGGTTTGACAACGTACAGGACACTTTATATTAGTTTAAAGGAATCAAATCCAGTTTTTTCTCCACTTGTCCCCTCTAGCGCTAGAACTAACCCCTAACACAATAGAGCCACAAAGTGCACCTTTTAAAGCTACAATTTCTAACTTTTGGCAAAATTACTGCAAAACTTGTGTTCTTACTCTGAGTCACAAACCTGACTCTTAATTGGTCTCCTACTCGGTTCCACGGAAATGTTGTTCCTTTTGCTATAATGGTCCACAGAATGGAATAAAACATATCAATCTCCATGGAGAATGTTCCAAAGTATGTTTTTAACTTTCCATTTCCATGGAATCATGCAGGTGACGTGTCACCTCCAGAAAGTTATATACTGTGCCTTTAAGTACTTTTTAGTTTTTGTTTTTATTGGTAGCAAAAAACAGAAATCATGAGGAGAAATAGCAGTCAAAATGCTTGTTAATGTGAGACAGCAGTCAGTCTGAACACCTGGCACTTACACCTTAAACAAATACAGGATGTCCCTATTCACAAAAACAGGTCTCAGTGATGACCTACTTAATGACTATAGTGCACATTGCCCCAAACTACATTTAAAGAACCATATGTTTTGATTTTAAACTTCAAAAACTTGACCTGTCTATGTCCTCAGATACGAAGTAAACATTAGTGCTGTAGTGAACTGAAGAAAATCTTTGCCAAATAAAGGCATGTTCTACCATTCAAGTAATTGAGTAAAAAGGGGATGTGGCTGCAACGGACTACACCTGCAGGGGAGTTCATGCAAAAACAACTATTCATGTAGAAAAAGTACTATGTATTTACATAGAGAAACTTCTGGGTTTAATCTGCCTTTTTACATCAATACGAAAATTCCCTATATAACCATTGACAGATTAGTCAGTTAAAGAACTAAAGGCCTACAGTCCAAGTAAACATGTCACAAACAAATGTAGACACCACCAGGGTGACCAGGCCAACTTACCAGTCAGATCTAACCCCACTCACTGCAGGCATGCAACTTTTTAAGGTATTTAGGGTCATTAAAAATTGCTTTAATTTAACCACTGCAGGTTAGCTTTAATGCCTTACTGTGGAACATCCACAAACATGTCCATGGCAGTACATTTCTTACCATACATCTACAGTCCCTGACAAAAGTCTTGTCGCTTATCCATTTTGTAGAAACAAAAGCTTATAACCTGACTTTAAATTAATCGATTGGTTTTAGAAATGTCTCATATGAAAGCTAAAACCCTCCCAAATTATGCTCAATATACTAAAATACATTTGCTTCACTGAAGAAAGATTGATCATTTAATGAACACAGAAAGGTCAGATTTTGGCAAGACAAAAGTCTTGTCGCCTACAGAAAATTGAACAAATAATTTACTTCAAATACAAAAATATGTTGCATAACGTCAGTGAATTAAGTAGTGGTGCTGTGAGATCCATATTTAATATCTTGTATGACTTCCATGAGCTTGAAGGACTGCATCCACGCGGTTCGACAATGATTCATACAATTTGTTGATGAAGTCATCAGGAATAGCAAAGAAAGCAGTCTTACATGCCTCCCAGAGTTCATCAAGATTCTTTGGTTTTGCCTTCCATGCTTCCTCTTTCATTCTACCCCAGACATGCTCAATGATGTTCATGTCTGGTGACTGGGCTGGCCAGTCCTGGAGCACCTTGATCTTCTTCGCCTTGAGGAACTTTGATGTAGTGATAGAAGTATGCGATGGAGCACCATCCTGCTGCAAAATTTGACCCCTTTTATGGTTGGGAATGTAAGAGGTAGCTAATACTTCTTGATATTTTAGGCTATTGATATTGCCTTCCACCCTGCAAATGTCTCGCACACCCCCATACTGGATGTAACCCCAGACCATGATTTTTCCGCCACCAAACTTAACTGTTTTCTGGGTGAATCTTGGATCCATGCGGGCTCCAGTAGGTCTCCTGCAATATTTGCAGCGGCTGTGATGTAATTCAACCGAGGATTCATCTGAGAAATCCACCTTCTGCCACTTTTCCAGTGTCCATCCTTTTAGCAGGCTGTGGGCCTTGGCAAATGCCACACGGTTTTTTAATTGCCTTTTGTTTAGTGCTGGTTTCTGTGCACTGATTCGACCATGGAAGCCATTTCGAGACAGAATTCTACAAACTGTTCTGGTTGACACAGGGACTTGAGGTGACCAGGCCTGGTGGAGCTCTGCTGCAGTGGAAAAGGGGCTGGCCTTGGATTTTCGAATCAACAAACGGTCCTCCCGAGCAGTTGTCTTGCGGGGTCTGCCGGACCTGGGCTTGTCAAAAACATCTCCAGTCTTTTCAGATCTTTTTCTTATTCTTTGTACTTGACGCTGAGACACATTGAAGGTGTCAGCCACCTCAGCAGTGGATCTGGTCTTCAGCCTCTTGATAATTAACGCTTTGGTCTCAGGGTGGATCTTAGGCATGTTGTCAGAGGTCAAGTTGCAGTTGATGTGAAGGTCTGGTGTGCTGGGGTTCTTTTTATACACACCCACTAATTGATTGATCAGTAACTGATCACAGGTGAGGCTGTAATCTAGGATTGGGTGCATCATATGACAAGGCGACAAGACTTTTGTCTTGCCAAAATCTGACCTTTCTGTGTTCATTAAATGATCAATCTTTCTTCAGTGAAGCAAATTTATTTTAGTATATTGAGCATAATTTGGGAGGGTTTTAGCTTTCATATGAGACATTTCTAAAACCAATCGATTAATTTAAAGTCAGGTTATAAGCTTTTGTTTCTACAAAATGGATAAGCGACAAGACTTTTGTCAGGGACTGTAGTTTCACTTTTGTTTTCTGACAACTGTTTCTTACTAATAACACAATGACGTCATTAGATTTCCGAGTACATGTAGCACACTCAAAACTAGTTTGATGTATAAACAAGGACACTGAGCTAGTCTAAACTACAGGGTTAGCCGCTTTTACACAGAATAAGACCCCATGGAGACAACCCTTTTCTTTTGACAATCGAATGGAACTTAACATAAAATAACAGTAGTTTCTTAATTATTACCATGTGCTGCCATACTAGTTCTGATAAAGATAAAGACCAATAGAAAAAATATTAAAGATGGGTTACTATGTAAAATAGACTTTTGGAGATTTGTTCTATATGACATCAAAAACATGACTGAAGAGGCTTTAGATGCATTTGAGTAATCTAGCGATCTCTTGCGGACCCTACTTGAACCCTTAAGGCTCCGCCCACAAAGCCTACGTCACCCATGTCACCCAAACAGTAAACTACAACTTCACAAACCTCATGCCATGTGCAGTCATTTCATTAGTGGGATGTACACTGATTTTGTTGTGATGTCAGTCTGAAGTTGGAGTTTACTTAGTGCAGGGAAATATGTTTAAATATGTTATGTGTTGGCAATTAATACCCTCATGGAAGTGTAATATCTACTCTTTAAGTAAAAGTCAAATTTTGTGTTTTTCAGTATCATTACTTGTTCAAATGAGTATCTATTTTAAACAATAGTTGTAGTACTGATATTTTTGAGAACAGTATAAGACACATTTCATAGCACCAGATACAGTGGTAACTCCCTACATTCATTTGTACATTGTTTTCTATGCCCATGTGAACAGTAAACTGCCTTTAATTGAATCCCGGGATCCCTGATGGTTCGCACACACAGAAGGATACGTTTCCTGGAGGGAGAGTTGTTCTTGTTCCCATGACTCTCAGCGGCGACGTACCTGCCGATCGCTGCCCTGTTACCATGGTTATCTTCTCGCCTCCAGTTGGCTCCTCTGCCTCCTCTGGCGTGTCTGAACCTCCCCAAAGCTCCGTGACTCCGCTCCCAGAAGTTAGAACGTTGCGTTAGCTCTCCATGAACTGAAACACACAGGAAAATAGATTCAACTGATATTTGGCAGCTGATGACATCAACATTCCCTGGGAGTGTGATCCTAACTGGAGGCTCTGCTCTTTCTGAAGTTCTGTTACTTAAGTTAAACTTTAATCAGAGCTTTGCTTTAACACAATCTGACCAGAAAGAACTGACTTAGTTGGAATTACAACATGTGAGCCAATTTGTGCTGTTAAACAAGTCTCTCACACATAAATTTACAGTCACAAGCTAGCTAGCATTAGACAACTGTCCATCCATCTTCTCCCGCTTAATCCGGCTGGGTCGCGGGGGCAGCACGCTGCCCATTACTCTGTGCACCAGACCCAGACCCCTATGAACCCCTCTGCAGGTGGTGAGCCCACAGGAGGGAGGAATTCCTTGACGGTCCTTGATGGTAAACTGTTCATAGGGGTGTTGCATGTTTTTGGTTGATGGGGGGAAACCGGAGTACCTGGAGGAAACCCATCCAGACACGGGGAGGAAACATGCAAACTCCACACAGAAAGGCCCGGGTGACCCGGGGATCGAACCCGTAACCTTCTTGCTGTGATGCATGAGTGTTGCCACTCAGCCACCGTGCCGCATTAGACAAATGTTTTTCATTTAGTCACTCTGACCTTTTTAGACGGTGTTTACTAATGTGTGCATTGTGTCTCCGTGGTAACTGCTTGAACATTCCGCCATAGAGGTACATGTAAAACACCCCATGCATATGTCACTGCAATATACATATTTTTTACATTCTGTTCACAGTAGAGAAATTCCCTGGTCACTGGCCTGTCACAGACTATCCAGATGGAAGGTGCTTAAAATGGTGTAGTTCAGAGACAGAGATTGACTCCTTGTGTCAAAAAAAACCCTTCATGAATAGACTTTTTTCAAATACGGGTCACCTCAGCCTCCATAGCCTCAGCAGAAACGTTTGGAAAGCCCTGTAAACTGTCTATTGTTGATTTCACAACACAACAACTCCAGGTGATGAGGAAACAACATAATAACACAGATCAGAAAATAGCATAAAATTAGTCCTTTAACATTCAAAGTCGCTTTATAATTATCATTCACCCCTTAGTCACTCTCAATTGACAGACTGACTGTTACACTGCTCATATTTGGGTGTGGCACTGAGACTGAGATCATAGACCTTCTCACTACTGGGATGGTCCAATATGGATTTTTTTGAGCTGATGCCGATAACTGTCATCAGACGATATCTGTATTTATTGTTATGTTTTTAATCTGTAATGAGACCCACATATTTATCTTAAGTTACAGTATCAACCAAGATTTGTCTTTTCACTTTTGAAAAAATGATAAGAAAATGTATTTATTTGGGATATCAAGTCATTAGTTACATGTTTGTATAAACATACAGCCATATAATGCTCTTCTAATTCTAATTTTACTCATTAGTTCAAAATGGGCGCACAAAGTGGGATTGTCCAATACCTATACTTGAACCGATATATCGCCCATCCCTATGATAAGATAAGATATAATATTTGTAGCTTTCCTTTTTAAGAGGAGGTCATCAGCACATTCTACTCTGTGAAATCGACCAATGTTTATTTTTCACTTTATCAAACAGTCCAGTCAGTGTTACCGTGTCCTGGGGTCTGGGGTGAGGTCATAGGGGAAGGTAGAGCCGGCCGGTCTGGTCCACTTGGGCCACTCTGCTGCTGCCTGTGGCCAAGAGGGAAGGGCCCACGTGGAGGTCCATGAGGAGGTCCATGAGGGGGTCCGTGAGGGGGTCCGTGAGGGGGTCCGTGAGGGGGTCCGTGAGGGGGTCCGTGAGGGGGACCGTGAGGGGGACCGTGAGGGGGTCCGTGAGGGGGTCCGTGAGGGGGTCCGTGAGGGAACGGCATAAGCGACCGAAAATCTGGAGGAAAGAAGCAAAGTAATCAAAGGTGTGTGGGACTGACTAGAGTAATACAGTATTTTGAAAAAAGATTAGAAAAAAAATTATGGGAAAAGTTAGAGGCAAGATACATGTTTGGGCATGTTTTACCACAACAAACTGTTCAGATTTTAAAATTTCCAAGTATGATCTTTGATTTGTGATATTTGATATTTAAAAAAAGAGGCTAATAAAATGTAAAGGGACATCTAATCAGGGTGTAGGGGTCAAAAAACTAGAACTCATCTTTGGGTTTTCAACATTAAGCATAAAAATAGGGAACCTCTATCATTTCCTTTGCAGTCTTCTCTGAACACAACAAACTGGTCAGATTTATTTGCCCTATGCTCTTTGTTTGGTTACCATACAAAATGAAAACTAGCTATAACATTACTTTAAAAGTCTGCTTAATATAAAGGAAAGGGACAGCTAATTTATCAAAGCTGGCAAAAGATTTTTAGAAACCAGATTTTAACAACTCATGTGATAATCTTTGCATATCTGAATATAAAAAAGAGAATATAGCTCTACTTAAAGTGTTTGCTAAAATAAAAAGGGATCACTGATTTATTTCAACACTAAGCACAACAATAGAGAATTCCATTATTGTCCATTGCTGTCTGTCAAAATGACAGCTAATTTATAACGGCCAATTGCATATTTCCTAAGATAGTCTTTGTAATATGGATACAACAAAATGAAAAAATAGCTAGATTTAAAATTTCTGCAAAAATATAAAGAGACAGCTCATTTTTAAGGGTAGAGTGGCCCTGTCAAATAGACAACTCATTATTGGGGACGTCTATTGTTGTCCATCGCTGTCTTAAACTGGCTAGATTTGAACTAGGATCATTTTAATCCAATTTTAGCTATATTTTACATTTCTACTAAAATATACGGGGGACATGTATTTGTTGTGGTCCTGTCAAACTGACCCATCTATTGTTATCCAGACATGAATATTTCTATTTATATCTATTTATATCCAAACATAATGTAGGTATTCCAAAGATATAAATATAGAAAAAAGCTATCTTTTACATTTCTAAGCAGGGCCACATTTTTTTAAGGGTGGAGGTGCTGTCAAATGCCATGATCCCATTTGTGTTTCATCATACGTCCATCTCTTTTTCTCACTGATTAGCAGCACTTTGAGTCCTGTTTGTGCCCTGTAGTCCCTGTACCTACCTCGGTCCATGAGAGGCGGTATGTTGCCCGGTATGCTGCCCGGTCGGTTGCCCGGTGTGGCCCGCGGTGCTCGGTTCCCATCCCCCCGCAGCAAAGGCACATTCTCCTCGGTTTCATCATCGCAGATCTCCCCGTCTTCAAGCTCTCCTTCCTCCTCTCCAGCTCCGGGCGGCTGATTACACGCGTTTAAATCCATCTTTTTAGATTAGCTACAGGTTCAATATATTATGGATGCTGACGGTTTAAGAAATCACCAAATGTGTATCGTAAAATTCATGTTGGAGTTCAAAATAGATGCATCCGGCGCTGACACAGATTAGGGGCGGAATGCTAACAGCGCTAGGCTAACTCTACTACAGGTCTCGCACAGTCTCGCGAGAATCGATATAAAACAGCGCTATCCCGAGACTTGAAGAAATTCTCCAAAATGCGGAGCTTTACATTCACTTATTCACATGAGATCTTATTTATCTATCGTTTGGAGCAGCTAATGTGGTGTGTAAATTAATTAATCAAGCTTTAACTGAAGCCTAGCTACCCCCTAGTGGCTGTGGCCCTAAACAACCCCTTAGTATACTACGGACTGCTTCTGACTGACCTGTCCCGACTTTTAGTACTACTCTTTACACTCTCAGCTCTTTTTATTTCTTCAGAAAATGATGATGATAAGTTATTGGGGGCATTGTGGGCATCTTTCAGTCAAACAGACTGGAGAAACAAAGATGCCCAGTGCCCAGGGACCCTTCTCCAGACATTCTCCAGACATTCTCCAGACTTTCTCCAGATCCTGGTCAGGAGCACCTCGCTGAAGGAAAAGCCCACTGCACGTTTGTCTCACTGTCTACAGCTTTTTAGAATCAATCTGAATATTTGGTCATGCACTTATGTATTGTTTTAAATGCCAATGTTAATTAGTTTAATTATTTTGGTGGGCATGGTTCCAATCGATGAGGGAACATTGTTTTGAATGATTTGTCCAAAAATATGACAGCCACTGTATTGCATTTTGAACAGTCTGACAAAATCAAATGAGAGTGTACGACATACAAAAATATTTGAAACAATGCACCAAAGCATTTGCTCTTTGGAAAAACAAGCAGAAAACTTAACGATTTGCACAATTAATTGAAGAATTTGCAGTGACATTTTCTATTCTAATCAGAAAAAACATGGCAAAGCAACTGGGAAAATGTAAGAACTCCTCACTTTGACAATACTATTTTACTTTTATGATCAACTAAAGGTGTTGTGAAGTTTCAACCTCAGTGATTCATTCACTCATGTTTGAGCGACCCTGTATGCTAAAGCAAGGTACTGCTCTTAAACTGTGGATGTGAGGTTCTCTTACTGCCAGCAGATGGGGCTTTGCATCCAGTTTTTCCACTTCAGCTCAGTAACTACTGTCCCCCACTTTAGAACCACTGACCTACTGTAGATGGCACCTACTTATTTAGCAACCCTGCTTTCTACTGGCTTCTATGGGCACCTGGATGACTTATGGCCTATTCGTGCTTTGCGTGACGTCACCGGGTGTGTTGTAAACTCTGTATTGATGCAGGCTACTTTATCTCTCATAAGTGACAATTATGATTTTTTTTTATTAGACCCTTAACATTTTATATAGAGGTTAGCACATTTTAACCCCCCTGTGAGTTTTTGGTACAACCATCCATCACAATGTACCAAAGTATTATTAAGTATATTTAAAAAAATAAACTGAACAGTTTGGGGAGAAAACTTGGCAGGTTCACTGATATATAGTCTGCAAATTTGTATTAATCAACTTTTTTTTTTTTTTTTTAAACTGTAAAACACATATAGGTAGTTACAGTATTTGTGTATTCATCTCTGTAGCCATCCCTGGTCAAAATCTACTTTGTTACTTGACTATGGCGCCACCCTCTGGAGGCGTTGAGCAGGGCAGTTCAGTCATGTGCTCAGCTGCACAGTGGGTCGACCAGAGAAGGCTCAGGTGGAAGTTGGTAAAACACAAGGGCTAAGATGAAAAATATTACTGCTGCAATCTGAAAAGAGACAGATTCAAATGTGATATAAATCAATTCAGACAGAATTAAAACCACTAATTTACAAGTGAAGATTCTATGCAGAAAGGTGAATTAAGGCTAGATGTCCATTCTACCCCCTTAACCTTAGCTAACCCTTCATTTTGCACGAGACAAATGGATATCCGAATTCTATTTAGCAGTGAGGGGAACGGCTAAGGCACAAACAGAGCCACTTCAGATGCACACATCAGATAAGGAGTTTCAAGTAACACTAATGAACACTGCTGTAATCTGCTAAAAGCGTAATATATGTAATATGTTTTGCATATTACATACATTATATATATCACACATTCATCTACATTTAGTTAGCCACAGCACACACCCCAATCCACCTGCTTTGCTGCTGTAGAGTTTACAAATGCATTAAAATTAAAATCATGTTTCATAACATGGAACTATTAACATGTTGTATTTTATTGAACATTTCAAATTTAGCACTGCTGTCGTGAGACGCCTAATGGAAATCAAAACACTGCAGCACAGAGGACGTGTCCTGTAAAAGGCAGTTGTTTGCCTTCATTTCTAAGGCATAGGAAAAGGGTAGGGAAGAAACAGGAGCCCCGGTCTTTATTCTGCCACAGGAGACAGGCCCCAAACACTATAGGGCTCGGGATATTACCTGTCCATACAGATTACACAGGGACATTAGAAAAAACATGTCGCTCAATGACTGAACAACAAACAGAAGAACTGTCATCCCATGGACACTTTATAACACCTGTCAGTTTGCACTGTTGTTCTGATGCTCTGTATATACTTGACTATTTTTTATTATTTTTTTTTATTATATATCTTAATCTTTTGCAGGCTCTTACTTTATTTTTAATAGTGATACTTTATTATTATTATTATTATTATATCTTTTTTAATAGTGATATCTCTACTTTATATTATTATTATTATTATTATTATTATTACTATTCAGTGTTCTATGTTGCACCTCATCACCAAAGCAAGTTCCTAGTCTGTGAATTGTGTTCACTGACAATGGCAATAAAAGCTTTTCTGATTCTGATTCTGAGTCTGATCCCACCCAGAGTGCGCACAAGGATCCCCTGGATTCCCAGAGCAAAAGACTTCTGCCTCTCTGGAACACACCTGCACACACACATCCATACATCCCCAGTTTTATCTACTGATACTTTGTGCCTATGTCATCAACATTCCCTGGAGGTGTGATGCTAATGTAGGCACTGTTCTGTCTGAAAGTGTGCATGACAGGTTCGGATGATTCTAAGGTATACAGACAGAACACCACCAACATGATGTCACTGCAAAGTATCAATACACCTGCACAGACACATATCCATACATCCCAGATTTATGTCCACACCTGCACAGCCAGGAGCACACATTAGTGTCACCTGTCATATGTGTGTGTAAAGTCTGCTAAAGTTATAGTATACACTTTATTCTAGTGATGTTTAAGGACATTGTTAATTCCATTGGACATTATATAATCTATAGTCTTCTTTTTGACAGCCAATTTTAAAGGCCCCATATATTACATTATTTTCTGATCTACTGGTTGCTACATTCACACATTTTAATACAAAACCCTGCATATTAAGGCTGCGTTTTTCTCTCAAACTGAAAAAAATTCTGTTTCACCTTGGGATGTCATGTGGTAATACAGGAAGTGCTCCACTGTGTTTTTAAACTCCATACACCTTCACTAGAATCATTTGGATTTCAGCCCTGGAATTGTCAATCTCTACAGAATAAAAAGTAAATGGTAGTTGTTAATTTGAAAACTACAGCTTTGTGACATCATAACAGAGCATTTTGAGGTTTGGAGATGTAAACAGACTAATAATAAAGGATTACTCAAACATGTGCGAATGAAACAAAACATCCAGGTATGTTTTTGATAAGGTAAACAACATCATAACCTGGCTTAAAACTCACTAGAGTCAATTCTGTGTAATATAGTAGCATCTTTAAATTAGTTTGTTTTAGTCTTCATCTTTGGACTAAAATGTTTTTTAGTTTTAGTAAAAATTTAGTCAAATATTTTGTTTTAGAAACTGTAAGTAATCAAAAAAAAAAAAAAAAAAATCTCTAGTGTGATGTGCAGCTATGATGATGAATATTGTGATTCATAATATTTAAATTATAACATAATGATCCATGGGTATATTATAACTATAGAGCAGACACAAACACAATATGTCTTCTTTAATGGTAAATACTAATACTGTATTTCGTCATGTACTCAAAGAACACATCTGGGGCTCCTCTGACTTTGGTATTGAAAAGGGGGAGCTTGGATTTCCACTTGTCTCTACTTCATGTGTTTTTTTGTTTTTTTATTTTTTTTATTTTTTATTTTTTAATTAGTAAACAAATATATCCATACTTTTGTCTCATTTCTGTTGGTTACATTTCTGTATGTTGTGCTAATCCAAACAAAACAGATATAACCTTTTTAAGCAGAGAACTAAGAGAGTCTAACTAAGAGTCTAAATGAGACTGACCTGAGTGTTGCGGTGAGGGCCTATTGTGATTGTTCAGCGGTGAAGCGCAAAGCGCTCTCCCCTTTCCAAACACAGTGGCACTCATGTCAGTGACTGGTGCCCGCTGACATGGCACGGTGGCACCGTCCATGGCCGCGACGGAGGCCTAATTGTAATTGTTCACCCCAAAACACTTGACTTTGTGCAAAAACAGAGCGCGAAGCGCTCTCCCCTGTTCAAACACTCAATGTCACTCAACAGTGACACTCATGGCATCCAATAGTACAGACTGGCATTGCCCATTGGCGTGACCGCGGCATAATTGTAATAGTTTACCCTGGTAAACTCCAAAAATGTACATTGGACTTTTCTTCTTCTTCTTCTTCTTCTTCTTCTTCTTCTTCTTCTTATTATTATTATTATTATTATTATTATTATTATTATTATTATTATTATTATTATTATGTTCCTCATCCCATTTTTCACATCACATACAAGATTTGGTACATATGTGTGACATGTTCATCAGCAGCCACAACCTCAAACGTGGGCACATCTTCAAAAAGGTGTGTTAGCGCCCCCAGCTGGATAAAAGTTGAGACACACATAAAATTTTAATAGACACACATAAAATTATAATGGTTTTTATTTTGCTATTTTTTCTTTATCAAATACAATAAAGGGTGCGCTAGCCTCCCATAGAATGGCCAGTGCACCCCCATAGTTCACTCCTAAAATGAAGAGGTCTTTGTTATCTTACTGAGCTGACTGTTTTAGTCAGTTTTAGTCTGAGAGGATGTCAAACTTCAGTATCTGCGCTGAAACGTCCCGTGTTTTGCAGCGGTATCAGCATCTTAAACATGAGTTGATTTGAGATCGCTCCGTGGCTCTCTCTTTCTCTGTTTCTCTCTGCCGACACATCTCTTTTCAAAAGAAAAGAAAATGACATAACCTCCAAACCTAGTGATTAAGGGAAAAGTGAGTCTAGGTAAGAAACGCATCACATGATAGAAAAACCCTGGCAGATGACTGGGGAGCACTTGGTATGGTATTTTTGGCGCGCGCTACGTGCGCATGCATTGCTCCTGTATTACCTCCTTGGTGCTAAGCACCCGTAAACTTGAAGCCTAGAATCGCCCCTGGCGTTGTCTAATTTAGGCTCCACGTAAAACGGACCGGACCCTTGTCTAACGATTATCCTCTTCAAATGAATTGCACATGAGACTACTGCAGTGAAATGATCAGAGCTAAGCGCCTGTCCTCACATTTGTAAAAGCTTCGAGTCAAGTCAAAGGCGCACAGACGCACACAGACGCACACAGACGCACAGACGCACGGTCCGTCAGTGCGTCGGCGCCATAACAACAGACCTTCCCCGGCACTATATAAAGCGCCTGCGCTCTCAGTCGTCCCCTTCTCACTTGAGAACGCTTTTTGAACGCTCGCTGGACACTTGTGTACTGACTTCGGCATTCACATCTGATTAACCTCTCAGCCTCAGCAGTTGTAAAACAGTTGTAAAACAGTTTTCACAGTTTTAACAGTTCTAACATCTGTCTCTGTTAACACTTGTTGAGGGTTTGGACACGCAACACCATGGACCGCTTCTCCCGCCTGCTCCTCGGCCACTTGGACCTCATCCCCGGAGGTAAAATTGCTCAAATAACATTCAATTATGGTAAATTGTGATAAATATTAATAACAGAGCCCAAATATTTCATGACAAGAAAAGTTTTATCCATCTGCGACTGTTTGGACGGTCGGGCTCCTAACATAACTAGGTTTGTGAAACTTGAAACATTTGATAGTTTGTGACTTTCACTTGACGATTTCATTTTGGATTATTTATTTATTTATTTATTTAAAAAGGGACAATGTACATTGATAAACACCAGTAAAAAATAAAATACGAGTGTAAATGTACCGAAGCTAGCTTACAGCTAATTTACATTCGTAGTCCCTTGACAGTCCGATGAATTGTTGGTGAAACTGGTCTAAATATATCAACATAGTGTGTAGTCAACAGTTACCGTCACATTTATAGAAAATCACTTGTATTTTATTTTCTGGGTCTTGATATTCATCAGGGTTTGAGTGGCATTTTGTAAAAAAAACATGGCGCCCAGCCGGCCGTTCCAAATGGAATGTTTAAAAAATGTACATTTAAAAAATGCACATTTGGTCTCCATAGAATTCCCAGTGTTTGGATCGAATCTGAGCCTTTCCTTTGAGCTTTGGTTTAGATGGCGTTAGTGAACTGTCAGGTGCAAAGGAGGAGAGGACAGACTGAAATCACTATCACTATAAACTATGAAAACGTGCTTAATCCATATTCATAAATATGAATTCATCAAATCGGTCAGCATCAGAATGAATTAGGCCCACATGAACCAAAGAAAATCTAGCCTATTGCATCCTAATATTGGGTTATATTCTCAAAAGCTACAATTATGTAGTTAGAAAAGTATAGTAGTAGTCCAAATAGAAATTTACAATAAAAATGTTGTGTTCTTAGCCCTGTAGGCCTTTATGTGTCATCCACCTGTAGTAATTATGTGCAATACTAATGTGAACCTTTACTGGTACTATTCACTCAAGTCACTTAACTGCTATTTATTGATTTAATTTGTCCATATGCTGCACTGTTGATAATCCATAGTTATAGCCACTAATTGTATAAATAATATAATGTACTCAAGTTTCTTTACCTGCTATTTATTCCTGTCCATATGCTACACTGTTCATAACCACAGTCAGAGCCACTTACTGTGCAGAGTTTTGTAGCCTTATAGCTTTATTCTGCTGACAAAGTGTTGTGTTAATGAATGAATGAATTGTCTGTTATAAATCTTTACAGTATAATTTATCTTGATTGCATGTTCCTGTTCTCCTGCTGTTCTTGAACCTTGCGTTGCAACAGTGTCATTTATATTTTGGGACAAAATGGTTTATCTTATCTTAATATTGAACAAATAACGTGATACTGTGTGCTGGGGTGTGCTGTTAGATGTCCATTTTTTTATTACCCTACCTAAGCCTAAGAGCCTCAGGATAACGTCATATGCAACCAAATGTATTGAGCCGGCCTCTTGGATATGTTACTAAAATAAGTAGAGTAGCAGCAGTAGTCGTATAGTATAGTATAGTATAGTATAGTATAGTATAGTATAGTAGTAGGTCATTAAAGCCTATGGAGCCTTGCTCCAGCTACAATTTAAAGGGTGTTTAACATTGTTAAATCTGTTGCAGAGGCCGTGGACCCTTGGGACAGTCTGCACCTTCTGGCGGAGGACCTTCCAGGCTACTCTTCGGACGAGCACGACCAGGGTGAGTTCGAGGTAGATGGTCCTAGGTCTGTGTTTTGGTCGTCTGATGAAGAGGACGGGAGCGACGAGTCTGGATCGTCTGATGAAGAGGACTGGAACGACGACTTTGGGTCGTCTGATGAAGAGGACTGGAGCGACGCAGACTTTGGCTACAAGAGTCGCTCTGAGGAGGAAGAGGACGAAGACCAGAGGGCAGAGGACCGCTACTTCGCTCGTCTCCCCCTGGAGGTGTTTCCTTTGGGCAGGCGGGGGGTTCCTGCTCCACCGGTGGCTCGTGCGGCCTGCTCGCCTCCTGCTCCTCACCCACTCCCTGTGGGTCCTGCGCTGGACTTCCTTCCCCTCACCGGACGCAAGCGCTTCAGGGATGAAGAGGATGAAGAAGAGGAAGACCCCTCCTCCAAGCGGCCGTGCCTCTCCTCCTCCAACCTGCTCCAAGACTCCGAGTCAGACGAGGACTGAACTCAGCCTCACAGACTCAGAGCTTGGCTCAATGCGGCGACATTTACCACCTTCAAGCACGCCCATCATCCCATTGATTTCTTGATTGATTTCTTGATTGATTTCTTGATTGATTTCTTGATTTAAAAACATTGTTGAATGAAGTTAAGGAATACTATGTAGGATTTCATAAAACAAAAAACTGATGATAAAATTATAACCTTTTCTTGTTGAGTTTAGTGTAATTTCTATTCTGATTTGAATCTGAGTATTGCAGTTTTACCGAAATTCCTGCATAGTACACCTTGTACTTTTTTGGGCATAGGAGGGTCAGAGGTGAGAGTGTGTTTTAAGTTTAGCCTCAGATTCCCCTGCCACAACCACCACCTGCTCCAAGACTCTGAGTCAGACGAGGACTGAACTCAGCCTCACAGACTCAGAGCTTGGCTCAATGCGGCGACATTTACCACCTTCAAGCACGCCCATCATCCATTGATTTCTTGATTGATTTCTTGATTTAAAAACATAGTTGAATGAAGTTAAGGAATACTATGTAGGATTTCATAAAACAAAAAACTGATGATAAAATTATAACCTTTTCTTGTTGAGTTTAGTGTAATTTCCATTCTGAATTGAATCTGAGTGTTACAGTTTTACCGAAATTCCTGCATAGTACACCTTGTACTTTTATTTGAAACAAAAAAATACAAAAAAGTAGGGAATACTATGTAGGATTTCAACAAACATAAAAATAATTAATGAAACACATGACATTTTTACTTTTTAAAATTATTATTATTATTATTTACTAATTATTAAATACTACAGTTTGACAGAAATTCCTGCATAGTACACCTTACATTGACGTTTTACCATTTTTGGGCATAGGAGGGTTAGAGGTGAAACTGTGTGTTAAAGTTTTTAAGTAGCACAAAAGCAAGGATTATTATGTAGGATTTCATAAAAACTTAAGAAACCTGGATGATAAAAAGTAAAAGTAAAGTTTTGTCAATATATTGTAACTGAGTGATTCTTAACCATAGGGCCGGGGCCCATGGGCACACAATAATATGATATATGTATTATGTGATTGGGCCCCAGCTTACTTTGTACTGAAAAAGTGGGTTCTAATTGATACACTAAATTTAATCAGAGTACTACAGTTTGACAGAAATTCCTGCATAGTACACCTTGCATTTACCTTAAACTTGTGCTTTTCTGGGCATAGGAGGGTTAGAGGTGTGTTTTATAGTACTTAGTAGAAGTACAACTTCGAAGGACTGCACATGTATGTGTAACTTCGAAGTATTTATGTGACACAAAAAAGATCAAAAATATAGCTAAATATAGCTATAGTAGCAGTGCACTAGTCCACATAAGTCCACAGCTATAAGCTGAGACTGAACCAGCCCAGTGCACTACTAAATGTTAACCAGCGGCTGCCACATCTAATGTAGCACCCCTTTCTGATGGACTGAAGCTTCTGCTCAAACAAAACATAGCAGATAGTCATCCAGACACAATATCAGCCTGTATATGGAGCTTTACGATAGTGAAGCCATATTCTCAACACGTGCAGATCTTCTGCAAATAACTAAGACCTAATACATTGTGATGAGTTCAAGTACAGAGAAAATGTCAACTTCTCATCATAATAACTGTGAGTGCACAATACTAAACTGTGGGGATGTGGCTTTGTTCACTCATATCTCCTGTTTATGTTGTGCCCGATTCAAATTGTCCTCTCTGATGGTAATGTGCCATTTCAAATGAAATACGTTATATAATCTATGTCTTTATAAGCAGACTCTTTGAAGGCTGTACATAAATAGTGACTTGTTCTGTTCTGAATTATTGTATCTGGAGATGTGGGTCTGTTCACTAACTCGCTGGTCAGTGGGACATTCCCTGCTTCTCCTCTTTTTGTTGTTTTGTTTTAAGAAATTGTTTTACGTGATTGTAACATAATGAAATGTGTACTTAATTCTAAGCCTTTATAAACAGTCTGATTGGAGGCTGCACAAAAATAGAAGAATCATTCTAGAGAAATAGTGAGTTTGATTATAATGAATGTATTTGAATGTATTGTAATGTATAAATGCGGAGATGTGGGTGTGTTCACTAACTCACCGGTCAGTGGGACAGTCCCAACATCTATTTTTTTTTTTTTTGTAAATTAAATACTGTTAAGAATTTTACTGTGAAGAATTGAAACAGCAGAGACACAGAGATGGGAGTGTGCTAACTGATTAGTCAGTGGAACAGTGTGTTATTTTAAGTCATCTTCATAAAAGCATTTGACTGTAATAGGAATCAACAAACATGTGGTAAGAAAATAATAACAGTTCCATAGTAGCTCCTTTTGAATGTGCACTTAATGCCTTAAATCTGTTTCTGTTTCCATGGTGACTGGTTTGGAGGGGCCAGCTGGGGCCTGTGGTCCTGTGGTCCTGTGATCTGACGAAGCTGACGAGAAGAACTATGTCTCCTATGAAGAACAAGAGCTGATCAGAAGTGATGTGACAATACTTGACTAATAATAATAAACAAAAATGAGGTAAGAAATAATAATAATTTCATATTAGCTCCTTTTGAACGGGCACTTTACACTGTCTCTTTTTATGTTTCCATGGTGACTGGTTTGGAGGGGCCAGCTGGGGCCTGTGGTCCTGTGATCTGACGAAGATGACGAGAAGAACTGAATCTCCAAAGGACGAAGAAGAAGAGCTGATCAGAAGTGATGTGATGAAGCTTGACTAATAATAACAAACAAACATGAGGTAAGAAAATAATGACAATTCCATATTCTTTTGAATGTGCACTTAACGCCTTAACTCTGTTTCTGTTTCTAGAGTGACTGATCTGGAGGGGCCAGCTGGGGCCTGTGGTCCTGTGATCTGACGAAGCTGACGAGAAGAACCCTGTCTCCAATGAAGAACAAGAGCTGATCAGAAGGGATGTGACAGTACTTGACTAATAATAATAAACAAAAATGAGGTAAGAAATAATAATTATTTCATATTAGCTCCTTTTGAATGTGCACTTAACGCCTTTACACTGTCTCTTTTTATGTTTCCATGGTGACTGGTTTGGAGGGGCCAGCTTAGCCCCGTGGTCCTGTGATCTGACGAAGATGACGAGAAGAACTGAATCTCCAAAGGATGAAGAAGAAGAGCTGATCAGAAGTGATGTGATGAAGTTTGACTAATAAGAACAAACAAACACAAGGTAAGAAAATAATAACAGTTCCACAGTAGCTCCTTTTGAATGTGCACTTAATGCCTTAAATCTGTTTCTGTTTCCATGGTGACTGGTTTGGAGGGGCCAGCTGGGGCCTGTGGTCCTGTGATCTGACGAAGCTGACGAGAAGAACCCTGTCTCCAATGAAGAACAAGAGCTGATCAGAAGGGATGTGACAGTACTTGACTAATAATAATAAACAAAAATGAGGTAAGAAATAATCATAATTTCATATTAGCTCCTTTTGAATGTGCACTTAACGCCTTTACACTGTCTCTCTTTAAGTTTCCATGGTGACTGGTTTGGAGGGGCCAGCTGAGCCCCGTGGTCCTGTGATGTGATGAAGCTGACGAGAAGAACCCTGTTTCCAGAGGATGAAGAGCAAGAGCTGAAGCTGATCAGAAACTACCCAAAGAATGTCGAGAAATTCGTCAATAAATGGAAGGTTGATTTTGAATTCTTATGTCATTTTTTTTAAAGAATTATACAAAGTAAATATCTTTAGTACAATTTACTTAAAGGGGCATTATGGAGATTCCTTTAACTGGAAAGTTACACAGTATTTCACTAAACTCTGTGTAACATATTATAAGTTGGATGGATGTTTTAAGTACTCAAAAAAACAGAAACACAAACACTTCTCTGTCCACAGAAATGACTTACAACTTTTCTCTAGAGAGATAGTTTGGTTTACTGCGATACTGTGGAACGTTCTAATCAAAGCAATAACATCTCTGTGGAGACATCGGTGGAGTATCCTACTCCAGACATCGTTACATAGTGCACTTTTAAAAATAACTGCTGTTAAAGGTTATTTTAAAATGCCCTATATGAATACAGTTCTATTGCTTTATTAGAGTAAATAAATGTTGTTTTACCCAGATCTTAACATTCACAGCCTGTTTAGATTTGTGAACAACACTAGTCAAACTCAGGAAGAGTTTTACTGCTAATGTCAGTGAACAAAATTTACAAACTAGAAACTTACTTCAGTGTTATGGTGTCTTGGCTAAAAATGTTCAAATGCGAATGCTAAACTCTACAAAATGAGTTTACAATAAAACAGTAATTCCATATCATTTTATAACTCACTACTTTAAACTTGTCTAAAACAGCGAAGCGAAGTGTGCGCCCCCATTGAAGAACTTAGCACCCCCATAACTCCTGTTATGAAGTGCTCTCCCCTGTTCAAACACTCAATGTTACTCAATAGTGACACTCATGGCATCCAATAGTACAGACTGGCATTGCCCATTGCCTCGACAGCGGCATATTTGTAATCGTTCACCCTGGTAAACTCCAAAAATGTGCATTGGACATGTGAGTAATCGATGAGGTCATTGACAATGGACGGGTGCGTTACTGGACGCAAGTGCTTTCCAATGACCAAAGGTGGTCCTATATTGTTATTGTTCTGATTTTTCTTCTTCTTCTTCTTCTTATTATTATTATTATTATTATTATTATTATTATTATTATTATCATTATTATTATTATTTTCCTCACCCCATTTTTCACATCACATACAAGATTTGGTACATATGTTTGACATGTTCATCAGCAGCCACAACCTCAAACGTGGGCACATCTTCAAAAAGGTGTGTTAGCGCCCCCAGCTGGATAAAAGTTGAGACACACATAAAATTTTAATAGACACACATAAAATTATAATGGACAAAATAAAGCAAAAAGAGAACAGTTTGTGTGCGACAGCACACCACAGGCCAACTGGCCTAGAAAGAAGCGGAGGAATATGGCGCGTTACATATGGCGAGTGCAAGCGAGGGCCAATCATTGCCGCTTGCAGCTATATATATTATTATTATTATTATTATTATTATTATTATTATTATTATTATTAAAGTATTTCTCTCTTTGTCTCACCAGTGTTTCCTCTGTAGGAGCCATAGACTAGCCAACTGTTTCTGATCCTGGTGTTTTTATTTTGCTATTTTATTCATAAATTCCTATTTCTAATATGAAACTGGCGCCAAATTTGCCCCTACAACTGCTAGCCTCGTGAGCTTCATTTGACTGGCGCTGAACACTATGGGTGACGTCACACTCCCTTAGTCTGATGGTTTTTACATACTTGTATTTTAAATAAATAGATCTAAAATGTAAATAATTTAAATAGTGTGTGCGTGCGTGTGTGTGTTGTACAGTTATGTGGGGTCGGGATGTTGTGGGGGTAGGATTGTTTTTAATGAATGTACTTTGTGTTACATTTTTGTATGAAAAGCGCTTCATAAATAAAGTTTGATTTGATATGATAACTCCAGTTCACTATATTTTGGCCAGCAGAGCAGAACTTCATGGGAGTTTTAATAATATCATTGCCCAATAGCATGTTTTCACTTTATTATTGCCCATGTTTTTGTTGGCTGTATTGCCCAGAGCAGACACAAACACAGCCCTGTTGAGGACACAAAACAAAAGCGTTCCACAAATATGAGAAAGACAGAGACCAATTTGCCCTACCTGTCTGTCAGCTGCAGTCTCTGAGTTGTCACAGAAGTGGTGAGGTGGTTGTGCACTCAGAGAAATGGAAAACGGACCAACTGTCTTGAGTTTGACTGCAATAAATGTCAAATGATTTGAGGAGAGAGCTGACATTTTGTTTGGCAGCTGCCAGAAAAGACGCCTTAAAATGGAGGGCACCACAAAAAGGAAAACTACATTCAAAATTTCTGAGATTTAACAGAATGTGACTCAGTTGACAGATGGTCGCTGAACTAATGAAAGCTATAATAAAAGAAAAAGGGGTTAGATGAGTATTTTTAAACATGTAAACTGTCCCTTGCTCAGGTTAGCTATGCATCAGACGCACAGTAAATCAGGTGCCACAATGGGGAAGTAGTGGCGCTGGTTCATTCTGTCATTGTGTCCTTATGCATGACACTTCACCCTCCTTGCTTCCAACGCAGTCCAAAGTAGACTGGTGCATGAATGAGAGTGTTTCCAAGAATGGTCAGAAATGAATGAAAATTAACCCATAGCTACAACCTGGGGAGTTCACAGCATGTAGCTCATGTATGTTCTTTGAAATGCACTGTCCCAACTAATAATGAAACAATATTTTCTCTGAGAAATTTTTCACTTTCTTTAACTTGTTAGCAAACATTTTCAACAAGAAGTGACCTTGAGTTTCTCTCTCATTCAATCACACAACTTCCAGACAATTTGTCTTGCATATTCACGTCATCTTGTTTGGACAGGCAATCGGTGAATAAAGATGTATGTTACAGAAACATTTTGAACGTGTCAAAATTGAAAAGAATCACTAGTCTTCAGAATCATTGGAATGAGTTTTTTCTGTCTAAGATATCCACTTAAGGACAAAAAGTTTTTTTTTGTTTTTTTTTTAACCCACGTCAGCTGTCATTTGTAAATGTAATTCCTGCATGGTTTATCTCAAAAAAATATTCACATATTCATTGAACTTCTATATCACGCACAAACAATATGGAAGCCATTAGCTATAACAAAGTACCATTGACTTTATTGTACTGTGAATGAAACTTAACAACTTGATTAAATGCATTCTTGAAACAGCAGCCTGTGTCCTGAAATAAACACAAGGATAATAGCAACGAGAAAGGCTGCGTTAATGAAATGATTTTGCTCATTGAATCTCTATTGAAGCTTAAACACACTTTTGCCTACATGATCGGTTGCATATAGTGTAATCTTGCGGGTCAGGGCAGCCCCTTGTTCCTGGGTGGGGTTACTGTGATGGAGTGATACCTTTATCATTTTATGGAGAGGGGAGGAAGAGGAGGAGATGACTGATTGCTGGCTGAGTTCAAAGGATGGAGGAAGAGCAAGCAAACGCTCCCTCCGGTGGCCATTTTGGAAATCTGGGTTAATGACAAAAGGAAAAACACACACCAATATTAACACAAGAACAACTCCAAAGCAGAGACTCATAATCAACCAGACTTAAAAAGGACTCATTAGAAAGCGTTTGTGTCTATGGAACTGTCCCCACCGTGTACACTGGGAAATCAGAATGCCCAATGACTGCAGCTTTAAATAACCCTCTTGAGAGCCAGAGTAAAATAGTTTGGAAATAATTAGAAGTTAGAACTTAAATTAAAATAAAAAAGGCCTGAATATTGTCATTGGAATCAGCTGAGTCAAGAAAAAACGTTTGCAAACAAAAACATAATTTATTTCAATTCAAGAGCCTATACACTGTTTTGTAAGTACTTGTGTTCATAGAGCATTTTCACTAAACTAAACTTTATCAAATACAATAAAGGGTGCGCTAGCCTCCCATAGAATGGCCAATGCACCCCCATAGTTCACTCCTAAAATGAAGAGGTCTTTGTTATCTTACTGAGCTGACTGTTTTAGTCAGTTTTAGTCTGAGAGGATGTCAAACTTCAGTATCTGCGCTGAAACGTCCCGTGTTTTGCAGCGGTATCAGCATCTTAAACATGAGTTGATTTGAGATCGCTCCGTGGCTCTCTCTTTCTCTGTTTCTCTCTCTGCCGACACATCTCTTTTCAAAAGAAAAGAAAATGACATAACCTCCAAACCTAGTGATTAAGGGAAAAGTGAGTCTAGGTAAGAAACGCATCACATGATGGAAAAACCCTGGCAGATGACTGGGGAGCACTTGGTATGGTATTTTTGGCGCGCGCTACGTGCGCATGCATTGCTCCTGTATTACCTCCTTGGTGCTAAGCACCCGTAAACTTGAAGCCTAGAATCGCCCCTGGCGTTGTCTAATTTAGGCTCCACGTAAAACGGACCGGACCCTTGTCTAACGATTATCCTCTTCAAATGAATTGCACATGAGACTACTGCAGTGAAATGATCAGAGCTAAGCGCCTGTCCTCACATTTGTAAAAGCTTCGAGTCAAGTCCAAGGCGCACAGACGCGCACAGACGCGCACAGACGCACACAGACGCACACAGACGCACGGTCCGTCAGTGCGTCGGCGCCATAACAACAGACCTTCCCCGGCACTATATAAAGCGCCTGCGCTCTCAGTCGTCCCCTTCTCACTTGAGAACGCTTCTTGAACGCTCGCTGGACACTTGTGTACTGACTTCGGCATTCACATCTGATTAACCTCTCAGCCTCAGCAGTTGTAAAACAGTTGTAAAACAGTTTTCACAGTTTTAACAGTTCTAACATCTGTCTCTGTTAACACTTGTTGAGGGTTTGGACACGCAACACCATGGACCGCTTCTCCCGCCTGCTCCTCGGCCACTTGGACCTCATCCCCGGAGGTAAAATTGATCAAATAACATTCAATTATGGTAAATTGTGATAAATATTAATAACAGAGCCCAAATATTTCATGACAAGAAAAGTTTTATCCATCTGCGACTGTTTGGACGGTCGGGCTCCTAACATAACTAGGTTTGTGAAACTTGAAACATTTGATAGTTTGTGACTTTCACTTGACGATTTCATTTTGGATTATTTATTTATTTATTTATTTAAAAAGGGACAATGTACATTGATAAACACCAGTAAAAAATAAAATACGAGTGTAAATGTACCGAAGCTAGCTTACAGCTAATTTACATTCGTAGTCCCTTGACAGTCCGATGAATTGTTGGTGAAACTGGTCTAAATATATCAACATAGTGTGTAGTCAACAGTTACCGTCACATTTATAGAAAATCACTTGTATTTTATTTTCTGGGTCTTGATATTCATCAGGGTTTGAGTGGCATTTTGTAAAAAAAACATGGCGCCCAGCCGGCCGTTCCAAATGGAATGTTTAAAAAATGTACATTTAAAAAATGCACATTTGGTCTCCATAGAATTCCCAGTGTTTGGATCGAATTTGAGCCTTTCCTTTGAGCTTTGGTTTAGATGGCGTTAGTGAAGTGTCAGGTGCAAAGGAGGAGAGGACAGACTGAAATCACTATAAACTATGAAAACGTGCTTAATCCATATTCATAAATATGAATTCATCAAATCGGTCAGCATCAGAATGAATTAGGCCCACATGAACCAAAGAAAATCTAGCCTATTGCATCCTAATATTGGGTTATATTCTCAAAAGCTACAATTACGTAGTTAGAAAAGTATAGTAGTAGTCCAAATAGAAATTGACAATAAAAATGTTGTGTTCTTAGCCCTGTTGGCCTTTATGTGTCATCCACCTGTAGTAATTATGTGCAATACTAATGCGAACCTTTACTGGTACTATTCACTCAAGTCACTTAACTGCTATTTATTGATTTAATTTGTCCATATGCTGCACTGTTGATAATCCATAGTTATAGCCACTAATTGTATAAATAATATAATGTACTCAAGTTTCTTTACCTGCTATTTATTCCTGTCCATATGCTACACTGTTCATAACCACAGTCAGAGCCACTTACTGTGCAGAGTTTTGTAGCCTTATAGCTTTATTCTGCTGACAAAGTGTTGTGTTAATGAATGAATGAATTGTCTGTTATAAATCTTTACAGTATAATTTATCTTGTTTGCATGTTCCTGTTCTCCTGCTGTTCTTGAACCTTGCGTTGCAACAGTGTCATTTATATTTTGGGACAAAATGGTTTATCTTATCTTAATATTGAACAAATAACGTGATACTGTGTGCTGGGGTGTGCTGTTAGATGTCCATTTTTTTATTACCCTACCTAAGCCTAAGAGCCTCAGGATAACGTCATATGCAACCAAATGTATTGAGCCGGCCTCTTGGATATGTTACTAAAATAAGTAGAGTAGCAGCAGTAGTAGTATAGTATAGTATAGTATAGTATAGTATAGTATAGTATAGTATAGTATAGTATAGTATAGTATAGTAGTAGGTCATTAAAGCCTATGGAGCCTTGCTCCAGCTACAATTTAAAGGGTGTTTAACATTGTTAAATCTGTTGCAGAGGCCGTGGACCCTTGGGACAGTCTGCACCTTCTGGCGGAGGACCTTCCAGGCTACTCTTCGGACGAGCACGACCAGGGTGAGTTCGAGGTAGATGGTCCTAGGTCTGTGTTTTGGTCGTCTGATGAAGAGGACGGGAGCGACGAGTCTGGGTCGTCTGATGAAGAGGACTGGAACGACGACTTTGGGTCGTCTGATGAAGAGGACTGGAGCGACGCAGACTTTGGCTACAAGAGTCGCTCTGAGGAGGAAGAGGACGAAGACCAGAGGGCAGAGGACCGCTACTTCGCTCGTCTCCCCCTGGAGGTGTTTCCTTTGGGCAGGCGGGGGGTTCCTGCTCCACCGGTGGCTCGTGCGGCCTGCTCGCCTCCTGCTCCTCACCCACTCCCTGTGGGTCCTGCGCTGGACTTCCTTCCCCTCACCGGACGCAAGCGCTTCAGGGATGAAGAGGATGAAGAAGTGGAAGACCCCTCCTCCAAGCGGCCGTGCCTCTCCTCCTCCAACCTGCTCCAAGACTCCGAGTCAGACGAGGACTGAACTCAGCCTCACAGACTCAGAGCTTGGCTCAATGCGGCGACATTTACCACCTTCAAGCACGCCCATCATCCCATTGATTTCTTGATTGATTTCTTGATTGATTTCTTGATTTAAAAACATTGTTGAATGAAGTTAAGGAATACTATGTAGGATTTCATAAAACAAAAAACTGATGATAAAATTATAACCTTTTCTTGTTGAGTTTAGTGTAATTTCTATTCTGATTTGAATCTGAGTATTGCAGTTTTACCGAAATTCCTGCATAGTACACCTTGTACTTTTTTGGGCATAGGAGGGTCAGAGGTGAGAGTGTGTTTTAAGTTTAGCCTCAGATTCCCCTGCCACAACCACCACCTGCTCCAAGACTCTGAGTCAGACGAGGACTGAACTCAGCCTCACAGACTCAGAGCTTGGCTCAATGCGGCGACATTTACCACCTTCAACCACGCCCATCATCCATTGATTTCTTGATTGATTTCTTGATTTAAAAACATAGTTGAATGAAGTTAAGGAATACTATGTAGGATTTCATAAAACAAAAAACTGATGATAAAATTATAACCTTTTCTTGTTGAGTTTAGTGTAATTTCCATTCTGAATTGAATCTGAGTGTTACAGTTTTACCGAAATTCCTGCATAGTACACCTTGTACTTTTATTTGAAACAAAAAAATACAAAAAAGTAGGGAATACTATGTAGGATTTCAACAAACATAAAAATAATTAATGAAACACATGACATTTTTACTTTTTTAAATTATTATTATTATTATTATTATTATTATTTACTAATTATTAAATACTACAGTTTGACAGAAATTCCTGCATAGTACACCTTACATTGACGTTTTACCATTTTTGGGCATAGGAGGGTTAGAGGTGAAACTGTGTGTTAAAGTTTTTAAGTAGCACAAAAGCAAGGATTATTATGTAGGATTTCATAAAAACTTAAGAAACCTGGATGATAAAAAGTAAAAGTAAAGTTTTGTCAATATATTGTAACTGAGTGATTCTTAACCATAGGGCCGGGGCCCATGGGCACACAATAATATGATATATGTATTATGTGATTGGGCCCCAGCTTACTTTGTACTGAAAAAGTGGGTTCTAATTGATACACTAAATTTAATCAGAGTACTACAGTTTGACAGAAATTCCTGCATAGTACACCTTGCATTTACCTTAAACTTGTGCTTTTCTGGGCATAGGAGGGTTAGAGGTGTGTTTTATAGTACTTAGTAGAAGTACAACTTCGAAGGACTGCACATGTATGTGTAACTTCGAAGTATTTATGTGACACAAAAAAGATCAAAAATATAGCTAAATATAGCTATAGTAGCAGTGCACTAGTCCACATAAGTCCACAGCTATAAGCTGAGACTGAACCAGCCCAGTGCACTACTAAATGTTAACCAGCGGCTGCCACATCTAATGTAGCACCCCTTTCTGATGGACTGAAGCTTCTGCTCAAACAAAACATAGCAGATAGTCATCCAGACACAATATCAGCCTGTATATGGAGCTTTACGATAGTGAAGCCATATTTTCAACACGTGCAGATCTTCTGCAAATAACTAAGACCTAATACATTGTGATGAGTTCAAGTACAGAGAAAATGTCAACTTCTCATCATAATAACTGTGAGTGCACAATACTAAACTGTGGGGATGTGGCTTTGTTCACTCATATCTCCTGTTTATGTTGTGCCCGATTCAAATTGTCCTCTCTGATGGTAATGTGCCATTTCAAATGAAATACGTTATATAATCTATGTCTTTATAAGCAGACTCTTTGAAGGCTGTACATAAATAGTGACTTGTTCTGTTCTGAATTATTGTATCTGGAGATGTGGGTCTGTTCACTAACTCGCTGGTCAGTGGGACATTCCCTGCTTCTCCTCTTTTTGTTGTTTTGTTTTAAGAAATTGTTTTACGTGATTGTAACATAATGAAATGTGTACTTAATTCTAAGCCTTTATAAACAGTCTGATTGGAGGCTGCACAAAAATAGAAGAATCATTCTAGAGAAATAGTGAGTTTGATTATAATGAATGTATTTGAATGTATTGTAATGTATAAATGCGGAGATGTGGGTGTGTTCACTAACTCACCGGTCAGTGGGACAGTCCCAACATCTATTTTTTTTTTTTTTGTAAATTAAATACTGTTAAGAATTTTACTGTGAAGAATTGAAACAGCAGAGACACAGAGATGGGAGTGTGCTAACTGATTAGTCAGTGGAACAGTGTGTTATTTTAAGTCATCTTCATAAAAGCATTTGACTGTAATAGGAATCAACAAACATGTGGTAAGAAAATAATAACAGTTCCATAGTAGCTCCTTTTGAATGTGCACTTAATGCCTTAAATCTGTTTCTGTTTCCATGGTGACTGGTTTGGAGGGGCCAGCTGGGGCCTGTGGTCCTGTGGTCCTGTGATCTGACGAAGCTGACGAGAAGAACTATGTCTCCTATGAAGAACAAGAGCTGATCAGAAGTGATGTGACAATACTTGACTAATAATAATAAACAAAAATGAGGTAAGAAATAATAATAATTTCATATTAGCTCCTTTTGAACGGGCACTTTACACTGTCTCTTTTTATGTTTCCATGGTGACTGGTTTGGAGGGGCCAGCTGGGCCCTGTGGTCCTGTGATCTGACGAAGATGACGAGAAGAACTGAATCTCCAAAGGACGAAGAAGAAGAGCTGATCAGAAGTGATGTGATGAAGCTTGACTAATAATAACAAACAAACATGAGGTAAGAAAATAATGACAATTCCATATTCTTTTGAATGTGCACTTAACGCCTTAACTCTGTTTCTGTTTCTAGAGTGACTGATCTGGAGGGGCCAGCTGGGCCCTGTGGTCCTGTGATCTGACGAAGCTGACGAGAAGAACCCTGTCTCCAATGAAGAACAAGAGCTGATCAGAAGTGATGTGATGAAGCTTGACTAATAATAATAAACAAAAATGAGGTAAGAAATAATAATAATTTCATATTAGCTCCTTTTGAATGTGCACTTAACGCCTTTACACTGTCTCTCTTTAAGTTTCCATGGTGACTGGTTTGGAGGGGCCAGCTTGGTCCTGTGATCTGACGACGATGACGAGAAGAACCCTGTTTCCAGAAGATGAAGAGCTGATCAGAAGTGATGTGATGAAGCTTGACTAATAAGAACAAACAAACATGAGGTAAGAAAATAATGACAATTCCATATTCTTTTGAATGTGCACTTAACGCCTTAACTCTGTTTCTGTTTCTAGAGTGACTGATCTGGAGGGGCCAGCTGGGGCCTGTGGTCCTGTGATCTGACGAAGCTGACGAGAAGAACCCTGTCTCCAATGAAGAACAAGAGCTGATCAGAAGGGATGTGACAGTACTTGACTAATAATAATAAACAAAAATGAGGTAAGAAATAATAATTATTTCATATTAGCTCCTTTTGAATGTGCACTTAACGCCTTTACACTGTCTCTTTTTATGTTTCCATGGTGACTGGTTTGGAGGGGCCAGCTTAGCCCCGTGGTCCTGTGATCTGACGAAGATGACGAGAAGAACTGAATCTCCAAAGGATGAAGAAGAAGAGCTGATCAGAAGTGATGTGATGAAGTTTGACTAATAAGAACAAACAAACACAAGGTAAGAAAATAATAACAGTTCCACAGTAGCTCCTTTTGAATGTGCACTTAATGCCTTAAATCTGTTTCTGTTTCCATGGTGACTGGTTTGGAGGGGCCAGCTGGGGCCTGTGGTCCTGTGATCTGACGAAGCTGACGAGAAGAACCCTGTCTCCAATGAAGAACAAGAGCTGATCAGAAGGGATGTGACAGTACTTGACTAATAATAATAAACAAAAATGAGGTAAGAAATAATCATAATTTCATATTAGCTCCTTTTGAATGTGCACTTAACGCCTTTACACTGTCTCTCTTTAAGTTTCCATGGTGACTGGTTTGGAGGGGCCAGCTGAGCCCCGTGGTCCTGTGATGTGATGAAGCTGACGAGAAGAACCCTGTTTCCAGAGGATGAAGAGCAAGAGCTGAAGCTGATCAGAAACTACCCAAAGAATGTCGAGAAATTCGTCAATAAATGGAAGGTTGATTTTGAATTCTTATGTCATTTTTTTTAAAGAATTATACAAAGTAAATATCTTTAGTACAATTTACTTAAAGGGGCATTATGGAGATTCCTTTAACTGGAAAGTTACACAGTATTTCACTAAACTCTGTGTAACATATTATAAGTTGGATGGATGTTTTAAGTACTCAAAAAAACAGAAACACAAACACTTCTCTGTCCACAGAAATGACTTACAACTTTTCTCTAGAGAGATAGTTTGGTTTACTGCGATACTGTGGAACGTTCTAATCAAAGCAATAACATCTCTGTGGAGACATCGGTGGAGTATCCTACTCCAGACATCGTTACATAGTGCACTTTTAAAAATAACTGCTGTTAAAGGTTATTTTAAAATGCCCTATATGAATACAGTTCTATTGCTTTATTAGAGTAAATAAATGTTGTTTTACCCAGATCTTAACATTCACAGCCTGTTTAGATTTGTGAACAACACTAGTCAAACTCAGGAAGAGTTTTACTGCTAATGTCAGTGAACAAAATTTACAAACTAGAAACTTACTTCAGTGTTATGGTGTCTTGGCTAAAAATGTTCAAATGCGAATGCTAAACTCTACAAAATGAGTTTACAATAAAACAGTAATTCCATATCATTTTATAACTCACTACTTTAAACTTGTCTAAAACAGCGAAGCGAAGTGTGCGCCCCCATTGAAGAACTTAGCACCCCCATAACTCCTGTTATGAAGCGCTCTCCCCTGTTCAAACACTCAATGTTACTCAATAGTGACACTCATGGCATCCAATAGTACAGACTGGCATTGCCCATTGCCTCGACAGCGGCATATTTGTAATCGTTCACCCTGGTAAACTCCAAAAATGTGCATTGGACATGTGAGTAATCGATGAGGTCATTGACAATGGACGGGTGCGTTACTGGACGCAAGTGCTTTCCAATGACCAAAGGTGGTCCTATATTGTTATTGTTCTGATTTTTCTTCTTCTTCTTCTTCTTCTTCTTCTTCTTATTATTATTATTATTATTATTATCATTATTATTATTATTTTCCTCACCCCATTTTTCACATCACATACAAGATTTGGTACATATGTTTGACATGTTCATCAGCAGCCACAACCTCAAACGTGGGCACATCTTCAAAAAGGTGTGTTAGCGCCCCCAGCTGGATAAAAGTTGAGACACACATAAAATTTTAATAGACACACATAAAATTATAATGGACAAAATAAAGCAAAAAGAGAACAGTTTGTGTGCGACAGCACACCACAGGCCAACTGGCCTAGAAAGAAGCGGAGGAATATGGCGCGTTACATATGGCGAGTGCAAGCGAGGGCCAATCATTGCCGCTTGCAGCTATATATATTATTATTATTATTATTATTATTATTATTATTATTATTAAAGTATTTCTCTCTTTGTCTCACCAGTGTTTCCTCTGTAGGAGCCATAGACTAGCCAACTGTTTCTGATCCTGGTGTTTTTATTTTGCTATTTTATTCATAAATTCCTATTTCTAATATGAAACTGGCGCCAAATTTGCCCCTACAACTGCTAGCCTCGTGAGCTTCATTTGACTGGCGCTGAACACTATGGGTGACGTCACACTCCCTTAGTCTGATGGTTTTTACATACTTGTATTTTAAATAAATAGATCTAAAATGTAAATAATTTAAATAGTGTGTGCGTGCGTGTGTGTGTTGTACAGTTATGTGGGGTCGGGATGTTGTGGGGGTAGGATTGTTTTTAATGAATGTACTTTGTGTTACATTTTTGTATGAAAAGCGCTTCATAAATAAAGTTTGATTTGATATGATAACTCCAGTTCACTATATTTTGGCCAGCAGAGCAGAACTTCATGGGAGTTTTAATAATATCATTGCCCAATAGCATGTTTTCACTTTATTATTGCCCATGTTTTTGTTGGCTGTATTGCCCAGAGCAGACACAAACACAGCCCTGTTGAGGACACAAAACAAAAGCGTTCCACAAATATGAGAAAGACAGAGACCAATTTGCCCTACCTGTCTGTCAGCTGCAGTCTCTGAGTTGTCACAGAAGTGGTGAGGTGGTTGTGCACTCAGAGAAATGGAAAACGGACCAACTGTCTTGAGTTTGACTGCAATAAATGTCAAATGATTTGAGGAGAGAGCTGACATTTTGTTTGGCAGCTGCCAGAAAAGACGCCTTAAAATGGAGGGCACCACAAAAAGGAAAACTACATTCAAAATTTCTGAGATTTAACAGAATGTGACTCAGTTGACAGATGGTCGCTGAACTAATGAAAGCTATAATAAAAGAAAAAGGGGTTAGATGAGTATTTTTAAACATGTAAACTGTCCCTTGCTCAGGTTAGCTATGCATCAGACGCACAGTAAATCAGGTGCCACAATGGGGAAGTAGTGGCGCTGGTTCATTCTGTCATTGTGTCCTTATGCATGACACTTCACCCTCCTTGCTTCCAACGCAGTCCAAAGTAGACTGGTGCATGAATGAGAGTGTTTCCAAGAATGGTCAGAAATGAATGAAAATTAACCCATAGCTACAACCTGGGGAGTTCACAGCATGTAGCTCATGTATGTTCTTTGAAATGCACTGTCCCAACTAATAATGAAACAATATTTTCTCTGAGAAATTTTTCACTTTCTTTAACTTGTTAGCAAACATTTTCAACAAGAAGTGACCTTGAGTTTCTCTCTCATTCAATCACACAACTTCCAGACAATTTGTCTTGCATATTCACGTCATCTTGTTTGGACAGGCAATCGGTGAATAAAGATGTATGTTACAGAAACATTTTGAACGTGTCAAAATTGAAAAGAATCACTAGTCTTCAGAATCATTGGAATGAGTTTTTTCTGTCTAAGATATCCACTTAAGGACAAAAAGTTTTTTTTTGTTTTTTTTTTAACCCACGTCAGCTGTCATTTGTAAATGTAATTCCTGCATGGTTTATCTCAAAAAAATATTCACATATTCATTGAACTTCTATATCACGCACAAACAATATGGAAGCCATTAGCTATAACAAAGTACCATTGACTTTATTGTACTGTGAATGAAACTTAACAACTTGATTAAATGCATTCTTGAAACAGCAGCCTGTGTCCTGAAATAAACACAAGGATAATAGCAACGAGAAAGGCTGCGTTAATGAAATGATTTTGCTCATTGAATCTCTATTGAAGCTTAAACACACTTTTGCCTACATGATCGGTTGCATATAGTGTAATCTTGCGGGTCAGGGCAGCCCCTTGTTCCTGGGTGGGGTTACTGTGATGGAGTGATACCTTTATCATTTTATGGAGAGGGGAGGAAGAGGAGGAGATGACTGATTGCTGGCTGAGTTCAAAGGATGGAGGAAGAGCAAGCAAACGCTCCCTCCGGTGGCCATTTTGGAAATCTGGGTTAATGACAAAAGGAAAAACACACACCAATATTAACACAAGAACAACTCCAAAGCAGAGACTCATAATCAACCAGACTTAAAAAGGACTCATTAGAAAGCGTTTGTGTCTATGGAACTGTCCCCACCGTGTACACTGGGAAATCAGAATGCCCAATGACTGCAGCTTTAAATAACCCTCTTGAGAGCCAGAGTAAAATAGTTTGGAAATAATTAGAAGTTAGAACTTAAATTAAAATAAAAAAGGCCTGAATATTGTCATTGGAATCAGCTGAGTCAAGAAAAAACGTTTGCAAACAAAAACATAATTTATTTCAATTCAAGAGCCTATACACTGTTTTGTAAGTACTTGTGTTCATAGAGCATTTTCACTAAACTAAACTTTATCAAATACAATAAAGGGTGCACTAGCCTCCCATAGAATGGCCAATGCACCCCCATAGTTCACTCCTAAAATGAAGAGGTCTTTGTTATCTTACTGAGCTGACTGTTTTAGTCAGTTTTAGTCTGAGAGGATGTCAAACTTCAGTATCTGCGCTGAAACGTCCCGTGTTTTGCAGCGGTATCAGCATCTTAAACATGAGTTGATTTGAGATCGCTCCGTGGCTCTCTCTTTCTCTGTTTCTCTCTCTGCCGACACATCTCTTTTCAAAAGAAAAGAAAATGACATAACCTCCAAACCTAGTGATTAAGGGAAAAGTGAGTCTAGGTAAGAAACGCATCACATGATGGAAAAACCCTGGCAGATGACAGGGGAGCACTTGGTATGGTATTTTTGGCGCGCGCTACGTGCGCATGCATTGCTCCTGTATTACCTCCTTGGTGCTAAGCACCCGTAAACTTGAAGCCTAGAATCGCCCCTGGCGTTGTCTAATTTAGGCTCCACGTAAAACGGACCGGACCCTTGTCTAACGATTATCCTCTTCAAATGAATTGCACATGAGACTACTGCAGTGAAATGATCAGAGCTAAGCGCCTGTCCTCACATTTGTAAAAGCTTCGAGTCAAGTCCAAGGCGCACAGACGCGCACAGACGCACACAGACGCACACAGACGCACACAGACGCACGGTCCGTCAGTGCGTCGGCGCCATAACAACAGACCTTCCCCGGCACTATATAAAGCGCCTGCGCTCTCAGTCGTCCCCTTCTCACTTGAGAACGCTTCTTGAACGCTCACTGGACACTTGTGTACTGACTTCGGCATTCACATCTGATTAACCTCTCAGCCTCAGCAGTTGTAAAACAGTTGTAAAACAGTTTTCACAGTTTTAACAGTTCTAACATCTGTCTCTGTTAACACTTGTTGAGGGTTTGGACACGCAACACCATGGACCGCTTCTCCCGCCTGCTCCTCGGCCACTTGGACCTCATCCCCGGAGGTAAAATTGATCAAATAACATTCAATTATGGTAAATTGTGATAAATATTAATAACAGAGCCCAAATATTTCATGACAAGAAAAGTTTTATCCATCTGCGACTGTTTGGACGGTCGGGCTCCTAACATAACTAGGTTTGTGAAACTTGAAACATTTGATAGTTTGTGACTTTCACTTGACGATTTCATTTTGGATTATTTATTTATTTATTTATTTATTTATTTATTTAAAAAGGGACAATGTACATTGATAAACACCAGTAAAAAATAAAATACGAGTGTAAATGTACCGAAGCTAGCTTACAGCTAATTTACATTCGTAGTCCCTTGACAGTCCGATGAATTGTTGGTGAAACTGGTCTAAATATATCAACATAGTGTGTAGTCAACAGTTACCGTCACATTTATAGAAAATCACTTGTATTTTATTTTCTGGGTCTTGATATTCATCAGGGTTTGAGTGGCATTTTGTAAAAAAAACATGGCGCCCAGCCGGCCGTTCCAAATGGAATGTTTAAAAAATGTACATTTAAAAAATGCACATTTGGTCTCCATAGAATTCCCAGTGTTTGGATCGAATTTGAGCCTTTCCTTTGAGCTTTGGTTTAGATGGCGTTAGTGAAGTGTCAGGTGCAAAGGAGGAGAGGACAGACTGAAATCACTATAAACTATGAAAACGTGCTTAATCCATATTCATAAATATGAATTCATCAAATCGGTCAGCATCAGAATGAATTAGGCCCACATGAACCAAAGAAAATCTAGCCTATTGCATCCTAATATTGGGTTATATTCTCAAAAGCTACAATTACGTAGTTAGAAAAGTATAGTAGTAGTCCAAATAGAAATTGACAATAAAAATGTTGTGTTCTTAGCCCTGTAGGCCTTTATGTGTCATCCACCTGTAGTAATTATGTGCAATACTAATGCGAACCTTTACTGGTACTATTCACTCAAGTCACTTAACTGCTATTTATTGATTTAATTTGTCCATATGCTGCACTGTTGATAATCCATAGTTATAGCCACTAATTGTATAAATAATATAATGTACTCAAGTTTCTTTACCTGCTATTTATTCCTGTCCATATGCTACACTGTTCATAACCACAGTCAGAGCCACTTACTGTGCAGAGTTTTGTAGCCTTATAGCTTTATTCTGCTGACAAAGTGTTGTGTTAATGAATGAATGAATTGTCTGTTATAAATCTTTACAGTATAATTTATCTTGTTTGCATGTTCCTGTTCTCCTGCTGTTCTTGAACCTTGCGTTGCAACAGTGTCATTTATATTTTGGGACAAAATGGTTTATCTTATCTTAATATTGAACAAATAACGTGATACTGTGTGCTGGGGTGTGCTGTTAGATGTCCATTTTTTTATTACCCTACCTAAGCCTAAGAGCCTCAGGATAACGTCATATGCAACCAAATGTATTGAGCCGGCCTCTTGGATATGTTACTAAAATAAGTAGAGTAGCAGCAGTAGTAGTATAGTATAGTATAGTATAGTATAGTATAGTATAGTATAGTATAGTATAGTATAGTATAGTATAGTAGTAGGTCATTAAAGCCTATGGAGCCTTGCTCCAGCTACAATTTAAAGGGTGTTTAACATTGTTAAATCTGTTGCAGAGGCCGTGGACCCTTGGGACAGTCTGCACCTTCTGGCGGAGGACCTTCCAGGCTACTCTTCGGACGAGCACGACCAGGGTGAGTTCGAGGTAGATGGTCCTAGGTCTGTGTTTTGGTCGTCTGATGAAGAGGACGGGAGCGACGAGTCTGGGTCGTCTGATGAAGAGGACTGGAACGACGACTTTGGGTCGTCTGATGAAGAGGACTGGAGCGACGCAGACTTTGGCTACAAGAGTCGCTCTGAGGAGGAAGAGGACGAAGACCAGAGGGCAGAGGACCGCTACTTCGCTCGTCTCCCCCTGGAGGTGTTTCCTTTGGGCAGGCGGGGGGTTCCTGCTCCACCGGTGGCTCGTGCGGCCTGCTCGCCTCCTGCTCCTCACCCACTCCCTGTGGGTCCTGCGCTGGACTTCCTTCCCCTCACCGGACGCAAGCGCTTCAGGGATGAAGAGGATGAAGAAGTGGAAGACCCCTCCTCCAAGCGGCCGTGCCTCTCCTCCTCCAACCTGCTCCAAGACTCCGAGTCAGACGAGGACTGAACTCAGCCTCACAGACTCAGAGCTTGGCTCAATGCGGCGACATTTACCACCTTCAAGCACGCCCATCATCCCATTGATTTCTTGATTGATTTCTTGATTGATTTCTTGATTTAAAAACATTGTTGAATGAAGTTAAGGAATACTATGTAGGATTTCATAAAACAAAAAACTGATGATAAAATTATAACCTTTTCTTGTTGAGTTTAGTGTAATTTCTATTCTGATTTGAATCTGAGTATTGCAGTTTTACCGAAATTCCTGCATAGTACACCTTGTACTTTTTTGGGCATAGGAGGGTCAGAGGTGAGAGTGTGTTTTAAGTTTAGCCTCAGATTCCCCTGCCACAACCACCACCTGCTCCAAGACTCTGAGTCAGACGAGGACTGAACTCAGCCTCACAGACTCAGAGCTTGGCTCAATGCGGCGACATTTACCACCTTCAACCACGCCCATCATCCATTGATTTCTTGATTGATTTCTTGATTTAAAAACATAGTTGAATGAAGTTAAGGAATACTATGTAGGATTTCATAAAACAAAAAACTGATGATAAAATTATAACCTTTTCTTGTTGAGTTTAGTGTAATTTCCATTCTGAATTGAATCTGAGTGTTACAGTTTTACCGAAATTCCTGCATAGTACACCTTGTACTTTTATTTGAAACAAAAAAATACAAAAAAGTAGGGAATACTATGTAGGATTTCAACAAACATAAAAATAATTAATGAAACACATGACATTTTTACTTTTTTAAATTATTATTATTATTATTATTATTTACTAATTATTAAATACTACAGTTTGACAGAAATTCCTGCATAGTACACCTTACATTGACGTTTTACCATTTTTGGGCATAGGAGGGTTAGAGGTGAAACTGTGTGTTAAAGTTTTTAAGTAGCACAAAAGCAAGGATTATTATGTAGGATTTCATAAAAACTTAAGAAACCTGGATGATAAAAAGTAAAAGTAAAGTTTTGTCAATATATTGTAACTGAGTGATTCTTAACCATAGGGCCGGGGCCCATGGGCACACAATAATATGATATATGTATTATGTGATTGGGCCCCAGCTTACTTTGTACTGAAAAAGTGGGTTCTAATTGATACACTAAATTTAATCAGAGTACTACAGTTTGACAGAAATTCCTGCATAGTACACCTTGCATTTACCTTAAACTTGTGCTTTTCTGGGCATAGGAGGGTTAGAGGTGTGTTTTATAGTACTTAGTAGAAGTACAACTTCGAAGGACTGCACATGTATGTGTAACTTCGAAGTATTTATGTGACACAAAAAAGATCAAAAATATAGCTAAATATAGCTATAGTAGCAGTGCACTAGTCCACATAAGTCCACAGCTATAAGCTGAGACTGAACCAGCCCAGTGCACTACTAAATGTTAACCAGCGGCTGCCACATCTAATGTAGCACCCCTTTCTGATGGACTGAAGCTTCTGCTCAAACAAAACATAGCAGATAGTCATCCAGACACAATATCAGCCTGTATATGGAGCTTTACGATAGTGAAGCCATATTCTCAACACGTGCAGATCTTCTGCAAATAACTAAGACCTAATACATTGTGATGAGTTCAAGTACAGAGAAAATGTCAACTTCTCATCATAATAACTGTGAGTGCACAATACTAAACTGTGGGGATGTGGCTTTGTTCACTCATATCTCCTGTTTATGTTGTGCCCGATTCAAATTGTCCTCTCTGATGGTAATGTGCCATTTCAAATGAAATACGTTATATAATCTATGTCTTTATAAGCAGACTCTTTGAAGGCTGTACATAAATAGTGACTTGTTCTGTTCTGAATTATTGTATCTGGAGATGTGGGTCTGTTCACTAACTCGCTGGTCAGTGGGACATTCCCTGCTTCTCCTCTTTTTGTTGTTTTGTTTTAAGAAATTGTTTTACGTGATTGTAACATAATGAAATGTGTACTTAATTCTAAGCCTTTATAAACAGTCTGATTGGAGGCTGCACAAAAATAGAAGAATCATTCTAGAGAAATAGTGAGTTTGATTATAATGAATGTATTTGAATGTATTGTAATGTATAAATGCGGAGATGTGGGTGTGTTCACTAACTCACCGGTCAGTGGGACAGTCCCAACATCTATTTTTTTTTTTTTTGTAAATTAAATACTGTTAAGAATTTTACTGTGAAGAATTGAAACAGCAGAGACACAGAGATGGGAGTGTGCTAACTGATTAGTCAGTGGAACAGTGTGTTATTTTAAGTCATCTTCATAAAAGCATTTGACTGTAATAGGAATCAACAAACATGTGGTAAGAAAATAATAACAGTTCCATAGTAGCTCCTTTTGAATGTGCACTTAATGCCTTAAATCTGTTTCTGTTTCCATGGTGACTGGTTTGGAGGGGCCAGCTGGGGCCTGTGGTCCTGTGGTCCTGTGATCTGACGAAGCTGACGAGAAGAACTATGTCTCCTATGAAGAACAAGAGCTGATCAGAAGTGATGTGACAATACTTGACTAATAATAATAAACAAAAATGAGGTAAGAAATAATAATAATTTCATATTAGCTCCTTTTGAACGGGCACTTTACACTGTCTCTTTTTATGTTTCCATGGTGACTGGTTTGGAGGGGCCAGCTGGGCCCTGTGGTCCTGTGATCTGACGAAGCTGACGAGAAGAACCCTGTCTCCAATGAAGAACAAGAGCTGATCAGAAGTGATGTGATGAAGCTTGACTAATAATAATAAACAAAAATGAGGTAAGAAATAATAATAATTTCATATTAGCTCCTTTTGAATGTGCACTTAACGCCTTTACACTGTCTCTCTTTAAGTTTCCATGGTGACTGGTTTGGAGGGGCCAGCTTGGTCCTGTGATCTGACGAAGATGACGAGAAGAACCCTGTTTCCAGAAGATGAAGAGCTGATCAGAAGTGATGTGATGAAGCTTGACTAATAAGAACAAACAAACATGAGGTAAGAAAATAATGACAATTCCATATTCTTTTGAATGTGCACTTAACGCCTTAACTCTGTTTCTGTTTCTAGAGTGACTGATCTGGAGGGGCCAGCTGGGGCCTGTGGTCCTGTGATCTGACGAAGCTGACGAGAAGAACCCTGTCTCCAATGAAGAACAAGAGCTGATCAGAAGGGATGTGACAGTACTTGACTAATAATAATAAACAAAAATGAGGTAAGAAATAATAATTATTTCATATTAGCTCCTTTTGAATGTGCACTTAACGCCTTTACACTGTCTCTTTTTATGTTTCCATGGTGACTGGTTTGGAGGGGCCAGCTGGGCCCTGTGGTCCTGTGATCTGACGAAGATGACGAGAAGAACTGAATCTCCAAAGGATGAAGAAGAAGAGCTGATCAGAAGTGATGTGATGAAGTTTGACTAATAAGAACAAACAAACACAAGGTAAGAAAATAATAACAGTTCCACAGTAGCTCCTTTTGAATGTGCACTTAATGCCTTAAATCTGTTTCTGTTTCCATGGTGACTGGTTTGGAGGGGCCAGCTGAGCCCCGTGGTCCTGTGATGTGATGAAGCTGACGAGAAGAACCCTGTTTCCAGAGGATGAAGAGCAAGAGCTGAAGCTGATCAGAAACTACCCAAAGAATGTCGAGAAATTCGTCAATAAATGGAAGGTTGATTTTGAATTCTTATGTCCTTTTTTTTAAAGAATTATACAAAGTAAATATCTTTAGTACAATTTACTTAAAGGGGCATTATGGATATTCCTTTAACTGGAAAGTTACACAGTATTTCACTAAACTCTGTGTAACATATTATAAGTTGGATGGATGTTTTAAGTACTCAAAAAAACAGAAACACAAACACTTCTCTGTCCACAGAAATGACTTACAACTTTTCTCTAGAGAGATAGTTTGGTTTACTGCGATACTGTGGAACGTTCTAATCAAAGCAATAACATCTCTGTGGAGACATCGGTGGAGTATCCTACTCCAGACATCGTTACATAGTGCACTTTTAAACATAACTGCTGTTAAAGGTTATTTTAAAATGCCCTATATGAATACAGTTCTATTGCTTTATTAGAGTAAATAAATGTTGTTTTACCCAGATCTTAACATTCACAGCCTGTTTAGATTTGTGAACAACACTAGTCAAACTCAGGAAGAGTTTTATTGCTAATGTCAGTGAACAAAATTTACAAACTAGAAACTTACTTCAGTGTTATGGTGTCTTGGCTAAAAATGTTCAAATGCTAATGCTAAACTTGTCTAAAACTGTGAAGCGAAGTGTGCGCCCCCATTGAAGAACTTAGCACCCCCATAACTCCTGTTATGAAGCGCTCTCCCCTGTTCAAACACTCAATGTCACTCAAAAAAAGAACAGTTTATGTGCGACAGCACACCACAGACCAACTCGCCTAGAAAAAAGGGGAGGAATATGGAGCGTTAGCGCCCTCCCCTGCGAGTGCAAGCGAGGGCTGATTATTGCTGCTTGCAGCTATATTTTTTATTATTATTATTATTATTATTATTATTATTATAGACATGTTCTGTTTATATATGAAAAGTACTCTTAGTTGAGTAAAGGTTGTGGTTACTCTTCCCACTGTAAGTCTGAAAGTGACTTGAGTACTACTATTATGAAGTAACGATACTCTTACTTGACTATTTTCTGGTTACTCTGTTTTCATGGAATGAGCGAATCGAACATAGCGATTTAATTTGTAATACTTTAGTGCCATCTGGTGGTTACAAAGTTAAAAACACAGGATTCACAGAAATGGGCCTATAAATTTAATAGGTCATATCAGGGGACTGTATTATGCTTATTTATGTTGAGCCATTGACACACGTTTAACTTACAAACCTTGCATATTTAGGCTGAATTTTTCTCTTGTCAACACCTTGTCATGTCATCTGGTAGTACAGAAAGCGCTCAACTCTGTTTTTAAACTCCATACACCTTCACTAGAATTAGTTGGATAAATTTAGCCCTGCCATTGCCAATCTCTACTGACCTAAAGGTAAAAGGTAACTGTTAGCTTAAACTACAGCCACACGGCAAGGTGGAACAGAGCAATTTTTAGCTTTGGAGATGTAGACAAACTAATATATAAAGGATTACTCAATATCCAGGTATGTTTTTGATGAGGTAACAATATTTTAACAGAATAAAACCAAAATATAGCTGCAAGCGGCAATGATCAGCTCTTGCATGCGCCTAAGCGCAAACGCCTTGTCCAGCAAACACTGCGCCCCGCAAATGCCGCGCTCTAACCCTAATGCTAGGCCTAACCCTAAACATAACCCTAAGCTTAAATCTACCCTTAACCCTAACCTTAACCCTAACTCCTAACCTAACCCTGCAATTTTTCAAAATCTTGGTGTGTGTTTATTTGAAAAAAAAAAAAAAAAAAAATCCAAGATGACGGACTTCTGGTTTGTAAAGGGGCATGGTCACAATATCATTTTTTTGTTCCTACTGCCATGATGCATCTGGCTACCAAATTTGGTAACCAGATCATCTTTATGTAACTTTATGTAAGGACGTCCAGTTGGCAAGGACAGATTTTTGGCTTGTTGTCATGGCAACACAATGTAAATGGGGTATGGACGTCACTGAGTTTTTTAATCGAGACCATGTCACAAATGTGCATACCAAATTGTGTATATCTACGACAAATAAAACGTTATTGTTCCATATAAACTTTGTAGGGGGCGCTGTTGCACCCATTTCTGTATTTTCTTACATCAAGGTGTTCAGGGTCGGGTGTGCACCCACGATTAAAATTTGAGTGAAATCGGCCAACATTTGTGTAATTTGTAGATTTTAATAGTATTTTTTACTTGTCATTATTTACTTCTCTGTCAAATTTCATGATTCTACGTGCCAACATTTTTTGCCATCATTCGTATACCTTTATGCATTTTTGAGTTGCTTAGGGGCGCTGTGCCATTTTATTTATTTTGAGGAAATGAAAATAGCCAAAAGTTAGAGAAGCGCGAGTTATAAAATAATAAGAAATAAAGAAAAAAGAACATTCCGATGCGAGAACAATATACCGCATTTTCGGAAAGCTCTGGCGCATTCCTGCATAATGGCGAGGGTCCCTGGTCACTACGGGCCAGTCACGTCTCGTCATTTCTCTTTCCAGCCACTATGAGCATCGCTTTGCTATACTAATGGTCTTTTCACCAGCCTCCGACGCTCGGGCCTAATAAATAAAAATAATACATACGTTCAGACGCTGTGTCCCGCGCCTGCGCAGTGGAGCTGACGTGTTGTTTTGGAAAATCACGTGAGTTGCGTCGTCACCAGAGCGAGGTGCCAACATGGCGTCGGACTCTCTTCACCAGGTAAAAAAAAAAATTAAAAACAGCCTTCCGCGGTTTTTTTCACTTGTTTTTCTCACTGAATCAGATTTATACCGCACTACCGGACCTGACAGTGGAGATTTTGTGATTCGTGAACGCAGAATGCTGAACTTAAAGGCTTGTTTAGCAGCTTTAGCACATGTTAGCTTAGCCACTGTCACCTGCTTACAGCGGTGTCACCCCATAGTAAAACACGCCTCCTTTATACCCTATTATTAACCTTCACGTGAACTATTTACCTTTTCAGATTCGCCACCATTCCTTCATTCAATACAGAAATCTTTAGACATGTTGAGCTTCTTTAATAAGTCATTTCGCTTCTTGACGTCGGCTCTAGTTTGACTAAATGCAAACGTGTATTTCCTTATAAGTCACTTTTGTACAATGTCTGTCGGACTTTAAAGCTGAGTAAACTCTGTCATCTTATACTTTACAGTAACTGGAAAATATTTAAGCGTATTGAAAAATAGACCCTTTCTCTTGCTAAGATGCTAATCGTGACAGGAGTAGGAAACGTGACAGAGATTGGTTTATGTTGTTTCAGGCTAGGTTAATGTCCTTTTAGTTTATCCCCAATTAAAGTCAAAGTTTTAGTATTTGTAGTAAATGCTAAATCATGTTTTCAAATGTCATTAAAACTCATTACAAAACAGTTTTTAGCTTCACTTTTAGTTTCACTTCAGATATGACGTCCATAGTCATAATCTAGTGTTTGGTGTTGTAAAGAAGTGGAATATTTAAAGTTTTTGGAATGTACTTGTGACCAAAATAAACTACTGCAACCATTCTGAATTTGAGATTATGTTATGGCAAAAAATGTATTGGTGGTTTTCAGATTGTAGAACGTGATGATGTCATACTCCCAGATGGGGGGTAATAGACAGTTTTTCTTATTGATGACATTGTACTTTACCATGAAATATCTAAAAGGTAAATGCACAAATGCTGAACCTGATCATTTCTATGAGTGCAAAGAACTCACTGCATTACTACACAAGTTAGCATGTCTATGTACTTCAGCAATATATATCGTACTTTAAAAAAAATGTTATTTTGACAGACCTACCCAGAACTATTCACCCCTGAAAAGACTAAGCTTTTTACGCTAAATATTCAACTTGTGGAATGATTTTGGGTGTAACTTGATGTTGTTGATTAATTGCTTCTGCTTCTTCCTTTGTTTTCCAGGTGATATTTGAGCATGAAGGAGTCTTTATACACCCGAACAGTGATGACGATGGCATTGACCAAGACTTACTTATTTCTGGTTCACTTCGACTTGTGGACAAGGTAAAACTATGGGTTTTAGATGGGTTAGAGGGAGCAGAGAATGCAGAGGAGAGGGTCAGACAGAGGAGTTTAATGTTATCTTTCATATACTTTCAGGACAGTGAAATCCTTGTGGAGTACAAGCCTCTGGAGGACACAGTGGACCCCTCAAACATGCTCTGTGCGGGAAAGGTTTGTTAACAGTTAACTGAAATTCTGAACTGCAGCTGTGTTAGTTCAGAGAAATGAAATTCGAGACATTTCTGCACCAGATTATATTTAAATGGCTAATGTATATCTTCAGTTCCTCATTTACAAGAACACAGTGCAAAACGCATTAAGCATAACAATGAGGGCAAGGTGGTTTTGACAAAGGAAAATCACTCAGACACATGTGAGTGATAAAGGTATAACTTTTTTAAAGACATGTTTTATCTTGTTAATTTAATAGGAGATGAAGGTAAAATCTTTTAGGCTTTTTTGGGTACTAGGTTACATAAATAATGACTCTATAATAGTTTTCATTGTTACTAAAGATTTTTTTTACTTCCATTACCACAAATTATGTGTTTTAAAAAACTTAAATACAAATTTGAGGCTAAGGCTATTTTTTCTATTCTTTGTAACAGTGAAGCAAACTGACTGACATTTCTAACCTGGAAACTCAAAATTGTTGCTTATTATTAACTGATGTCAGTTAATTAATGAAAATGTGTTGGTCTATTTAACTTTACTCACAGTTGCCTTGAATTTTGAACATTCTGTTAACAGCATTTTAAAGGATCTATTTATTTGACAGTGCAGATTAGCATTTACATGACTATTGCATTCAATTTGCCAACTGGACTAAAGTTTATTTTAGTCAAATACTCATCCAAACTGCTTCTTCAGTTCTGGAACTGAAGAAGCTTTTGTCCAGTTGACAAATTGACTTAATCCTTTGCCTTAGATTCTACCTGACTTCTACGATTGAGGGATTTTACACACATTTACATGACTGATGTCATGTAATGAAGACTTCTAGACAAAGGCTCTAGTTAGGCTCTTAAAGACAAGCCTGATTTTTGACTTGTATATAGAATATTAATACTATTAGAGGCATATTGTGTGTATGTTGTATAATATTGAAAAAATTTGAAAAATATCTATTTTTTTGACTTGCATATGGATTACCATTTACAATTTATGTTTTAACAAGAAGATTCTGTTCAAAGTTCACATTTTGTTCTGGAAGAATTGACAAAAAGACTGAAATTTGACAACCAAATACAAGAATCACATTTCAGAACATGTTTGTACAGATCTAAACTACAGGGTTAGCAGTTTTTATGCAGAATGAGTCAGGAGATTTTGTTGTTTGTGGAGGAAATTATGGCACTTAAAAAATTGCAGCCTTTGCGATTTGCTCATTGCGTCCATTCAAATTGTGATCTCGATTGTGACGAATCTTGCAACCATAATTGTGTGTTGTGATCAGGACTCAAGCTCAGTGGTGGAGTGGGCCCACAGTCCAGGAGAGAGAGTATTGGAGACTCAGCACAGCTATGAGACCGAGTGGGACATGATCAATGCAGTGAGCTTTAGGAAGAGGCCATGCTCCAATGGATCCAATGGAGAAGGTACAGATAAACACACATACACATGTCATGGGGGAATACAGTTTTGTTCTGTGAATGGTTTTAGTGAAAAATAAAAATAAAAATCCTTTCAGGCATACAGTATGTCATATGCACAGACACATTTTAGCTGCATACAACTGAAAGGCTTATTCGCCATCTTAGAAATATATTTACAATGTAATAGAATTTAATAGAAAACTAAATGCATAACCAGACACTACATATAAAATGTAATTATTGTATCTGGTCTCTCATTAGGCTTGTTTCGTAGTGAAAGTGTGCTTTAAAGTATAGCCATATTAGTCGGATTTGCCTGACCAACCAGAACCTCCTACATCCTGCCATCTTGTTCAAAGTATTGTAAAAGCATGTATGGTCTTGGCTGTTCAGGCAAGGGATTAATAGAAAAGTAAAGGCATAACCCAACACTATATTTCAAGCATGCTCTCTTCTCTCATGTCTTTGGTTGTGTCTCAGGCTCTCTGCATCACAGTCACGAGCGCAGTCGCTGGGCCTTCAGTTTCAGTCTGCGAGACCTGCGCTCTGTCACAGTAAAACAAGAAGGATGGAGTTTCCTGATTTTCAAATTAAAAGACTCTTCGTCCTGTCTGCCTGTGCTGCACTTCCACCAGGGCGGCAGCACAGAGTTCCTGGATGCTGTCAGGAGATATGCCCTGCTCAGCGAGTGAGTTAAGGTCACGGGTTGTATAAAAGGGGTGAGGGGTGAGCCATGCTGACCACAATAAATACTACAACATGGATAGTAGGGATGCAACGATATTCGATATAATGTCGAAACGTTCGATACTGGTGTCAGGACACGATACACATGGAGGGACACGTGGTCGATACGCACGTGTCCCTCCATGCGCTCTGTGTTGTCATTTATTTTGGTCTGAAAGGAAAAGTTATCGCAGCGTCCTCCTCGGGTGCAGCAAGAAAACAGCTCCATTTTTTTTCCATGTCTTAAAACATATTGAAATCGAATCGATATCGTGACACGTGTATCAAGATATGTATCGAATCGTGGGAAAACTATATCGTTGCATCTCGAATAGATAGATGTTTTCTTGATCCTGAAGGAAATGCAATGTATATTTTGTTTTTTTCCCCTGTGAATGCTTTGGTTGATGTATTACACTGCAGTAGTTTGAATGAATCAAAAATGTTTCCCAGATGGAACAGTAAGGACCCTGAAACATCAACTCAAATCTTTGCCAGGTCAAAAGTTTGAAACCTGTGTGGGCCATTTACTACAGTCGTTATGTTCTTGGACAAGACACTTTACCACCTTACCCAGTATGATTATGGTCTGTGTGTGAGTGCTAATGGTGGTCAGATTGTCAGCCTTGCTTACAGCAGTCTGCCCCAGGTCAGCTGTGTTTACAGAAGTAATTTAGCACAAAAATGAATGAATAAATCATCAAAAAGCTCTCAGTACACGTTCTTAAATGCACGGGATTGTACTTTTATTCTATTTAACAGTTTGGAATTTACTCTTCTCTGGTTGTTACTATTAAAAAATCTTATATATATATTGCAAACCTAATCCAATTATTTATCAGAAAAACTCATGATTTGAGCACAATATGATGTCTATAATACTGAAAAACAGCAGGAGTCAGTGTGGCCCTGTATTTGTCTGACATCCTTCTTACTGAATCAGGAGTTCTAAATTTGCATGTAAACCACCTCCACCTTCACTCTAAAAATGGCTGACAAACTCGCTTCATAAGACTCAGCAGTTTTCTGTCAAAGTTCAATCAGTGGCTTCAAACATCTTCATAGATTTTAATGTGTTGTTTTTCCAAAAGTCATTTATATGCTAATGGTTTATTTACATGCATTGGAAACGGGAGAACGGCACCTTGGCTTTGCACGTCCCTCGGCTGCTAACTCTACCTCGCTGTGATAACTGTTATTAAATTTCTTATCTCTTGGTCAATAATAAAACGTGCTGATTTAAGAGCAAAGGGTTCAGGCAGAGCGCTGTTTGTCTGTCAGTCCATGCGTTTGTTATGTTCATGTGAGCGTGAGGAGATTAAGAGATGAATGGAACGGTGAGATTCTGTGTTTAGTTTCCAGGAAAAGGTGAGTCATGGTGAGGATCACACAGAAGATTACATTGGGCTAAAGGTTCATTCAAACGACAATTCAGTGTAGTGTTGATACTTTGCAGTGGATACAGTCATGCTGGGGGTCTTCTGCATGTATTTCTGTGATGGAATGTATGATGGAATGTTGCGCAGTTACCATCTTGACACAATGCACACATTTGCAAACATAGCCAAAAAGTTTTAAGATTTGCTTTTGCGTTTGCTTTTCAACAAAAACAATGACTAACTGAAAAACTGTTGGCTAAGGCTAGTTAGCTTTGTGTGCAAGAGATGTTTTAAGAGCACAAATCAGATCTTTCTGGTTAGATTATTAGATATTAGATTAAAATACAGAAAAGCTGCTTAAAAATGACCAAAACTCAAAGAAAATGTGACTATACTGACTCGCGTGAATAAGAAATGAATGAGCCAAGTGCAGAACAATTTTCCTCAATTATGCACTTGTTTCACAATTTTATTATTACCAGCCACCACAAACCGGTGGTGTCCCAGTTTTTGATTTTGAAAATCTGGTCACCCTATGTAAAGTATCAATTGTATCAGTGTTTGGTCATTGTATTGGTGTGTAATTTTATATGTGGTGAGGTGGAGCACATTAGAATCAGAAGTTTTATTGCCATGTTTAAACTTTTTTTGATTGAGTTCATGTGAAATCCTAACCTCTTGAATGTTATATTGTCTTCTCAGATCTGCAGATGATGAGTCCTGTCTCATGGTGAGCACGCCCAACAGAGCTCTGTCCCAGTCATTTGAAAACCTTCTGGACGACAATAACTACAGCCTTGTCAATGTGAGCGCACACAGCAGACTTTTGTTTATTAATACTGACAGTGAAGAACTTTGTGCCAGTTTTTGTTTCATGTGGATAGGCCCAGTAATTACAGAGATATTAACTATAAATGAGGTTAACAAATCTGCCAGCTTCAGGCTGTCAGCTCCTTTTCTGCTGAACCCTCTAACTATTCAATGGGCTGTTACTTGTTTGCGTTGTTTCATTATTTATTTTAGTCATAATTCTAAAATGGTGTTGCCAACTAGTAATGTTTTTATATAAGTTTGTTTGTATGTTAAAGCAAAAGCATTCTGCAAAAAGAACTTTTCAGAGCTTTTAACCATGTTCTAGTTGTTTCTTCTTCATATTTCCTTTCCTAAAGTGATATGGAGTAGTTTGTTTAGTTTGCATTTATTTTTACAGAAGTTAAAGAAAGACCCTTATGTGACGACTCTGGGCGGTTTCTCTAAAGTGACTAACTACCTGTTTGATGCACTGAGAGGGACAGAGGAGCAGACGCGGCGCCCCCCAGAGGAAATGGCAGATCTGCTCGGGGAGGTCAGATTTAATTTTATTTTTAATTTAACCTTTATGTATCCTTTGATGTTGTTTAAATGAGATGGACTCTTTTACAGGTGATCCCAGGACTGGACATAAACCAGCAGGAAGAGCCAGGCTTTGAAGTTATCACCAGGGTAAGGGAGAGGGGAGATGTTCTCATTATATTTATTTTTCAAAATCAAGAGTAAAATCTAAGGTCGTAAATCAGTGTTTCACAGGGCCATGCATAGTTTGAGGATTTTTTAAATTTAAAGACAGATCTCGTAATGTTTTTGTCATCCTTTTGGCTCATTAGAACTACTTTTAGACTTGGTTTAGTCCAACTTTAGATAAATTATATGATAAAGTCCTGGTTTAGATCTGGTAGTACTCAGAAAACCAAAAATCATAACTGTTACTTGGTGTGAAATATTAAACAAATTAATTTAATGTTACCTTCACTGAATATGTATTCCATTAAGGGTACGTTCTCACCTAGTTTGGTCCTGGTTTAAGCCCAGTTTAGTTCTGACATGGGCTGGTCCAGTTCTAGTCTTGGTTTTGTCCTGGTATAGTTTGGGTTTAGTTAATCCGCTTGTTAATTGCCTCTTAATTTTCTTCCATCCACACTCACAGTATGGAATCTATTATGCTTGTAGATTTTTTATGAAGTATATGAAATACATTCCTTTGTTTTCCTTCAGATCGACTTGGGCCCTCGTCCATTTGTGTCCAGAAGAGACCCAGTGTCTGTGGAGGAGTGGACCAAGCACCAGGATCCAGAGGGGAGAGTGTTACGAGTGCCTCAGCTCAAAGAAGCCATCTTCAAAGGGGTAAGACCACAACACTACAGGGTGCGACACTACCACATTATTACTGCTTCTGGACTTTAAAGTGCATTTCACATTTTAATATATTTTTCCAATTATGACCTGGTTTGGTGGAATAATACCTGTGGTAAATATTCATAGTTTTACATCAATCATGTGCCCTTTTGTGAAGAAAAGTAGATTATATGTTTTGGCCCCCAGGAAGTAACATTCTCGCCCTCACTAAATTTACAAAACTAGAAAAGACTAGGCAAGATTTTTAGTAAAATCTTAAATCTAGTTATGTTAGTTACGTAACTGTTAGAGAAATTAGTAATAACTAATCTGTCCTTTGCACTTTAATAAATGGATAGATAAATACTTTATTGATCCTGAATGAAATTCAATTTTCGTCAACTGTAAACTACACACTAATAAGTTTGTTTTTGTTGCAAGATTTATTCTTGTGTAAATTTTTAAGTTCACAAACTCATCAGAATCCACGTTTTTTTAATCAAATTAACAGATGAGGCCATTCACAGGGCAGCCTTGAGGTTTCGGTGGAGTCAAAGGCTTTTCTCTGGAATAGACTAAAGTTTGATGTGGGACTATTGGCTTGATTTGTGACAAAGTAAAGGGTTATATGGGATGATTCTGTTTGCGTTCAGGGTCTGTGTCATGCTGTGAGGAAAGAAGCCTGGAAGTTTTTATTGGGATATTTTCCCTGGAACAGCACAGCGGAGGAGAGGAAGGCTCTGCAGAGGAGCAAAACGTAAGGATCCCATCACCACCATCATCAAATTTGTATAAGAACACTTTCAACAATGCTATCCCTAAAACATGCACAACTGGTTACCAATAGTCTTTAATCTTTTCGAAGCTTGAGGACTTTTGAGTGTGGTAGAAGTCACTCGTCTGTATGAAAAGCTCAAATATGAAACCTGTTTTACATATATTGTGGTTTCATCCCTTGTTCACAGAGACGAATATTTCAGGATGAAGCTTCAGTGGAAGTCTGTGAGTGAGGAGCAGGAGAGACGAAACTCACGGCTCAGAGACTATCGCAGTCTGATTGGTGAGGGGTTAATGCAAGTATAAACTGCTAAGGATGGATATTATGCAGTGACATCAAGCTGGGGGGTTCTGCATACATGTCTATGATAGAATGCTCGGCTGTTACTACACAGCCAAAAATGTTTTTTTAAGATGGATTTGAGCAACACATTTTCAGGATATTGACTCAAAAAATACATTTGACTATCCCTATTTACAACCAAATAGCCACTGTTCAACTTCAATACTACTACTTTTTTCAGAGAAGGATGTGAACCGCACAGATCGAACAAACCGATTTTATGAAGGCATCGATAATCCAGGTTTAGTTCTGCTCAACGATATCCTCATGACCTACTGCATGTACGACTTCGACCTGGGTGAGCAACTGCATTCACTTTACTTTATTACTATGAAGTTTCATTTATGTGTATATTACCCTGCTTGTCTCCATAGAGATGTGATTGCTTTGCCTTGAAATTTACGCAGCATGGAATTAAACCCATTTATAGGCATTTTTTATAGCTCAAAAGTACCTTGAAAAACATGCATTCTTACTGTGAGCGGGCTCACCTCTCCACAGATCTGATCTGTTACTTATTCTTGTGATGTTACTTGCTTGTCTTCGTTTAATCTTATACTGGGAACGTTCCAGGCAAAGCAGTCACATTTCCATGGAGACAGCCAGGTAGCAGACCCTTCACCAGAAAAGTTACATAGTGCGTTTTAAAGAATTTCATCTCAGTATAGTTTAAGCAGTCATTTTTGCCAGTGTAATTATTTGTAGACCATTGGAGATTGAATGGGGAAATCAGATTTTTATTTAAACATATCTGTTTTTCTTTGCTCTTTATTCTCTTTCTGATTCTAACATGTTCTTTAGAGTTTTGACCAAAGATTATTTATTTTATTGTTTGTTTTCAGGTTATGTTCAGGGCATGAGCGACCTGCTGTCTCCCATCCTCTACGTGATGGAGAACGAGGTGGATGCGTTCTGGTGCTTTGCCTTTTACATGGACCAAATGGTGAGCACAGGTTACACTTATGGTGATATTTAAAGGTCCTATAGTACACCAATGGACTGTTTAAGCCATGTTGCCATACTGTTACCTCCTCAAAAACATCCTTTTGAGAGTTTTGTTTCATTTACATGTTTAATTAACCCTTTATTCTTAGTAACTTAGTAACTTGGAAAGGGAAATAATAGTGCAATGAGTAACCATGTTCATTTTCTCAGCCCTAGATAGAGCCTCTTTCCAGTACAGTGCGTATTCTAATGTCTCGTTTGTTTTTCAGCATCAGAACTTTGAGGAGCAGATGCAGGGGATGAAGACTCAGCTGGTTCAACTCGGCTCTCTGCTGCGGCTGCTTGACCTGGCCTTTTGGAACTACCTCGGTAAAAACTCACTGTTGCAGATCAGACATGAAACAGTATAGATTCTTTGGGGGGCCTCCAGCCTCTTAACTACAGTTAAGAGGGGCAGCTCGAGGCAGCATATATGGTAAATGTTCCATCACATGCGCCATCCCTTGTTATTTCACGTGTCCCTTCACTGTTTCTCCACAGAATCTCAGGACTCTGGGTTCCTGTACTTTTGTTTCCGATGGCTGCTGATTCGCTTCAAACGAGAGCTCAGCTTTCAGGATGTCCTCAGGCTCTGGGAGGTCAGTCACAATGTTTATAATCTTTAAATACACATTATGTTTTACAAATAAAAATACAATAATTTTCATGTATACGGTGTATGCTGCGTTTAAAGTGTGAATGAAGCAATGTTGTACCCAGGCACTGTGTATACTTGTGTCTTCCTGATTTTACTCCTCTCTCCTCTCCCTCATCTTCTCTATCCTGTGTGTGCACGCTCCATCTCTGCCGTTGTAAAAGGCAGTGGTCAGCATGTGACCACACAGCTAACATTAACCATTTCCTTGTAATAATCCTGTATTTGCTTTTTGTGTTTGTGTCTGTGTGAACAGGTGATGTGGACGGAGCTCCCATGTGAGAACTTCCACCTGCTCGTGTGTTGTGCCATTTTAGATTCTGAGAAACAGAAGATCATGGAGGAAAACTACGGCTTCAACGAGATCCTCAAAGTATGGCACATTTTTCCATAATTTAATGAAGGATTATAAACCGTAAACTGGAGACATTCTTAATCAGGTTTTCTCTTTTTGTAGCACATCAACGAGCTGTCGATGAAGCTGGACATAGAAGAGATTCTACACAAAGCTGAAGGCATCTGTCTGCAGATCAAGAACTGCAAGGTAGTCCTCAGTCCTTAGTCCTCAGGGCTAATCACTGTATCACAATCAAAATCGTAATTTGCTTTGGTGCAATTATTAATGGAAAATCTTATTGCACTTGTAGTTCATGCCAATCAGATCCAATCAAAGGCAATCCCACTCACATTACAAATGTTTTTTTTTAGCAATACAAACATTAGTTACATATTGCACCTTTAAATACAGTTTATTTTTTCTCCAGGACTTGCCCCGTTCCGTGAGTTCGATCCTGGGTTTCACCTCTGACCCCTGCGACCCCCGTGACCCCTCTGACCTCCATGACCCTCACAGAGCCTCACAGCGAGCAAATACCTGCTCCAATGGACATGGACATTTAACAGAAACCCCTGCCCTTGTCTCCTAACCCCACAGAGCAGAGGGGAGTGTACAGAAAGAAGACTATTTTTGTAATTTCTCATTTTTTCTTCATTGAGTTGTCATTCCTTTATCCTGATCATTTAGAGGGGAGCAATTTAACTTTTTTACATTTTAAATATTGCAACCTTGGGCTACCATTTTTAACTGCCTATATTGTGAGATTAGTGGACAGAAAGTAATTATTATTTACAATCAGCTGCTGATGATTCAAATGCAGATATTTTGCCACATGTTATATAATATATCAGTAATTACCGGGCCTATCCACATTAAGGTGGGACACTGCAGGTGAAGAGCAAAACAGTGACATTTAAAGAAAATTGAACTTTGCACCAGTTTTTGATTCATGTTGATTGGCCCAGTGATGTAACTATAATCCCTTTATTCTCCATATGGAGAGACCATAGACTGTGTATAGAAGTGGACTAAGGGAGTGTGACGTCACCCACAGTGTTAGAACCCAGCCAAATGAAGCCAATCAAGGCTTAGCAGTTATGGACGGCTAATTTGGAACTCCACATTTTGGAGCTCCATTTTTTGAAGATCCATATTTAGAAATCCGAGTGCGTGTATCATAGCAACCAAAAAGCTAATCAGAAGTGAGGCTGGTACTCGCCCCTTCCTGCAGGGAGTGGGCGGGAAGCAATCAAACCTGTTGCTAACACTAATGGAAGCGACCTTGGGGAAAATAAGGCACCTGATTGGTCTGTTATTAATGTTCATATCTTGATTTACAGACACAATAGTGAAAGAAAAACCTTTAAGGTCAGAATGAGAGAGGGGTGACATTTTTTTCAATAGAACGTAAATTGGAGTCAGAGCCAAACAACACCCATGCTCACTTCCTATTTGGAACACGGTGGCTAGCGGGCTAGTTAAGTCTATTTATATATATCCAGTCTATGGGAGAGACCGAAACGCCAAAGAGATAAGGAAAGTTATGTTGTTCCCCTTTGAAACAATCTTTGGGTTAGGAGCTCAGACAGTAGAAGGAGTAAAATATGGAAATGCACTCAAATGTAATCAAAGAAAGAAACATTAAAGGTGCATTAGGTACCTTCTGGTGGAAGGTCTGCCACCTGCTTGTCTCCACAGAGATGTAATTGCTTTGCTTGCTTATTACAGATCTGATCTGTAACTAGGCCTGTGTTGTGCTCACAGGCAAAGCAACCCTCTATCAGAAATGGTTCTATAGTGCATCTTTAATTTACTACACAGACCAATACTTCCACTGTCTTTGCTCATAACAGTCGCAATCTATCACTTTCCAATTCTGTTAAATAATTTCTATTTGAGTTTCCACAGACAAAATGCTGGCTGATTTCACTAAACCATCCTCAGCTGTTCAACGTATTTTACTTTGGTGGTGACTGCTTTTTTAATTTCAAATATAAAATTCTTGAGTCACTGAACAATGTACTTTCCTTCAGTATTAATCACAAAGAGATTATGGTGGCAGATTGATTCAAATATTAAGCTATTCTTTTATTTGGGTGAACTAAACAAGCCTTGGTGAATTTCACAAAAGGAAATTGTTAGGGCAAAAAAACTTAAATTGGCATTAGAGATTTCCTGGGAGGAGTCCGCTAACTGTTTCTATGGCGATGTTTTGACTGATTCGACTGGAATGTTCAGCAGTATGGCATAAAACGTTTCCATCTTGCATTTATTCAGTTACAGGTGTTTCTATTGCTAGACAAACAAAAAAATGTAAAACTCATTCTTACAGAGAATGGGGTCGCTTCACCACACATCTGACTTTTTTTTTTTTTTTTAGACTAAACCATGTCTAATATTTGTTTTATGGATTTGTTGAACTCGGAAGGTCATCCTACATCCCTTACTGTTAGACTGGAGATTTCAAACTGCGATTTAAGTGATTTTGAATACACAAATCCTGGACAGCAGAAGTAAAATTTTGTCATCATTATTATATTTGTTAACATTTTTATATTTTGTGTGGATCTCTTTAAGAAGGTGAAGGTAGCTCCTGTCTACTCCTCTAAACTAGTAGCAACTTGAAATCCCAAATTGTAATTTTTATTTTGAAAAGATTTTTTTTTTCACTTTTCACCCAAAACAACACATGTTTTGCAGTTTGTATCTATTAAATTTCTGCCTTTTGTCCACATATATTTAAACTGTGTCCCATTTAAACTAAGCTGTTTTTTAAAATCTCTATTTTGGCCATATATATTTTCTGTACATTCACGCTTTTATTTTGAAAACATCATTTGTGTTGGTGAAGGAGGAAGTGCTGTGATATTTAAACATCCGGGTCAATAAAGTTTATGATTTTGTCAATAAATAAATGGCTTTGTAAAGTTCAGGTAGATTAGTTTTTACAGTCAAATTATCCATTTTACTTCACATGATGATTTAATTCAGGATTTTCAGCCCTCAACTAAACAAAGGTAAGGTAAAAGGTACACTATATTGCCAAAAGTATTCGCTCATCTGCCTTGACTTGCATATGAATGTAAGTGACATGCCGTTCTTAATCCATAAGGTTTAATATGAGGTCGGTCCATCCTTATATAACTTTAACAGCTATAGTATAACAGCTTCAACTTTTCTGTGAAGGCTGTCCACAAGGTTTAGGAGTGTGTTTATGGGAATTTTTGACCACATTTCCAGAAGCGCATTTGTGAGGTCACACACTGATGTTGGACGAGAAGGCCTGGCTCTCATTCTCTGCTCTAATTCATCCCAAAGGTGTTCTATTGGGTTGAGGTCAGGACTCTGTGTAGCCAGTCAAGTTCATCCACATCAAACTCTCTCATCCATGTCTATGGACCTTGCTTGTCATGTTGGAAGAGGAAGGGGCCATCTCCAAACTGTTCTCACAAAGTTGGGAGCATGGAATTGTCCAAAATCTCTTGGTATGCTGAAGCATTCAGAGTTCCTTTCACTGTAACTAAGGGGCCAAGCCCAGCTCCTGAAAAACAACCCCACACCATAATCCCCCCTCCACCAAACTTTACACTTGGCACAATCCAGTCAGACAAGTACCGTTCCCCTGGCAACTGCCAAACCCAGACTTGTCCATCAGATTGCCAGATGGAGAAGCGCGTGTCGTCACTGCAGAGAATGCGTCACCACTGCTCTAGAGTCCAGTGGCGGCGTAGTTTACACCACTGCATCTGACACTTTGCATTGCACTTGGTGATGTTTGGCTTGGATGCAGCTGCTCGGCCATAGAAACCCATTCCATGAAGCTCTCTACACACTGTTCTTGAGCTAATCTGAAGGCCACATGAAGTTTGGAGGTCTGTAGTGATTGACTCTGCAGAAAGTTGGCAACCTCTGCACGCTATGAGCCTCAGCATCCACTGACTCCGCCCCATCAGTTTACGTGGCCACCACTTCAAGGCTGAGTTGCTGTCGTTCCCAATCGCTTCCCCTTTGTTATAATACCACTGACAGTTGACTGTGGAATATTTAGAAGTGAGGAAATTTCACGACTGGACTTGTGGCACAGGTGGCGTCCTATCACAGTATCACGCTGGAATTCACTGAGCTCCTGAGAGCGACCCAGACCTGTAAATGTCTCCACGGTCTGTGAAGAGGCCCTTGCAAAAAGATACGTTTAATGGAATACTGTGTTTAATGCATTTTTAATATATACAATATTCCTGCAACACTGACTTGACTGGTGTTTATTTTTATGCGCTCGTTTTATTATATTTCATTCATAAATCTGTAAAATGCCACACTTTCCTCTGCCCGTCTCTCTAAATGTCACTGTGTTCTTTTAAACATTGATGGACATCAGCGGAGCGCGTTTGGCCCGTTTGAAGTCTGGCCTCCTCGTGCGTCATGCGTAAAGGCGCACGGCTATCACCTAAACGGATCAGCTCATAACCGCGCTCCACGGACACCACAGACGAAGCGAGCGGAGCCAGGCTGCTTTCATTTCCGGCTGACAGGAAATTGGAGGCCACGTTTGGCGCTGATAATGCGGGCTCGAGGCGGGAGAGCTATCGGCAGAGGATCGTCCAGGTTTAATAAAGCCACCGCCACCTGTCCGTCACCGGGAAGGGAAGGAAGCGTGACGTGAGACGCTGAGTTTGGACAGCGAGGAGGGACAAAATGGAGGAGAAAAGGCTGTGAAAAGATAAAGATATGAGCCCCATTCATAAAAAAACAGGATACATACAAAACCTTTCAGATAAACATACATTTGATTTCACAGAAAAAGTTTTAGTTACTCCTCCTGCTGTGAGCAAGTCTATAAGTGACAAAAGCTTTATGTTGAAATTTATGAAATGATTTGAACATAGTGTTTCTCGCACCACTCCTTCAAATATGATTTAGTTTGTCTCATTTTTGTGTATATGCCTTCCAGATTTTGTGCACTATTTAATGTTTTGTCCTTCCAGTTACATTCACTTCAAATCATAATTGAGATGTTACGTCCGACAGTTTTAAATTAGAAAAAAAAAAATTCAAATACTTTTTTACTCTTACTTGAGTAATTTCTTGGACCAATTTCTTGTACTTCTGCTTGAGTAATATTATTTTTGAAGTTATGTTACTCTTGAGTACATTTTTCGGCTTCTCTACCACTTCTGAAAATAACTATTGCCACAAGTTAAGTCTATATATAATTTTAAATATAAACAAGAAAATCGTGTAGAAATGTTAAAGTTACCAGCAGCCCCATCATAACATTACATTATACTTTTTACTACTCTGAATGAAAAAAAGTTTAATGTGTAGCGTTTAAAATATACTGTGAGTAATGTATAGAGGGATTTTTTTTTATTATTTAAGAAATTAGGAGTTAGATGGAGCTCTGAATCCTCAAGTTTTTATCAAATCAAGTCTCAAGCCATCAAGATAATCTCTTTTTTGCAAGCTAATCATTTAATCTTCTGTATTTTCAAGTTTTCTTTTTTTTTTTTTTTAAATATAATGTCATTATAGTCTTGACTTACCATAGCTTCCTCTGTCAACTTTTGGAAAATTGAATGGGACAGTTTGCTTTAATTAATCATTACATATATTTAGCTCTGTCTTTCTCATTCTCTCTCCGCCTCCCTCTCCCTCTTTTTCTTTTATATCTATGTTTATCCCTCTCTCTTTACGCCCCCTCTCTTTTCTCTCTTCCTCGCTCTCTCTCAGATATAAGCTCACTTCTGCTCTCTCTCTCCCTCTGCTACACCTGGTCCACCTCCACCCCTCTCCTCCACTCCTCCATCCCCAGGATATTGAGTCACCATCTCTGGGTCTGCCGCTGCGTGTGTCCCCGTCTCCTCCTCCTCTCTCTCCCCAGGACCAAGTCACCAGGTTGCCAAGTACGCATCTTTATAGCAATTTTGGGCTTCAACTCGTGCAAATTGTGAGAGTCGCAGGGTTTCTTTGGGCTTGTTCCACTTTCACTTTATAAAGAGGTAATTTTTATCCTTTTTTACATTCAATATCATGTTAGTAATAACCATATGTAGTCTATGGTAATGACTAAAATACAAGCTGTTAATGTTAAAAGCTGTTATTGATGTTAAATATGCTATTAAAAATATGCGCATCTACATTTCAAATTTGATTTCAACACTAAGGAACAGACTTGATACTGGATTTCGATACCACGATATATAATAATACAACTTTCAACTAAATCATAGTACTTTCTTTTATATTCCCATGTGTCCTTATATGTGTGTACTTCCTCAGTGGTCCTGTAGGTTCCACAGTGGTCCAGGGGTGTATACTAGTCTATGTGCTCTTATATTTGTTCTGATTCAGCTCAAGATCATTCTAAAGTTATTCAGGAAAGGTTCATTTCTATCCTGTTAATGTGACTTTTTAGTATACCTGCTCAAATGAGTATCTAGTTTCGATATTAGTTTTAGTAACTATCTGATTTTTGATACTTTTGACAGCCCTACGTGCATTTCATTTCTGCTTTTTCCGCTATGACAAATGTTTAACTATTTGCTTGTATTTTGTGGTTGCTTGTTGTTTTCTGAAAATCTGACAACTCTGTTTGCTCCTCCTCTTTCCTCAGGATCAAGTCATCTTCCCTGGGTCTACCCCCTCTGCTCCTCCTCTGTCTCCTCAGGATCGAGCCTCTGTCCCCGGGTTATCTCTGTCTGTGCCCCCTCTGCGGTCTAACCCTGGAGCCCTGGTACACTTACACCCACTGGTACCCCATGGCGTCGTCCCATGTGAGGAAGGACCCCCCAGACCCGGTGCCCAGGATGCAGCCCGCCATGATGCTCTTCTCATCCAAGTACTGGGCACGCCGCGGCATGTCTCTGGACTCAGGCATGTTCCAACAGCAGAGCCAGCCCCAGAGGCACACCGGGGGTCAGATGGTGAGTCCAGCTGGTTTAGTCCTGGTTTAGTCCTGGTTTAGTCCTGGTTTAGTCTTATATAACTTTTCCAGACACTCAAACCTGTTTAAATAAACCCTATTTATGCATTATTTTGCATTTTTCATCCAGTCTTCATTCTTTGTTGTACATTACTTCTGTAGCCACAGCAGTGACTGCCAGTCTGCACTTTCTGACCATCATTAATCACTTCCTCACACAACACATTCACATCACACATACATAAGCAAGGTGGGTGAAGTGTCTTGCCCAAGGACACAGCATCTCTAAATGTGTTAGTGCTCCATGGGTGCACATTGGCAGCCATGCCTTTTATTCAGCTGTCGCTGCAGAGGTGGCTCTCTTTGCTAGAGAGTTGCTAGTTGCTTGATTTTTGAAGGGGACGTATCAGATTTTGTGTAATAAATAAAATGCAGGTATATTGTAGAAGCAGCTCTTGGGTCAAAATAAGTAAATAACCATGTACTGCCTGCATGCAATTATAAACCATTTTATTATTGAAAGTTGTTTAAAAACTCATGGTTGTGAATAATTGAGATGCCAGAAAACCATCTCATTTAGTTTGCCCCAGGGAAGCTGTAGCTGCAGTGACTAAGGACCTGTGTTATGCTCTGACTGATTGACAGACAGATTTAACCAATCACAGTGAAGCGTGGACTCTCAGATAACTTTAGTTACTTATTAGATGCAATATAAAAAATACTGTTACTATTGTATACATATGGTGTGACAAATAAACAGTGGTCCGTGCAGCACCTGGCGCACACAGAGCATCTGTGAGCACCTGTCAGCTCTGGTCGGCACCTGTCGGCACGTCTCTGTTTTAATAACGTCTATTTGCTCCAGTCAAACGTTTACTGTGGTCTCCAGGGCTGCTACCACAACCCAACCTGCAATATAACTGAGACACTACACTGTCAACGCCTCTTTAGTCACTCATTATGGACATGGAGGAGACCAAAACTGTAAAAGATCTCATTTAAAGGTCCTGTATTACACAAAATTGACTCTTGAACCTTAAGCCATGTTAGGATGTTGTTACCTTCTCAAAAACATGCCTGGAGTTTGAGTAATTCTACATCACCTGCTTGACACTTTAATGCCATACTGTGGAACATTGCAGGCGATGCTTACATTTAAAGGTGGTGTACCTTATTTAAAACGTGAAAAAAAGAACTAGTTCATTTTAAATGGTTTGCACTGGTCCAAAGTTATTTTATGCATTCAGAGCATTCAAATTATTCACTGCGATGAGTTTATAAGCACTTTTCATAACTTTCAGGGACCAGAGCAGACTTTTTCTGTCATGGTAATGCCAATAACAACTATTATGCTAACATACACTTCCTGATTATTGACGATTAGATGCAGACAGTACAGAGCAGACTTATTTTGACCTCGAGCTGCTTATACTGCAGTATGTCTGTACCGGGGGAAGACACATTTTGCTCAAACACAGGGGAAAAAAGCAATTACAGAACAAGGTTATACAAACTTTTTTTGTTTAAATTACATTTTTTCAATTGCTTTGACACACTTCTCTATTGAAAATTGACATTTGCAAAACAACTCACACAGAATTCCAAAATTTTATCTCAGCAAAACTGTCAGAACTCTCAGACTGTGGTTCTTGTGCTTTTCTGTTCTATTTCATTTTTCGATTGTATCTATTGAAAATTGACATTTGCAAAACAAAATCCTAAACTGAATTTTAGTTTAATTAACATTTCCAATTGTAGCGTATATTTTGCAGTATTTGATCAAAAATGTTTATGCAGAAGAAAATCAACACTACTTTTGTACTGCAATATGTAATGTGTTCTTGAAAATCAAATAAGGACCTGAAAATACAAGTACTCAGTGTCTGTACTCGGTGTCTGTACTCTGTCTGTACTCAGACCCTTCACCCTGTTTGACCCACATCTGAAATCCTGTCCTGTTATATTTTTTGTGCACCGCTCTGAAATTTGGATTTCCTGTTGTGTTTGAGTTTCTATATTTTAAGTGACAGAGTTTGGACCACAGTCATTTACCTCTTGAGAACAGGTCTGTAGTGTTGAAAAACCAAGCTGAATTCACTGATCATGTGTGTTTGTGAATGAGAGCTGTGCCAAGTGTCCTGAGAAAGAGTCTAAGAATTATATGAACACATGAGAAATGTTCCAAATGATGTGACCATCTGTGCTCCTGTTCAGATGTGATGTTTGAATCAAAAGATCCAAACCAAGTTTCAAAAATGTGCTATAACGACTGAAAGCTCTGTCTCCTCTGTGGGTGGGACTTCCTCACGCAGTTCCTGCACAATCAAGGAGAGGAATCAAGGAGAAGGATACAAGAAAATCTATCCATCTATTCATCTATCCATCCATCTATCCATCTATCTACCATTATCCCTCTTCCTGTGTCTGTGTGTTTCAGTCTCGGCGGCCATCTTTCTGCCCCATAAATGAGAAGCAGGAGAAGCAGAGTGAAGACTCTGGGCGCACAGCGGTGGTGTTTTCTCTGAAGAACGAGGTGGGAGGGCTGGTCCGAGCGCTGCGAGTATTTCAGGTAAAAGATCATAAAACTAAAACACATTTACACTTGCATTCTGACCTGAGAATATACCTGCCATTTATCAGAACAGGGTCATGTGTGAACGATGCCAAAACAGATTTTTCCTGCATTTTTTGTCTGCTAATTAACAGAGTAGATTACTGGGAATGTGCAGGGAAGGTGTATGTGTGAAGAAAGCCAGGAAAATGTCAGTATAACCAGTTGGTTTCCTCGGCTACATGCTTGGTTTCCTGGTTAAGAGATTGGTTTCCTGGTTACAAGATTGGTTATGTGGTTACATTCTCAGCATAAATGCCAGGTTAATGCTGAGTTCACATCTCTAGTTGGATGTTTCTTCATTTTGAGCTTAAAACTCGTTGACTCCTCTCCCTCTCTCTCTTCCTTACCTCCTCTCTTTCTTCCTCTCTCCTCTCAGGAGCGCAGAGTGAACCTAAACCACATAGAGTCTCGTGTGTCGAAGCGGGTCTTAAATGAAGTGGAGATCTTTGCCGACTGCAGCTGCTCCAAGAAAGAATTCAATGAACTTCTGCAGAACCTGAAGGACCACGTCAACATTATATCTTATAATACTCCCATAAATGCATGGTCCGCAGAGGCAGGTACGAATACTGCTACTGCTACACTACAACTATTACTACTACTGTTGTCCCATCAAGCATAGAATCCCAATGTGTGTTTGTTTGTAGATGACGAGGATGTTCCCTGGTTCCCGATGAAGATCTCAGAACTGGACCAATGTTCTCACAGAGTCCTGATGTACGGCTCTGAGCTGGACGCTGACCATCCAGTGAGTTTAACTATGGTTAGAGCTGGTTTAGTTCTGTGTTAGACCTGGTTTAGACCTGGTCTAGTCCTCATTTATACCTGGTTTAGGCTTTGGATAATCTTGGTTTATAAGACGCGAGTTAGTCCTAGATTTGGTTCTGGTGTAGACCTGATTTGTCCTGATTTAGACCTGCTTTATTCCTGGTGTAGACCTGGTTTATTCATGGATTAGAACAAGATTATTCTGTTAGATGACATATATACAAAATGACTGCAACCTTAGCGATTTGCACAAACTGAAAGTGTGATCTTGATTTGATTTTGATATTGTGCAGCCCTAATCCTGCATAGATCTGGCTCTGGGTTAGTCCTGGTGTAGACTTGGTTTAGTTCTGGTGTAGATCCAGTTTAGACTTGAAAGATTTTGTCCTATTTTAGGGCTTCAAGGACAACATTTATCGCCAGAGAAGGAAGTACTTTGTGGAAGTCGCCATGAACTACAAATTGTGAGTATGATCAGGAATCTAGACCTGGTTCAGGTGGGGTTTAGTCAAGTTTTAATCCAGCCATAATCCCTTTGTCCCTTTCTGTTTAAAATCTATATTAAGGTTCTACTTGATGTGACAAGTAAAAGATTTGAGCATTTCTTCTCCCATTTGTCCAATCCATAAAATGTAAACTATTATTATTTATTTCATTTTAAAGGGGACTTTTATAAGCTCATGTCCAAACACTACACTGTACTGATTATCCATTCACCTCACACTAGATAGTGGTAAGTTACTCGTGTAGCCACAGACTGCACAGACTGACTGAAGTGAGACTGCCAATCTGCACCATCGGCTGTTTTAGTTTTAGTCCTGGTTTAGACCTGATTTAGTCCAGGTTTAGTCATGACTTAGTCCTGGTTTAGTCCTGATTTAGTCCAGGTTTAGTCATGACTTAGTCCTGGTTTAGTCCTGATTTAGTCCTCTCTTGTCTCCTTTCTCCAGTGGGCTGCCAATCCCGCGTATCGAGTACACAGAGGAGGAGGTGAGGACTTGGGGAGTGGTCTTCAGGGAGCTGTCTAAACTGTACCCCACTCACGCCTGTCGCGAGTACCTGAAGAACTGGCCCCTCCTGACCAAGCACTGTGGTTATAGAGAAGACAACATACCCCAGCTACAGGATGTCTCCACCTTCCTCAGAGGTGCAGCCTCCACCCCACACACACACTTCAGATGGGTCAATGTTGTTATCTTGCATTTATTAAAATAATTGAGTAGTCTGCGCTCTTACTGTTTTAAATAACGATCACAACTGAACGATCATACCCAAACCATCACGACTGAACCTGCCAGGAGGAGTGGTTGGGTAGTAGTGTAAAACAAAGTAAAGCTTATTGCCTGTTAAGTCTACAGTCAAATCTTCTGCTTCTGGAGTCCTAATTGAGGTTTAGTTTCCCCACTAATTTGTGTCAGAGCTCCAATATTCTTCTTGAAAGCTGTGAAACCTCCAGAATTCACTCAGAGCAGCAGAGGCTGCACTAGCACTGATTCATGATCGGCTGCAGGTGGTGGGGTTTAGGTAGTGACCAGTCAGATCAGTGAGAAGCATTTTAGGTTTAAACCAACTGGATTTCAGCATTGAAATTGACAACCTAAATGAGAAACTCATGTGAAGCTCATTCTGCTTTCTAACTGGATAATAACAAAACACAAAATTATAAAAAAAACTATTTGGACATCATGTCAAATGTTTTTGTAACTAAGAATAAATCAGCATTACAATTGTTATCAGCAAAAGCTATATTTGTATATTTGTTAGATCATGTTTATGGAATTTAAAATCAACCATCATGGAGATGGTTAATATTAATGCCATATCTTTGTCAGAAAAATCCCTTGTTGTGTCCTGCACATTTAGTTTGTCTTCCATTGCTCCCTGAAACTCCCCTGTGTTTTTAAAGCCCACACATTTTATACTGAATTTTTAAAGACAGTCACTGAAATTGCTTTGGTGAACTGGCTAATTGAAGTAATTCACAGTTTAATTTTGTTCTTGCAGAGTTTTACATGTTCTTACTCTGAAATCTTGTATCTTTATGTTCAGAGCGCTCAGGTTTCACTGTTCGTCCGGTGGCGGGGTACCTCTCTCCCAGGGACTTTCTAGCTGGTTTGGCCTATCGTGTGTTTAACTGCACTCAGTACATCCGCCACAGCACCGACCCTCTGTATACACCTGAACCGTGAGTATATACAACCCATACAACCATATGCCCCCCTACATACAACCAAACCCTCCTACATACAACTAGACTCTCTACATACAACCAGACCCACTCTACACCCCAGAGCTGTGAGTACAACCGGACCCCCAAGTGCACCCTCAGACCATGAGTACATACAACCAGACCCTGCTACATATTACAGGACCCCCCACTGTACCCCCCTGTATCAACCTGTACACCCCCGAATTTAGTACAGGCACACCCTTCTATACCCCTTAACTCTAAGTACAGTCTAATCTCCTTCATACAACCGGACCCTCAAACACACAGCCAAACTAAGCGTACATCCAAAAATGTTGAAACCAGTTACAAATACCGAACATCTGACAACATAACTGAATAAATCTGTTCTAGTCAAATCAAAACAAGATGAATAGTTAATAGTGAATAAAGCTGGTCTGACCTGCAGTACTGCTCTTCTCCACAGGGACACGTGTCATGAGCTGCTGGGGCACGTTCCACTTCTCGCTGATCCAAAGTTTGCTCAGTTTTCCCAAGAAATCGGTTTGGCCTCGTTAGGAGCCTCGGACGAAGATGTGCAGAAACTCGCCACTGTACTATCTGCTAATACTATTCATGTTACCACAACTACAGTTACTACTACTACTACTACTACTACTACTATTATTACTAACCTCCTGTGTTGTTTTCAGTGCTACTTCTTCACTATCGAGTTTGGTTTGTGCAAACAGGACGGGCAGCTCCGAGCATACGGAGCAGGTCTGCTGTCCTCTATCGGAGAGCTACAGGTAAACAAACATGACTACTACTACAAACCCTCCTACTACTACTACTACTACTACTACTACTACTACTGCAAAGAGTAAGTATTGTTGAAGTGAGTTATTTAAAGTATGTTGGTGTTATAGAGTGTTCATGAGTCCAACAACAGAGGGGAAGGAACTGTCTTCTAATCATCTCCATTGTTCCATTGGTGTGGTGGCTGGAGGTGCAGCAGATGGTGTGCAGGGGGAAAAGCAGGGGGGAAGTACACAGCCCTGTGGTTATCCTGTGCCAATAGGGGTGACCGTAGCTGTTGTGTGTCCACTAATCTGAAGGTTGGCGATTTGAATCACACTTGTCACATAATCATCACTGGTTGAGCGGTTAGTTGGAGGGAGTAATTGTTGGACATGAGCATCCTTGGGCTAGGTCCTGATCACTGAAGACCACCAAACCTTATGGGGCACACACCTGCTCTAGGATACACTTTGCTAACTGTTCTTGTATCTTTTTTCCCCCAGCATGCCTTGTGTTCCTGACTTTTCCTGTTTTTGTTCCCAGCATGCCCTGTCGGAGAAGGCCTGTGTGAAGACCTTTGACCCAAAGACCACGTGTTACCAGGAATGCATCATCACCTCGTTTCAGGAAGTTTACTTTGTGTCTGAGAGCTTTGAGGAGGCAAAGGAGAAGATGAGGTACAAATGTCTGTGCGCATTGGTGTATGAATGTGTGTGTGAATGGGTGGCGTTAACAAAAACAGTGTAGGGTGCCTCACTCACTGTTCTGTCTGTTGTTTTCAGGGAGTTTGCAAAGACGATCAAGCGTCCCTTCTCTGTGTACTATAACCCATACACTCAGAGCGTAGACCTGCTCAAAGACACAGGGAGCATCGAGAACGTGGTGCAGGATCTACGCAGCGACTTAACCACAGTCTGTGACGCTCTGGGCAAGATGAACACCTACATGGGAATATAACCCACAGCCTCACACAACCCGCAACCCAAAACATCCTAATGAAACCTACAAAGGAATCCAACCTGCAACCCAGCACAACTCACAACCCACAACAGCCCTGCTAATGATGATTTAACTCACAACCTCACACATTCCTGCTGCTAATGAGACATTTGAAAAGGCTCTGCTCCTCTGTATGACCAGCAGAGGGAGACACACAGCTTCCTTAGTAATTCTTAAAAGTGCACTATAGCTGACTTTTCTGGTGGAGAGTCCCCCACCTGCTTGTCTCCATGGAGATGTTATTGCTTTGCCTGGAATGTTCCATAGTATAGTGGGCGTCAGTGGCTCAGCTAGTAAGAGCGTTTGTCCACTGATCAGAAGGTTGGCGGTGCAATTCCAGCTTCCACAGATGAATGCTGTCATTGTGTCTTTGGGCAAGACACTTAACCTACCTTGCCCCTAGTCTCTGCGTACACTGGTGTGTGAACGTGTGTGAATGGGTGAGTGGTTCCTTGTAAAAAAATTGACCATTTACCATAGTATGGCTTTAAAGGTTGTATAGAGGATTTTCCAAGGAAGGAGAAATCCAGCGCCTGTTTGTCCTTTTTCAAATGTTGTGCATGCGTGAAACCCCCCTCTCCCCCACAGCTCCCTAAGTAGAAACGCCTCCTCCTTACGCTTACGCTGCTTGTTTACAGCCGGTGCACATTCAGAATCACTGTGGCTGTAATTATAGTGTACGTTTTCAAATGATAAGCAGAAGTTTCCTGTCCAGAAGTAATTTAGTGACCAACGCGTCAGTCTTTAGACCCTCTGTTTCAGTGCTGCCATCGCTGGAAGGAATCTCCGAGAATCACCTTAGTTTATCTTCGCTCCTTTTCCCCTTCTCTTCTTTCAGCGACCTCAAAAAATGACTTTCTTTTGCGGCTAACTGGTAGTGGATTCTTGTTTGCCACCACAACACACTTTGTGCTAACCGTGAGGAAGCTACAGTTAGAAAAAGCCGTTAAGAACCACTGCGTTGGTTGAGTAAACAGCGTCTTGTGTATGTGGCATGCGTGAGAGGCGAACGTAAACCACGTAATCCCAGCGCCGGCAAGTCAGTTACGCTAGAAGTGTAGGGAGTTTGATTGACAACCTAACAGTCAATAGATAACGAGGTAGACTCGTTATCTATTGACTAATGTTTATCTGGCCCCACCACGTCCACAGTTGATGGATTTTCATCTTTTTTTTTTTGGGTCATCATAAGGCTGCTGCATCTCTATATTGACAATTTGAAAAAAAAACAAACAAAAAAAAAACAAAAAAATCCTCCATACAACCTTTAAGCTGCAAACAATCCACAATGCTGCTCTGTGACTGGTCCAATCTCACAACAGCGGGAGCCAGGCCAGATGGATTGTTATGAGTAGTATCTAATAGTTAAGTCCAAAAACTGCTCAGACATACAATTTATCTGAACTTTAAACTAATTCAAGAATCCCATGTATTTCAGAACATGTTTGTAGAGGTCTAATCTACAGGGTTAGAAGCTTTTACAAAAAATAAGACATATATTTGTTCCAAAATAATCACATTGAGAAAAAAAAATCAACTTTCTTTGACCCCAAACCCACACTGTCAATATGTAATAAAGATTAAACAACAAACATATTTATTTTTTAATGCTGGGACTGTGATGTAATCCATGTTTGGTTAATGTGTGTCAGTCCAGTGAAGTTCTTAAAATTGTGATCTTTTTGAATGTTTCATGCGGTGTCTTGTTCAGTTGGAGAGCGCATGAAATTTACATTGGCTTTAAGAAAACAGACGAGAGAGAGACAGAGGACTGAAGTACTGACTGACATAAAAACTCAAACTCACAAAAAGTACACTCCAACTATTCCAAATTACCCAAACATTTTTTTTGTCTAGATGTTAGATTTAGACCTCTCACAATAAAGCATTTTGAACTACAATATATTGCAACAGAAATAATTTCATTTACTTTGCCAATGACAATTTAAATTAGACTAATTATTTTATTTTGAGTTTAAAGGTCCATATTACGCAATTTTCTGATCTGTTCTAATGTTTCCTCATCACAAACAGACCTGGAGTTGTGTTTTGTTTCATTCACGTTTCACACACACATGCTGCAGTAAGTCGAGATAATTCCCATGACAGGAATAGTTAGATTTCTAGTTAGATATTATCTGTTTATTTATGTTTATTTGTTTTTATTGTAGGCTACTGAAAATATTTAATTTAAAGAAGCACCATGTAACTTTTCTACAGGATGGTCAGCCACCTGCTTCCTCTATGTTATTACTTTGCCTGGAATGTTCCACAGTACGGCATTGGAGTGATCCTAGGAGTGAGTTCACATGTATGACGTCAGTTGAAGTCCACTTTCTCTGGTAAACGCAGTGGGTTACATATTTATTCTGTACAGTGCAGACAAAACTCTATAAAAATATGAAGTGTGTAACATATGTAATAAAGTCTTTTTTGTTGTCTGGTGTGCTGCAAATGGGTCTGTGCATTAGTCATTTGTCCAACACCTCATTTTACTATTTTACTGATGATATTAGTGAAATACAGCTTTAATATCTTGACTTTAAAGACAGGTTAGACTGATTTTACAAAGCATTAATATATTTTAAGGTCCTACTAAAAGTCTGGCCTAATTTTTTGTTGGCTGGTATTAAATTCTAGTGAAGTTTAGATATTTTTTCCTGGTTGGACGCAAGCAGCAGATGTGACATACGTAGAGGTGGTTTGATAACTGTTACCTACACAATAGTTACGATTAGACTAATAAAAATAAATGACAACACCTTTATTTTGTTTAAATATAGCTTTAATGGTTAAAAATCTGCCTTTGTGCGTAAATTGTTTTCTGTGCTGATAACATAGGTAGAGTGATTCTGTTTTAGGACTCAGCGCTCCTTATATTTTTGTACTTTTCTTCTCAACTTTTTTTTCTCCACAAACTGCCACTTAACTGATATAAAACTGTGATAAATATTTCCCACAGGTACTATTCTGCCAATGCACATACATATGCATTACACAGACCTACTCTGCAAAATGGACTTTTCAGAGCTTTTAACCATGTTATAGCTGTTTTTCTTCTCATTGATCCTTTGAAGTTGTATATTTAGAGTCATTCATGCATGTTTGAGTCATTTTTATTCTCCTGTATTCAAGATGTCATTGCTCCGGATCTACCCCCATTTTCACCACCACCGGTTCACACCCACTGTGACGTTCTTACTTCCTTCTCTGATTTTATTTTCTTAATCTGTCATACGTGTAGGATTTGTCAGCATTGGAAAGTCATTTTGGTACTAATGAAAAAAATCTGCTGCTCACTAGTGTGATGGACAGCTATCCATGGAAGCTGCTGACAGAATGCGGCGCTTTGTTGTGATGATGTTTACAGCAACATCAGCTCCCATTATTAAGTCGTTTTAAATGAATATTACGATTTAAAATGTAAAAATGTATCCACTGGTGTCATAGATTATAACTATATATGTCTACTTTCCTTCATCTGAAGTACATGTAGTCCTTGTAATGGACTTTGCCGAAGCCCGTGTATTTGAATGGCAGCATCAGTCACAGTGATGAGGGGCTGTGGTCTGTGGGTCTAAGGCTGAATTTGCATCTTGAGTTTTTCAAAGATGCAAAAAAAACATTTTAATGAAAAAACAGGCAAATGTTATCCTGTAAATGCAAACTACAGGGTCAGGCACGCCATTGCTGAGTCCCGGGTCCTGGTTAAGTTCTAGTTTAGTATAAAGATTTGTTCAAGTCCTGGTTTAAAGTTTGGATCTGATACAGACCTGGTTTAAGTCCACGCCTTAGTCCTAGTTTAGTCCTGGGTTAGATCTGATTTTTTTTGCTTTAGTGCTTTGGTGCGTTCACACTTCACAATCACAGTTCACAATCACCGCATCAAGATTGAGACTAAACTAGGACTGAACCTGGAATTAAACCAGGACTGTCCCTGGACTAAAAAGACAGGACTAAAACAGGATCAAATCAAATCTACATTACGTATTTTCTGATCTATGTTATAATGTTTCCTCATCAAAACATACCTGCAGTTTTGTTTTGTGTTTAACACACAAATCCTGCATATTTAGGCTGTGCTCTTCTCTCAAACACATAACGCTCTGCTCCACCTTGTGATGTCACGTGGTAATACAAGAAGTGCTCCATTGTGTATCTAAAACCATACACCTTTGCTAGAATCATTGGAATAATTTCAGCCCTAGAATTGCTCTGCTGGAGATCAAAGATAGCTGTTGACCTGAAAACACTTCATGACATCACAATTTGGAACAGATCAGACTAATAATGCAGAATTACTCAAACATATGTGAATGAAACAAAACACATTATATCACATGATATCATGGCTTAAAGCTCACAAAGTCCATTTTGTGTAATATAAACTGGGCCCAAACAAGTGTGAATGCACACGTCTGTGTGCTCCTTTAGTTCTTGTTTATTCCTGGTTTAGTTCAAATTGTGGTTTAAGCTCGATTTCATGTAAAAAACAAACACAAAAATTGAAACTTAAACAAATCTCCTTCACGTCAATGCAAATGTGAGGAGTTTAAAGAGAGGAGAGGAGGGTCTGCAGAGGCTTCGGACCAGTGAGAAAAACGACGACTCTCACCAACCACACAGGTGACTTTACTTTTATTTCACTTTTTAAATGTTAAATACAATCAGTGTTTCTGTACTATCTGTGCTAGAGTGCAAGACTTGTGGTACAGACACCACTAGATAGGGGGAAAGACCTAGGGGGTACCATCTTGTCTATGTTTTTAAGAATGTTATTTGGATGCCCCATTCTAGTCTAACTGTTGTAAATGTGAGACATGCTTCAAAATAATAAAGACACTAACTAGGTTGTGTGATGTGCAAAGTTAGGCCTGTCACAGTAATTGCTTTATCGACTTATTGTGGGGTCAGTATTTATTGTGGGTACTTTCTGAGTATTTGTCTGTGCTATGATAAGATTTTAGCTGCAGAGGGTCGAATAATTAACTTCCATTGGTCATTATAAATACATTCTAGCTTTTTAACAATATTAAACATTTAGAAGAGTGTTAAGTGGGCTTATCAGGCTTTAGGATTATTGTGTCAGTGGCAAGTTAGTTTCAATATTATTGTTTATCATCTGTATCGCACTTCAAAATGTGTTATTGTGGCAGGCCTATGTAAAGTGTACAAAGACGTTTTCTTTGGGAGAGTTGGTGTCACGTTTAGAGCAGAGGGAAGACCCAAAATGCAGGACTGCATTTGCGAAGTTGTTTTATATAACAAAGAATGACCACAAAAATCCAAACAGATGTGACACTGATAATGAACCAACAAAGGGCAGAGGAGAACACAGACTGAGACACGGCTGGAGAAATAACAAAATAAAACCAGGTCAAGAATAATAAGATAATTCAATGAAAATAAACATGACAGTTGGAGTAGTTAGTACACGACTGATCATCAAAAGTCTCAGGGGCTCCTGGTTTAATCCTGGTTTGGAACATTTGTATAGACCTGTTGTGGTCTTGGTTTAGTTTAACTGTAGTCTAAGTTTAGTTCTGTTGTAGTCCTGGTTTAGTTCAGGATTGAGCTGTGAAGTTTCATAGTTCACATAGTTCAGACCAAAAGGCTCTTGAAAAAGAGAGAGAGATTTTTAATCTCAATCTTTTCCTGGTTAAATAACTAATAATGTCTGATGTCAAATCTGGCCAAACCTCCTTGTCAAATCCTGATCTCATCAAATCTCAGAAGCTGAGCAGAGCCGGGCCTGGTTAGTACTTGGATGGGAGACCACTAAGAATAGCAGGGGCCACAGTGGAGCGCCAGTGGCAAAAACGGTCGCTGTGTCCTTCAACCACATTGCCTAGTATGAAAATGTGTGCATGAATGTTGGTCAGAGGGGCCAATGGTGCAGATTGGCAGCCTCACTTCTGTCAGTCTGCCCCAGGGCAGCTGTGGCTACAATAGTATCTTATCACCACCAAGTGTGGAGTGAATAAATAATGCACAAAATGAGAAAATGACTGGAAAAGTGCTATGTAAGACTTGTGTGCATTATTATTATGAAGAAATATAACATGTTTGATGGTGTTTTCTGGTTTGTTTTTAGGCTGCAATCTACAATGGGAAACAATAGCACCTCTAGGGCTTTTTCTTCCATCTCCTCTTCTACCTCCTCCTCTTCCTCTCTCTCCTCTTTCCCCTCCTCTTCCTCATCCTCTGCTTTTCTCCCTTTTCCATCGGTGACAAACTCCAGCTCAAACTCCTCTCACACATTTGGACTGTTCTCTCTGTTTGAGTTAACCTGGATAACCGTTAGCATTAGTGACATGATGAGCCACTGCAGTGACATCGAATTGGACGCGTTTCTCTGGCTCGGACTCAAAATCTTCATCCTCATCACGGCTCTGCTCACCAACAGCGCCCTCGTGTGGCTGCTCTTCAAATCTCGACATAACCTTTCCCCATCACAACTGTTAGCTTTCAACATCTCCATCGTCGACATCCTGTACTGCCTGTGTTTGCCAATCGATTTATACGCCATGCTAAACCAAACTTCAGAAACTGTTCATAAAGTTATTGAATCTTTCAGAACTTTAAAGATTTTCGCTTGTCCTTTGTTTTTGACTCTCATGTGTTTAGAACGCTACATCGCTGCCGCATTCCCGATAACGTACATGCGATTAGGAAAATGGAAATATCGCGTAATTCTGTGTGTCATATCGTGGATTTTGATCATTTTTATATCACTTTTGTCTTTCTTTTTCCAAACATTTGCATTTACTTTGTCTTTAGTGGTTATCATAGTTCTGTTGTTTCTGATCATGCTATTGTGTTTGGGCGGGATAGTGTTTGTGCTGTGCCAGAGCGGACCAGGAGATGGCGCTAGCAGCAGCGATTCGCTAAAGAAACGAGCGCTAGTTAACGTCATAATTGTGATTGTGCCGTCAGCCATGGCTTACTTCCCCCTAGTGGTGTTAGTGGGGTACTTGGCGTTCATCATATCTAAAGGTGCACAGGCATATACTCCAGAAGAGTGCACGGTGATGCATTTTCTGTTGGCGTGTCCAAGCATCGGGCTCTACATTGGACCACTGTTTTATCTGTCAAGGATTCGACAAATGACCTGCTGCGAGAAGCAAGTGGAAAATACAACCTCTCCAACTCAAGCGGAGTAAAGCATGTCATTTTAAGTTACACTGTAAATAAAAATTACATAAAAACTGAAAATAGAAATTCATATATTTATTGTTTGTTTAAAGTGAGAGTATGTAATTTTCCGGAGGTGGAAAGTCAACTGCACGAGTCAGTGGAAATAAAACGTTTAAACTATTCTCCATGGAGATATATATGCTCAGAGTAAGAACAGTGCAATAAAAACATATAATATAGCACCTTTTTTCAAGCACCAATATTTTATTTATTTATTTTTTTTGTCTATTTTGGGGAAAAAGGTTTTATACTATGGCTTTAAATCACAGTAAAAATTTGTTAACTATTAAATGCAATGTTTATGTTATATACACAATAACAATATGTAATAATCAAATGTATTTGTTAAAACTACAAAAGAGGCCATTTTCTGTTCATGCCACTAAACCAGTAGAAAATGGCTTCTGGATGGGAACCAAAACAGTGTCCAGGTGACTACCTCTGAAACCTCTACACTGGACCACTCCTGTCTCGATTGTAAAGACTGTAGTTGTTGTCATTTTTTAATGCCAAAAATATGTATAAAACACTTTACAAGTTTATGTTGTAATGATTATTATTTTTTTTTTTTTAATTGTGTTTTAAATCAACTTTGAGACAACTTTTTGTGCCCAGAAATGTACCAAATATAGACAATTATTATTATTATTTAGGGGACTGTGACAGGGATGTCCTTTACCTCCTCACTGTTTAATAAACTCCTCACAGTTATAATCAGATGTAAACCAGGTCCAAACAAATATTTGTATTCTAATGCTCTGGCTGTTTTCTGTGCGCACATGCAAATCACATACAGTATGTTTTCAGTCTATAATAACTATGAAAATGTACTTGTCCATGTGAAAGCAAATAGTACTATTTGGTCTACAGACGGAGACCCTTTGACCACAGAGCAACTGCAATCTAAAGGTAAGGAGTTTATATATATATATATATATATATATATATATATATATATATATATATATATATATATATATATATATATATATATATATAAAAATATGTGTTTCTCACCTTCCACAGTGATTGGTCTCTCTCACCCTCATCAGCTCGGGCCCTCTACCAGAGGCCTGGGAGCTTGAGAGTTCTGCGCAGTATCTTTGCTGTTCCTAGTACTGCACTTTTCTGGACTGAGATGTCTGATGTTTTTCCGGGTATCTGCTTGAGCCACTCTTCCAGTTTGGGGGTTACAGCCCCGAGTGCTCCGATTACCACGGGCACCACTGATGCCTTCACCTTCCAGGCCTTCTCCAGCTCTTCCTTGAGCCCCTGGTATTTCTCCAGTTTCTCGTGTTCCTTTTTCCTGATATTACCATCACTTGGTATTGCAATGTCCACCACCACGGCTTTGTTCTGTTGCTTATCCACCACCACTATGTCTGGTTGGTTCGCCATCACCATTCTGTCAGTCTGTATCTGGAAGTCCCACAGGACCTTGGCACGCTCATTCTCCACAACCTTTGGGGGAGTTTCCCACCTTGACCTTGGGGTCTCCAGCCCGTACTCTGCACAGATGTTTCTGTACACTATGCCCGCCACTTGGTTGTGTCGCTCCATGTATGCTTTCCCTGCCAGCATCTTACACCCTGCAGTTATGTGCTGGACTGTCTCAGGAGCCTCTTTGCACAACCTACACCTTGGGTCTTGTCTGGTGTGGTAGATCTGGGCCTCTATTGCTCGGGTGCTCAAGGCCTGCTCCTGTGCAGCCAGGATGAGGGCCTCTGTGCTGTCCTTCAGACCAGCCCTCTCCAGCCATTGGTAGGATTTCTTGATATCAGCCACTTCAGTTATGTTTCGGTGGTATGCCCCATGTAGGGGCTTGTCCTGCCATGATGGTCCCTCCAGCACCTCTTCCTCTGACCTCCACTGTCTGAGGCATTCCCTGAGCACATCATCTGTTTGGGCCTTATCCTTGATGTACTTATGGATTTTGACTGTTTCATCCTGGACAGTGGTTCCCACACTCACTAGTCCTCGGCCTCCTTCCTTCCGGCTCGCATACAGTCTCAGGGTGCTGGATTTGGGATGGAACCCTCCATGCATGGTCAGGAGCTTTCGTGTCTTAACGTCTGTGGTCTGTATCTCCTCCTTTGGCCAGCTTATGATTCCTGCAGGGTATCTGATCACTGGCAGGGCATAGCTGTTTATTGCCTGTGCCTTATTCTTGCCATTGAGCTGGCTTCTTAGGACTTGCCTTACTCGTTGCAGGTATTTGGCCGTAGCCGCTTTCCTTGTTGCCTCTTCAAGGTTGCCATTTGCTTGTGGGATACCAAGGTACTTGTAACTGTCCTCAATGTCTGCTATTGTTCCCTCTGGGAGTGAGACCCCCTCTGTGTGGACTACCTTCCCTCTCTTTGTCACCATCCTACTACATTTCTCGAGCCCGAATGACATGTATATATATATATATATATGTATATATATATATATATATATATATATGTGTGTGTGTGTGTGTGTGTGTGTGTGTGTGTGTGTGTGTGTGTGTGTGTGTATATATATATATTTATATTTAACCTTTTATTTCTGTTATTACAGTTAATAATAAAACATGCACCAGCGACTACAGGTGGAAATTAGCAGCTAAAATGAATATTGTTAAAATGTAAAATGCAGATTTTTGTTGTAATACAGAGTTCCTGGGTCTATTTGTCACTGATAAAAAAATTATTAGGTTCAACATGATAAATAGCATTATTTATATAGCACTTTTCCACCTTCAAGACACTCAAAGTGCTTTACCACCCACTCACCCATTCACACACCAATGTATGCAAACACTAGAGGCGAGGTGGTTTAAGTGTCTTGCCCAAGGACACAACAACAGTATTCATCTGTGGGAGCCAGAATCGCACCGCCAACCGGTGGGTCAGTGGGCAAACGCTCTTACCAACTGAGCTACTGCCACCAACATTTGTGAATTTACTTCTTTGGATATTTTATATCAAAGTACAAACTGTCTCCTGCCCCCATCTGGGAGAATGACATAATCACATTCTACGATCTGAAAAACACCAATCGGTTTATGCCAATGTACATCACACGTTCATGATTTCATTAAATTCAGTTGCTTTTGTTTGGAGCCATATTGCTTCTATGGAAAGCAGTGAATGTTTAGTCTTTCTACTTTGTCTTTTTATACTGGAAGGTCAAAATAACTTGTCCAGCACTATTACGACACACGAGGAAAGTTGCAGCCATGTTTCAGGTGTTAGAAGATTTCCATTATATTTGAGAATGCTAATCTCAAATGCTAATCATTCATTAGCATTTATTGGATATCACTGCAGAGACGACAAATTAGCATTTGAAAACGCAGCTGTACTTTTGTACAAAGTCATTTGTTATTGTGTACATGTCAGACTACAGCTCACAGTACAGATTAGGACAGTCTGAATATTTGAGCAGTTTATGCATATTTTCTCTGGAGCTGACATTTGTTTACATCTGCTGGTGACAGATAGATCATGTGTCTGGCATGAACCGATTGATACTTTGAAAGTGACATCACATTTGGGGTGTTCTGCATGTGTGTCTATGGTGGAATGTTCATCAGTTAGTTTAAATACACAATGCACACATTAGCAAAGTAGTTTTAAGAGAAAATACAATATGGACTTAAAATATTTTTAGGAGCCTGTGATCAATATGAGCGTTCATGGTCCAGTTTTGGTTTTTCAACAAAACGGTGAGTGTGACTAACTGTTAAATATTATTAAATACAATCCTCTAACAGAAAATAACTTTGTAAAAAAAATTTTTTTTTTCTTTTTAGGTGTCACAATGTCGAACAGCACCAGCTTCCCTACTTTTTATACTACAACCCATAATTACTCCTACCACACCGACAACCACTTCGACTACTGCTACTACCACTTCTTCTAAAGAAAATCTATCAGTCTCATTGACATCTGCAACTCTCTCTCCCACTTATTTTCAGTCAACTCAACCATTCTGAGAAGAATCTGGTCCAGTTTGTACTCCAAACCAACAAATAAAAAAATAACAGGACTTTTATATGAATTCCACCTGGACTTTTTTGCCTAATTAAAACTCCGTAAATCTTAAGTTTAGTGAGATGTCTTTTGTCAAGATCCAACAAATACTCAATTTGCTGTCTATGAGCTCATCCCCAGGGACATCAGCTACACCTTTTCTTATATTTACCTTAAATAGTTCAGGTAGAATTTGAAATCTGACCTTCCTCTGTGTAGAGCTTGTTCCCCCTTAAAATGAGAGTAGATCAGACTACAGAGGCCAAACTACAGAGCCTCAGCTTCATAAAGAGTCCGAAATGGTAAGAGGATTTTTAAAAACTTCACTGTGAGTTAAATGTGCTAAATGTAATCTACCAAAGTGTGAACCATTTAATATTCTATTTGTTTATTTCAAGCAATTACAATATTTGTTAAAGATTTGTGTAAATATTTGGTGTTACTTTTATTTTAAATGCTTTGTAAAGAGTTCTTGACTTGATAAAATGAACAGCCAGGTATATACAGTATTATAATTGTACCTATACCTGGACACATTATCTGCATAATTCAAGATTGGTCTTGAACTTGATCTTCTGTATCAGAACTAGTATATGACCACATGTTAATATTGAAGAAACGACTATTATTTCTTGTAAATTAATTCTTTTGAATATTAAAAAACATACACAAAAGAATGTCCTTGTCCTGTACTGTTTTCTTTTAAGAGGTGTGAGACAGGGCTGTTCTTTAACCCCTTCAGTGTTTAATAAACTCCTCACTGGGGCTACAAGATTCATTTCAATTTGAATGGACACAATTAGCAAATCGCAAAGGCTGCCAGTTTGAAGTACCATAATTTTCTTCACAAACAACAAAATATATGCATAAAACTGCTAACCCTGTAGTTCTGAAATGTGATTCTTGTATTAGTCGGTCAGTTCATATTTCAGTTTTTTTGTCAATTCTTCTGAACAGGCTAAAAATGTGAACTGTGAACAGAATCCATTTATTAAAACATAAATCACAAATTTTATCACTATCCTCAAAGTTATTATGTAAACAAGGTGATGGTTCAAACAAATGACGTCCATATATATATTCAAATGGACTCTTGTTTGCTTTAAGCCATGGTATAATGTTGTTACCTCCTCAAAAAATGCCCATCTTTTGTTTCATTCACACGTGTTTGAGTAACCCTGGATTATTTGTCTGTCATCTCCAAAGCTCAAAATGCTCTGTTCCACCTTGTGATGTCATGTAGTGGTAGTTTTCAAGTTAGGAGCTACCTTTTACCATTTGTTTAGTAGAGATTGGAAATTCTAGGACTGAACTTAATGATTCTAGTGAAGGCGTATAGAGTTTACAAAGACACAGGAGAGCACTTTGTGTATTACCACATGACATCACAAGGTGGAACAGAGTATTTTCTGTTCGAGCGAAGAACTCAACCTAAATATGCAGGGTTTGTGTTAAACATGTGTGAATGAAACAAAATAGAACTCCAGGTATGTTTTTGATGAGGAAACATTATAATTATATATCAAAAACTAGAGCAACACAAACTCTTTAAATATACTGTGTCTTTGTATTCTGATACCCTGTGTTTGTTGACTGTGCACTCATGCAGACAGTCAAATACACATACAGTTGTTTTGTAAATACAAATCTTGATAATAATCCATTCATGCTAATGCAAATCGAAAGTAACATTTTATTTCAATGAGACTTCACGCCAGATTTCCTTATGTGTCTGTGAGCGGCAGAGACCAAAATGAACTACTAGACCAGCAGGTGGCGACTTGTGGTAAACAAGACTGTAGACTGCATCCTATCTCATAAATTAAAACTACAGCAACAACTATTTCTACTACTACTGCTGCTGCTACTAATACTACGACTACTACTGTTACTACTACTACTGCTACTATTACTGCTATTACAAAAACTACTACTACTAAAGCTACTACTTCAAAGTGAAAATTCTCCATCATTTTTGGTGCAGTTTTGAGGAAAGTATCTTTGGATCAATATGAACCCACCTCCTCAGGACACAGCGCCCTTCTCTCTTCTCTCTCCATCATACCCCTCCTTTTTCTCTCTGCTCCCTCTTTCTCTTTCTCTCTATCCTCCTCCTTCTTCCTCTCTCTCCCCATTTCTTCCTCTTTTTTTTTCTTCTCTCCTCTCCTTCTCATGTCCAGGAGGCAAACTACACCCCTCTCTCCCCTCCTCCCTTTCTTTCACCTCCTCTCTTCCTCTCTCTCTTTCTCTTACTTCATTCTTCCTCTCTCTTTTTTCCCTCATCCTCATCCTCACCCTCTCTGTCTCTGTCCTCTCCTTGGTCCTCTCTCCTCTCTCTCTCTCTTCCCTCATCTCTCTTTCCCATACTGTTTCTCTTCTCCACCTCTCCCTTCTTTATCTTCATCCTTTCTTTTGTACCACCCTCTCTCTCTTTCTCCCCCTCTCTCCTCCTTTTTTATACGCTCTCCCCACTGCTCTCCCTTACTCTCTCTCTTTGCCTCCTCTCTCCTCCCCTTCTTTTTTTCTCTCTACCCTTTGCTCTCTCTCTCTTTCATATTCATCCTTCTCATTCTCTATCTCTCTCCCCTCCTCTCTCCATCCTCCCTCTTCTTTTCTCCTCCCTCTTTCACCCTCTCTCTTTCTTTCTCAACCTTTTTTTTCTGTCTACCTTCTTTCTCTCCAACCCTCTCTTTTCTCCCTTCACTTTCTGTCTCTCTCTTTCTGCCTCCTTCCTCCCCCAATCTCACTCTCACTCTCTCCACCCTCTTTCTGTTCCCTCTCCTCCCTTCCTCCTTGTCGCTACTCTCCTTTTTCTTCTCTCTCCTCTCTCTCCTCTCCTCTTTCTGTATCCTCCTCCCTCTCTAATACCTTCCTCCCACTTCACCTTCTGTTTTCTCTCCTCCCTACACTCTCTCTTCCTCCTCCTCCCCCTCCATCCACCTCCCCCTCTCTTTTCTAGCCTCGCTTCCTCTCTCTCCCCTTTCTGTCTTTCCTCTCCCCACCCTCTCCCACCTACTCTTCATTCTCTTTCCTCCTCTATCCTCTCCCTTCCTCCCTCTCTTTTTCTCTCTCACCCTATACTCCTCCTCCTCCTCCTCTCCCTCCTCTCTCCTCCCTTCCTCCCCTCTCTCCCTCTCCCATGGGACCACCCTGTAGCTTAGACTGGACTTAGACTGGATTAGGTCCCTGTTTTGGATCAATAAGTGCCACTATGAGGGAGGAGGCTCATCTGTTTCCCTGTACCTGGGGGAGGGACCATATTGTACCCAGACTTAATGGACTCCACAATATTGAAAATGTGTCACTGCAAAAAACAAATATCTTTTGTATAAAATGAACTTTAAAGGGACTGTACCTGATTTTTTTCCTACATATTTGAGCAAAATGTGACTTTTCCCAGTACAGAAATACTGTAAAACCTGTTCTTGAGGTCAAAATAAATCTGCTGTGTTCTATAATTATGAAGTGTTTTACTGTCTAATAATCAGGAAGTGCACTGCTAGCATGCTAATCATTGATAAGACTGTACAAATCAGGTAAAGCGCATTTAATTTACAAGTGTTTGGTGAAAAAAAATATTACAACTGTTTTGGGGTTTGCAAATTAGATTATATAGAATTAGTCTATATACACTAGTTTATAACAGCAGAGAAACAAAAAGAACTGATTCAAATAAAACTGAGTGAACAGCAGGGGGCGACAGAGGACAGTGGAAAATGAGGGAAAGAAAATATGACACATTTGATCAATTTAACAAATTATTATAATAATTATTAACTGTATCATAACTTAAAGGTGCACTATGTAACTTTTCCTCCATGGAGATTTTATTGCCTGGCCTGAAATTGTACACAGTATGGCATTAACCTTTTCTAACTCAAAGAAATAAGCAGAAAAGAGAAGAGTACCAGGCCAAGCTACAGGTCAGATCTGTGTACTGAACTAAAGGGAAAATGTAGCTGTTAACTTGGAAACTACCTCTTCATGACATCACAAGGTGGAACAGAGCATTTTGAGCTTTGGAAATCTGGACAGAATAATAAAGTAAGATTGAATGAAACAGAACACAACTCCAGGTATGTTTTTGAGAAAGTTCCAACGTGACTAAAAGCTCACAGGAGTCCATTTTGTGTAATAGTGGACCTTTAATAGTGCCTTCTGTATTTGAGCAAAATGTGTCTTAAACCAGATATCTTGTATAAGCAGCTCTTGAGGTCAACATAAGTTCACTGTGTACTGTCTGCTTGTTGTTTACTATCTGAGAATCATGAAGTGTGTGTTAGCATGCTAGTTGTTGTTAGCTTTAGGGTCATGATGTTCATGTAATCGCTCAGTCATCCAGGTAGGATCCATTGCAAAGGAGAAATTCAGTTCTGTCATCTGGACGAAAGTTTTTTGATTGAAAATGTTTCGCAGCTCATCCAAGCTGCTTCTTCAGTTCTGAGGTTCAAAAAACATTTGTCCAGTTGAACTAAATTTCTCCTTTGATTTAGGGTCAGGGCAAAACTCCACTCTGGTCTCTGAAAGTTTAGAAAAGCGCTTAGACACCAGGGTATTGGTCATTGGCCTTAAATCTCCAGCAGTTTAGTTTTGGTTGATCTGCTGCCTAAAAAAATACACACAAAGTTTTATTTTAACACTTTAAGAAGAGAAAAGTGCACAAAACATGACTACACTGTTTGCTTATGGGTTTGTGGTAAAAAAAAAAAAAAAAAGGGGGTTCTGGGTGATTTGGAAGTAAATTTAAATTACATAACTTGAGGAACATAATCAAAAGAGCTTATCGGTTGCTCTGGATTCAATCAGTATCGGCATTGGCCATGGAAAAACCCATATCACGATTATACACAGCGGTAAAAGGTGACAAAGTACAAAAGTAAAAGTACAATACTTAAGAACAAATTTTAGGTATCTGTACTTTACTTAAGTTCATTTAACCGTGGATACTTTTAACTTTTACTTCACTACATTTGAGAACGTGTATCTGTACTTTCTTCTCCACTACATTTTAAATCTGGACTGAAAAGTAAAAAGTACTTTTCTTTATGGTTTGAGACCCAGTGAAATGGCTGAGACTTTATTTTTAGCAGATTTAATGTGAGTTTCAGACCAACACAATACACAAGAACTCCTGTGGGACTAAAGTGAACAAACAGACCCAAGAATTGCATTTCACTATCCATGGGTTTCACAGGGATGACAAATTAGGACTGTTGCCATAGACCCAAGCAATCTGCCTGGAATGTTCCACATTATGACATTAAACACCTGTACTTTACATTTATTCAGTTACAGGTGGTTTTATTGCTCAAAAATAGAGAAAAACAAGGCATTCTGACTGTGAGCGGGGTCGCCTCTTCAGAGATCTGACCTGTAACGTGGTTTGGTTTGGTCAGAAGATAGAAAGGTTTAATACCATACTGTGGAACATTCCAGACAAAGCAATAACATCTCCATGGAGAAAAACATTTGACGGACCCTCCACCAGAAAAGTTACACAATGCACCTTTAAGTCATGTTATAATCCTGTGACCTCATCAAAAAACATACCTGGAATTGTGTTTTGTTTCATTCACACATGTTTGAGTAATTCTTTATTATTAGTCTGCAAACTTAGACAAACTTTATTATCACAAGGGAAATTCTTTGGATACAGTAGCTCACTCATACTCTTGTACCCAGCTGCCACTTTCTCAGGCGCTCAGGGTGTGGGGCCTGTCCCCCCGCCCGCACATTACAACATACAAAAACAATATGACATGGGGAAGACTACATGGACCGGACCAGAAGACAGGTAGTAGATAGAAAATAAACAAAAACAGCGTAACATGAGGATAGGGGGAGGAGAAAAAAAAGAGAACCGTCCCCAGACCATGCTCCTATCGGGGCATAGTATGGAGTGAGTACACAAAATTAAAAACACCTCCGAGCAACAGCAACATAGTCAAAACACAGTACAAACATTTCCACAGGACTAGCAACAGGGTAGGGGAGGGGTGTGGAGGTAGCCCAACGTAGACAAGCAGCCATCCGGATCCTGCAGCCCCGTCGGCACTGGATGCAACAGACCCGCCCACCTGGTCGGGGGTACGAAGCTGTGAGGGGTTGGGGAGGGGCCAGGCTCCCTCCGCTGTAATCTCAGGGCGATTTGACACCAGCCCGGCCTTGGTCGTGACCGGTGCTGGCTTGGGGAGGCCAAAAGATAAGATTGGGATGTTTTGGTTTCAGAGTGAGCAGCTGCGTCCAATTTCCACAACACTGCTTTGTTTGTCCATTGGTCTCAAGGTCTTCCTATCTCTCTGTGCAAAGCATCCAACATCTCCGAGATGTTAACCATGTTGCGATTTTAAAGGCAAAGTTCCATACTGCTAGCCTTTCCGAGATGTTTTCCGAAATGCGGTATGAGGCCACCAAACCTTCCATAATACGGCTCAAAGTCACAGTTTGAGTATTGGCAGCCTTGCCCATCGTACCAATCAATCCGGGCAGCCAAGTGGGGCTGCCTCAGTACCTGTCTTTTAGATTTTTTCTAAAAGACAGGGCCACACCTAAATCAATCAGCAAAAGTCCTGTAATCATGGTTCCGAATAAGTAAATTTCCACTATGTCTCCACGGAAAGAGGCAACAGACACACAACTTGTCACTTGCCCCAACCGTCCATCGTGTATCTGGCAGCGTAGGTTCCCGCAGGCTCGCCCGATCCTGCTTGTCTTGTTGAAAAAACGGTGTAATTAATTAACTTTCAGATTTTTAATTTACGTTCAGAGACCAATTTATCAAATCCATAGTTAATTTGGTTTTGGAGAGCAGAGCCGAGAGAGTCGCTCAAGGAATAAGACTAAACACTAGACCAGACAAGACAAAGAGCAAAGCAGGGAAGATAAGGGGCAGGAGAGGAGAGAAAAAGTGTCTGCCCTTGCCAAGAGCCAAAGAGTGAAGAGCTCAAAATGCTCTGTTCCACCTTGTGATGTCATGTAGTGGTAGTTTGCTAGTTAACAGCTACCTTTTACATTCAGTAGAGATGAGATCTAAATGATTCTAGTGGTGTATGGAGTTTAAAAACAGAGTGGAGCACTTCCTGTATTACCACGGCATCACAAGGTGGTACAGAGTGTTTTCTGTTTGAGAGAAGAACTCCATTGCATGATTGTGTTTAAAATGGTGTTAGAGCTTTTGTTCATTAACCTTGTAGACTCTAAAGTTAAAGATGCACTACGTAACATTTCTGGTGGAAGGTCTGTCACCTCCTTTACTCCATGATGTTATTGGTTTGCCTGAAATGTTCCACAGTTTAAAATATATAGGTGACATTTTAAAATAGTTGGTTAATTGCTATGGCAACAATGATAATTTATAATCACTCTGAAATCGATGGATTTGTGCATTTAGTCAGTTCCACTTTCATTTTTGACAATCAGCGTGCATCCCGCTAAAGAAACTACTGCACATCGCATCAGGTTTGTGAAGTTGTAGTGTATTGTTTTGTATCATGTTTTTGTATATTTATGGAGAATTGTCGTGTAGGAGCAGGCGTGACGTAAGCTTGTGGGTGGAGCCTTGTACAGGCTCATTCTGCTAACTGTAAGGAGGGTTCCAAAAGAGCCCATGAGATCACTAAAATTACTGAAACATGCATGGATGAAATAAAACCTCTTCAGGCCTGTTTTTTTGATGAGGGAACAACTTTAAAACATGGTAGAAAGCTCCTAAAAGTCAATTTTGCATAATACTCCCTCTTTAATATGACAGTAGCTCAGTTGGTAGAGTATTTGTCTACTGATCCAAAGGTTGGCAGTGCGATTCCCACAGATGAATGCTGTTGTTGTGTCCTTGGGCAAGACACTTAACCCATCTCACCCCAGTGTCTGCGTAAACTGGTGTGTAAACGGGTGAGTGGTTCCTTGATGTAATGACCTTTGAGTGTCTTGGCGGTGGAAAAGCACTGTATAAAAAAATATAATATATGTAAAAATGTGATCATTTACCATTTACGTGACTATAAGTAATGGACCCTCCACCAGGAAAGTTGCATAGTGTACCTTTAATAAATTCTGTGCCTGGACAAGGACCAAATCGCACTAAAAAATATGTCAATATAGAAAATGTACAGGAAAACTATGGGTGAAATTGAACTTGTCAAAGAGTAACTGACCTAAAAGAACATGTAGATGAGTTAAACAGATGTTTCAGTGATAATGATGAGTTGATCCAGACAAGTCCAAACTCATCCTCCCTGTCCCTGCACGCGCTCTGGCTGTTGCCATGGAGAGAGCGAGTCCTCGCGCCGTGACTGCTGCTGCACAGTCTATGTGAGCTCCGTAGGGACGCACGCGCCACACCTCTGCTCCGCACGAGAAGCGTCCAGCTGCGCTAGAAGAGCACGCGACTTCCGGTTTGACACACAAAATAAAAGCACCTGAAGAACGGAGGGTTTAAAGTGGAACTGAACACTAAATCAACTTTTCTTTGCCACGAAACAAAACTGTGTATGTGGTCTTTTAATAGTATATATTGTTGCTAGTCCTTTTTGATACTATTAGAGCAAATTAGGCAAATTTGCAGCTTTCTAGTCAAAAATGAGTGTGTGCTGCCTCCAGTGGCCTCTGCAATTTAAAGTTGGTGGTGACATCACACAGGACTGCCCTGATTACAGCCTGATGTTTCTGCCCGCCCAGATCCCGCCCCTCCTTCCCCCTCACTCTCCCGTCTCGTCCTCCAGATCCCTCCCCCGTCTCATTAGACACATTGGAAGTTGTTGATGCTTGATTGATGTTGTTGATAGACAAAAAAGCACTCATTTCATTAGCTGTGTTTGTGTGCACAGATCTGACCTGTATCTCAAACTTAACAGGGAATAAAAAGACCCATAATGAAATAGGCGATGCCATAATTTTGATTTATGTGTTTTTTATTATTGAAAATAGCTACGTGACAGTTTAGAACCCTTCATGTATAAATCATTATTTTTTCAAATAATCACAAGTACAGAGCAGTGGGCGGGCATAGAAATTCAGAAATTTTCTGAGCACTCAAGTCTCAAAAGCAGGATTATTTCAGAGTAATTCCATAATCATAACCTAGCAACCATAATGTTAACAATGGCCAAAACCTGTCTAAATAACACAATAATTAAACTGACGTAAATAAATGGCAACATCTTTATTGTGTTAAAACCCCTAAAGCCCTGCGAGCCCACCCGTGAGCCCAGATACGCCCACTGTCCTGCCCTCCACGCCCATAAAAAATCAGATAATAGCCCCCCACCCCAGATTAAATGAACACAGCTCAATCAAAGAGCAAATATGTCCCCAAATGTCACGACTCAAATGCTAGCTTTTTAGACAAAGCTTTTACAAAACAAACTATAACCAAACTAGAAGTGTAAAGGTGCAAGCAAAACATGTTATTATAGTAATAAAAAAAGTGTTTCCTCTTTGATAAACCAGTCATATAAATAATAATTTCCACAGTTTGAGGTACACTGATAGTTTTCAGCCTGTGCCTCAGTGATGTTGTTTCCGCTGCACAAGAGGTCCTCTTCACTTCTCTGCTCAGCTTCAGCTCTGCTCCACTGTCACATACCAGGAGCTTCAGCGACACGTAACGTGGTCAGAGCTGCATACGTGCGTATTTTTAAAAGCAGACATTTTTCTTGTAAAGTTGCTGTTTCACATTGTAAAGTGTTTTCTATTTATCCTCGGAGTGGCACAGTGTTTACACGACTGTAGTGGTTTTAGAGAACGTACTTTGAAAGGACATCAGAGGTTTATTTTGACACAACGTGCTTTTTTCTTGTCTTGCCCTTGTTAAAAAGCCTGGAGACGCTCTGACACTGAAAAATTTTAACTCCAACCTAATTTGAGCAGTGTGTAGTGTAATGACGGCCATTGGATATGCGTATGACACTGCTGGTGTAGATTGTCTGACTGGTTAAAATGAAGAGTGATATTGCACGTATGCTGCTCTGCTTGTTTACGCACTGTTACTGCTTTGGTGTAAACAGACCTTTTTCACAACAGCCAGAAATGCCACGCTGTAGGGTTGCGGAACTTTCAGTTAATGGTTTTCTATGTCTTTCGAAATATCTTGGGTATTCTCCACCAACTTAATAAATCTGCCTGCCCATCTCCAAATCTTCAACCAACAAGGTCCACAAAGGACATAAATCCTTCCATGAAGAATTTATCCACAACTATCAAGATAAGAAAGACAAAAGCTTAAAGGTGAACGATTAGTATTAGCAAACTACTTCTGGTATGGTATGGCAATGAATAAAACATAAGTAAGTTGTTAACTCAGACTGAAAATCAATTTCATGGTGTAGATTTTAGCATAGATAAATAGATTAGCGCAGTTTGAATGCTAGACATGTAATCTGTGAACGTCTCTAGCATTCGAACTGCACTAATCGGGAGCGTGCATATGTTCCCACAGCCCTATGTTCCCACAGCCCTATGTTCCCACAGCTCTATGTTCCACAGCCCTATGCTCCCTCAGCCTTATGTTCCCTCAGCCTTATGTTCCCACAGCTCTATGTTCCCACAGCTCTATGTTCCCACAGCTCTATATTCCCACAGCCCTATGTTCCACAGCTCTATGTTCCCACAGCCTTATGTTCCCACAGCCTTATGTTCCCACAGCTCTATGTTCCCACAGCCCTATATTCCCTCAGCCTTATGTTCCCACAGCTCTATATTCCCACAGCTCTATGTTCCACAGCCCTATGCTCCCTCAGCCTGATGTTCATGCAGCCCTATGTTCCCTCAGCTCTATGTTCCCTCAGCCCTTTGTTCCCACAGCCCTATGCTCCCTCAGCCTTATGTTCCCACAGCTCTATGTTCCCACAGCTCTATGTTCCACAGCCCTATGCTCCCTCAGCCTGATGTTCACGCAGCCCTATGTCCCTCCATTTTTTTTTCCTTTCCAAAATTAGGCCCTATGTTCCCACATTTCCTTTATCATCAATTTGCATCAGATTTTATCCTCATTTCTCCCAATTTTATAGTCAGTTACACACAACCTATCATCCAGTAGCAGACTACAGATGTAATGTAGCTTTTAGCTAAATCTGGGAACATAGGGCTGACCCCTTCCAACACGTTACTCCAACATAGGGTTGAGTGACGGATCCTTATACCGAAATTACATTCACCTCCGTGAGTTAGTGCAATTTTAACACAGCACGCAATTACCTTTCTAGAATTCTTTAATGAACAGTACACATTCAAACAATCTAAATAAGCAAAATGTTTCCCTATTGCAATCTGTTAGTGCTGTGACTGCTGTCCTTTGTAGACTGAACAATAATAATAAGCAATAAATGTTGCAAATAAAAAAAAAATGCTACACAACTTATGCAGTCTCAAAACTGGAAAGAGCTTATTGCTTTATCAACCTTTTATGAGCCAGGAACAGGCACTTTGCAAATTATATCCTCTGAAGACTATTTCAAGAACAAAAAAAAAAAAAAAAAAAAAAATACAAAGCTCAACTGACTAAACTGACTATAGGGAGCTTCACTTTGTCAAAGAATGTGTCAAAGTTATACCTGGGAGCAGCACATGTCCACAAGTCAGGGCAACTCTAAACAGCTTCCACAACACTGGCTGACAGCGCTCCAATAGGACTCAATATTTCGATTGCCATCATTATACTGTCCCTTCAGTCACACCAGGATTCTCCATTTGCTCCACCATTGTGGGGGTGCATCGCCTCTCTCTGCCAGCATGATGTTTTTTTCAGTCAGCGTCTGGCGGTCTTTCAGGTGACGGATGAATAGCCACAAAGAGGGATGGCGCACTTGCACTGTATCATTCATCGACCGGTGGTTAGCTAGAATTAAACAATTATAGAAAGATCAAACATCAAAATGACTTGTAGACACTTTGCAACAGCACACATTCAAGATGGTCATTTTGTAATTACTCACATTTAACATGGTTGTTCGTTCTTTGGTCCATGTCCCTCTCAAAGATTCCACATAACTGGTGGAAAGTTGGATCCAGGGCGGATGTACAAGTTGTGTTCCTCATTGTGACGTAGGCTGACTGTGAGTGGGTTGGGGTTCAGTGAGTGAGGTTAAACACACAGACAAAGGCGTGAAGATGTGGTCCACAGTTTTACTTTTTGTTTTTCAATAGTTTACAAAAAATGTGGGTGTAGTGCAAGGTGCAATATGGAGGCAGGCAGCCGTTTCTTCTCCAGCAACAGAACCCAGAATGAAGTATGGAGGCACCTTTTATCTGGTGTGTCTCATTGGGTAAAACCACAATAGCTAAACCAGGGATGGTAAAAATTAACATTAGCTTAAAATATTGCCCTAACACTCCATAAAACAAACCCAAAACCAAATAACTATTAAAACCCAAACTATATACATAAAACCCCCCTAAAAACACTATAAAATACACTAACACACACATCAACACTTAAAACATTCAGAAACAGATATATTGCACCATATCTATTGTACTACTCAATTTAAAAGGTAATTGGTTAATTAATAATGGCTCCTTTTCCTCCGGGGTCCAGCAGCTGTTGGTTAAAGTGCCATTGTGCCCCAGGATTAAAAGCAGTAAAAGGAAAGACAATAAATACATTTTTAAAACCAATTATGTGCAAATATGTTTAAAGTGCTGTGTGCTATCAAATGTGGTGTGTTTTAAAGTGTCTTAGTGAAGGGTGAAGGTGTTGAGTGGTACTTATAGGTAACAAACCGCCCTGTTTGTTACACTCATGTAGCTGATGAACTCATCCATTGCATTGTGGTGTCTCACAAGACGTCTACAGCGTCTGCTATTGACAATTGTGTTAAAGTTCATTTGAACCAGAGCAAGCAGTAGGTAACCCAGTGCCATGACTTTGCGGATGACCCGAGCAAGGGTGCGGTCTTGGTGATAGGGAACAGCCATCTGAGCTCTTGGATCTTCCTCCATAAGGTTTGGTTGAAATGAAAATAACAACCTCCAACCATGGCTAGAGGGAACTCCGTTTCCAGTGCTGTCTTCTGGGCATTTTCAAAGTCACAGACGACAAGTTGAGAGTGCCAATTGTGATGGGTTACTTGTCTGATGGCCACTTTGACAGCCTGGAGTACTTACCTGTAGTGCCCAGTAGTTCTCTGCTCCATAAGAACATGAACAAGAGGCAGTACAAAGCCATGATGATTTCTCAGTATGGTAAAACACTGTCTGTATGGTCGAGGACAACGCCTAAAGGTGGCATCCATGTAAGTTCTTCTGTATTGCTACAGCAGGGTGAAATTCTCACTTGTTGCAAACAGCAGTATGCCCCAATCATTGTCAGCATGTAGCAAAAAAAGGTTGGGCCCATGAGCCTGAAACTTCTACTTCATCCACAGTGGCTGGTATCTCTAACATTGCCTCAGACCTAGCTCTCTGCATTGTTGTACGGACTGACTGAAAAACTGGTATTGATGGTCTATCACCTCCACCTTGGACTGCCTGACGATGTTGCACAAATTCTGCATTGTAAACTCATCTCACTAGCACCGTTGGATCCTGCCTCACTTGAGACACAACATCTTGTTGGAATGAAGCTCTGCTGGCCATGGTTTCATTCTGGGGGTGGGTACGGTCCTCTTCATGGAACCCGAGCACTCTGATAACATGATCGTCATCCTCTTCATTCAGCAGGTTTGTGTACACTTTTGCTCTGCAGTTCTGGCGCCAGCAACACTAATGAATCTTTTCACCTCTTATTTGATGTTGGTGGAAACAGAAATTCTGAACAACTAACACCTTTCCTCCACAGTTTCCAGGGACCAAGCTTCCAACACAAGCAGCCATTTGAGCAAATACCGTGGACCAGGGGGTCGGTCCTGTCTGCTATAGCTCTTGACCAAATGTTGTGGGGAAAAATTACTCATACTGTACATTAATTTACTATAAAGTGCTTCCAAGAGATACAAGATACAAGACAGGTTTATTTGTCACATACAAGATGGGCACAATGTGCTATCTGTCCAACTCCCCCAATGCACCACAGTAAGAAACGAAAGGAGAAAATAATAATAATAAAAAGTGGTAGCCTGTAGCCAGCACACAAACAAGAACAACAAAATTAATATTTGAAAACATTAAAAATAATGCCACAGGAGCTGTGCAGTCCTAAGCGGAGCTAGGCCACTGAGTTCAGAGAAGAAAACCCTGGAGCTGAGACAGGGCCTAAATTGCCTGCCTGGGATGTAGCCAGAGCAGTGAAGATGATCCATGCTGTCCACAGTTGGTATCGAAGAGACAGCCAGGTCCCAATGGTGCAGTTCTGATGGCTACGGGGAATCTGGTCAAGGTCCGAAATCGTCAGTTCGCTTTCTCTCTCGTATCCGGGTGTCAGATGAGGGCCGAATACTGTTGCCATTGCTGTTGGGCAGTCAAGCGATGGTGATAATAATCTTGCGGGAGGATAGGGCTTAAATTATAGGGAAATGTAGGAACACAATACTACATTTTGAAAATGTCCTAGAAATAGAAATAGAGTTCTTAATAGACTTCTCCCGACCTTTTGGTAACCTGGCGCTTCATGCTTACTGCGAGGCATAAGAAAATTTACAAGTAGGGGGTTGGCTTGAGGTCATGGTGCAAAGGACCCTAGGTTGAAATTACTCTGAATGATCCCTTTAAATGCGGTATAAAAATAAAAATGACTTGATTTAGTTTTCTTAAATTTTAGAAATGAAGGAACATAGGACTGTGGAAACATAGGGCCTAATTTTCAAAATTTTCAGTTAGAAATGAGGGAACATAGGGCTGACCCCCACTAATCTGTCAATCTATGCTAATATCTACATCATGAAATAATTTTTTTATTTTAATTCTAGAATCAGTCTGAGTTAACAAGTTACTTATTAATGAATTACTTATTACTTACGTTAGTCATTACCATACCAGAAGTAGTTTGCTAATGCTAGTCGTTCACCTTTAAGCTTTCATCTTTCTTACCTTGATAGTTGTGGATAAATTCTTCATGGAAGAAGCAGGATTACTATTGCAACAACACAACATCAGTAGGGTAAAACTAACCTGTCTCAGGACGGTCTAACCAGATGAACTGGAGTGGGTAGTGTTGTGTTTTAGTTTTTGTTTTTCCTCGAGTGATGCAGAAAAGAGGGAGCCACTGTCTGTGTGAATGTTCATGTATGTTAGCTTCTTCATGGAAGAATTTATGTCCTTTGTGGACCTTGGCTGAAGATTTGGAGATGGGGCAGGCAGAATTATTAAGCTGGTGGAGAATATGCATACAGTACTGCATACAGACTGTGGTTTGCTAAAAGAGCTCTGTATCAGTCAGATGTTCTTCTTTGGATGTTCTTCTTCATACCTTTAGGGGGTACTATGGTGTTGTCATCTCTCTGTCTCACCTGCAGGGGGCACTTCCCCCAACACAATTCTGAGAGGAGGTGGGTCCTAAAGTCCTAATCTTAAAGTAAAACTAAACACTACATCAACTTTTTTGCTACTGTCTATATGGTGTTTTAAGAGCATTTTCTACTATTTCTTGTAATTTTTTGCAACATGAGTACAAACTAGGTACATTTGCAGCTTTGTGGTCAAAAACACCTAAATCTAAGTATGTTCTGTCTTCAGGAGCCACTGCAATTTCCAGTAGTTGGTGACAATATGCAAGACTGTCCTGATTACAGCCATGTGTTTCTGATACAAACACCGGGCTGCAGGGGCGGAGTTTGAAATGTGGATAACTGTTAGATCAATCACACTGTTCCTTATACCTCCAGACCCCGCCCCTCCTCCCACCTCACTCTCTTCTTTAGCCCTGCAGGTACTGTCCAGTTTAGCAGCTCGGTTTGAAAAGTGGTTGTGAGCGGAGTTTATGTGTTTAGTCTCAGGAAATTCTTGTTCCTAATCCTAACTGTAGTGAATGAGGCAGAGGCAAAACTGGGTTAAAAAAAAAAAAAGCTGTGCAGTCTGGACCTGATGTTACACCCCGTGCAGACCGAAGCCAGTACTGCATACTGACTCTGGTCTGCTTAAAGAGCTCAACATCAGTGCTCAACCCAGTGCGATGTCCTGTCCTACCTGTAGGGGGCAGTATGGTGTTGTGGACTCTTATCCCTCCCCTCTCTGTCCTCTGTAGTGCCCCAGGTAGACCGGAGCCACTACTGCATACTGACTCTGGTCTGCTTGAAGAGCAGAGCTGTACTCCTGTCTGGACTCTGGTCTGGACTCTGGTCCGGATTTTGATCTCTTTTTGTCCAAGACGTCCCTGCAATTATTTATAGGAAATTAGTTTAGCATTAAGTTTGTAAATAATACAAAGTATAGCTCTGATTCAAGACAACAATCTGAAACAGTTTTGTAAAATAATTTTCCTCTTGAACAAACCTGGACTGGTCTGGCTCCACTAGATTTTTATTCCTGGGTCTTGAGGTCTGCGTCCCAGACTCTGGTCTGGACTCTGGTCCGGATTTTGTTCTCTTTATGTCCAAGATGTCTCTGCAGTTATTTAGAGGAAATTAGTTTAGCATTAAGTTTGATCATAATACACATAACACATAATAATAGTGTAACTGGGATTCAAGACTAATCCAGCATTATATCAGGTCTAAACCAGGTTTAAACCAGCACTACGGAATGTCTTATCCTGGACTAAACCATCTGAAACTGTTTTGTAAAATAATTTTCCTCTTGAACAAACCTGGGCTGGTCTGGCTCTACTAGACTCCTCTTCCTGGGTCTTGAGGTCTGCATCCACAATCTGAAAAAGTTACTTTTCACTTCAAATCATTTTGGAAATCAGACAAATCACTTATTTTATTGGTTCCATTTTTTCTACTCAAGATTAGTCAAACCTACTCAAATAAAGGTCACATTTTTAGTCATTTTAAAAGCTAAATGTAGAATGGGGTGTCCCTGTCTCAGTATTCTTGTACAACCACACCACAGCAGCTACAGATTGACTAGAGACATGAGACTGCCCCATCTCAGTCTAACGCTACAGGGATATAAGAAAATGGGAGGGCATCTGACACACAAACTTTACTGATCCACAAAGGAAATGAAATGATTTAAAGTCCTGTACAAACCTGTTTGGAGCGCTGGAGTCTCCTTCGCTCCTCCTTTTGGAACAACAGTCCTCACTGGAGCCCATTAAGCCCGGGATCGGGACCAGGATCGGGATCGGACTGGAGTCTGGCCTCTCAGGGAAGTGGCTGAGAAAAAAAATCACATATTTAATAAGATTTTAATGAAAACTTAAATTGGGACACTACAGGATTTCTCAAACATGCATAAATAACTCAAAAAATAATAATTAAACATTGTTAAACACCCATATAAACACACTTTGCACAAGGGCTGCAAGCATCAGTTACTTTAGTAGTCGACTAGTCATACGGTTATTTATATCGTACTTTGAGATGCTTTCAAACATTTTTGACCAAATAAAGGTTGAAAGGGTCACTCATGTTTAGTCTGATTAGTTTTAAGATATATCATTGTCTACGATTTCCTTTAATGACACAAAAACCTCAAAAGCGGACTCTATGTCATTCGAAACCGCTAATCCACCACTGCCAACATGGCGTCCCTGTCACATTTAGTCACGTGAGTGCAGGAGCTCTATATATTTCCCACTGTCCTTGATGAGCCTCCAGATTTGTAGTGCGACATCAAAATCTTGTAACATTAAAAGCCCAACAGTACTTTTATAGTGGGCTACATTACAGTGGTATGAAGGAGACACATTTTAAAGTTAGGCTATTAGGTCTGAACAATAATCTCATTATATTCATTTCATACTATCAAAAACACTTATTGTGCAATGTTCCTGTGCCTTTTAGCTTAGCTTACAGTGTTGTGTTTTTTAGTTGATTGTAAATACTTATTATTATTTATCTTGATTTTGATGCATGCTCTTATTTTCCTACTGTTTCTGTAACTTGCGTTGTGACACTGCAATTTCCCCATTGTGGGACAAATAAAGGATTATCTTATCTTACTTAATGCTTGCTACAGTTAAAGTCTGCAATGTTCTGTTCACTTACCTTGGATAATACTTGCTACTTTGATTTATCATAGGAACTCTGAGAAACTGCGGAAGATTCTCAGAACCAGTTAAAGATAACATTTATAAATGGACAATACTAAAGCTTTGGTTAGACCTTCAGACTCTCAGACTCTCTGCTAAACACTTATAGACTCTGATAATTTGCCTGTATATGTCACCCTGCTTTGAATCCATACTGTAACATTAAAGCTACTGTAGAACGATCTCCGTGCCTCTGCACCTGTTTTTTCTTTTTGCAAAGATACAACAGAAATCAACATAGGCTATTGTTAAATGCAATGGTAACGAAGTACAAGTAGTACAATTTTAAGGCTCGTAATTATTAAAACGCTAAACTGAGGTTATATACATTTAAAAATAACTGGGTATTCTTTACTTTGATCAGTTTTAATTTTAGGTTGTTTTTTTATGATTTTATAATTTTAATAAAAGTGAAGTGTGCACAGACCGTAGACTTTATGGCACAGACCCATATATTAAACTTTATTTTCATGACCAACACATTTTACTTGGCAGTTTGCGTCATAAAAAATCATTTGCATAGAGATTTTAATATCTCTGTAAACACATTTTCTACACGTGCTTTTATTATGAAAGCCCCCCTCTGCTCTCTCTTCCCTCACTCCCTCCACCTTGACCCGCTCCTCTCTCTATCCTCAGTCCGCTTCGGGTGCACTCTGAGCGGCGTGTCTCCAGCGCTCTACCCGCTCCTCTCTCATCACTACAGCCGGACTCCAGGGCGTGTCTTCCGGATCTTATCATCCACGATCATCGTTTTGTGCCCCGGTTCTGTCCCGGTTTGGCGCAGTTTGGCTCGCTTTTAGAGAACCGTACCACTCACCGAGGAGCGAGGACAGGAGAAGCCTGAGGAGTTCACTGCGCCCGGGCAACTCCAGACAGGTCCCAGGTAGGAGGACCGGAGACAACAACTGCCATGTATGATTTAATTTATTTGTTATGTCGACATTTAAAGGGCCCATATTACGCTATTTTCTGATCTATGTTATAATGTTTCCTCAGACTTGTGTTTTGTTTTATTCACACGTAACACACAAGCCCAACATATTTAGGAGTCCTTCTCTCAAACAGAAAACACCAAACAGAAAGTGCTCCACTGTGTTTTTAAACTCCATGCACCTTCACTAGAATCATTTGGATGATTTCAGACCTGGAATTGCCAATTTCTTCTGAACAAAAGGTAAAGCGTAGCTGTTAACATGAAAACTACCACTACATGACATCACAAGGTGGAAGAGAGCATTTTGAGCTGTGGAGATGTAGACAGACTAATAATAAAAGGTCTCAAACATGTGAATGAAACAAAATACAACTCAGGATTTGTTTTTGATGTAACATCAAAGGTCATGTTATAATGTAACAACATTATAACATGGCCTAGAACTCACAAAAGTTAATTTTGCGTAGTATAAGACCTTTAAGCATTATTCACGACTGTTTTTGAAATCGTGTTGGTGGGTTATTACATTATTGACCATGTGAAAGGAACAAAATCTTCAGAAATATGTAAAGTTTTATGCATTTTATAATAAATAAGCTAAAGAAAGCTACACAGCCAATAATATTTAATTTAGAGAAGTTTAATAAGCTTAAAATCACAATGATTCAACTGGTAATTTTTCAGTTATTATATATATATTTATATAATATATGTATATAATATATCTCAACCCTGGAAGGTGAGGAACACATTATATATATACACACACACACACACACACACACACACACACACACACACACACACATATATGTGATTTTTGTATTAGTTTGTCAGTTCACATTTCAGTGTTATTGTCACTTCCATGTGTTTAAAGGGCCCATATTACACTATTTTCTGTTCTATAACTGTTTTAATTACTCAAAATACCTTGACAAACATGCATTCTTACAGTGAGTGGGTTCACCTCTCCACAGATCTGACCTCTAACTTGCTTGATGGTGACACTTGCTTGTCTTCACGGACACTGATAAGTTTAATGCCATACTTTGCAATGTTCAACTTAATAATTCGACAACTTTTGGCATGTGTTTTAGTCTGAGTCAGTTTACGCTGATCAAAATGCATTCAAAAAGTCAACTAGTCACGTTTTTTTTTTTCCATTAATTTTTTTAGCCCTAAAAATGATTTGAATTTGAAGTTTGGTCCTACATAGTGTTGTCATGATACTAAAATTTCAAATGCACTTTCTATACCAAAGAGTAGACTCGATAATCTTAGAATGAATGGTTCTATTAGTCAGACAGGAGCATTTGTTTACCTGCTTTACATGTGTCGGCTACTTCATGTAAACCAGGTATACAAATGCTCTTGTCTGACTAAAAGAATAATTCATTCTAAGTTTAAAACTGAAGACAGAATAAACCTTTACCAAAAATCACTACTTATTTTGGCAATAGAATGTGAACATGTAAACATTAAATGGTACTTTCTTTTCTTTTCCCATGTGGTCTTATCTCTGTGTAATCCCTCAGTGGTCCAGGTATGTTCCATAGTGCTCCATGGGCGTATACTAGTCTTATACTTGTTCTGAAACAGCTCAAGATCATTCTAAAGCTACTCAGGAAAGCTTTGTTTCTGTCATGTGACTTTTTTTTAGTATTGATACCTGCTCAAATCTAGTTTCGATACTAGGTTTAGTATCGATTAGTATTTAGTTTTCCATACTTTTCACAACCCTATTCCTACATCCTCCTTGGAGCTAACCGTGTGCAGGTTGAGTTACCTGCTCAGGTGTCACTTGTCGACCCACAGAGCCGCGCTTGTGTTCAGTCTAAGTGAACTCATCAAACTTTTATTCAAAACCGACCAAGTGGAATATCAGAGCGAGATAGCATCCTGCAACAGCTAGCTTACACTTTCAGATAGAGCTGCATGCTTAATCTCAATCCAATCGACAATTCAGTTTGAATGGCCGTAATTAGCAAATCGCAAAGGCTGCAGTTTTTTGAAGTACCATCATTTCCGCCACCGAAAATCTCCTGTCTTATTCTACATAAAAACTGCTAACCCTGTAGTTTAGATCTGCACAAACAGGTTCTGAAATGTGATTCTTGTATCAGTTTTTCATTTCAGATTTAAGTATCTTTCTCAGTTCTTCTGGACGAGTTTAAAGGGCCCATATTACACTATATTTTCTTATCTATGCCATAATGATGTTTCGTCATCAAAACATACCTAGAGTAGTGTTTGTTGTCCATTTACTCAAATCCTGCAAATTTAGTTCTTCTCTCAAACGGAAAACACTCTGTTCCACCTTATGATGTCATGTGGTAAAACAGGAAGTGCTCCACAATGTTTTTAAACTCCATAAACCTTCAGTAGAATCATCTGGATGATTTCAGCCCTAGAACTGCAAATCTCTACTGAACTAAAGATAAAGTTAGCTCTTACCTTGGAAACTATCACTACATGACATCACAAGGTGGAACAGCATTTTGAGATGTAGACAGACTAATAATGTAGGATTACTCAAACATGTGTGAATGAAATAAAACACAACTTTGTGTATGTTTTTGATGAGGTCACAACATTTTAACATGTTTTAAATCTCATAAGAGTTAATTCTGCATAATATAGCACCTATAAAACGTGAACTTTGAACATACTGTAGATCACAAATCTTATCTCAATATTTGTCTCAAATGTCCAGCCCTATTTCAGAGGAGGAACCAGTGTTAATTTTGACAAGGAATTTTAATTTAGTTTTAGTCTTAGTCTTTTGACTAAAATTACTTTTAATTTTAGTCTAGTTTTAGTCATCAGATTTGTTTTAGTTTTAGTCTAGTTTTAGTCGACTAAAATGAAAACAGTTTTAGCCGACTAAAATTACAATAGATTTAGTCGACTAAAATTACAATAGATTTAGTCGACTAAAATTACAATAGATTTAGTCGACTAAAATTACAATAGATTTAGTCGACTAAAATTACAATAGATTTAGTCGACTAAAAGCTTTTCACACGTATCAATTTTTACCTTTTACATTGAACATAAAACTATACTTTCTTGAAATTGAGATATTAATATGCAAACATTTCACACTTTATATTTAAGCACAACTGTTTTTATTGAAAATGTGTTTCAATGTTTAAATGGAAAAGCAGTAGCAAACAAAGCACAAAGACACTATAAATTATTTCTGTCTGTCTTTATGACACCAGTGTAAACCACATCAATAACTGTCAAAATGATAATTCACAGCTAAATCCAAAATATATTTAAAAAAAATTAAAGTGCAGGTGTCAAAGGCCCTTTTGCCCTATACAGTTTATTACTGCAGCTTATTAATGCATAACAAGTACTGTAACAACCTTTGAACTCTAAAACTCTAACCCTAACTCTTTTTCCCCTTGATTGATGCGCCACATGGTTTACACTCGTCTTAAGATAAGATAAAATAATCCTTTATTTGTCCCACAATGGGGAAATTGCAGTGTCTTATTCTCTTTGTTATCAAACGTGAAGTGAGACCACAGGTCAGACCGTCTTTTTCTCCCAATCCCAGTCACCAACATCTTCTCTTAGCACTTGTTGCTCCTCTGTCCTCCTCATGTTTCTCGGCGGGGCGCGTGAGCTTTTCGGCACCGCGCAACAACGCGCGCTGTGATTGGCTCTTTAGCGCAGCGGCCGCTCGTGCCTCTCTCTCTTCTCCTGAGGAGTCCTGACACTTATTCGTCACCATGGATCTATTATTCGTCACAGGTTATATTTTCGTTTTGTCTTTTATTTGTTGACGAAAATGTCCGTCTATTTCGTCATCGTTTTAGTCATTTAAAAGTAATTTTTATTTAGTTTTCGTTTCGTTTTCGTCCGCAAAAAAACCTTCGTTGACGAAATAATTTCGTCATAGTTTTCGTCAACGAAATTAACACTGGGAGGAACACTGCTCCACTGCACATCAGTCATATCATTTACTACGAGATAGGAGCATGGAGATGTTACTGCTTTGCCTGAAATGTTCGACTGTATGGCATTAAACATTTCTATCTATTTCATCATGGGCTTTTTATTGGCTTATAAAATCAATGACAAACATGCTCACATTTTCAGAAGAGGAAGGCTGCTTCATGCATTCACTGTAGCAGCAGTAGTAGTAATTTTGTACAGTACGATATTGGTGGAGGTACTTTCTACTTCCCTTCACTAAACTATTGTGTGTTTTTACTATTGTAGTTGACATTGTACATTATTTGTATTGAAATGTCTTTTTCTAGCCTATGTTTTGCACACGGGTGATGTGGCCAAAATAACAAGCCATTAAATGCATGTGGTGTATGAAATTAGGTCAATACGGTAAGTCCATCCATCCATGAAGAGAGAGGAAAAGATCTATTTGTACATAGTTGTATTTAATTATGTTTTGTAAATTTAAAACAGATCTATTCTGCAAAATGCTAATTTCACAATCAACATGCTACATTTTAGGTAGGGCTGGACGATCAAATCAAAATTAAATTGTGATTCCTGTGACGATCTGCTATTTTGGTCAAATCGCCATATTGTGATTCACTGTTTTTCTGTTTAATGCAGCTTTCTGCTCAAGAGTACACTTTCAGAAACAGTGATAGCTTTAGTTATTTATAGTTATTTATTGTTAGATATATTATAGTTATTTAGTTATTTATATATTTTACTCTTTATTATTATAATATGTTGTGACGTGTGAGCTACTGTGTCCAAGTAATTTCCCTTGTGAATCAATAAAGTTTGTCTTAAAAATGAAGATTCTAAGAAAACATGAATCGAGATGAAATTGAAATTGTGATCTTGTTTTAACATCTCCATGGTAACAGGCCCCAGAAAAATTCCATAGTGCAGCTTTATGGTATTGTGATTTGTCCACATACAATGTAAAGTGTAGTATGAGATGAGCAGAGGAGATGAAATGTAGTCAGACAGAAGCAGATGTTGTTTTCTGGTTCATTGTTTAAACATCTTTATTCTTATCTGTCTGCGAGCAGAAAAAACTCACTACTTCATTTTACAGATGGAGCTGTAGCAATTGTGTATGTGTAATTAATCAAATGCCATACTCTGGAACATTCCCCACAGAGGACTAACTAGGACTAAAAAAGGACTAAACAATGGGCTAACTAGGACTAAACAAGGACTAAACCAGGACTAAACCAGGACTAAACCATGGCTAAAATTTGCCTAAACTATAGGTCTTAACCAGGACTAAACCAAGACTAAACCAGGACTAAACAAGGATTAAACCAGGACTAAACCATGGCTAAACCTGGACTAAACTATAGGTCTAAACCAGGACTAAACTAAGACTAAACCAAGACTAAATGCAGCTCCAGGTGAGTTCTCTCCCCACTCCACGCGTGGAGTCACTTGACAAAAGCAAAAAACAAAAGAGTGATGTGCATGGAAATTGTGAAATCCAGACATTTGAGCAGGAAGCAGCTTGTGTCACATATTTCCTTATGATGACGTTTTTCAGTGGGACGGAAAAGTCAAGACACATTCGAACATGTCAAACCAGCTCTAATGAATGGACCCTCTCCCTATAAGGATCCTTCTATAAAGTTTCATATTGTCACTGTCTCCTCACTTTACAGTCTCTTGCAGAGTACATCTACAGACTGCACTGGTGCCAACATTTCTTTTAGTGTGGTTCACTATTGCAAATATTAACCTTTTTTTGGAAATTAGCAATTAGCAATTGGCAAACAGGAACTGTTCCACTGTGTTTTTACCCTCTCTAGAATTATTCATTTCACCTCTGGAATTTCCAATCTCTATTAAACAAAAGGTAAAAGGTCGCTTTTAAACTTGAAAACTGCCGCTTTATGGCATCACTAAACCAGGACTAAAACATGGCTATATTTTGACTAAGATATCTCTAAACTATCTGGGAGCAGTGGGTGGCTGCGGCTGCCGGGGTCTGTCCCGTGGGCTTCTGGTGGAGGGTTGGTGCTTGGGCCTCTTCTCTCCCCTGGGCCCAGTGGCGGTTCCTGGTTCGCCTGTATTCAGCCTCACATTTTACTATGTGTAGTTTTATATATTTTAGCATATCAGTGTGTGTGTAAGGGTCAGGCAGCTGTGGGGGCTGGTTGGGTGAGTGAAAGGAAATATGGGATTGTTTTACTCACTGTAAAGCACTTTGTGTTACATTTGTGGTATGAAAAGGGCTTTATAAATAAAGTTTGATTGATTGATTGATCTAAACTAGGATTAAACCAGGGCTAAAACCTTCACAGCTCAAGATCATTCTAAATCTACTCTGGAAAGGTTCATTTCTGCCCTGTGAATGTGACTTTTTTGTATCAATACCTGCTCAAATGAGTCTCTAGTTTCAATGCTAGTTTTAGTATCGACTAGTATCTGAGTTTCGATACTTTTGCTTGTAAACAGACACTAAAAATCAGATCTAATTATTGGCTATCTGATTACGGTGTCTTATTATCTGGTTTTCCCCGTCCATGTACTGTAAAAGTACCCAGTGTTGTAGTAACAGTTGATCACACTGCATTGTTTCCTGTACTATATTTAACCTCCCTCCACACATATCTGAGCTCACAGCTATTCTGAGTTTAGGATTAACAAACCAAAATAAACAAGAGAACATCATAATCTGGATTTGAATTTGACAACAAAGAATGATCTCTTTGGCAAAAACAGACAAAATCTGATTAGCAATTTGTAGCACTGCAGAGAAACAGATCACAGTTCCTCTGTTATGTTTATGTACATTAAAGTAGTAGGAAATAGGCTAAAGGGACTGTACCCAATTTTTTCCATATATTTGGCAAAATGTTTCTTGCCCCAGTACAGATATGATGTATAAGCAGCTCTTGAGGTCAAAATCCTCTGTGTACTGTGCATGTAATTATAAAGCGTTTTATTGCCCAATAATATGCGTGTTAGCATGCTAGTTGTTGTTAGCTTTAATGTCATGTCAGAAACTTGTGAAAAGCGCTTAAAAACTCATCATGGTGAACAATTAGGACGCTCTGAATGCATAAGGTAAGGAAGGAATAACTCTGGACCAGTGCAAACCGTTTCAAATCCACTAGTTGTTTTTCATGTTTTCTAAGAAAGTAAAAATCATCTTTTAAAACGTACGAGGAGGAGCACTCTGGTGCTTGGAACTCTGTGCTGTTGCCAAGTCTCATGAACACAACACTAAAAGATGCAGAGGGTCCCTGGAGTCTGGTTCCAGTCACAGAGAGAGAGAGAAAGAGGGAGGAAGAAGGGGGAATCGGGGGAGAGAGAGAGAGAGGAGTGACAGTGGAAAAAGGAGGGAGGGAGAGAGAGAGGGGGTGAGAAAGAAAAAGGGAGGGAAAGGGAGACGAGAGGAGTGGGGGAGACAGAAAGAAAGAGGAGAGAGAGGGGGAGTCAGGGTGAGAGAGAGAGTGGAAGGGAGAGATGGACAAGGAGGGAAAGAGAACAACAGGAGGGGGGGAGAGGAAAAGAGAGATAGAGGGAGGAAAGAGAAAAAGAGCAGGAGAGCATGAACCTCCATTTAAATACAAATGAAATGAAAATAGAAAAGGCTCCACAGGGCTAAACACAGCTAACATGGGATTTTTAACTCTGAGGCGCGTCCCCCATAGACCTTGCTTGTAAACTAGACGTCCCTGAACGCAGCATAAGAAGTGATCAGATTTAAATTGACCACTGGAGGACGTCTCTCTCAAATACGAATGCTTCTGGTTTAAACTGTGACTTCTGAACTCAATAAAACATACAACGCAAATCTAATCGCAATACAACTTTGTTCAACTTTAATCCTGATTGAATCGAAATCGCAATTTGAACAGACGCAAATCAGAAAAGCTGCAGTGTCTGAAGTACCATCATTATCTCCACAAACATTGAAATCTCCTGTTTTCTTCTGCATAAAAACTGTTAATCCTTGTCATTTAGATCTGTGCAAACATGAAATGTCCCTGTCAGATGTCCTCTCTGTGTCTCCATGTCTTATTCTGTGTAAAAGCTGCTAACACTGTAGTTCAGACTTCTACAAACATGTTCTAAAATGTGTGTCAGATGGCCTCCCTGTGTGTCAGATGGCCTCCCTGTGTGTCAGGAGCCCTTCCAGTTTCTCAGATGCCCTCCCTGTGTCTCCATGGGATCTTATTATGTGTAAAAGCTGCTAAGCTGCTAGTTTAGATCTCTACTTTCTGAAATGCTTGTGATTCTTGGATTAGTTTAAAGTTCAGATTTCAGTCTTTCTTAATTGTTAATGCTGCTCCTGGATTTTTAAAAATGTGAAATGCGAACTATTAAAACATAAATCGATTGTCGCGATTCTATCCCCAGTTTCCATCATATTTGAGGGTAAAAGTTTGTGAATTCATAGTGTATAGTTTCAGGACGTGTGTTTTTGATGCAGAAATGTGAAATCTGGCTCCGTGTCCATAAATAGCTGTTGTGGAGGTTTGACTGAGACGTGTGAAATGTGCGTGTTTTTTCGTTAACAAGACAACTGGATACGGTTTCATATGAGAGGAGGAGAGGAGAGAGGGAGGAGAGGAGGGAGGAGAGAAGAGAGGGAGGGAGGGGAGGAGGGGGGGTAGAAGTGAGAGAGAGCGGAGAGAAAATAGGGAGAGAGGGCAGAGGAGTTGAGAGGAGAGACACCTACATACAGGAGAGGAGGAGAGAGGGAGCGGGAGAAAGGAGAGCAGGAGGAGGAGAGATGAGAGACACCTGAATACAGTTTCACATGAGAGAGGATAAGAGAGGAGAAGTGGAGAGAGAAGAGGAAGAGATAGGGGAAGAGAGACATAGGGGAGGGGAGAGGAGGAGAGAAAGGAGGGAGAGAGAGGTAGTGAGTGCATTAGGGGAGGAGAGAGAAGAGGGAGAGGGGATGAGAGGTAGAGAGGGGAGAGGAGGAGAGATGAGAGACACCTGGATACAGTTTCAGATGAGAGGAGGAGAGGGAGGGACAGGAGGAGAGGAAGGAGGGGGAGAGAGAGAAAGAGAGGCAGGGAGAGAAAGAAGAGGTAGAGAGAAAAGGAAGAGAGGAGGCAGAAGGGGAGGAAAGTATAGAGAGGGAAAAGGAGAGGGAGAAAGGAGAAAAATGGGCAAGGGAGTGAGGAGAAAAAACAAGAGAGCAGAGAAAAGGGGAGAGGAGAAAGAGCAGAGCGGGGGAGGAGGGAGAGAAAACAGGGTTAGAGAGGAGGGAGAGTAACAGAAGAGGAAGAGAGAGAAAGGGGTGAGGTGGAGGAGAGAGAGCAAAAGTGGGAGGGGAAAGAAGAGGGATGAGACATTCATACACAGATGAAATGGGGAAAAGTGTCTTGCCTACGGACACAACAACAGTATACCTCAACCAATAGATGCATATGGCCCAAGCCCGACTCTTTTACCAAGAAACACTTTGTGAAAATCAGTTTTTATTTCAGACTCTGAGGAGGTATTGAACGCCTCTCCTCTCGCTCTCACGTGAAACTGGAGACTGGACTTTGATGTAACGCTCCATATCTTCTGACATCTTTGTTCTAAAAATACTCAGATCAGGAGTCTAACCCACAACCTCTTTACTGAGAGGAGGATTCGTTTAGTCCAATATGCATATTAGGCTGGTGGTCATGTTATTGCTTTGCCTGAAATGTTGCACAGTATGTGATTAAACTTATCTGTCACCATGGAGACAAGCAGGTCATGCAACCTGGCTAAATTACAGGTCTTATCTGCTCACAGTAATAATGCATTTTTAAAGGTATTTGAGACATTAAAACGAAAACATTCAAGGCAATAACATCTCCATGGAGACAAGCAGGTGACAGAGCCGCTATCAGAAAAGTTACACGTTGCATCTTTAATATGGAGTCACACAAGATTGCAGATCTGTGCGAAATATCACGTCACCGTAAAGATAATCTGATAATCCAAGTGCTCCTTATGATAAAGACCCATAATCTGCATTCACTGATGAGATTGTAATCCGGCATGGACTAAACCTGGACTAGACCTGGACTAAAACTGGACAAAAGTCATACTGAACCAGGATTAAATCTGGACTAAAACTATATTAAACCAAGACTAAACCAGGACTAAATCAGGACTAAACCAAGACTAAATCTGGACCAATGGTAAACACAGTGGTCAAAGGTTAGCAACTTTATCAAATCAAAATGACACAAACATCGACAGGAAATCTGTAGGATAAACAGGAAGTGGATGTGGTTAAAATGTCAGACTGACCAGAGATTATAATGTCCAGACGGGTGTAAAAATGATTGAACTGAGGATGTACTGAATGTTGTTTTATGTTTAATGCTTTTATTAAATCCCAGATTAAATCCATTTCTAATATTGATACTTTGCAGTGACATCACGCTGTACATGTGTCTCTAATGGTGGAATGTTTAGGAGTTACCATGGTGACACATGCAAAAAAAACATTAGCAAACACTGCAAAAAAGGTTATAAGATTGTCTCAAGAAAAACATAGCTTGTGGTAAAATATCACAGGGTTAGGACTAAACTAGTCCAGACCACAGACTGCAGACAAATCGTTCCAGTGACCCCACTCAACTGAACAGGGACTGAACCTGGACCAGACCTAGATTAAACCTGGACTAGACCAGGACTAAACCAGGCCTAGAACCAGGAGACACCAGGACTAGACCCAGACTAGACCTGGACTAGATACGGACTAGACCTGAATTAGACCTGGACTAAATCTAGACTAGACCTGGGCTAATGCACTGAAGAACGAGGACTGAACCAAGACTAGATTAAACCAGGGCTAAACCAGGACATAACAAAGACTGAACCAGGACTTGTCACTTTTGCACCTTGTTATTTTGGTCTATTTTTGGAAAAAGAAAAAAAAACTGCCTGAGATCTGTTAATCCTCGATTTCTTCACAACATGTCCAGCCCTGAAGCAAACGGCCCAGTTTTTGTCTAAATACGAAGCTTTGTGTGAGCAGTTTTATTTTTAGTATTTAGAAGTCCTCGTAACCCCTGATATAGTTCTACTGTTCATGATTAGAAAACTAGCTCCAGTGACTTTGAGCTGTACTACACGGCTAATGCTAACAGCACCCTAGAGGTCAAAGTTCAACTCCCCTGATAGGATTAGACCAGATTAAACCAGGACAGGGTTAAAGATTAATATTATGACGATTTAATAACATCAGAGGTATAAATAAAGGGAGATAGGAACATGAAAATACTGCTTCACAAACAGACAGTGAACTAAGTATGAAACCACATTTGTATAATTTGATTAATATTACACACACCAGGATAAAAATACATACATAACATACACACAACATACAAGGAGTTAACCAAGGATTACAGATCTAAACTAGAGATTGGCTGATATATCGGATCAGAACGATATGTTTGATATTTTTTTAGTCAATCTGCCGACTAAAAAAATACACACAAAGCTTTAATTTAACACTTTGAGTAACACTTTATTATTAGTCTGTCTACATCTCCAAAGCTCAAAACCTCTGTTCCACCTCGTGATGTCATGTAGTGGTAGTTTTCAAGTTAATAGCTGCTTTTTACCTTTAGTTCTGTACATACTGACAATTCCAGGGTTGAAATAATCCATTGATTGTAGTGAAGGTGTAATGAGTTTAAAAACACAGTGGAGCACTTACTGTATGATCAAAATCAGCCCAAAATATCGGCAGAGCTCATCGGCCATTGGTTTGTCTGTATTATTGGCATCAGTCATGGGAAACCATGTTAGTCTATCTTTAATCTACACCAGGACTAAGCAAAGACCAGACCGGGACTGAACCAGGACAAAGCAAAAAGAACTGAGTGAAGTCTGAACCAGGACTAAACCAGGACTGAAGAACAACTGTAAAATCAGGACTAAACAAGAACCAAACCAGGACTAAGCCAGAACTAAACCAAGACTAAGGACTAAATGAACCCTCTCTAAACAAGGACAAAATCCAGACTAAACCAGGTCCAAACCAGGACTGAACCAGGACAGTTTCAAAACAGAATTAAACCAGGAATAAGCAAGATCTAAACCAGGACTAAAGAATAGCTAAACCACTTTTGAAGGTCCTGATTTAGTCCTTAAATTAAAGTGGTAGGTTTCAATTCAGGTGAGAGGGGCTGAAAGGGCATCTGACACACAGGGAGGGCATCTGGCACACAGGTAGATTTGGTTGTTTACAGAGGACATTAATTGTGCAGCCCAAACATAAACAAACAAACAAATGAATCCAGAGCGTTTTGTTATAAATGAGTTCTGATTGGACGAGCAGCGCAGCACTTTGTACAGACCTGGTTCAGTCGAGTGGAGTTAGAGAGAGGGAAAAGAGGAGGAGGAGAGGAGAGAGAAGAGGAGAAAGGAAGGAGAGAGAGAGAGGAAAGAGGGATGGAGAAGAAGAGAGAGGGGAAAAGAGCGAGGGAGAGAGAAGAGGAGGAGGAGAGGGAAAGAGAGAGGGCGGAGAGAGATAGAGAGAAGAGGACAGAGAAAGAAAGGGAGGAGGAAAGGAGAGAGCAAGGAGAGAAGGAGAGAGAGAGGAGAGAAGGTGGAGAGAGAAGTAGAGCGTGGGAGTAGGGAGGGAGAAGAGAGGAGTGGGACGAGAGGCAGGTCAAGAGGCAGAGAAGAGCAGAGAGTGGAGTGGAAAGAAAGAGGGAGAAGAATGAAGAGAGAGATGAGAAAGGGAGGAGAGAAGGGTTAAGTGGGACGAGAAGAGGGTCCAGAAGAGGAAGAAGAGAGGGGAGTAGAGAGGGAGGACAGAAGTGAGAGAGAGAGAGGAGTGAAGAAGGGAGAGGAGAGAGAATGGGGGAGGGGGCAGCGGCAGAGGAGAGAGAGAGAAGGAGTGAGAGAGAGGGAGAGGAGAGAAAGTGAAGAGGGGAGAGAAAGAGAGGAGTAAGGGGGAGGAAGAGTTTAGTAGCTTGGAGGTGTTTATTTCTGTCTACACCTGTGAATAAAGCCGGGGATGATTCAGTACTGACCAAAACAACTGTGACAATGTACACGGTGAGACCTGGTGTAGAGGCGCTTTAGACATGATTCAGACCTGGTTTAGACATGGTTTAGTCCTGCTGGCTTAGACATGGTTTAGACCTTGTTTAGACCTGGTTAAGACATGGTTTAGTCCTACTGGTTTCAACCTGGTTTCGACCTGGTTTAGTCCCAGTTTAGATCTGCTTCTTTAGACCTGGTTTCAATCTGGGTTCGACCTGGTTTAGTCCTGGTTTAGACGTGCTTCTTTAAACCTGGTTTCAAACTGGGTCTGACCTGGTTTTGACCTGGTTTAGTCCCGGTTTCGACCTGGCTTAGTCCCGGTTTAGACGTGCTTCTTTAGACCTGGTTTAGACCTGGTTTAGACATGGTTTAGACATGGTTTAGTCCTGCTGGTGTAGACCTGGTGTAGACTGACCTGGTTATATTTCCATGGTTTTACCCGACTTAGGCTATAAAAGTGAATGGGTGGGCCTTATTTGACTGCTCAGACTTTACCCATAACAATAAAAATATACAAAAATATACAAAATGGACAACAGATAATAGAATGTAGTACAGTTACCATGCGGTCATATACTATTCTGATAAAGCTTAAGATCTGCTTAAAGGTCACATCTTGTCATATTAATGTAATTTTCTTTTATCAATACTTGGTCAAATGAGTATCTAGTTTCAATAATGATTTTAGTATTGATTAGTATCTGGTTTTTGATACTTTTGACAGGCCTACTGAGGTCCACTGCTCCAGACAGGTTTAACCCAGGGACGCTGAAGGACGGGTCACATGCAGGTTTAACTCAGAGACGCTGAAGGACGGGTCACATGCAGGTTTAACCCAGGGACGCTGAAGGACGGGTCACATGCAGGTTTAACTCAGAGACGCTGAAGGACGGGTCACATGCAGGTTTAACCCAGGGACGCTGAAGGACGGGTCACATGCAGGTTTAACCCAGAGACGCTGAAGGACGGGTCACATGCAGGTTTAACCCAGAGACACTGAAGGACGGGTCACATGCAGGTTTAACCCAGAGACGCTGAAGGACGGGTCACATGCAGGTTTAACTCAGAGACGCTGAAGGACGGGTCACATGCAGGTTTAACTCAGAGACGCTGAAGGACGGGTCAAATGCAGAGGAGAATAAAAAAATACCTAAACTTCACCTTATTTTTTGTTTGTTTGACGATAAGCCCCTGGTGTCATTTCCTGGATGACGTTCTGTGACTGATGCAGCTCTTAATTAAAATAATTTATCAAAGAGAAGCCATCTGGAGCCACAAATAATGTCTGAGACAGGAGGAAGAGGAGGAGATAAAGAGGATTTATTGTGTGTCCTAACCGCATATTTGCTCCTTGCGCTAAGTCACTCCCCCTTCACAGCGCTATCACAGCACAATCAGCGTTAATCTCACAAATGAAACTACTGCTCATCACTTTAGGTTTGTGAAGTTGCTGTGTACAGTTTTGTATCATGCTTTTGTGTATTTATGGAGAACTGTCGTGTGGTGATGTATACTTGTGGGCTGAGACAGTGGTTTCTGCTTGAGTAATATTATTTTGAAATAATGTGACTGCTCTACCCACCTCTGGTTCACTTAATAAAAGTCACTCCTACTGAATACGTCTCCTTTGAATGTTAAACGTTTCTCCTGTCTCATCTTTTCAGGTAGGAGGCGCTTTATTGAAGTATTTGGTGATGAGGTGAGGCCATGTTGGAGATGGCCCTGGTGGACTGTAGTGCCCCCTGTGGTAACTGTGTGCTGCGGCGCTGTGCGATGAAGGCTGCGTATGGCTTCTACTGTTGGCTGTGGGTGCTGCTCTTAGGAGTTGGGTCTCTGCTGCTGCTGTCCAGACTGCAAGAGCCTCCCAAGCTCATCCAGCACCAAAACACAGGTAAGAGAAACCGGGCAGAGTACTGCAGTCACCTTATTCAAATTTCAAACTCCATTTCCATAGTAAAGGTGCATTGTGTAACTTCCCTGGTGGAGGGTCTGTCAAATACTTTTCTCCATGGAGATGTCATTGCTTAGTCTGGATTGTTTCACAGTATGGTATTATGGAGACCAAACCAGACCAAGTTACAGGTCAGATCCACGCTCACAGTTAGAATGCCTGTTTTTCAAGGTATTTTTGAGCTATAAAACCACCTGTTATTGAATAAATGTAAAACAGAGCTGTTTAATGTCTGTGGAACATTCCAGGCAGAGCAATGGCATATCCATAGAAACAAACAGGTGATGGGCCCTCAACCAAAAAGTTACATAGAGCACCTTTAAAGACTAGACTCAATACTCAATACCGATTCTGATACCATGGTAATAATTAAAACAGTCTTTATTTATTTAGTACCAATACTTTCTCAAATGAGTATCTAGTTTCAATGCTAGTTTCAGTGTCATTTAGTTTTAGTTAGAACTACAACAGGTGAGATTATTTGTGCTGTTAAACAAGTCTCTGTCAAATAAAATTATAGTCACAAAATTATAGTAACAGTTTTTCAGGAAGTTGTTGAAAATCAAGCACCTAAATAGAAACCAGAAAAGCTCTTATTGATCACAGGCTTCTCAAAATGTGTTGTTTAAATGCATTTTGTGTTTTGAGTTTCCAGATGAATTTAAAACTTATCAGGCTGTGTTTGCTAATGTGTGGGTTGTGTGTCCACCATGGTAACCGCTGAACATTCCTCCACAGACATACATGCAGAACTCCCTACAGCAATGTCACTACAAAGTCAGTACCTCAGTAAGAAGCTTGATACTAAATTAGAGTCCAAACACATTTTTCTGCACAAAATCCCCAATGCACTGGTGATGTATCGGACTACTTTCTTCCATTCTTTTCTTAATCTATGATACACGTGGGATTTGGCAGTGTTGCGTAGCCATTTTAGCTCAAATTTAAAAATCCACGGCGCTCTACCGTAGCAGCTGACTTGTTTCTTTTATTAAGGCGTTTTAGATCGATATTGGTCACGTTTACATGATGTTTTTTTAATTCCAAATTAATTATTCAGAATTAAATAGTTTGGAATTAAACTACACGAATACATGAACGTCATCTCAGTTTGGTTAGTGTTATTCTGTTTTCTGCCATCCACTCTTTTCATTATTTGTAGTTCTTCCAGCGTACAATTAAAAAAAATGTTTCGGTTGGAGACCAGTGTTTGCTCCAGGCCGCCATCTCGCAGTGCGTCATCGTGTCAGAAGGGCGACCCAACGAGCATTCGCTGAACGACCGGAATTATTTTTAAGCGGAATAAACGTTTACATGATCGAGGAATAAATGAATTAGGCTTTAAAATCAGAATAAACACCCACGTAATTCAGAATTAAGTTTAATTCGGAATTAAGTTTAATTCCGAATAATCATTTTCATTAGGAATTAAGGGTTTACATGGTCTTTTTAAAGCGGAATTAACTTTTATTCGGAACTGACTTACTTTTAATCGGAATTAAAGCTCTCATGTAAACGTGGCAATTGTGATTTCAAATAGCAAAAAACTCAATAAACAACTTTCATGTTTACTGGCATCATCCTTGGCCTAGGTTTTACATCTGATGCCCTTCCTTTCATTTCCCCTCTATTTCCCAGTTCACCATAACAAGATTAAAAATGGATAAAGCAGCTCATTAGTTTTCCCAGTTTTAATTAAAATCACAGACGTCATTCTAAGATCTATTCCCTCTTCTTCTTCTCCTCCTCAGACAAATGCGTTAGATGATGAAATACAGTATATAGAATGAAACAGCAGGTGGTGGCTCTCTCTCCGCAGCTCACAAAGGTTCATATCTGGTTTCTCGGTCAAACTTTGTTCTTACATTGTTCTTACATTACATTAAAGATCCTGTACCTGATTTTTTTCCTCATGTATTTTGGCCCAGTACAGATCTATTGTATAACCAGCTCTTGAGGCCAATATTGTGGAAGTGCGTGTTAGCATGCTAGTTGTTGTTAGTGTTACAGTTTCAGCAAGATTCTGCTCTCTGTGAATAGCACTTACAAACTCATCGTGGTGAATAATTAGGATGCTCGGTATGCATAAGATAAGTATTTTGAGATAAGTATGAGATAAGTATTTTTTATACAAGTATTTTGACAGGCAAAAAGTTCATGTTGGCTTTATAAGAGATTGAAATATCCGGACAGAGCTAATCCAGGACTAAACCAGATCTAAACCAGAACTAAACTAGCACTAAACCAGCACTGAAGCAGGTCTGAACCAGGAGTAAACCAGGACTAAACCAAATGGACAATTTTTATGCAGAAAAAAGCTGCTAACCCTGTAGTTTAGATCTGCACAAAGACGTTCTGAAATGTGATTCTTGTATTAATTTATCAGTTCATATTTCAGTCATTTTGTGAATTCTTCTTAACGTGTTTAAAATGTGAACTTTGAGAATCCTATAATTGCTTGTCAGAGAAATTGGAATTGTATATTTTTCCCTGGATCTGAACTTGTGCAGATTTGTTTTGTTTTGTACCTCTTATCTGATAGACAAGATAGAGCAGAATTGTGGAAACCCGATCCAAACGCTGTTAGATCTTCATCTTAACATTACAGACAGAGGTTGGAGGTCATAGGTCGCGAAGGCAAGTCACTTCCTGTCACAACGATCAGCCATGTTTTCTCCAGGGACCCAGTGAGAAAGGCTTCACTGACCCAATGCATCTCTTCTGGCTTATTTAAAATTCTATGGGGTATTAACTGCTAACACATAACATTTAGATCACCATGTTACCGTTTATCGTTTTGAAACTGTATGTTTTTGATGCTTGTTTTTGATGCTCTAAATCTTCCCTCCCTTTGCTCTCCGCGCTAAATCACTCCCCCTACAGAGTGATATCACAGGTACCAGACAGAACCATGCTCTTTGACAAAACTTTATAAAGATGAGTGGATCTGGAGCTGTATCCTGTCTCGCTGATTTCAGAGGGCGTGATTGACTGGCAAATTAACCAATCAGAGAGACACATTCTGTGTTGCGTCAAACATGGCGGTTTACACTTAAAAAAGGGAAAAAACAACATAAAGGACAGAGAAACGGCGCAGAGTTTTGCTAAATCAACTATTGAAGCACCAGACTATTACTTATCTCAGGTAAAAGAAGTTATATATTTTGTTCTAAATGATTCGAGAATCTTGAGAGTAGATGTTATTTGAGACACATGTGATACAAATTAGTGGCTGTGGTTGGATCGACTTAAGTTTGTACGGAGGATTTTCACCCTCTGTTGTCTGGTTCCAGTCCCTTCTGGATTTCAACATGAATGTAAAAGGGACTGGCTGGTCAGGCAAACATCACAACATAATCAGCGTGCATCCTGCTAATGGAACTACTGCACATCAGGTTTGTCAAGTTGTAGTGTATTGTTTTGTGTCACGCTTTTGTATGTTCATGAGAAATGGCCGTGTAGGAGCATGGGCTGAGCATTGAACAGATCTAAACCATATCTAAACGATCAGGAGTCTAACCCACAACCTCCTTACTGAGAGGAGGAAACAGGATAACCATTCTGCCACAGTAACACTGGGAGCACATGCACACTCCATCTGTCATTCTTGGTCCAATTCTGTTTGCAATCTGAAAGTCAAATTATAGTCATTTTTCAAAGTGCTTTTCCTGTGTGTGAAAAATGAAGCCTGTAAAACCCCTCTCGGCACAAATATTAAAATGCTAAATTACAAACAGGAAATTAAACTTGAATCTGAAACACAATTTTCAAGAAAGATTATTGTGCATGTTTTAAGTCGATTGTGGAGATCCACCCAGACACAGGGAGAGCATGCAGACTGCTGTGGGCTTTGTTTTGGTTTCTGTGTGATTAATGGAATTTGAACTGATGTAGGGCTTGATAAGATTTATTGCAGTCAAATTGAAATTGCAATTGGAATGGAGGCAATTAGCCAAGCACAAACGATAAAAAGATCATTTAGATCTGTACAAACAGGTTCTGAAATGTGATTCTTGTGTTAGTTTGTGAGATTAAATGCTATAGTCATAAAGCAATAACATCTCCATGAAGCCAAAGCAGAGGACTTTTAATTTGAGCTGGTTAGCTTTTCTGACCTTGTTTGCACCTGGTTTTGACCTGGTTTAGTCCTGATTTAGCCCTGGTTTAGACCTGTTTTAGTCCTGGTTTAGTCCTGGTTTAGTCCTGGTTTAGTCCTGGTTTAGTCCTGGTTTAGACCTGGCTTAGTCCTGGTATAGTCCTGGTTTAGACCTATTTTAGTCCTGGTTTAGTCCTGGTTTAGTCCTGGTTTAGACCTGGTATAGTCCTGGTTTAAACCTGCTTTAGTCCTGGCTTAGTCCTGGTTTAGACCTGGCTTAGTCCTGGTATAGTCCTGGTTTAGACCTATTTTAGTCCTGGTTTAGTCCTGGTTTAGACCTGGTATAGTCCTGGTTTAAACCTGCTTTAGTCCTGGCTTAGTCCTGGTTTAGTCCTGGTTTACACCCGATTTAGCTCTTCTTTGGTCCTGTTTTAGTCCAGGTTCAGACCTGGTTTAGTCCTGGGTTAGCTGTGATTTAGTCCTGGTTTAGTCTTGGTTTAGTCCTGGTTTACCTGTTTAGTCCTGGTTTAGACCTGGTTTAGCCCTGGTTTGGTCCTGTTTTACTCCTGTTAGTCCTGGGTTAGACCTGGTTTAGACTTGCTTTGGTCCTGTTTTAGTTCTGGTTCAGTCCTGGTTAAATCCTGGTTCAGTCCTGGTTTAATCTTGGTTCAGACCTTGTTCAGTTCTGGTTTAGTCCTGGTTCAGTCCTGTCCCTGTACTCCCTGGATCTCTTTGTCTCTGTGTTTCATTGATTAAAATCTCTCATATTGTTTTTTACAAACTGGCAGCTAAATATAGACTTTTCTCTGGATCGATGTGAGCCCAGCCTGACGGACAAACAGACGTTGCTCCAAATGAACCAGATCGATTTGTGTCGTCGCGGAAACAATCAACAAAATAAATATTTGTCATCATTTAAAACGCCTGCACAATTGTGTTTGACTAATTTAATCAATGGAAAAAGTCATCTACATTAATAATGTAATGAGGCTTAACATAGGACTGAACCAGGACTAAACCAGGACTGAACCAGGGACTAAACCAGGACTAAACCAGAACTAAACAAGGACTCAACCAAGATTAAACCAGGACTGAACCAGGGACTAAACCAGGATTAAACCAGGACTAAAATCAGGACTAAACCAGGACTAAACCAGGACTAAACCTAGACTAACAATTTCAAAATGAAAGTAGCTCATTAATGGGGGGACAGTAGCTCAGTGGTTAGAACAGTGCTTCCCCAACTTGAAGGTCAGACAGTCGATCCGCTTGGACCAAGTCAAGTTTTGCCATTGTGTCCTTAGGCAAGACACTTCATCCACATTGCTGATGGTGCAGACTGGCAGCCTCACTTCTTTTTAGTCTCAAAATGAATGTAAAATATAGCTGGATTTTAGATGACGTCACAACATTGTATAGGGCAATACTATAGGATATTTCATGGTAAAGTACAAAGTACTCAATTAGAAAAATGTCTCTTGCCCCCATCTGGGAGTATGACACCATCACATTGTGATCGTATGGGGTGCAGTCATCTTGGCCGGCAGATGGCGCACCACGTCACCACCATGGCGCCCTATTTGTTGTATCGGGCTGTGGGCAGTGCTGGGGTCCTCAGTGTAGCAGGCGGTGAGGTCGTCATGTCCCCCGCTGGAGTCCTTGGTGTAGCTGGTGCTGGGTTACTTTCCTAGCTGTAGGTCTCACCAGGTTAAACTATAGTGAAAACTAACAAACATTTCTCTCCAGGCATGGGGTCCGACGTCACTGACCCGTTTTTGGGGAGCCTTTTGCTTTTTGTGAACTTTAACAATTTATTTTGAAACATTAGAAAGGACTGAACAATAATCAACCAAACTGAACTGTTAACTGTGCAATAAAGTGAGTGAAGTACCTAACAACTGAAGATGTGACATAAATCAGCTCATAATTTAAGAGCACTTAAGTAAATTAGAAAAGCACTCAGAGAGCGCAGACCTCCACCAAGCAGCTCAGTTTTCAAAGTGATCCAGAATCCAGGATTTCTTCTGGATCATCACCAAAATTTAATCATCTGTTGGATTTACCATTAGGAACATTTCCTGAAAATTTCATCAAGATCCGTCCATAACTTTTTGAGTTATCTTGCTAACAAACAAACAAACTAACTAACAAACAAACAAACAGACAGACAAACAGACAGACTCAGGCGAAAACATAACCTCCTTGGCGGAGGTAATAAATGTTAACTTGTTTAACTGGAATTGCCTCGTCGTCAGTGAACGAACCTGTGTGCCTTTATTTAATTTAGCCTTTCTTATTTTATTTATTTTCTGGGCTATGCCCAGTGGTGTTGTTGGTTTATTTTCTTTAGTTTATTTATAATTTTGCATTATATTTAATTAGTCCGCCACTCCCCTTGTCACAATATTCTATAATCAAAAAACCACCAGCAGTTTTCAAAGCAGAACTCGGCTTATATTTAAAACAGAGTCACGTAAAACTACAGTCGAATAGGCTTGCAGCAGATGTAATCCAGTATGCAGTGTCTGTGCCTGCGCAGCATCAGATCTGCCTCCAAAAGAAATAAAGAAATAAAAGAATTTCATAAGGCGCTGTGCTGAGATAAAGTTTCATTTAAGTTTGTTTCTGGGCTGGAGCTGTTGCCATGGAAACAGGATAGTGATTATTCTCATGTGATGGTCGAAATTTCCGTTGTGAAGATCAAATTTGGGATCAAAATTCCTCACAAAATCACTAAAAACTCTAACAAATATTTAGAACTTATGTTTGGGCTCGGGGCGGACTCAGACGTATCAGCGTGATAAGACATTTGAAATGTAAAATTAAAAACAGCTTAAGGCCATCACACACTACAGGATTTTTTGGTCTTAAACAAATTTAAACATGCGACAAAAAGCGCACACCACAGACACAAGGAGAATCTTATGAGACTTAAAATCTCTGATTGCAAAGACTGCAGCGAGATATGGCTGCGTACCGCGGGCTATAAAGTTGTGAGCGTGATCGCGTCAGCTGTTTCCTGTTTTGAACATTAAGTGTTCAAAATATCAGAGCACTGCACTAGTTTAGATACAAGTCAAAACTGTGTTTGTGAAATGTGGTGCAATACTTCAGATATATGATTTTTAATGCACGGCTGTCTGGTGATAAAGTACACAGGAAGTAGAGTCACAATCACTAATCTGCAGTTTCTCCTCTGTCCGTGAGGAACAACTCGCACCTTTGTACTTTCAAAGAACGCCTAAAACTGGAGTAACAGCGCTGTTTTGTTGACTGAGTTTCATTATTTGCAGAGAACAGTTTCTATGGATAATGTGGACGAGAGGTGAGTAATAAAGTCTTCTCATTATTTTTGCTTGCACCTCTGTGTCCGTCACTCCATCTGCCCCGACGCTCTGTTTTATTGGCTGTTGCTGTAGCGTTGCTGATCTTTAGTGGTTATGATCTGACAGCAGCTCAGAGTCGCACTGACACCACACACATAAGGAGCGCAACGGCTTCATAATCGCAGACGAAGACACAAATTCAGGTCACACCTCCCCAAACTCGGGGAGAAGCAAATTGCAGCCAAAATTGGGCAAATTCTCCTGTAGTGTGTGGTGGCCTTTAGGCTATTATGTAGGTAGCCAATGGGCCTGTTTCACTTGATGCAAGCATTCATTTTTGTGATAAAAAATAAATTGAAAATATTAGGTTACGCTAACATGGTCTCTAGTTCACAGATTACATGTGTAGCATTCAAACTGCACAAATATGGCACTTCCAGCCGTTGTGAAAAAGATCTATAGAGCTCCTGTAGTTGTAGTCACGCAATCCCAGCATGCACCTCCAAACCCCATACTGGCAGTGGTCGCAGTGGAGAATTCTCATACACCGTGAGCCGCAATGAACAAACTTTATGGAGTTTCAGAGATTGTGGATTATTGTTGTCCACCTGCACAGAAGTTGATTTCTCCAACTAAATGGACAAGCAGCTAATCGAGCCATACATTAATTAAGCTATGAATATATTTTCACATCAATATTTTTCTTTATTTGGTTTAATTTGAATGTTTAAACCATAGTTTATTCAAAAACTGTAAGGTTGTGTATTGTTGATTAGCATAAAATAGTGTATTAAAGGCAGAGAAAGAGTAGACTGAAGACAAACGATCTCAAATGCTTTTTACTTAACACTTTTAATATGTTTAATGTTTATTAACTGCTTAGAATTGTAGAAAATAAAATCACAAACTAAAGTTAAATCAATGATTTTTGTGTGTTTATTACATTTACATGATTTAGCTGCTATTAGTTATGATTATTAGACAGAGCACATCCTATTTTCGCCATTTTATCAATTTTACATCATTTAAACTGTCAGTATCAATAAACGTTATATGTACAAGGCTTTATAATAAAGTCTGTTTTTCACAAACATCTCCAAGGACCCTTTTTGGTGATATAAGAAGGTGAAAAATAAACCTGATGTCCAGATATAGCAGAATTAAAGCAAAATGTATGCAATCTATTTTCTTTAAAATCACACCTGTGCCATTCAAGGGTCACTCATGTTTAATCTCATTAGTTTGAAGATAAATCATTCTCTACGATTTCCTTTAATGACAAAAAAAACTCCCCTTGTGGATGGAGTGAATGAACAATATCATTTAAAGTGGCACCAGGGAGGGGGCCATATTTTACCCATGTCATACAGTATAAGGTAGTCCTGGTTTAGTCCTTGGTTCTTATTTGATCCAGTTTTAGCTCTGTGTTTTGAAAGAAATCTCCAAACTTATGATCCACAAATGTTGAATCTTATTATTTGTTTGAGATCAGCTCCACAAACTTGTCATAATTAAAGTCCTTTCAGCTCACAACAGTCAAGTGTGTCAGTGGAATAATGGCACCACTTTCTGAAGATTTTTCACTTTTGTTTATTTATTCTGACAGAGAAGATGGTGGACTTTGTGCCATTTTTAGTTTCATGTGGATAGGTCCATTACATATTACAAAGATTTGAATCATAAACCAGGTCTACAAATCTGCAATCTCACAGTTATACAGCAATTCTGACCTGTCCTCCAGTTCGGTTTATAATACTGGGACTCTACAATATGCTGATGTCACGTGAACATAGCCTGGTTTTGGTAAAGACTCTTCCTGGAACATGCATTAATGATAACATTTCTGTATTTGAGACTGGCTCCGGTTACTCAGCGCCAGACGTTTATGGATAAATAAGTTTGTTTGTTAGAGACACTGGAAATCTGATCTGGTATTTTGATTTCTGTAATTTCAATATGTCTTCCTCCATTTGATATTGCACAGACAAAACAATAATAAGGCTTCTAATAAAGTTTTCAGATTCTAGCGTGTGACGATGTCATACTCCCAGATGAGGGCAAGAGATTTTAGTTTTCCCTATTGATTACAGTATTGTAGTTTGGCATGAAAATATCTTAGACTGACTTAGACAAACTTTATTGATCCACAAGGGAAATTTTTTGGACACAGTAGCTCGCACATCACAATATAATATAATATCAAAGAGAAAAATGCAAATAGTAATAATAAATTCAACATAAGCAGCAAAAATAAAAATAAGAGACTGGTGTCAAATGCAGCATAATTACATAAATGTATGTGTACAAGAAAAAAAAATAGAAATATTGTGCAATGTAAGCAGTACAAATTCTCGTGATTTTTGTGAGTTCATAAGCGCTTGAGAATCCGTCTTGTTCAGCTGCAGCTGACACGTCCTGCACCATCAGTGTGGAAACTGACCAATCACAGGGCAGCACCGAATAAACTAAAACAAACATGGTAATGCCAACAGGCCTATTTTAGTGGAAATACGAACTACTTAGTTAATGACAAACCTGCAGAGGTGCATTTGTGGAGGAAAAATGTCTGTGCTTTTCCAGGGCTCGATATTAAGTATTTACAAGTACGTGCCCACCAGGCAAGTGACTGCCATTTTTTACTTGCCGGACACCCAGATCTATTTGCCCATTAAAACAAAATAGTACTCAATTTAAAGTAAGGTAAAAGAAACTTTTTAAAATGTATCGTCAGGCCTATAAAAACTTGTTTTTCATATGTATATCAACATAACATACATGGCCACAGTGACAAAATGGATTGATAGAATCCAGGATTGATTGAAAATATATAAAAGTTAATTTCACACTACATTTCATAGTTTTGATGTCTTCAGTGAGAAACTACAGTGTAAATAATTCTGAAAAAAAGAAACATACTTGAAAATGTAGCACCAGATGAAAGATTGTGACTATCTTTGGTCTTTTCATAAAATTGTTTCTTGTATCAACTTTAAGAGTTCTAAGAGTTCAAACACGGGGTGACAACCTTGAACTAATGTACTGGAATTTCCCCACTGTGGGACTAATAAAGGCATATCTTATCTTATAACTAATGAACTAATATTTATAATATTATGTAATAATAATAATAAAAAATGACAGCCTTGGAAACAACAACAATTGGATTTTTTTTTACAAATGATTTCTATAGAACTGATGAAAGTGTGACAGAACATCTATAGTCCTGGCTGCTGTCATCCTATAGAAGGGCCACTGCGATAAAATGCTGTCAGACTCTTTCACTGCTTACAACATTTGGTCTTAGAGCTGAGGTTCTTGCACTTTACAAAGAACAGTTGCAAAGAGCATTTCAATGCCACAACACTCACAGTAAGGCATTCATAGGCCTGCATATACTTTTAACACATAAGGCCTATAGCTTCAGACATACACTAATCCACAGCACTTTGTGTCAGATGCAACGTGTTATGTGAAATTTAAGGATTTTAAGGGATTCCCTCTCTGTCCTGACCTGCGGCCAATGGGCAAGTTACTTTAAAACTGTAATACCTTAGCCTATTGCAGTGTAATGCTGTCTGTTAAAGCACATACCCCCCCGGACCCTCACCCACAGTTTGATAAACTTACTTTCACTTGTACATAATACATTGCATTTCAAATACAGTATTTTAGTGCCAGTGCACCATAGAAATGGAGTTACACAGTAGGCCTGGAGGCTGCACAGGTCATGCAGTGCCTTTGGGCAGATCCACAGATCCTTGTAGCAAACAGCTTCTTGCCGCACTTTTAGGAGTATATTTACTAAGGATTCACAAAAAAGTGCTAAAACGTGGAAGCAGTGAGACAGTGTCTTTTATCAACATTTTAGGGCTTGGCCCTAAAGGTAAATGGTAAATGGTAAATTTACGCATTTACCATCAGCACAACATGCCCCTGGGGCACTTATGTATCGTTTGAAGAGCCCAGGTCCAAAAAGACTGTTAATTAGTGCTTTGAAATTTACTTTTGAAATCCTCGCTGTGGTCAGCCTGTACAGACGGTAAATACAAACCTATAGACCTTTTTCATAACGACCAGAAGTGCCCCGCTGTAGATTCACAGAACTTATGGTTAATGGTTTTCTATGGCAAAATGTCTGTGGAAATGTCTCGCCTACTCTCCACTAGCTTAATAAATCTGCCTGCCCCATCTCCAAATCTTCAACCAACAAGGTCCACAAAAGACACACTAGTTTTGCTCAGAAGTAGTTCATTAATGCTAGTCGTTGTTCGCCTTTAAGCTTTCGTCTTTCTTACCTTGATAGTTGTGGATAATTTCTTCATGGAAGAATGTATATCCTTTGTGGACCTTGTTGGTTGAAGATTTGGAGATGGAGCAGCAGATTTATTAATCTGGTGGAGAATAGGCGAGACATTTCCACATTTTGCCATAGAAAACCATTAACCAGAAGTTCCACAAATCTACAGCGGGGCACTTTCGACCGTTGTGAAAAAGGTCTATTATGTCAGTTGTTTTCACTGTAGACTTGTTACAAGTGGCTAAATGCTCAGTCAAGTTTGGTCGGCTTTCGCACTGAGAAACACAGACCCCATGCCGCCCGCAGGCACTTAGACTTGTCCGTTCCTTCCAGGGAAATTTTAAAAATGGCTTTACGAGCAGACAACCCGTTGCTTCATTTTTCAACCAAATAATATTATTGATGGGGGATAGACTTATGTCGCTGTCTTTTCACTTGCCTGCTCAGGCAACAAGGCAGACCAGAGCACTTGCCCGGACAAAACTTTTAGTTGTCCCAGGCCAGCGAACAACCATTAATGTTGAGCCCAGTTTTCTCTCAACTGAATTTAACTAAATGTAGATTTTTCATCTTGTTCTGCTGTTGTGACGCTTTGTCCAGTAAACTTTGAGTATTTGTTTGAACGCTCCGGTCATTGGTTCTGAGTGCTTTCAGCAAAAGACATCCCAGACTGATAAATGTGTAGAGCTCAGTTCAGAGGGCTACACATCTTAACAGCTTAATAACATGATAGAAAGCTCCAGAAATCTATTTTGCATGTTACTCCCACATAAAAAATAGTAAAAAATCAAAAATTTGCTTTAGAAATCCAGTATTGATCAGGTAAACATATATTTTTTTTTATTTTTAGTGTCATTTAAAGCTGTTGATGAACAGTCTCTTTCAAAATAAACCATTAGTCTAAAAGTGAGAAAGTTTGGACCATCTCTCTCTCTCAGACAAAGCTCAAAGACAAAGTTGTTTTTTGTTTTCTTAAAGTTGAAGTTGAATTTATAATGATTCAAATGGATCAAAATGTCCCCAAACTCTGTGTAACAAACAAGAAATAGAAAGGTACCATTTATTTAACTTCAAAATGATAAATGAAAGTGTTGTTAATTCAAGCAATTTCTACTGACAAAAACAGAACTAGTTCATTTTTAACAGTTTGCAGTGGACCAAAGTTATTCCTCACTTCCCTTATGCATTCAGAGCCTCCTCATTATTCACTGTGATGAGTTTATACTATTTTTCTTTGCTCAGACTATAAATGTGTTTTTTTTTAGTCCAGTTAAAAAATGTAGTAGAGTAGAAAGTACAGATACCTGCTTTCAGTTGTAGTGAAGTAAAAGTAAAAAGTGTCCACGTTAAAATGTACAGATACTTTTTTTTACAGCGCAGTACTTTTACTACTACTTTTATTTTGTTGCGTTCCACCACTGTTTATATGTAAAAAGGTCTGTCTATGCAAATGCAGTATTTCCGAGTACTTTTTTTCTGCATGAATATGTAGTATCTGCATGAACTCCCGTACAGGTGTAGTCTTTGAGTACAGTTAGTGAGTAAGTGAGTAAGCCTATCACAATAACAAACTTTGAAGCACAATATATCGCTGAAGTAAATACAGACAATAAACTGATCATACAGAAACTCATTTATTCCACTGACACAAAAACCCAGGAGCAGATTTAAACCACAAAAAAATTAATAAATCTACAATACTGTTAAAAAATCACGAGCTTCAATAAATAAACAGTAAAATGAAACACTTTAGTAATTAGTTTGCATCTGTAATTAGTCATAAAACTTAATATTTCAACCTTCTACAGGTCAAATCTTACCGTATAGCCAAAAAGTAACCAAACATCTCACAGTACTGCAAAGAAAAAGTACTATGATAAATACTGACCCCAAAAAATATAGCAATTATAGTGACAGGCCTAGTTTTGAGAGACTAAGCAGCACATCTCCTCAGTCCACCAAGAATTTCTTTAGTCACCTACTGCCTTAGAATATATATATCTGTACTGCAAGATGCTTTTTTGATGAAATACTTGAAAAATCGAGTTGTTCTAGATCAATATTGTGCTTTGTAATGAACAGAAAGTGACACAGAGATGATCCCGTCTCTCCGTATATCTGTCTCTGTGTTTTATTGATGTGATGATGATGAATATTTGAGATTTTCAGCGCGACTCCCAGTGTTTGAAAAGAACAGGACAAGTTATGGCTTTTAGCGACGTGTAATCGGACAGATGGAGAGAGGGATGGAAGGAAGAGGGATGGAGAGAGGGAGGTTAGAATGAGGGAGGAAGAGGGAGAGAGAGAGAAAAAGAAAGAGGGGGGTCTGAACACGTTATTGCTTTTAGAGACATGTAATCGGACAGAAGGAGAGAGGGAAGGATAGAAGAGAGAGAGAAGGAGAACAAATGAGGAAGGGAGAGAAAGAGAGAGAAAGAGGGGGTGGGATCTGAACAAGTTTTTAGGGACATGTAATAGGACAGAAAGATGGAGAGAGGAATGAGAGACCGAGGAGGAGGTAGACAGAGAGAGGGAAGAGGAGGGAGAGAGAGAGAGGAGAGGATACAAATAAGCAAGCATGCCTTTACTAGGACAGAATGATGGAAAGAGGTAAGAGGGGAGGAAAGAAAAGGTGAGGGGGGGCAGGTAGAGAGAGAGAGAGAGAGAGAGGAAGAGGGGGCTCTGAACAAGTTATGGCTTTTAGAGGCATGTAATAGGACAGAAAGATGGAGAGAGGAAGGAGAGACAGAGGAGAAGGTAGAGAGAGGAAGGGAGGACGAATGAGGAAGGGAGAATGAGGAGAAGGAGGAGGGAGAGAAAGAGGGGAGGGGGGTCTGAACAAGTTATGGCTTTTAGGGACATGTAAAAGGACAGAAAGATGGAGAGAGGAATGAGAGACAGAGGAAGAGGTAGAGAGAGGTGGAGAGAGGGGGAAGGGAGGATGAATGAGGGAGGACGAGCGATGAGAAGGAGGGAGAGAAAGAGGGGAGTGAGGTCTGAACAAGTTATGGCTTCTAGAGACATGTAATAGGACAGAAGGATGGAGAGAGAAATGAGAGAGAGTGAAAGAGGAAGGAGGGAGAGAGAGAGGAAGGAAGGAAGGAGGGGAAATGGGGAGAGAGGGAAGAGGAGCAATGCGAGAGAGCGGGAGAGAAAAAGAGGAATGGATACAAAAAGGTTATGGCTGTTAGAGACATGTAATAGCACAGAAAGATGAAGAGAGGGATGAGGAGGGGAGAGAGGGACAGAGAGAATAAGGAGGAAGTAATGAGGGAGGGATAGAGAGAGGCGATGTTAAACAAGTTATAGCTTTTAGGGACATGCATTGGGACAGAGAGGGAGAGAGGGAGAGAAAGAGAGGGAAGGAGAAGAAGAGAGGGAATGGGAGAGAGGAGAGAGAGACAGAGAGAGGGAGGGAGATACAGATAGGAAGTAGACAGAGCGATAAAGGGAAAGATGGAACAAGTTATGGTTTTTAGAGACACATTTGGACTGAGGGAGGAGAGAGGAGGAGGAGAAGAGAGGAGGATGAGAGTGGAGGAGGAGGAGAAGGAAGAGGCGCGAGAGGAGGAGAGAGCAAGGAGGAGAAGGAGGAGGAGGAGAGAGAGAGACGAGGAGAGATATGGAGAAGAGAGAGCAGGAGGAGAGAAAGGAAGAGAGAGAGGAGGAGGGAAATAGGAAGAGGAGGAGGAGAGAAAGAGGAAGAGAGAGAGAGAGGAGGAGGAGGGAAAGAGAGAGAGGAGGAGGAGAGAACAAGGAGGAGCATGGAGGAGGAAGAGAGAAAGAGGAAGAGAGAGAGGAGGAGACAGAGGAGGAAGAGATAGAGAGGGGGATTGGTGAAGAGGGCAAGAGGTTAAATTTAGCGCTAAAGATCAGGAGGTTTGTGGATGTTTTATCACATGATCCTGAATGTGTTACAGAGAGAGAAGGAGGGAAGGAAAAAAGAGGGAGAGGAGGAGAGAGTAGTTGGGGGAAAAAGAGGGAAAGGTAGAGAGATGGAGAGAAAAGATGGAAGGAAAATGGGTAGAGAGAGTGAGAGAGAGAGAGGAGGACAGAGAGAGGGAGGGAGGAGGATGGTGTCATGGGAGATTCATGTCGAGAGAGAGGGACATATATTATAGATGTGAAGCTTTTAGATGCTCTGTCAAACTAAACCAGGTCTAAATCAGGTCTAAACCAGGACTACTCCAGGACTAAACGAGGTCTAACTCAGGTCTAAACCAGGTCTAAACCAAGCCTATAGCAGAACTAAACCAGGAACCAGGACTAAACCAGGTCTGAGCCAGACTAAACCAGGTCTAAATAGGCTCATAAACACACGTGTCAATATTGAAAAGTCCTTGTACTGTTGAGTGTGGCCCTGTCTATAAAGCACCAGATCAAACTGGTTTAAACAGAGCCTGTGGTTTAAAGGTCACTTAAAAATAACTGAGACGGTCTAAAAATACAGCGCCCGAACGTCCCACGGTGACGAGCTCTTTGAACTCCTCATGCCTCACATCAGAGCAGTGTAAGAGCAGAGCTGTTATGTACGCTCTGACTATGAACGCAGCACGGAGAGGTCAGAGGTCACACAGTGCCTTTACAGCAGAGAGATGAGCTGTGAGGTGCACTTTACTCACATGGATCCTGAACGCACCACAGAGACAGAGAGGTCAGAGGTCGCACAGGGCCCAGAGCAGTGTAAGAGTAGAGAGAGAAGCTGTGATGTATGTTTGCTCACATGGACCTTGAACGTAGCACGGACACAGAGAGGTCATAGGTCATACAGAGACACACTAGTGTAGGTCTGAACAACCAGTGGTGTGGGACAGAAGCAGCTACAGGGATTTAGACAGGGGATAAGCCAGCGCCAAATGAACCAAAACAAAGATGAGAAGGAGAGAAGAGAGAGGGAAGAGGAGGCGAAAAAGACGAGAGAGGACAAGGTCAGAGAAAAAGCAGGAGAGAAAGGACAGAGAGGAGGAGAAAGAAAGCAGGAGGAGAGAGAGAAGGAGATGGAGTTAGATGAACATGAGAGAGGAGGAAATAGAAAGGAAGAGGAGAAAGAGGAAGGAAGAGAAAGGAGGAGAGAGAGAGGAGGAGGAAAGAGAAAGGAGGAGAAGAGAGAGAGGAAGAAAGAGAAAGGAGGAGGAGAGAGAGGAGGAGGAAAAGAAAGGAGGAGAAAAGAGATAGGAAGAAAGAGAAAGGAGGAGGAGAGAGAGAGGCGAGGAGAAAGGACAGAAAGAGGAGAGAGGAAGAGGAGAGAGAGGAGGAAAGAGAAAGGAGGAGAAGAGAGAGGAAGAGGACAGAGGAGGAAAGAGATGAAGAGGGTGAGAGGTTAAGTATTGCACTAAAGATGAGGTTTGTGGATGGCGACTCAGACAGATTTATTTTTTAATTCTTTGGTTGTGAAAAACGTGCAGAGGGAAGCGCTGTGTGTGCTGTGGATGGGTATGACGCCCGTGCTTTTCTCTCAGCTGGATTTCATCAGAGTTAGCTTTTTTGGTTTGTTCTGCTGTTGTGACGCTTCCAGATTGGGTACTGGTTTAAACGTTCCGATCATTGGGTCCAATCGATTTGTGAGAGCCGTTCCAGATAGATAAACTCGGAGCGCTGCACATCAGTCTGGGGAGAGACACTTTAGAACTTTGCCACATTCAAAGAAATAAAAGTGGAAGCAGCACATTTTGAGTGAGACATAAATAAAACACTATCTTTGTCCCTGTCCCTTGTGTGTGTGAGGCCGATGTGTGTCACTGTGTGCGTATGTGTTTCTGTATGGTTGTGTGTGTGTGTCTGTGTGTGTGTGCAGGTCTGTACTGTTGTGTGTGTGTCTGTGTGTGCTTGTATGGTTGTGTGTGTGTCTGTGTGTGTCTGTGTGTGTGTGTGTGTGTGTGTGTGTGCGTGTACTGTTGTGTGTGTCTGTGTGTGCTTGTATGGTTGTGTGTGTGTCTGTGTGTGTCTGTGTGTGTGTGTGTGTGTGTGTCTGTACTGTTGTGTGTGTCTGTGTGTGCTTGTATGGTTGTGTGTGTGTCTGTGTGTGTGTGCATGTCTGTACTGTTTCTTGTGTGTCTGTGTCTGCTTGTATAGTTGTATGTGTGTGTGTGTGTGTGTGTGTGTGTGTGTGTGTGTGTGTGTGTGTGTGTGTGTGTGTGTGTGTCTGTACTGTTGTGTGTGTGTCTGTGTGTGCTTGTATGGTTGTGTGTGTGTCTGTGTGTGTGTGCATGTCTGTACTGTTGTGTGTGTGTCTGTGTGTGCTTGTATGGTTGTGTGTGTGTCTGTGTGTGTGTGCATGTCTGTACTGTTTCTTGTGTGTCTGTGTCTGCTTGTATAGTTGTATGTGTGTGTGCGTGTGTGTGTGCGTGCGTGCGTGTGTGTGTGTGTGTGTGTGTGTCTGTGTGTGCTTGTATGGTTGTGTGTGTGTGTCTGTGTGTGTGCATGTCTGTATAGTTGTGTGTGTGTCTGTATGGTTGTGTGCGTGCATGTGCTTCTGTGTGTATACATGTGTGTCTGTGTATGTGCCTGTGTATGTGTGTCTGTGTGTGTCTGCATCTGTGTGTGTGTGTGTGTGTGTGTGTGTGTGTGCGTGTGTGTGTGTGTGTGTGTGTGTCTGTGTGTGCTTGTATGGTTGTGTGTGTGTGTCTGTGTGTGTGCATGTCTGTATAGTTGTGTGTGTGTCTGTATGGTTGTGTGTGTGCATGTGCTTCTGTGTGTATACATGTGTGTCTGTGTATGTGCCTGTGTATGTGTGTCTGTGTGTGTCTGCATCTGTGTGTGTGTGTGTGTGTGTGTGTGTGTGTGTGTGTGTGTGTGTGTGGGTGTGTGTGTGTGGGTGTGTGTATCTGCAGATGAGCTCATATGACTTTTTAAATCAGATTTACAAAAAGTGCTCCATAAGTGCTGCAGGTCAGTCAGGGGCAGGTGATGTCATTTTAAAAGCCTGTTGGGAGTGAAGCTGGAGGACAGGTCAGACATTTGTGGTACATTTGACCTTTTAACCAGAGGTTAAACATGTCAAGATGAATGTAGAGGGACGAATAGACGAATAGTTACCACACAAATACACCTCTGAATCTTTCCTACTGGATCCACCTTAATAGAAGGTGGATCCAGTAGGAAAGATTCAGAGGTGTATTTGTGTGGTAACTGTTTTCACTGTGTGCCCCTCACAAATGAAGCTTTTACCTGTCAAAATGCAGATGTTTAAGGAGGGCTATTTTGCTTCTATGGGGTGACAGAAGCTCAGTTATTAACATTTTGTAATTTAATAATAATTTAATATGTTTCACTTTTGTTTTTGAGAGTTCCCCCTTCCTTTGCTCCCTGTGCTAAGTCACTCCCCTGCACAGTGCTATCATTATATTATCATTATAGTATTTATTTATTTATCTCTATCTATAGATCTATCTATCACATTACAATCGGCATCCATCCTTGTAACAAAAATAAATGTACATCACATCAGGTTTGTCAGGTTGTTGTGTACAGCTTTGTATTATGTTTTTGTATATTAATGGAGAATTGTCGTCTGGGAGCATGGGTGATGTAGACTTGTGGGCAGAGCATTGGACAAATCGTACTGCTAACTGTAAGGAGGGTTCGAGAGATCACTACATCTCAAACCTCTTCAGACATGTTTTCAATGAGGGAACAGCGTTATAACACGGTAGAAAACTAACAGCTCCTTTTTACCTTTAGAAACTGATTTTGCATAACAGCCTTTTAACAGTTTCTAATTCTAAAAACACTGTGATTTTGTGACTAAAGCAGCAGATTTCACATGTTCGAGGTACTTCAAGTTTAGAGCTGTGACGCGTTCAGGGACCTTCACATCTCAAAGGACTCAACAGAACACAGAGAGTGCAGAGAATACAGAGGAGCTGGAAAGGACGATTATTCAGCTTCAATTCATTCAGTGTAGAACATTTTATCCATCAGAAATCTTGTACAAAGGATAAGACCCCATGGAGGCACAGGGAGGGCATCTGACACCCAAAGAGGAGATTTTGTTGTTTGCAGGGAACCTTTTATATAAATCATTTGTGATTTTCTGCTGATTAATTTTGCAGTTCTATTAAATTGTGTTGTAGGCAAAATTATAACGTTTTTGACAAATATCCTTCCTTCCACACTACCTCTTCTCCATCTCTCTCTTTCCACACCTCCATCGCTCTCTCTGTCTCTCTTTCTCTCCTTCACTATTCCTGTTCATTACTGTTGATGAATGCGCTCATTTTGTTTTGTTTATGGATGGAAGTGTTGTGTTGTGTCCCTACTTGCGTTGGCACTGTCTTTCATTTCTCTCTCTCTTGTCCTCTCTCTCCTTTTTTGACTCTCTCTCTTCTTCTCTCCCTCTCTCCGTCTCTCTCCCTTTACTCTTTCTGTCTCTCCTTTCACACACACTCTCTCTCCCGCCCCTTTCTTCCTTCTATCTCCCCTTCTCTCTTACACCCTCCCTCTTTCTCTCTCTGTCCACCTCTCTTTCACTGTCCCTCTCTCCTATGTCTCTCTCCCACCCTGTTTCTCTCTCTGTCTCTCCTCTCACACACTCTCTCCCTCGCTCCCTTTTTCTCTCCCTCTCCCTCTCTTTCCTTTCCTACTCTCTTTTACTTTCTCCCTGGCCCCCTCTTTCTAACTCCTTCTCTCCCTCACTCCCTATTTCTCCACCCTCTGTCTCTCTCCCTCTCACTCCCTCCTTCTCCCTCTGTCTCTCTTCCTCCCTCTTTCTCTTTCTCTCTCTCTCTCTCCTTCGACTTTCTTTCCTTTCTCACTCTCTCTTACTTTTTCCCCTCCCTCCCTCTTTCTCTCCCTCCCTCCCTCCCTCCCTCTTTCTCTCTCCCCCTCCCTCTTTCTTTTCCCAGTCTCTCTCTTTGGGATGTACAGATGTCGGAGGAGGAGAAGAATGTAGAGTATGTGACAGCTGCAGCCTCATGTCGATCACATAGACACTGCTACTGTCTGTTCTGACAGTTCTGTTCTTTTGTCCTTTTGTCCAACATGAAGGACACCATGAGGACAATCTCCGGGTTTCAGATGAATATTCTATAAGCCAATAATACTTTGCAGTGACATTGCGCTGGGGTGTTCTACATGTATTTCTATGGTGGAAGGTTCTGTAGTTACTATGGTGACACAATGCACACGTTAGCAAACAGACAAAAAAAAATTAAGATTGTCTGAAAACTCAAGAAAAATTACAAAATGGACCAATGTGAGTATTCATAGTCCTGTTTTAGGTGTCTGATTTTCAACAATAAAGGGGAGCAAGAAATTGAAGCTTGTGACTTGGTAATTTTTTTTGTGTGAAAGATTTGTTTAACAGCACAAATCAGCTCACCTGTTCTAGTTCCAGGTAAATCAGCACTCTCTAGTCACAGCAGTGTTAATAAAGCACAGACTAAACTCTTAACAAACCTGAGATAGAGCAGTGCTTACAGTTAGCATCACCATGTTATAATGTTAATGCTAGACAAACATTAGACTGAACTCAGCTGTGCAGCAGAAATCTCCTGTTTACACATTCAGATCACATCCGGCCGACTTTATCTCGGCTCAGTGTCTCAAACTGCTCTGACAAATGTGGGACTCGGGCTATTTTGAACTTTTTAAACATTTGTAACGTTTTGCTGTGAAACCGTGAAAAGTGACGTGTTAAAGAGGTTTAGACAGAGAGACCCGAGCTCCTGGTGCATGACTCACGTCTCACACTGGGACAGAGGCTTAAAGGGCCCGTGTTTCTCATCCATGTTTTAATGTTGTTTACTCGTCACAAACATACCTGTTGTTGTGAGTTGTGTTTTGTTCCTTTCACACATATTTAACACACAAACCCTGCATGTTTAGGCTGAGTTCTTCTTTCAAACTGAAAATATTCTCTTCCACCTTGCGATGTCATGTCGTAATACAGGAAATGCTCCACTGTGTTTTTAAACTCCATATACCTTCACTAGAATCATTTGGATTCTAGTGATTTCAACTCTAGAATTGCCAATCTTTTCTAAAGAAATGGTAAAATGTAGCTGTTAACTTGAAAACTACCGCTTTATGACATCACAAGGTGGAACAGAGCGTTTTGAGCTTTGGAGATGTACTCAGACAAATAATAAATGATTTCTCAAACATGTGTGAATGAAACAAAACACTCCAGGTATGTTTTTGATGAGGTAACTACATTATAACATGGCTTAAAGATCAAGAGTCAGTTTTGCGGGATCATAAATGTGAGTGATTGCAGAGAGGTGGGGGAGTGTCTTGCCCAAGGAAACAAGAGCAGAATTTGAACCACTATCCTTCTCTCTCATCATCAAGTGCACCTTATGTCAATGCTCTCATCTCTCATTAAAGAGAGCGTTCCTTCATCAAAAATGTTCATCAAAAACATGCCAGAAGAGGTTTTTAGACTTCATCCATGCATGTTTGAGTAATCTAGTGATCTCTCCTGAGCCCCGTTCGAACGTTAGCTGTAAGATTCTGTCCAGTGCTGTCCTACGTCACTCATGCTCCCACACGACAATGATGATGTCCAATTTGAAAACAGAAAGTGCGTTGCCAGGTCCTAATGTCTAGTATGGCCGTCTCTGTCTATCCTGGAGACAAGCAGGTAACTCCAGACCAAGTTACAAGTCGGATCTGTGGAGAGGTGAACCTACCTAGAGCAAAGCGTGTTTTTCATTGTAACTTTTGAGCAGTTTCATTCATGCAAGATTGATCAGTTTAATGCCATAGTGTCGAACATTCCCAGCAAAGCAGTAACATCTCCATGGAGACAAGGAGAAAAGTTACACAGTGCGCCTTTAAAGAAATACATTTTTTGGAACTTTCCACCATTTTATACCGTTGTCCCCTCATCAAAAACATGCCTGACGAGGTTCTAGATGTCATAAATACAAAAACATGATACAAAACTGCAGTTGACAAACCTGATGTGAATGTGCGGTAGTTTCATTAGTGGGACGCACGGTGATTGTGTTGTGATAGCGCTCTGAAGGGGGAGTGAGTTAGCGTGGGGAGCAAAGGGAGGAGAGACTCCGAGTGTTGTAAATTGCTAAAATATGCACCAATGTGATCTTTTTTTAGCAAAATACAAAAACACAGACTTAAAAGAGATGAACTTTGTCAGTGTCGTGTTAGTATTACAAGTATCAGTATTAGCAGTGCAGTCGTATTTGCATATTAATGGTGAAATTAAAGGTGAGCGCAGGCTAAAATAATCCAGACAGAATAATCCAGAGTAATCCAGTGCTTCAGATCAAGGCATTTCACCCAGGTACAAGACTAAGAGAGGGGGAGAAGGAGAAGGATGAGAGGACGAGAGAGATAGAGGTGGTGGAGGAAGAGAGGGAGGAGAGGAAAGGAGTCTTATGATACAGTAGGTTTAAACAGCTCAAATTCAGGTTCAAAGGCCTGAAGATAACAAGAGGAAGAGGAGGAGAAAGAGAGGGGGAGGAAGAAGAAGGGAGGGCAGAGTAGTTATAGTAGTAGTAGCTCGGTAGAGTGCTTGCTTGTTCGTCTTCTTATCCGAAGGTTGGTGGTTCAAATCCCACTCTCGACATAAACATCATCATCTAAGCGGTCAGATTCCATGGCCAGAGGTTGACAATGCGATATCTGGCTCCCACAGATGAATTCTGCTGTTGTGTCCTTGGGCAAGACACTTAACCCGCCTCACTCCCAGTGTCTTACCATTTAATAGTGTTGCAGTAACTTTTTTTTTCCCTTCATATTGAATTGTACTACTACTTCTGACCACATTGTAAACAACTTTGTGGTGAATTTTTTGCATATTTTACAGACAGTAATCTGAGCACATTGTACATATCCATTCCTACTCCCTATAATTTTCCCATTTTTAAGCAAAAACATTTTTTCCTTAAACTTCCTGATTCGTTAAAATTGCAATGTGGCAAAAAACTCAATTATTCTTTTAAAATGTCTCTTATAAACTAGATGAGGACTCACATTCAGATAAACTGGGGCTTATTTCAAACAAAGCAAATGAAACCCACACTGCCCATGAGGACTTAAAAGAGGGTGTGCTTATTTCCCGTCAGCTCTGCTCCAGCCGATAGGGTTAAGAATAATAAGTAATCTGAGCTGGAGAACAGGTTTAACTGTCGACCTAATTTATGGTTAATATCTCTAATTCCTGGGTGTATCTACATGATACAAAAACAGACACAAAGTTCAAGGTTTTCTCTGTCAGTATTTTTGTTTTCACAATACATTATACAAAATACAATATAATACATACAATTATTCTATGGTGGCATAAAGTGGTGCAATTATTCAACCGTAAAAAATGTGATTGCTCCCCACATTAAGTCACTCCCCGTTCAGAGCGCTCTCACAACACAATCAGCGTGCATCCCGCTAATGAAACCACTGCACGTCACATCAGATTTATCAAGTTGCAGTGGACAGTTTTGTATTATGTTTTTTTTTTTTATATTTATGGAGACTTGTTGTGTGGGAGCATGGGTGATGAAGGCTTGTGGGCTGAGCATTGTACTGAATCTTACAGATAACCGTAAAAGGGGTTCGAACAGGCCCCAAGAGAGATCGCTAAATTACTGAACCATCTATGGATGACATTTAAAACCTCTTCCAGCACGTTTTTGATGTGGGAATAACATTATAAAGAAAAAGTACATTTTGCATAATACCCCCTCTTTAATAAGACAAGTTTTGGAGCCAGTCCCAGACAAATGATGAGGTTCAACATGTGGATCATAAGTTTGAAGATTTCGGTGAAAAACAGTGGATCGCCCGTGGAGTTATATAGGCCCCTGCTCTTGTCGTCTCCTACGCTCTATAGCTGATTCTGTAGCAGTTATTTTTAGACTGTAGTGTTGTTTACCTGTTAATGTCCGCTCAGGAGAGGTGCATTGTGGGTAATGATGACAGAGGGGGTTCACCTCCAAAGCCAGCCCCACATGGAGTCACCATCTGTGGGTAAGATCCGCTCCAGCCTCCCCCTCTGAGAGAGAGACGTGGAGGCAGGCTAACCACTCTGCCACAGTAACACAGGGATTTTGTTGACACAGTATTTCAGACTAAACTTGTTGAAAGTAATTATATAGTAAGTACTTTGAAATCGTTATAATCTAACAGCACTCCTATTAATGTCTCAAATACAAACCTAACTGATTTTTCTGTCTTTCCACTCTTCTCTCCTCTATTGTTCTCACTTTCCTTCCACCCACTCTCTGCTGCTCCCTATCTCTCCTCTTTCCCTCTGTCTTTCTCCCCTCCCTATAAATGCCCCCCTCTCTTTTCTATTGTTTAATCTGTTTAATCTCCCTCTCTCTCTTACCCCCTCCTTATCTACTCTCCCTCTTTCTCTCTCTACCACCATCCTTCTCCACTCCTCTCGCTCTCTCTTTACCCTCTTCCCCTCTGCTCTCTTACTCCCCCTCTCTCACTTCCACTGTTTTCTCTCCAATCTTTCTACCACTCTCTCCCTCTCTCTTTCCCCTTCCTCTCACTCCCTCTCTCTTGCTCTTATTGTCTCCTTCCCACTCTTTCGCTCTCTCTCCCTCATCCTCTCCACTCCTCTCTCTTCTCTCTCTGCCTCTCTGCTCTCTTACTCTCTTACTCTCCCTTACGTTCTTTCTTCTCCATCCTTCCTCCCCTCCATATCTCTCTCTCTCTCTCTCTCTCTCTCTCTCTCTCTCTCTCAGGTGCAAGCTCCCAGTCGTTGGTCGCCCCCTGGTGGCCGATGGAGAAGGTGAGCCAAATGTTCAGTACAAGGTCATTCCAGAGCACAGACAAATGCAGGGAAACAGCACCACCTTCTGGACATGTACAGCAGCACAACACAGTTTATAAACATGTTTGTGGACAGTTTTACAGTCATCTGGACACAGAGGTTTAAATCACTTATTCATGGGTTTCAGTGTCATGTTATATGCAACATTTCTTGGACTTTTTTCCATTCAAAAGATATAATATTTCGTTTTGACTTGTTAATCGCTATGGGAACGGTCCAAATTTCTTATCAGTATATAAATCTGAAAACCGTGGACAGATAAAACTTATTACAACAGAATAATATTGACTATATTGCAATGGTAATAGTAGAAGTAGTCTTATAGCAGTATATTAGTAGACAGGAGAAATTACGTTAGGATATTGTTTTGCACTTTCCTTTATTTATTTAGTTAGTAGTTTTGTTAAAAGCGTACTGTGTAACTTTTCTAGAGGAGGGTTTTTAAGGTTTTACTAAAAATTCTAGATAGTTTTTCCTATTTTGATCATTTTAGTTTATCTTTTTTGTTTTCCTGGTTGGACACAGGCAGCAGATACGACATACATAGAGGTTATTCCATAACTGTTACCATAATGTAAACAAGGGCCAAAACTTTGTCTAAATTACACAATAGTTATGATTAGACATATAAAAATACATGACAGCATCTTTATTTAGTTAAATGCCTAAATTGCTGTTGCATTTTGGAGTTTTTCGGGTTGATTTCTGTTTTAGAACACGGCGCTACTTCCTGTATTTTTGTACTTTTCTTCTCAACTTTTTTCCCACAAACTGCAACTTAGCTGATGTTAAACTATGGCACATATTGACCACAGGTACTATCCCACCCACAAAAACATGAAAAACTGCACTGCAATATGCACTTTAAGTAATGATAAGTTTATTGACAATATTTTTCTGTGTATTTCAGAGTGATGCACCCTTACACCCCACCTCCGTCTCTTCTCCTCTTCAGCTCAACCCCAAACCTCCAGTCACCAAACGCCATCGCAAACTTCTGCTCAAACGCTCTGACTTCTTCCCCTACAGCGCCCCCTACAGCTCCCCTTACGGTCCGGACTACCACGCTCTCTCTGCTGTTCAGGAATCACGCCGAAATAATCTGTACGACATATGCTCGCAGTTACAGCCTGACGTTTCTGTACGCAAGATGAGCCAAAGACAAATATCGCGCATTTACGTCGAAGACCGCCATCATTTGCTGTACTGTGAAGTTCCCAAATCCGGATGCTCAAACTGGAAGCGCGTTTTGATGGTTCTTAACGGAAAAGCTCGTACAGCTTTGGACATTCCACACGATAAAGCGCACTATTCAAACAAGCTACGAAAATTGGAAAACTACGACCAAGCTAGCATCGATAAACGGCTAGCAACCTACATGAAAATATTGTTCGTACGGGAGCCGTTTGAAAGATTGGTCTCTGCTTTTCGGGATAAATTTGAAAGTCCAAATTCATACTACCATCCTGTTTTTGGACGCCCGATAATTTCCAAATACCGCGTTAATGCTTCTCGGACAGCATTAAAAACGGGAGCGGGGGTAACGTTCCGAGAATTTGTGCAATACTTACTGGACATAAAGAGACCAGTTGGTATGGATATCCACTGGGAACCTGTCACTCAACTGTGCAGTCCGTGTCTTATGCGCTACAACTTCATTGGAAAATTCGAAAATCTGGAAAAAGAAGCAAATTTTTTGTTACGGAACATCAACGCGCCCAAAAATCTCACGTTTCCGGATTTTAAAGACAGGAATCCGCTCGCCGAAAGGACTTCAGCGAGAATAACTCAGCAATATTTCACACAACTCAACGCAACGGAAAGGCAAAAAGTGTATGATTTCTACTACCTGGACTATATGATGTTTGACTATCCAAAGCCTTTCAAAGACCTGTACTAAAATACACTTTAAACTGTAGGTGCTCTTTGATTGGACACTTACGGCACTAGGCAGGAACTGTTTTGTAGTTTTTTCAATAACACATCTGTGCTTTTGAATTCAATTTACCATAAAAATGAAGCTTGTAGCAGTGATTTCAGGCTTGGAGAAGGGGACGGGGCTGCACAGAGAATATATAAGCAGTTTTGTTTTGGTGAATAAAACCTGAACTTAAAGAGTCTGTACCTGATTTTTGTTCATGTATTTGAGCAAAATGTGTCTTATCTCAGTTCTGATATGTTGTATAAGCAGCTCTTGAGGTCAAAATAAGTCTGCTGCGTTGTTAATTATAAAATGTTAAATTGTGCGTTAAATGCTAGTGTGCGTTAGCATGCTAGTTGTTGTGAGAAGCTCTTATAAACTCATGCTCAGAATGCATCGTAAGGCAAATGATTTTTTAAGACTAAAAATCAGGTGCCTCCCTGTTTATAACCTTTAATTCAGGACTGAATCAGACCTTAAAGGTATTTAACTTTTCTGTCAAATGGACATGTTATTGTTTTGCCCAGAATGTTCCACAGTATGGCATTAAACTTATCTATTTATTCAGTTACAGGTGTTTTTATTGCTCAGAAAGGACCTTAAAAAACTTGCTGTGAGTGGGTTTGCCTCTTCATAGAGCTGACCTGTAACTTGGTCTCGTGGCACGACCTGCTTGTCTTCATGGAGATGAACTGAACATAGAAAAGAAAGTTTAATGCCATAGTTTGTTGCATTAGAATGCCTAGAGGCAAAGCAATAACCCTCCACCAGACGTGTTAGGGCACCAAAGTTAATTCTCACTTACCTTACGCATTCAGAGCATCCTAATCCTACGAACTTTTCACAACTCCCAGAGACCAGAGCGGAGCTTTGCTCTCACGATAAAGCTAATAATAACTAGCAAGCTAACAGCACTTCCTGATTTAGACACTAGACAGAGGACTTATTTTGACCTCAAGAGCTGCTTATACAATATGCATGTACATGGGGCAAGACACATTTTGCTCAGATACATGCGGAAAATCGGGTACAGGACCTTTAATGCTGCATTTGGTCCCAGCAATTTTAAATGAACTCTATATATGCACTAAATGTTTAATTAATGTAAAATGTGTCTTTTATATACTCTCGTTTGATCAAGGTTTTGTAAATATTGTATGTTTGGATCATATCTGTATATCTAAATACAAGTTTTATATACTCTCCATAAAATAAACTGGGAATTGAACCAAACCTTATTGGTATAATTTTATTTTTATTTCATTTTATTTTTTTTTAACTTTATTTACTTTTACTTTTATTTATTTACTTCTATGGCGTATTAACTTCTAACACATAACACATTTAGATCACCATTACCTTTTATTGTTCTGAAAATGCTCTATTCATCACACAGTCAGCGTGCATCCCGCTAATGAAACTACTACACATCGTAACAGGTTTGTGAAGTTATTGTGTACAGTTTTGTATGTTGATTTTTATATTTATGGAAATTACCGTGTGGGAGCGTGGATGATGTAGGCTTGTGGGCGGAGCTTTGTACAGAATCGTACTGCTAACTGTAACGACGGTGTCTGGAGAACGAGGTTGGGTTCTCCAGACATCTGAACATTTTAAAGGGCTCATATTTTCAAATAGGTTGGGCTCACGTGGTAGAATTTGCTGATGTCATAATTTCAGATGGAGGTCAGGGTCTATATGGGAGATTCACTGTTTTTTAAATAAATCTCCAAATTTACAATCCACGAAAGCTGAACCTTATCTTTATTTGGTTGAGAGTGGCTCCACAGAGTTGTCATATTCATCTTATGGTTATGGCTGTTGTTGGTTTATGGTTAGTTTATGGTCCTCTGTCTGAAATTATCACCACATTTTAGAATATTGAGAATCTGATGTTGAGTTTTTGCCTTTCTGACCGTTTGAGTTGAATTTGGAGCCTTAACACCACCACCCACTGGAGCTTTGCGTAAAAACATGAGTAAAATCTGAACATTTACCTGTGGGTGTGTCTCTGTTCACACTTCACTCTGATTGGTTAAATCCACCTGTCACTCAATCAGAGCACACATTGACCTCTCACAGTATTTTTGTCCATTACTTTATTTTTGTGTGTGTATTGCTTTATTGCATTTATTGATTTATTATTTTAAAATGGTAAGAAAAAGTAAGGAAGTAAGAGGTAAAGGTTTTTTTTTCTTTGGTTTAAAAGTGAAACGTTTCATGTAAATTCAATAGAGTTTTTTAGGTCTGTTCTCAGATAATTAATGTTTTATTACTTATTTTTGCTTCCAGTTGCCTTTCAGGTCACTAAATACCAGTGCAATTCTACTACTACTACTAACTACTACTACTACTACTACTACTACTGCTGCTGCTGCTGCTGCTGCTGCTGCTACTATTTCTATTGTTACTAATGCTACTTTTACTACTACCACAACCACAACAACAACTACTACAATTATTATACTACATTTGGCCCTACATATTATACTACATGTTTCCTGTTTTATATCTATTTTTACATAAGTCTATTTTACTTTTGTATTTAGAGCAAGAAGAAAGATAAATGTTTAAACCTGGTTTAGTTCTAGTCCTAGTATAGTTCTCATATGATACCACTTTAGTCCTGGTTTAGTTCTGTTATAGTGCTGAGTGTAGCCCTGAGTTTAGTCCTGGTTTAGTTCTGCTATAGTGCTGAGTGTAGCCCTGAGTTTAGTCCTGGTTTAGTCCTGGTTTAGTTCTGCTATAGTGCTAAGTGTAGCCCTGAATTTAGTCCTGGTTTAGTCCTGGTTTAGTTCTGCTATAGTGCTGAGTGTAGCCTTGAGTTTAGTCCTGGTTTAGTCCTGGTTTAGTTCTGCTATAGTGCTGAGTGTAGCCCTGAGTTTAGTCCTGGTTTAGTCCTGGTTTAGTTCTGCTATAGTGCTGAGTGTAGCCTTGAGTTTAGTCCTGATTTAGTCCTGGTTTAGTTCTGCTATAGTGCTGAGTGTAGCCCTGAGTTTAGTCCTGGTTTAGTCCTGGTTTAGTTCTGCTATAGTGCTAAGTGTAGCCCTGAGTTTAGTCCTGGTTTAGTTCTGCTGTAGTGCTGAGTGTAGCCTTGAGTTTAGTCCTGGTTTAGTCCTGGTTTAGTTCTGCTATAGTGCTAAGTGTAGCCCTGAGTTTAGTCCTGGTTTAGTCCTGGTTTAGTTCTGCTATAGTGCTAAGTGTAGCCCTGAGTTTAGTCCTGGTTTAGTCCTGGTTTAGTTCTGCTATAGTGCTGAGTGTAGCCCTGAGTTTAGTCCTGGTTTAGTCCTGGTTCAGTCCTGTTCTAGTTCTCAGTTATAAGTTTAAACATGAGCCCTGTGTCTTTGTTATGTTTGTCCCATACACAGGTGACGCCCCCGTCCTCCCCTCCTCTGCTCCACTTGGACTATTCAAGAGGAATCCTGAATGAAAAAAGCTGTTTGTGGTTTAAATAACAAACTTTTCAAATGCAAATGAACATGCCGTTTCAACGTCCTCACAACAGGCTGGGCCCATACTACGTCTATACACAGAACAAAATAGACTATAGTTTACAAATGAAATTCAAAGTGCATATTTATGATGAAAATTTGAAAAATTTGTTGAAAATTATAGGATGTAGGGTTCTAAAACATTATTGACATCACACTAGAGAGAATACTATCAAAAAGGCACAATTTACCTACAACTTTATGACTCTTTAAGTATTAATACAACAACAAAACAAAATTATTTACAATTTGCAGCGACATCACGCTGGGGGTGTTCTACATGTTTGTTTATGGTGGAATATTTAGCGTAATCGTGTTGACAATCTATGACCACAGGATGGCAGCATATTCAAAGAGGGGGGGAACGAGAGAAAGGGGAAGAAAGAGAGAGATAGGAGTGAGAAGAAAAAGCAAGGCTGAGTGAAAAGGGAGAGGGAGGGCATCAGGAGTAATAGAAAAGGAGAGAGGAGGGAGACGGAGGAGGAAAGAGAATGAGAAAAGGGCCGAAGAGACAGGAGACCGGTGATGATAAGGGAGAGAGAGAAGAGGGGGTATGAGGGATTGAGGAGGCGAGGAGAAATAAAGAGCACAGAGCAGAGGAAGGTGGAGAAGAAGAGGAGGAGGATAAAGAGGAGAGGGGAGACAGAGAGAATAGTGAGAGCAGAGGGAGGGAGCAGACAGTGGAAGAGCCTGAGGGACACTTCTCCATCTCACAGAGCAACAGTAATTGAAATGGCACCGAACGCCTAAGGCCAGAGCACAGAATATACAACAGAGAAAGACTTGGTTTAGACCGGGTTTGGACCTGGTTTAGACCTGGTTTAGAACTAGTTTAGACCGGGTTTAGACCGGGTATTTAGAATACAACAGAGAAAGACCTAGTTTAAACCTGGTATATTTTTGGACACTCCTCCCACTGTGACAAAACCTTTATGTTGATAATATGAAATGATTTGAACATTTGTCTCTTGCACCGTTCCTTCAAATATGATTTAGTTTCTCTCATTTTTGTGTCTATCCTTTGAAAATACCAGAATTTGTGCTTTATTTAATGTTTTGTCCTTTCAGTTACATTCATTTCAAATTATACTACTCTTAGGCTACAAGTTAAGTAGTTTCTACTCTAAAACTTTGCACTTCTACTTGAGTAATATTATTTTGAAGTAACATAGGCTTCTCTTGGCCTACTTGAGTCTTTATGGTTAAATCTTTGGATAGGCTTCTTTACCCATAGTTCCCTCTAAGCCAATCTGCAGAATACCATCGCCTCTATCTCTTATATTTGGGTCCATTTTTGAATACAGCTGAACAGTGGGTGGGGGTGTGTAGGGGGATGTGGGCCCCGGAGGTATGTGCCCGGCCCTGGCTCCATGCATGCGGGCTGTCAGAGCGCTCTCCCCCGTCACAGTTAATTCAGCGTGGGCCCGGAGGCTGAGTGAACCCCCGGGGCGCTTCTCCTCCGCTCTCCCCGCCTCTTTAGTCCTCCTTCTGCCCCGCACACACGCACACGGACCCAGGGAGCAGACGCAGCGCACCGCGGCAGCTCCGAGCCAGACCAGAGCCACAGGACAGCGGTGGATCGTGGAGGTTTTTACGCAAGAAGAGTGCGCTTTCCCCGGTTAAGAACATGTCCACAGTGTCGGTGTCCTCACAGGTACGGAACTCTCCTCTCCGACGTAAACGACTCACAGTTCTGTTTGGGTGTAGCTTTTTGATCGTAATGCAGTCTTTAAAAATATTTACACTAACCCAGGTTGGTGCGTAATTGCGCCCAGTATTGAGTCCATTGGATGTTTTGTGGATTAACGCTGGTTTATGCTGTGGTCTGACCCCAGATTTAACCGTTTTGTAGTCCCGGATTTTGGCCTGGATTTGTCATTGGGTTAATCTAGATTTCATCCACGTTTATTTCTAATCACTTTGATAAAAATTCTTTGCTTGGAATTAGACTTTTCCGAACTTCGTTGAAAATTTTATATATTTGATTATTATTTTTGTTAATTCAACGTGTAGCAGTGATTTGAAAAGATTTATCTTTAATTCGGCTAGAATGTCACATTTGAAATAGTTTGCATTCTGTAGATAAATAAACTTTTGCTGTTAGCGTGTATGCTGCTGTCTCCATTTAGTGGGCGGCAGCGTCAGGCAGGAACTTGTCTATTCAAGTGCATTTGTTTGAATAATGCCTCAAATGTTGGATAATACAACCCTGCCGAATTGATAAATGGCCTTGTATTTATCATATAAGTGTTGGATAACGTAGTGATAATGCTAACAATGTGCCTATAAATATCAGTTAACGTAAATTATTGTTTTCAAAAGGAGTATGGCGCGCTCCGACATAGTTCTTCAGGGCCCGTCCCATGGGGGATTTAACTGTGTGCAGTAACGCAAACGTAGTTCTGAACGTGACCTCAACAGCACTGAATTACTGTGTTTAGTAAGATCAAGTCAAATAGCTATTTGGCTACACCATAGGTTCACTTATGTACTATAAAAGAACCTTTATTTTGCCACAATGCCACATTACAATATATTTTCTTCCTACAAAAATTCTGTTTACACATGCATGTTTTTTCAGTTCAACAACATTTTCTATTTGTACCTGTATCTAGGCTTAATTCAGAAAATATTTATTTTCAAGTAATATAATTCAGTCTACCTTCTACAATTGGAGCACGACTAAACTAAGATTAAACCAGGACTAGACTAGCACCAAACTAGGACCAAACACTGTCAAAACCAGGCTAAGTTAGTAGTACCAAGTCAAACTGCATAAAACTACTATGCTCCAACCAGGTCTAGACTAGAACTAAACCTCCACAGAAACTAAACTATAGGCTTAAGCGCCACATTATATATATAGTTTAATCAGGACTAAACCAGGTCTAACCCAGGACCAAACATGGTAGAAGAAGCTACTATTATTTTCTCCCGCACAATAGTTATTCCAATCACATAAACCCAACCAGCCGAACATCAGAGAGAGCTGGAGGTTAGGGGGGCTGTGTGTCTGTTTACCCCCAGGCAAGTGCACGTCCTGGGGCAGAGACGCTCAGAGCTCCCCCTCCCTGCTCCTGGTGCCTCCTGTTCACCTTTCATGCTTCAAAGCTTCTTTTTACAATGGACAGTTTCAGAAAAGAGAAAAGGAGGGATGATAGGAGCCTAAGGGGGAAAAACAGACTGAAATAAGAATACTGTAATTAAATATATGATTCAATAGGTTGAGTTCATGTTCTAGAATTTGATGTCATAATCTCAGATGAAGGGCAGGGTCTGTATAACTCCATGGGGAATTCACTGTTTTGAAAGAAATCTCCAAACGTATGGCCCACAAATGTTGAACCTTATTATTATTTCTTTGGGATTGGCTCCACAAATATGTCATATTTATCTTATGACTTGAAGACCTTTCAACAATCACGTCTTGAATAATGGCACCACTTTATGAAGCTATTGTGATCATTTCATTTTTGTTTATTTATACTGACAGAGAAGACACTGAACTTGGTCCCAGTTTTTGTTTCATGTGAATAGGCCCAGTAATTACAGGGATGTTAACCATAAACCAGGTAAACAAGTATGTGATCTGACAATTAAACAGCAATATCCCACCATAGAATTGAATTTTACTGTCATAAAAACATGAAAAACAGAACTAGATCATTTATTATTATTCATTTAAATGTTTTACAGTGGTCCAAAGTTATTATGCACAGCACTTTTATATATATATAAGCACTTTTCACAACTTCAGAGACCAGAGCGGAGTTTTGCTGTGACAGTAATGCTAATGACAACTAGCATGCTAACGCTCACTTTCTGTTTATCAGACAATAGAACATTTTATAATTAGTTGCAGACAAGACCTCAAGAGCTGCTTATACAATAGATAAGATCCCTCTCTTATACTCTTCTGTTGTTTTCACAGGATGGTCGGAGCTTGTCTCGTCTCTCCGTCAGTCGTTCCCCTGCCTCCCCCCTCTCCCCCTTGGGCATCCCCTCTCCGGCCCAGCTGACCAAAGCCAACGCTCCGGTGCACATCGACGTGGGCGGGCACATGTACACCAGCAGCCTGGCCACGCTCACCAAGTACCCCGAGTCCAGGTAAGAACCAGAATAAGGAAATACCAGAACCAGAATAAGGAAAATGAAATCTAGTCCAGGTTAGAATCACAAATGCACAATAGGTCCTGACCAAGACAAGCTCAAGATGTGGAGATGGGTCCCACTACTCCTGACAGGTTTAACCCAGAGGCACTGTAGCATGGGCCAAATGCAGAGGACACATTCCCCAACAGGAACAGTAAAGTGTACCTTAACCTTACTGCACACATGCAGTCCCTAGGACTTTACCTGCATTTTGTCAGGATTAGTTGTGTAAACAAGCCTGAACTGATTTCCCTGCATTATCACATCTGGCAATTTTCCAGGTCAATATCTAGTTAAATTTAGAAATAACAATTCTTTTAGTCAGACAGGCGGTTTCTTTACCTGCTTCACATGTTTCAGCTCCATCCTGTAGCAGATGGTGCAGTGACGTGTTTTGTAGCTGCTTATATGGTTATATTTTTGATTTTTAAATATGGCCTTTACCCTTTGCTTTGCAACCCTCACTGCTTTGCACTCTTGGCATTTCTTGACCCTGGAGGAGCACAGCTGTGAAGTGAAAACCATTTCAAGAGACTTCATCAAGCAGCTCATTGAGGGAAGGCCAAGGGTTTGCAGTGCTGTCAACAAAGCAAAGGGTGGCTACTTTGAGCATTTCAGTTTCAAGTATAAAAAAATATTTAGTTGTGTTATTTCACTTTTTTGTCTTTGCTGCATAATTCCATATAATAACTCCATCTCGCATCATATACTTGATGTCATCTATATGTATGACAAATATGTATTTGTATGACAAATACATATAGATGACAAATGATAAATGTAGAAAGTAGTTAACTTACAGAAAAAATATTATGAAAAAGAAAGTGTGTCCAAACTTTTGTTTGGATAAAGGCTATCAGTATTGATACTGAGGCAGATACATATGCTCCATCTGTAGAATGGGGCTTTACTTGTGTGTTTATGTTGTGTTTTCAGAATCGGCCGTCTTTTTAACGGCACTGAGCCCATCGTCCTGGACAGTTTAAAGCAGCACTATTTTATCGACCGCGACGGGGACATCTTTAAATATGTCCTCAGCTTCCTCCGGACCTGCAAACTACTACTGCCAGAAGACTTCAAGGTAAGGCCCTGATGCCCTCCCTGTGTGACTGTGCCAGAGTCTCTCTCAGATGTAATTGCTACTTTTTGATCATCTATCACAAATCTCAATCAAAATATTTGTCAGAAAAATCACAGTTTCATTTTTTCTCTAAAACTGTGCAGCCCTAATTCAAACTCCTCTCCTTGCCCCACCTTTCCTTTTCTCTCTTGCATCTGTCAACAGCAAAATATTCAAAGAAAATTCAACGAAAAACAACCTTATGTCAAACTAATTATCTTTCTATGTCCAGAAGCAATTTCACGATTTTTTTTAGCGCAAAAAAAACAGCTCCCATCTTTGCTTTCTTCTTTTTACGCGTCTTTTTAATCAGTGCAATGCGAGGCCCCGGGCGGGGAAGAGGTCGAGAAAGACTAGCTCAAAGCCAGAGCGTGCCGTGTGGGTTTTGTCAAATGATTATGTGCTGAAGCAGCGGCCATATTGGATCTCTCTCCTCTTGTAGTTAGATTTTCTGTGTGTGAAGATGACTAAAACACCCAGAGGGAAGAAGGGATTTTTATAAAGCGCATGTATGGTTAGATGAGAGGAGAGAGGGAAGAGGAGGAGAGGGGGGAGAGACAGGAGGAGAGAGAGGAGGAGAGAGAGAAGCCCAGAGCAAAACGAAAGGAAAGATAAGGGGAGAGTTGGGGGGGGGAAGGAAGAGAGAGGGAGGCCTAGAGGAAAGCAGAGAGAGAGGCTGAGGAAGAGAGAAAAGAAGAGAGAGTGTGGGGTGAGAGATGGAGAGAGAGATAGAGAAAAGGAATACAGAGGAGAGAGGTAGAAGGGGGGCTAAGGAAAATAAAGGTTGAGAGAAAGGAGAAAAAGTGTTGAGAAGCAAAGAAGGGTAGTGATGAGAGAGAGAGGGAAAGAGGGCAAGAAAGAGTTGGCATATGGACAGAGTGAGGACGACATAAGAGAGATAAGAGAGAAGAAAGAAAGAGGAGAGATACAGAACAAAATGAAGAGATAGAAAGGAGGAGGAGAGAGAACAGAGAAGGGAAGGGTGAGTGGAGAGAGAGAAAAAGGAGGAGCGAATGAGAGAGATCATTTGAGAGAGTGAGAGGAGAAGGACAGGAGGAGGGACAGAGGAGGAGGAGAGTGAGAGAGGGAGATAGAGAGAGAGAGAGGAGGAGGAGAGAGAGAGGAGTTTGCTTTGACAGCCCTGTGTGTGAGGATGTGAGGATGTGGATGGCCTGAGGAGCCTGTGTCACTGCAGTGAAGAGACTGAGAACCCACAGAAACAGAAACATGTGTCTGCTGCAATAATATTACTCATCAAACAATACTTTTCTTTTCTAGAGCTGGGCGTTATGCTTGCCAAATGTTCTGATTGAAAGAACCACGTTATGGACGTTCAAATTTGTTTGTACTAAGACTATGTAGAATAGAATAGAAATAGGCATTGTTTAATGAAGAGAAAAGCACATTGTCAAAGCCTTGTTCAAGCCTGATCTAATGATTTCTGAAGCTAAAGCAAAGCCAAGTCTGGTTAATACTTGGAAGGGAAACCACTGAGAATACCAGGTGCCACAGTGAGGTGCCAGTGTCAAAAGTGTTGTTGTGTCATTAAGCAAGACACAAGGCAGCTGTGGCTACAATACTAATACAACAAACTAATGCAACAAACTGTAAAGCAACTTTGAGTGTCTGGAAAAGTGCCATAGTAAGACTCATGCATTATTATTATAACTACACACCTTAATTCTGACTATGATCTGGCTGTACCTATAGTTGATTACAATGTGCACTCTGAACAGAATTCTACTTTTTGATAATGTATTGCAAATTTAATCACAATATTTGTTACACAATTTGCTATTTCAAAATCAGAGTCAGAGTTTATGTGTTTAGTCCCACTTTAAATCCTCCTCTCTCTGTAGGAGTTCCCAGCTCTGTACGAGGAGGCGCGGTACTACCAGCTGACCCCGATGGTGCGAGAGCTGGAGCGATGGCGAGCGGAGCGTGAGGCTCAGAGCAGCGCGGGGTCAGAGTGCATAGTGGTCCGCGTGACCCCTGACCTGGGCGAGAGAATTGCTCTGAGTGGAGAGAAAGTGCTGATCGAAGAAGTGTTTCCAGAGACCGGAGACGTGATGTGTAACTCTGTGAACGCCGGCTGGAACCAGGACCCCACACACGTCATACGATTCCCCCTCAACGGGTACTGCAGACTCAACTCTGTACAGGTCAGTGTACATTCTATTATTTTTTCATTATTCTTTTATTAACAGTCTATTTGCACAGGGGCTGCACAATATGTCACTAAAATGTTGATATTACAATATTGGCTGACACAGTAATCAATATCAAATTAATTTACTTTAAGTAAAATGCACACATTTTATTTATCATTTCATACTTTTCATACTCCTCGCCTCCTGCTTATTTCCATGAAAATGTTCCTTTGGCTATAATATTCCACAGTATGGCATAAAACCTCTATCTCCATGGAAAACGTTCCAAAGTATGGTTTTAACTTTCTAATTCCATGGAATCACGCAGGTGATGTGCCACCTCCAGAAAGTTAGTTTTGCTTTAAGTTCTTTCAATAAAGATTCCCAACATTGTGACTGAATAAAGCCATCACATTATAAAACTATTGTGAGATATGAATCATAAACCAGGCCAACCAATCTGCAGTCTGACAGTTAAACAGCAAATTCCACCATAGAACTGGGACCTATCATACCTTTGCGGTGTGAGGCCTTTATCTCCTCTTGCAGGTGTAAACCTCACCCGTTCCTGTTGTTTCGTGTTGTTGTTCCAGGTGTTGGAGCGCTTGTTTCAGAAAGGCTTCTCTCTTCGCGCGTCGTGTGGGGGCGGAGTCGACTCCTCTCAGTTCAGCGAATATGTTTTATGTCGTGACCTTAAACTGTGCACGCCGATCACAGCCACGCCCCTCCGCATCAAACAGGAGCCTCTGGACTGATCGGGCAGCAGGGGGCGCAAGACGGACCACCCACATCCAGCAGGGGGCGCTAGACTGAGAGGGGAATGTGGAGAGGTCATTGTGAACAATACAGGAGACACAAGAGACTGGGGAGGGACCAAGGAGGAAAGCAGTTTAAAATAAATGTAAAAATGATACGCACAGATCAGCCAGAACATTATAACTCCTTACTCGAACCCGTACCCGTACTTACTCGAACCTGTACCCAAAACTAAATCATGTAGCTGTTGTAAATGATTAAAGTGTTTCCAGTGTTTTAAAGATAGACGCAGACAGATGTACTTAGGCCAATTTGATCTTAATTACAGACGTAGTTTTAGAAAAGTTTGTGAAAAACGTGCAGAGAGAAGTGCTTTGTGCATTTGTCTAGGGAAAGTTTGTGCTTTTCTCTCAACTGGATTTAACTCAACTTTGATTTTTCGTCTCATGAACTACCCTAGTTTAGTGGTTTTCAGCTTTTTTTGAGACATGGCACACTTTCCTTGTTAGAAAGTTGCTCCTGCGCACTCCACTAAAATGTTTTGAAATGACACCAATTTGAGCAGAAAAGTGTGAATGATCACTGTGTTTGGAACATAAACGGTATAAAGAAGTGGTCTATGGGAGACATCACCTATAGTGTTCAGCTCCAGTCAAATGAAGCTCACAGATGCTAGCAGTTATAGGGGTGAATTTGGAGCCAAATTTCATATTAGGAATAATAACACCAGAACCATGTTAATACAAACATTTGAAGACCAAAACGACGAGGCTCACTGCAGCAGTTACAGAGAGAGGGGTGACAATTTTTCAATGTAAAGTCAATTAGAGCCAGAGTCGATGGAGCTGGAAGCAACCCCATGCTCACTTCCTATTTGAAAACTGGCGGCTAGCAGGTTAGCTGTGTCCATTTATATATACAGTCTATGGTTTGGAGGAAGGGAATTTGCAAAGGTGATCATGTTTATGTATTTTTTGGTTCAGAAGTTTGCTCCTAACGGCCAATTATTGCATCATAACTTTATTCTTCATCAACTTAACTGTGAAATAGTTGGCTCAAATTGGACATTTTATCTAAGGCACACCTGGCAACCCCTCAAGGCAAAACAATGTAAAAACACTGCTCTAGTCTATACTCACTGTGTTCTGGGCTGTGGTCATAATGTTTTGGCTGATCTGTGGTTGCTGGTATGTTGGAGGAAATCTTTTCTGGTCTGGATCAAAACTCTTTTTATAAACTGATCTGAGGATGTGTAATTTAAGTCTTTTCTACAATAGACATTTTTAAATTGTATATTTAATGTAATGTTTTTCATGTACAGATGAATTCATAAAAGAAAAATCAAACGTTGTTGTGTTATTACAGACAGTTCGACCCATTCGCAAACAGCTTTACTGATACTTTGCAGCTGATGTCATCAACATTCTCTGGTGGTATGATACTAACTGTAGGCACTGCTCTGCCTGAGGCCTTGTTAGACTTTAATCTGAGCTTTATTTCGACATAATGTGACCAGAAAGAACTGACTTAGTTGGAACTACAACAGATGGGATGATTTTTACTGTTAAACAAGTCCCTCACATATAAAAAAACAAACAGTTTTTCATTTAGACACTTTCACCCTTTCTGCTGAAAATCAAACACCTAAACAGGACCATGAGTGCTCGTATTGATTAGAGGCACCTTGATTTTGTATTTGTTCTTGAGATTTCAGACTAAAACCTTTTGGCTGTGTTTGCTAATGTGTGCATTGTGTCACCATGGTAACTCCTGACATACGCATAGATGTAGAACACCCCCAGCGTGATGTCACTGCAAAGTATCAATATACAATGGTCTATATGAGGATTCTGCACAATAAAAAAGCTGTATATCATAGTCGTTTACTAATTATAGTAGTATGAACAATTAAAAGGTCATTTCCTCATTAAGACAACCATTCATTAAGTTGGTTGAATTTATTATTTTGTTTTTATTTATGAGACGGGGACAGTGCACAATATACATTAATCTCAACAAGAGATGCATTTGCCACGTTGTAACACTAGAGCCAGTTTCCACCTGTAGTCCCTGGTGCATGTTTTTTAGGTTTATGAAAGCGTCACAAAATAATTAACAATCTTGTATTTACCAAATGTCAGTAGAATCCCACCATTAACCCTAACCCTAAATCTTCAAGAAAACATACATATAAACTAAACCAGGTCTCTAGCAGGATTAAACTAAGACTAGGACCAAACCACAAACCAGGTCTAAGGTAGAACTAAACCACAACAGCTAAGATTTAACGTTCAGAACTGGATGATCTCATAAGCTCCTCTACCTCTATGGGAGATTCACTATGATTCATAAATATTTGATTTATCTTATGTCTAAAAATCCTTTCAGATGACAATGACGTCTTTGGGGCTGAATACTGGCACTAATTTCTGAAGCTATTAAAAATCATTTGACTTTTATGTTGACAGACGTTGAATTTTGTGCCCATTTTAGTTTTACGTGAATAATAATTACAGATATGAACCCTAAACCAGGTCAACAAATCTGCACAGTTAAACAGCAAATTCCCCCATAGAATTCTGCCCCGTCCTAAAGCTTTGTTTAAATTATAGGGATTTTTGTGACAATAACACAAGTACTGACTCCAAATTTACATCTTTATCAATTTATTCATTTATTTTTTGCAAAGGTACAAACAACTGTAAAATTGCATTGCCTGAAATGTTTTTTAATACAGAACATAGCAAATATAAATAGTCGCAAAAATCGTGTCCTTTTTGAGACAGGTGGTAGTTACATGATGACACTACAGCTTCAGACCCCCCCCTCAAAAAAAAAAAAAAAAATCCTACTGTATTACTATGGTCTCATTATTATTATTATTATTATTATACAAATCAATGCCCGAAGGAGGAGGGAGAGACAATTAAAGCGATAAAAACCTTTCATTATTTTACACACGCTTTCTGAAAAATAAAATCTAAAAACAACTTGTCAACAGCAAACCAGGAAGCAAAACTGCATAATTATCTACGACGATGAGGTTCAAATATTACAAGTTTTTCAGAACGATACAGAGGTGAGGTGGTGTGGGAAATAATTGTAGGAATTTCCGTGTAATTCTTAAAAGGGAAAAATGTGGAAGGTTATGGAGGAGAACCAGCTCCAAATGACAGCAAAAGGACAAACTGTGAAGAAAGTGTGGATTTGAAGGAAGAGTTTGAAGTTTAGGGAATTTTTCAACTTATTTTTCAGAGCAACATTTTGGAGAAAAAATTATGATAGAGCAACTACGAAATATTTTTTAAAATTTGTTTAAAAGTTTCTCGTCTAGGATAACCACTGATACTTTGCACTTCAGGTAATCAACATTCCCTGGGGGTGTGATGCTAACTGTAGGCTCTGCTCTGTCTGAAGCTCTGTTATTCAAGATGGACTAAAATCTGAGCTTGGTGAGAGGATTTGTGCTGCCGTCCTAAACATGTCCTTGTATTAATTACAGGGTTCTGAAAATGTGCTGTTTGTATTTTTTCTTGGAGATCTTAAAACCTTTCTGGTAGTTATTGCTAATGTGTACATTGTGTCTCCATAGTAACTGCTTAACATTCCACCACAGGCATACAGGCAGAACATCCCCAGCGTGACGTCACTGAGTTTTTGTTGAAATTTGAATAGTATAATAGATGTAGCTTGTCATCGTAGTCATGATTAACCATGCGCAATTCTAAGTTAAATACATTATCCATTTATATTTCTTCTAAAATTCAGTGCAATCACTTTTTTTTTAATATATTTTTGAAGCAACATTTGGCAAAAACTAAACAGTGATCAATGATTCACTATGCTGCATGAGGTAGGGGATTTGACTTGAATAATTGCCAAGTCTGTGTACAATAGGAACCAAGGGAGAAAATCATTGTAATAAGGCAATTTATCTCATAATTAAAATTTTTACATCTGTAATTACATAATTCCATTCAAATACAGTTGAGATTCTGGGAAAATGTTGCAAAATCAAAGGTGAAATATTGCCATAAATTGTGAAATTTGGAATTTTGATATTTTCCAAATTAAATCAAACTCTTCCTTCAGCATGTTAAGTTTATAAAAGATGTCCTGTACCAAATATTAAATATTTAGACCCCCCCCAAAAAAATCACTTAAAAACCTTCCAATGTTTCCCTCAAAAACAGTTCCAATTTTAACGTCTCATTTAAACTCTTCTTTGACCAAATTACAAAAACATTCCAAAATCCAGAATTTCTTCATGTAGATACAGTGGAAGTTAAAAATACCAACATTTAAATATGGTATTGAATAAGTCTGTAAATGACTGTGATGACCTAAAGGAAAACCCAGTTTTTTTACTTTTTTACTTTTGTCAGGTTTGAATTAGCTGAGAAAACATTATGACCAAGGTTAAATTGCAATTAGAATTTTTACAGCGGGATTTGGACAATTAAATCTAAAAATGGTATGGTAATCAATTTTCAAAATATTTAAATGTGGACCAAATTAGGAGTAAAACTAGAACTAAACCTAGACTAAAATTTTATAAAATTTCAATTGACTTTTCTTTTGTGTCAATTTATGTTTTAGATACAATTTCTCCCAACACATTTCTTCAAAACTATAAACTTCAAAATTTGTTAAATCATTTTTACTCAAACATTGAATTGTTTACACTGACTAGTTATATAGAAGACACAATACTGAACCCGGTATTGGTCATAATATATTCTCATTTTTTAATGCTGTCAAATCTGAAAAAAATATATAAAGAAGCACAAATTTATCTTTCTTAAAAAAACTTGATTTGAAGATTGCTGTAGTTCCGCAGCCATGAACAGGTTGAAGGGTGAATTCCAAAACATAATGAAAATGCTCCAAAAATCCTTAAAACTTTAAATATCCTATGGTGAAAACTGCATGGGGCCCAGTGCGATTCCTTGTGGGACACCGTCTGTAGTTAGAATTAGCCTAGCATGAGTTAGCGGTTAGCTTCACTTGAGCAGGGCCTTGTAGAGCATTAGCGACCGCGAGGTGGTTCGTTCCTGCTCCAGACAGAAGATAAAGTCCCTGAGATTAACCCGAGTGATTCTCTGTCGCAGCTGCTGCCGAGACGAAGCCGGAGATGAGGAGAGGCCGGAGCCGCTCGCAGACTGGGGAGAGAAGAAGAGGGAGAGGGGAGAAAGTCGTGAAATCTGTCAAATGGACAAACATTTTACAGTAAAGATGTTCGCTCATCCAAGCGGCTTCTTCTTGAATGAGCTTCATCTTATATCTGCCTGAAGAGAGGAGCTAGCTACACTGAAACTAACACTTATTTGTTTACAGCTTCTGTTTGTTGCCAGGTCTACTGAACTACACCAATGGATCACACCTATTTGCATACTGGCTATCAAGAAAAGGGGGGACAATGAATATTAATGAACATTTCGACAAATAAAATATGACAGATAATAGCCTCAGGCTAATCTCCATGTGCAGACACCCTGCAAGTTGGTGTTACAAATAAAATATAAACACACTATTTACACAGACTATGTACAGCTGGTATCATTCAGCCACCAGGCGCTTGTACTCATCAATGTGATGCAGATACCAAGAACCTAGAAGATAACACTCACTGTTGTGCTAGAACTGGCTCCCTAGCGTAGAGCGCACACAGTCTGTAAAGAAGGTAGTTGTAAAAGTAAACTTATATTAAAACTGACATTATACCCAATTATACCTCGTGCTATTAGGACACAGTTTAAAATTATTTTCTAGTTTTCTAAAGTGACTCAAATGTTTGGTATTGGTGTACTCAAATGAAGTACTGTTACTCAACTTAAACTAAAATCTGAACTTTTTTTTAAAAACACAATTTGACCATAAAGAAGTGACTGGAACTACAACAGATGAGATGATTTGTGCTGTTAAAAAAGTCCCTCTCAAATAACATTACAGTGCCATGTCAGCTAGCATTAGCCAAATCAAACACCTAAACAGGACCGTGAAGACTCGTATTAATCACAGGTTCCTGAAAATGCTGTTTAAATCCATTTTGTATTTTTTCTTGGAGATCTTAAAACGTTTCTGATAGTTATTGCTAGTATACCATCTGTTAAAGTGGTATCTGTGTTTCCCTCTCTTCAGGTGTGTCTGTCTTTAACCTGGTGTTTCTGGAGCTGGTCTAGACCTGAAAATGGCTGCTCCTTTTTCTCTGAGGTTTGCGCCCTGCAGGTTTGAGCCCAAAGCTAAACTGAGAGACTGATAGAACAGGTCTCCTCTCCTCTGTCTCCTCCCTCCTTTATCGCTCTCTTTCCTCCCTCCATCTGCCCTCTCTCCCCTCTCGCTCTATCCTCCCTCTCTCTTCACCGCCCTCCTCTTCTCTCTCTCTTTTACAGTATTGCACAAACAGTGGTATTCCCAAAGATAGCTGGAGGTAAGTTCCCATGATCCTTTGAGTGCTCCAGGCAAAAGTGAATGTCACGGGACAAGAAGCAACTCAGTTCATTCACAGAAGCTGATCAGATGTGATGAAATCTCAGGGATCACAAAGGTCATGATGGTTTAACGGGACTTTGAAGACCTTTGGTAAGCTGGTCAAAGTAATGCAAATACTGTATATTTAAGTTTTATGAATGTATGCATGTAGTGTGGCCTGCATTCACAACATACTCCTGAGTCAAAGCCAAATATTAAAAAGCTGTTTTTGAGAGAATCGAACAATAACTGAACTGAGAAAAAGTATAGACCAGTGGTTCTCAACCTTTTTTCTTGAAGCCCCCCTTGCCTGTGTCCAAGACAAGCCAGGCCCCCCTAACCCCAAATCCTACCTGCATATACGCACTAAAAGAAAAAAGTGATTAACTACAAACTTTTATTTGCACAAATTCTTCCTTAAATGTTATCAAGTGTATCTAACACACACACACACACACACACACACACACACACACACACAGTTTAATTTTTGACAGCCAAACAGAATAGGTATACCCCATTACAACATTGTTAAGATATATCAGTATCTATATGGCTTTCTTTTCTTCTGTGTGTCACCAGGTGTATAAAATCTTCAGAAATAACTGCAAGGACATTTAACTATAAATTACCTAGGCTGAATTACCTGCCCGTTAGCTGACCTGAGGATTGCCTGCGCAAGTTCAGGTCAGAGGTAATAAATACCTTAATGAATTTAAATGTGGACCAAAAATATGTTTTAATTTGAATTACACCGAATTTTGATTAGGCTATTGGGTGTGTTGTTGGGATTCTATAATTTTAATGTGCACAAATATAATTTTGGTAAAGTCACAACCTCAACGCAGACGAAATTGGGCGGACCCCCTGCGATCTCTAGCGCCCCCCTTGGGGGGGCCCGGACCCCAGGTTGAGAACCACTGGTATAGACAATGATCACCACAAAACTGTAGGTCCCTGTCAGCTGAACACTGCACGGACTTTGTTTTTACAGTGTGCTCTTTGGGAAAAATGCTTCAAGGGCCACAGAGAGCCTTTTGCTGCAGCCCCATGGACATGGAATGGCCACTAGTGCCCTATCCAGGTCTTTTTTTAAGTCGAATAAAACTCTAAAACAACACTAAAATCTGTTTTCTCTGGACAATCCAAGATCATCTGACCTACAGAACAATGAATAAACAGAGCAAAACTGCTGAACAGTGAATAAAATGCAGCATGAAGTTAAACTCCTTGTGTCTCTGATTATTAGGAACAAACCAGACCAATGTTCTGAGCTGCTTCAGGCTCAACTACGCCTCGGAGCTTAAATCAGACATTATACTGTATTCAATATAAATAACAGAGTGCTTAACATGTGTTATGTGGTCCTAAGAAAACATACATGTATTATTCTGAATGAATTCATTAGTTATTTTTCTGTTCAATTGAAAAGGAAGTTCAAACAAAGCACCTAAATTATGTTCTAATGGGATTTCATATGTTTTCTTCTTTTTGAGCTTCAGTTAACTGATGCAAATTCTGAGACATCCAGGAATAAGATTATCAACAAGTAAAACTAAAACAACTGGCTTAAATAAGAAAAAATATGTTTGTAAAACATACATCAAATATACTGGACACATGTATTGTGTCTTGTGTTCATTGACCTGCTTGAAATAAATAAATAATTAAATATTTTCTTAATGTATTTATTATTTTTTCTTTTGTGAATATTTTTGGTTTAAGCATTGGTGTGTTAAAAAGTGTGATAAAAAGGATTTATAGTCAGATTTTTGTTCCAAGAGCGATTTTTCCCATACTGTACTAGGTGAAAACAAATGCATTTAACTCAAAATAATAAGGTAGAGCCTGTTTTACACTGTAGCTCACCAGAGAAATCTAAAGCTCTCTGCTTCTGCTCTGTGTTGTTCAACTCAATGGAATTTTCCTTCTCTGGTTGTGCTGTCGCCGCTCTGGCTGCTCACCCTGTGCCTCTGCCCCAGGACAGGCTCCTGTTTGGGCCCTGAAGCGTTCAACAGGCCCCGTCAGGCCCTGGGCCTCCTACACCTCTACACCCTCCTCCACCTCTCTTCTCTTCCACCTCTACACCCTCATTCCTCCTCCACCTTCTCTCCTTTATCACCTTTCTTCCTACACCTTTACACCCTCACTCCACCTCTCCACCACAACCTTTCCTCTCCTTTACCTCTCCTGTACCCTTCCACCCACACTCCACCTCTCCTCTCCAAACCTCTGCCTCAAGGCAGGCTGTGAATGCACGCAATCCACCAGCTCTGTTTCCCCAGCAGCAAAACAAAACAACCAGGACTAAACAGAGGCAGAACCAAGGGCTAGAACCAAGGGCTACTCGAATCAGGACTCGAATCAGGACTCGAATCAGGACTTGAATCAGGACTTGAATCAGGACTTGAATCAGGACTTGAATCAGGACTTGAATCAGGACTTGAATCAGGTGTATCCCAGGTCTAACTCAGGACAAAGTCAGGACTAAAACCAAGAACAAACCATGACTTGAGAGCATAATCGGCTAATATAATGAACTCTGCTGACTTAAAGACATTAAGTATTTGATCATCATCACAACATTTTAAAAAATACTTGAGCCTCAGTGACATGTATATACAAGTTTAACACATTTTTGATGGACTACTAAATACAATTCAATCAATATTTTTAAGAAACGTAAATAAATATGATACATAATATTTACCAATGCCCAAACGTACCAGCTAGGGTTGTTTAACGTATTGAAAATAAGATACTAATCGAAACTAAACTAGTAACAACACTAAATACTCATTTGAGCAGGTATCGATACTAAAAAAAGCCACATTCACAGGACAGAAACGAACTTTTCCTGAATAACTTTAGAATGATCTTGAGCTAGATCAGAACAAGTATGAGAGCACATAGTATACGCCCATGTACCACTATGGAAGCTACCCGGACCACTGAGGGATTAGATATAAAACCACAGTAACATAAAAGAAAGTACTATCAATAAGGACTTGAATTTAATGTTAAAAATGTTCTATTGTCTAAACAAAAAGTGTTTTTTATTATCAGTGTGTTATCGGAATCAGTATTGGGTATCAAGAACATTAGTATTGAGACAAAACTAGACCTGGCCCATAGCTCAGATCTCAGATCTCATTGGTGCATTTCTTTAGCAGATTATCCCTCTGTCCCCGTCTTCTGCTCTGGCCCCTTTGTGTCCCTCGCTTGCCCGCAGCCCGCCCTGGAGTTAGAGAGGGGGAGCTCCCATGATGCACTGCAGCAGACCCCTGGGCACTAAACTCTGCCTTGAGCGATTTTCAGAGATCTACAGAAGACCGGTCATAACAATGGACCCTTTACAAACCTATAGACAACAGAGGAGTCACTGAAGAATATTTCAACATATAAATCTAATTTAGAATTTTTATACGTGTAAAAGCATTTAACAGCTGTACAATTCAGATTTTTTATTGAGATGCAGTCATTACACTGTTCTAATCGTGTTTCCTCTTCACAAACACACCTGGAGTTGTGTTTTGTTTCATTCTCACATGCTTAACATACAAATCCTGCATATTAAGGCTGAGCTCTTCTCTCAAATAGAAAACACTCAGTTCCACCTTGTGATGACAGGCAAGAAGAGCTCCACTTTATTTTAAACTTTTTTAATTTTAAACACCATACACCTTCACAAGAATCATTTAGTAGAGATCGGATGGTTTCACCCCTCAAATTGCCAAACAAAAATTAAAAAGTTAGCCGAAAACTATCACTACAGAGCATTTTGAGCTTTGGCAATGCAGACAGACTAAGCATTACTCAAACATGTGTGAATAAAACAAAACATAACTCCAGGTATGTTTTTGAGGAGGTAACAACATTATAACATGGCTAAATGTTGCAGTTTTTATAATCAGAGCGATTGATATATGCATGTTCCTTATGAATTGTGCAACCAGATTATTTCTGTTGAAACACATAACCTCCCATCAGGCACTGCATTGAAGCTTAAGGACACCAAACAAGGCCTGAAGGGAGAGAGAGAAAATGGCAGGCAATGATGGGGAGAAAGAAAGAATGAGGGGAGAATGGAAGAGAGGGAGAGATGGAAAGAAGAGAGAAGCAAGAGAGAAGAGAGAAGCGAGAGAGAGAAAAGGAAGAGAGACGCGAGAGAAAGGAAGAGATGAGAGAGGGGGAAGTGAGAGCAAGGCAAGAGAGAGAAGAGAGAGAGGGAGAAAGAGGACAAAGGAGAGAAAATAGAGAGGCAGTGATAGAGGGAGAGAAAAAGAGGAGAGGGGGGACTAAACTGAGGGAGAGAGAGCGGTAGAGAGTCCCTAAATCTGTCCTGAGGCTCTGTGGCACACTCTTTCACTCAAATCCTCCCTCTGGATTAAACAGATCAACTTGAGGTGATGCAAAAGGTCAAAGGTCAGTGTTATGGGTGTAAATGGGCAGGATGGCTGATGGAGAGGAAGGCTCAAAAGGTGCTTGTACAGAGACAAATTGCCTAAATCAAAAGCCTTGTTTCTATTGATACTTTACAGTGTCATCACGCTGGGGGTGTTCTGCATGTATCACTATGGTGGAATGTTCAGCAGGCACCATGGTGACAATGCACACATTAGCAAACACTGCCATAAAGTCAATATTCTGTAAACTTAAGAAAAATACTGTCATTTTATGTGTGAGAGTTTAACAGCACACATCGGTTCACCTGTTGTAGTTCCAGCATAACTCTTTCTGGTGAGATTGTGTTAAAATAAAGCTCAGAGCTTCTGATAGAGTAGTGCTTACAGTTAGCATCACACCCCCAGGGAATGTTGATGACACTAGCTGCAAAGTATCAATAATAATTTCTGTGGCATCTCTAGGAATAAAGGTGAATTCACAAATGAAATCTAGTGGAGCCGTTTGAAGTAAGAGTAAGTGTGTGTTACCTCTGGTCCTGCTGTAGCTCCCCCTGGTGAGTCGAGCTTGCGTTTCTTTCGAGGTCCGATGGCAGCGAGAGCCGTGAGGTTGGCGTCTCTCTGCCTCATCTGAGCCAGCTCCTGTTGCTGCATCTGTGAGCCAGGAATACACAACATCAGTACTTCTCACAGGTTTATACTGAGACTATGGTGGCACTGGCAGTCCATATTTGTACATTTACATTTATACATTTATTTTAAACAATTGATGGAGTTCAATTTTCATTTATTGTTATTTTAAAGTGGCTATGACAGGTTAGAGTACTCATTTCTATAAAACATTGTTAACATTTTAATTAAGATTTCACTAAAAATCTTGCCTAGTCTTTTCTGGTTTTTGTAATTTTGGTGAAATTTATAGTTTTACTTCCTGGTTGAACACATAATGTAGAGGAATGTTATGTAGCAACCATAATGTTAGGCCCAAACGCTTGTCTAAATTACACAACATCATTGTGATTAGACAATTAAAAAATAAAAGACAACAGCATTATTTTGTTAAATCAATGTTTAAATGCCTTCCTTGTGCGCAAATTGTCTCTGGGTTGTGGATGGAAATGACAGTTGATGACAAAGGTAGAGTGATTCTGTTTTAAAACTCACTGCTACTTCCTGTATTTTCCAACCTTTTGTTGTCTACTTTTTTCCACAAACTGCCACTTAACTGATAAAAAACTATCATATACATTTACCACTAGTGCTACTCCACCAAACCATGTCAGAAGTATAATAATGAGAGATCTTGAGAAAGAAACTACTAAATCTTTTAGCAGCTTTGTTCTGCGCCTCTGCTTTGTGCTCTACTCTTCCTGTGTGGGTAGACCTTCCCAGCAGGTGGCACTGTACATGGGCTGATATAATAGTCCATGTGTGCTCCTTCTTGTTACATTAGTGTTACTGAGGTTTAATGAGAGACTAAAGTGTGGCCTCAATCTGTCTGTCTGATCGGCTCTGCATCAAATGCACGAGACCCAAGCTGTGCGAGAGAGAAGTGTTACCACAACCATTACACTGGGGCCAGAATGAGAAGAATAAATAAATAGCCATTTTCTGACATTGTTCCAACAACAATAATCAGATAGTCAGATATCAGTACTAGGGATGCACTGATCCAGCTCCGTAACTACAGATCAGCTTTGTAAAAATATATATTTTTTAAATCACAAGACTTTTTGGGCCAACAATGACCAGTGAATTGTATTATTACTCCAATTTATAGACCAAAATGAGATACTAGCCAACTGATATCTTGGAACTGAGATCCGTTCAGTAAAATTTTTCAATAGTGATATAATTTTTATATTTTTTTTTATATCCGATACCAGCATCATATTTGCATTCCTAGCAATTACTGTAAGTTCCTCCACAATGAACAAAATCTCCCTGTTCTGAAATGTGATTCTTGTATTAGTTTGTCAGCTCATATTTAGTGATTTTGTAAATTCTTCTGGATGCATTTAAATTAGCAACTTTGAACAGAATCCTATTATTAAAAGATTAAAATCACAAATGTAATCGTAATCACAATGCTTGTCTGAAAAATTGCAATGATATATTTGACAACCAGTTTTGTAGGCCATTATCGCTGCTTCCACAACAGTTTCTCATTTACTGTCGCATAATGTTTCTAGTATTTTCAACACTGCTTTCTTTCTGACCACCTCCTCGGGCTTCTTCTGTCTGCTCCTGTCTGTGCCCAGCAGACGCACAGTACGGGATTGTCAGTAACGCCTGGGAGCGGGGGATTATGGGTAACTATGCCCTTTGACCTCGCGGCCTGAGGGTTAGCCTGGAGCTAGCAGCAGTGACACAGCTGTTTCACTAGCGGCAAAAACATGAGCTACACAATGGCCTGACTCATGAATAATACATGTATTGTCTATGGAAGAAATATAGGACTGTTCTAAGGCCTAAATTACACTGTTTTTTATCTATGTTATGATGTAACTGTGTTTTATTTCATTCACACATGGTTAAAGGTCCGAAAACAATGTATGAACATGTCTGCCCTCCCTTTGCTCCCTGTGCCAACTCACTCCCCCGTCAGAGCACTATCACAGCACAATCAGTGTGGATCCCTTTAATGAAACTAATGCATGTTGCATCAGTTTGTCAAACATGCATGAGAGAACATTATAACATGGTACAAAGCTAAAAGTAAAAGTAGAGATGAAGCTAGAATTAATCAATAGTTATTTTGGTTGAAAAAACAAAAAAACAAAAAACAAAACCACAGTTTTTATTCAGTTTACCAAAAAGGGAAAGTCTGTGTAAGGAGTAGAAATCGCATAAGAATAACAAAAAAAACCTAACCTCTTTTGCTTTCTGTTTGAGCCGGGCCTGTTCAGGGTCCTCTTGTCTCGCACGACTCTGGAAAAACAAGAAAAAGTCGATATAATAAATAAATAAACATCAACAAATAGCACATGAAAAAAACGATTGCACCATCTGCTGGCCAAAACTAAAACTACACTAACTACACACAGATTCACAATATTTGAATATTATTGACAAACTTGCCAAATATCTTGACCTGTCAGTTTAGTTTGAGTTTGAGTTTGAGTTTGATACTTATTTACTATGACCATAACCTGTATATGCATGTACACAAGTATAAATGTGTACAGGTGTTTGAGTGTTGTACCTTTGCGGCCTTGAGCAAGATCTCTCTCTCCTGTTCGTCTTTCCTCTGTTTCTCCATTCTCTCAAGCTGCTCAAAAAACCTGAGCTGTGAACGCACGTCTGATGTCTGCTCGTAGTTATCCTCGTCCTGGACAAAAGACAGAAATGTTACACTATTGTGTTAAATTTGGAGTACATTCTCTTGAACTTACTTTTTTTCAGGTTTTGAAAACCTGAAAAGATGGTGTACTAGTATGTATGCAAATCTCTCCAACTCACTCCCATCTCTCCCAAAGCCTTTGTCACATCTCTAGTATTCACATGCATGAGTTTTCAGAATCGTGCACAGCTTTAAAATGTTTTTTTTTTCAGACAGAAGTGAAGCAGGTGGACCGCCAATGCTCAGAGTTAACACTCAATTATTAGTTCAATGAAGTGCCGTTTTTACTCTATATTAGCAATGATTAATCAGCTAATCATGACAAGTCAAAAATAATCTAAAACACATAAAAAAGACCTTTTATAACAAAGTCAGGTGCATTATTATTAAATTTAAATTTAATTTTCATCAATATTATTGATGAAAATGAAATTTAAATGTAATTTTCATCAATAATACATACCGTATTTTCCGGACTATAAGCCGCTACTTTTTTCTCACACTTTGAACCCTGCGGCTTATACACCGATGCGGCTCATATATGGACGGATTATTCGTCTATGAACACAGCGGATGCGCGCGCAGCTCGAGTGCAGAAAGCGCCGCTGTCTGTGCGGTGAACATGGGTTAGGGTTAGTTAGAACACTCGCTAGCGCTGTTGTCAGCACTAAAACAGTTTATCGCTGCGTGATAAAATAAGTTCTGCTGCTAAATGAACATTAGTGAGTGGGATACGTCTTAATGTCCCGTATGTGTTAAATGCAGGTGAGGCGTAAATGACGAGACGAAACGTCTCAAACTTCAGTAGCGGGACATCCACTCATACATGATCGATACAACTAACCCCGACCCCCGGAGAGCCTGAAATCCTGTTGAGATCCTACAAGACACTGACATGATACAAGACACTGACATGATACAAGACACTGACATGATCCCAGACAGGACAGCGGCTCTTTCTGCTCGAGACATGCGCAGTAGAGCGCCAGAGCGACTCTTGCGCGTGACGAACTGACTCAATGCAAAAAGACGACAAAAGCTTTCAGAGGCAATACAAGCAGATGCTCGGAACTTGAAAACTTCTTGAAGACGTGGACACCTGCGGCTTATAGACAGGTGCGGCCTATATATGTACAAAAATAAAATTCTTTGAAAATTTAGTTGATGCGGCTTATATTCAGGTGCGCTCAATAGTCCGGAAAATACGGTAGTAAATATTCTCTATCTAAAAAGACTTTTTTTTAAATTCAATAGACATAACCGACTAGTCAACTACTAAAATCAGTAGCTGTAATCATCATAGTTTGAGACTTTGCCAATATGAGGGAAAACAAGTTAATAATTGTTATAGTGTATTAACAGATTACAGGAATCTATATATTTTGCAGGAAAAAAAAGTGCATTTAAATAAAGTAAATTTCTCCAGACTTTCCACTGCAGACAGAAGTCCTAGAAGTTTACTGTCCCTTTACCGTCCCTTTGGCAGCAGTACATTTCTAAAGTTCATATAGTAGTAAGTTCCCCCTCACCTTCCCTCCGTCTGTTCGATGCTGAGCGACCACAGACACTTTCTCCAATAGCGTGCGGAGTCTGGACTGAGTGGCGTGAGAAATCAGGTTAACAACATCCACCGGAACCTCCGATACACCGGACCTTTTAGCTGAACAGAGACAACCAGAACAGCATATATAAATATAAATATAAATATAAATATATAAATATAAATATAAATATAAATATAAATATATAAATATAAATATAAATATAAATAAATATATATATATATATATATATATATATAAATAAAAGCACAACAGGGACCTCAGATACACCGGGCTCTGTCGTGCCAAAAGAATTCACGAGACAAAACAGGCCACATGTTTACAAGCGAAAAAATTAGGGCTGCATAATATATTGTAAAAGTATTGCTATCGTGATGTTGATACTTTGCAGCTGAAGTCATCAACATTCCCTGGGGTTGTGATGCCAACTGAAGCACTGCTCTGTCTGAGGCTTTGTTAGACTCTAATCTGATCTTGATTTGATATAATCTGACCAGAAAGAACAGACTTCTTTGGAACTACAACAGGTGAGCTGATTTGGGGTGTTAAACAAGTCCCCCTCAAAAACCATTTAGGTTACAAGCTAGCTTGCATTAGAAAATAGCTTTTTCAGTCAGTCACTCTAATTCTGGGGACTTCAAACCTTTTTCTCCGCTGAGCTACCTGTACAAAACGAAAATGCCAGAGAGCTACTAGTCATAAGAAATTGAGTAAATATAAGAGCCATGGCAAGCCTTAGATGAGGTACAGTTAGATGCCTATAAAATATAAACCATTATCCATTTATTAGTGCACAAAGTTAGGAATCAAAATTATACATGTACAAGTGCAATAAGCTACTTGGGAAAGGGGTGGAGAGCTACAGGTTGGATACCCCTACTCTAACCTTTTTGTGGAAATGCAAACACCTAAACAGGACCATGAATGCTCATATATATATTTTTTTCTTTTATTAAAGAGAGGGTATTTCCCCGGGCTCAGACAGCACACAGTGCTGCTTCGGTCCGGTGGCTGCAAGTATTGAACATAATTAAAAATATCGAGGAGTTCAGACTGTGGGCTGTGCAGTACAGTGGTGCCAGCAAAGGTGCTGCGGCACTTCGGATTCATTCAGTTGGATTCTATTTTTACCTTCAAAGGTGGTGACCGCAGCTGCACAGCAGAGCTCTGGTCCTTGTGTGAGTGTCACAGCAAGAATACCGGTCCAACACTGAGCTGCAACTGGACTGAGTGCAGTCTGAGCCTGGGGTTTTACTTCTGTGGGGTTTTAATTGCTCTCATGGTATTAATTCCTACGAGTGCTAACTCATATTGATCACAGCGTCCTGAAAATGTGTTGTTTAAATCCATTATGTATTTTTTCTAGTTTTCAGACTTTTTGGCTGTGTTTGCTAAAGTTTGGATTGTGTCACCATGGTAGCTGATGAACATTAAGCCATAGGTATACAGGCACAATACCCCCAGCGTGATGACACTGCCAAGTAGCAATGCATATTCCCAATCCGTACCTATGTCGAGGATGCGCCGGTGCAGCATTCCCGGGGGCAGGAAGGCTTCGTCTTTACAGGACCGGATCATTGTTCCCACGAGCTCCGAGCTGGTCGCTAGGATACGAGCGTTCTCTTCATTTAAGTTCACTCCCGCCATCGAAGCCACGTCATTAATGTCATCGTCATCTCTGTTACAGGAATAAGACAGAAATTTTTATTGTGATCTGTGTTTACTTTAGGAAAAAGCCGATATGGTATGCCGATAATGATATCCGATATTTAGCTACAGGTGGTCTATGACCGATATTTGCCGATACCGATATTTAACTCCATAGCGAGGTCCACAAATGTATCTTACAATAAAGTAATGACTAAAAATTAACTTTTCACTTTTTAAAAAATAATAATATGCATTTATCTGGAATATAAAATAAATTTGTTACATGTCTGTATAAACATACAGCCATTTCCATTTTTACTCATTAGTCTGTTCAGAAAGGGCTCTTAGGAGAAGGCAGTGACAAAAAAAAAAAAAATAATATTGACTGATACCGATACTTCACCCATACCTAGTTTTTTTTTGTCAGCTATGACCAGAGGTGTGTAGAGTAGCCGAAAATGTCCTCAAGTAAGAGTAACGTTACTTCAGAATAATACTCATGTAATATTACTCGTTACACAGTAGTGGTCCAAGAACTGACTCAAGTAAGAGTAACTTTCAGGATCTTCTGATCTGATCTGATTTATAATTTAAAGTTAATGTAACAGGAAGGACAAAACATTAAAAAATAATCTACAAAACCAGGCATTTTCAAAGGACAGATACAAAAATGACACTAATTATATCTGAAGGAGCAGTGCAAGAAAAACAAATGTTCAAATCACTTCATGCTTTTGTCACTTGTCACAGTGGGAAGAGTAACAAAAACCTTTGTTGAAGTAAGAGCACTGTTACTTCTATAAAAATATTACTCATTACTCAAGTAGGAATAAAGGTATGCTGCTAGAAAAGTACAATTTCTGTATATAACTGAGTACTACCCACCTCTGGATTTTAGTTGACTCAAGTGCCATGACATATCTGTCGACTTTAACTAGACTGATTGATTGGAGTATTAAGGGCAATCATATCTAAAACTTAAGTAATTTCACACACACAACACTTTTTCTTATATTTAAATTGCATACGGTGCAGTCAGAAAGTATTTGATCGGCATAATTCACCTGAAAGTCCCACCCCCTGGGTCACTAAGTTTCTTCTGATTGGCTTGAGCTGCCATGATCGGACTCTTGCCTAAAATGGTGGCCGGCCCTCGTATCAATGTACCTGATGAATGAGAGAAGAAGCATCTTAAAAATCACAGTTTAAAAAAAAATACAAATTATAGTTGTATTTCTTTCAGAAACATTTTAGAAATAATTTTATTTAATTCTTTTGTTTAGATCCCAAATCCTTTTGTAATTAAAGATCAGATTAAAGTGCTATCACAACACAATCAGTGCACATCCCACTAATGAAACTCCTGCACATCGCATCAGGTTTGTGAAGTTGTAGTGTATTGTTTTGTATCATGTTTTTGTATATTTATGGTGAATTGTCGTGTGGGAGCATGGATGACCTAGGCTTGTGTGCGGGGCCCTGGACAGGGTTGCTCTGCTGATAACTGCAAGGAGGGTTTGAATATTGCCAGGAGAGATTGCTAGATTACTAAAAAAAAAAAAAAAAAAAATGCATGGAGGTCATCTAAAACCTCATTAGGCAATTTTACAGAATATCCCCTCTTTAAATGTTCATAATAAGCACCCTGTTACCTTGTGGTCTGAGGTTCTGGCTGATTACTACAGGTCTGGTCACCGTTTGGACGCCTGGTCGTGCCACAGCCTTGAAAAAATAAAATAAAATTATATTATTATATATTATACAGAGAAAATGACAGACAACAGTCCAACATGTTTAAGTGCCATCAGTTTTTGGATCATAAAGTGCATATGACACCTTCTTTCACTCTGAATTGAGTTCTATTTATCACTGTGAAATGGCTCTTACTGAAAGTGATTAGATCCAATGACCGGAACATTGAAACAAATGATTAATGCTGATTGGTTGTTGAAAATATACTTATTTTGAATTATGCCAGTGGCACTGTGTAATGAAAAGAAATGGCAAAAAGGAGAAATTCAATTTGTCAACTGAACAGAGTTTATTTAGTCGAATACGTTTCGCAGCTCATCCAAGCTGCTTCTTCAGTTCTGGTCAGATGCTGGTGGACACTGCTTTATATCTGCCTGAAGGGAGGAGCTAATTACAATGAAAATTACTCTGAGACAACACATATTTATTTACAGTTTCTGTTAGTTAGGTGTGTCTATTCAATATGGAGCGGGAGTGGGGGAGTAGTTAGCATAACCATTCAGGGCCATGATGGTGTTTTCACACCTCTGGACGTGTCCTGGCTAGTCCCGTTGTTTTCTCTGTTTGTTTTGATTTAGGTTTGAGGATAGAGTTATAGATGGGAGACAAATGATGTCTGAGACCTCCATTTCTGTTCAAGGAAGGATTCTCTTTCTTGACAAAAATAGCCTCTTTAACTCCCCTCTCAAACCAGTTCTTTTCTCTGGCCAAGATCTGGACCTCGCTGTCCTCAAAGGAGTGGCCCGTGGCTTTTAGGTGGAGATGTACGGCAGATTGCGGCCCACCCTGGTTTTCCTGTTTGTGTTGATACATTCGTTTGAAAAGTGGCTGTTTTGTTTCTCCAATGTAGCACTCACTACAGTCTTCACTACACTGAATGGAGTAGTGTTGTCTCAGAGTAATTTCATTGTAATTAGCTCCTCCCTTCAAGCAGATATAAAGCAGTGTCCGCCAGCATCTGACCAGAACTGAAGAAGCAGCTTGGATGAGCTGCGAAACGTATTCAACCAAATAAACTCTGTCCAGTTGACAAATTGAATTTCTCCTTTTGCCATGGATTCTGCCTGGACGACTGAGGGATTCTACACACAATGAAAAGAAATGTACACAATTTCTTTATGAAGGCCAAAAGACAAAGGAGGTTCATCGCTATGCCACTCTTTTTGCATAAATGTAATATATGTTTTTACCAGTGTAGTGGCATTCCCCATTGGTGAGCCGAGCCGGACCGCACTAGTGGCCGGGCTGATGGGCAGCGGAGGTCTGATGGTGCTGGTAGTGACCACAGGGGGCGCTGCTGCTGCGGTGCTGGGGACTGGCATCAGAGACTGCTGATTACTCAACAGGGACTGACGAAGCGCAGGGAGACTTTTCTGAGAGAGACAAGGTTAAGATTAAGTCACAATTCATTTGATAATTTCTTCAAAACTCAATTTGAAAAACATTAAGGATTTAAAAAAACAATAATCAATGGTAGGAACAGTTAAAGTGTATTATTGGCTGTATGATGTTCATGTGTTTGGATCTACTGTTTCTTACTTTGAGGAAGGGGATGAGGTAGGGCTGTGGGGAGGACTTGAGCTCAGCTTGAAGCCGAGTCGTGAATTCCTCTGGTTCAATCTTAGCGTCCTGAAAGTATACAAAAAAATTGATAGTCATTTTACAAAGCTGGAGTAAAGAAAAACACTACAACTACATTTATTATATCGTACATGGTTTGTTGTTTTAAAATCAGTTCAAAGTATACCTTTTAAACCTGTCCAGGAGCTTTAACATCAACAGTTTGTAGAAATCTTAACTACAGGGTTTAGAGCTTTATGACAAAATATTTTGTAGTTTGCAGAGGTACTATTATATAACATATGTAAGTACTAAATAGACCCTAAGATTTGGCTAATTACAACATTTAAAAAAAATAAAATTGGTCCTTACGAGCAGGTCCTGCACCAGGCCTTTGACGTTCTTAGAGGTATCTGGAGACGGAGAGTTGTGAGACGCCAGTTTGATCAGCGTCGCCAAAAAGTTCTTGCATTTCTTCACATTTTCCTGCATTTCCTGTTGGTCAAATGTAAGGAAGATGGTATTACAACAACAATAAATGGTATAGGTATTACAACAACAATAAATGGTATAGATATTACAACAACAATAAATGGGCAGCTGAGGACAAATTTGAACTTTAAAAATGGAGAGAATTTGCTGCTTAATTAAATATAGATGACAAATGATAGAATCCGTCAGTCTGCTTCGGGGCAACTGTGGCTACAATAGTAACTTTCCACCACTGAGTGTGGACTAAATGAACAATGAGCTGTAAAGCGCTTTGGGTGTCTTGAAAGGCTCTATATAAATGCAATGCTTAATAAAAAAAATTAAATAAATAAGGAATACTGAAACCGAACCATATATATATATACACAAGTCGTTATAGTAATTATTATGACAGGCATACTAGCATGCTCTGATATCTGATTCCTGTGTGTATTGACCTGTGAGACGACATTGACCCGAGCCGGAGCAGTGACCGCTGCGCTGGGACTTGGATTGGTTTTGTTCAGGACAGTCCCTCCGGCTGTGATCACAGTAGGGGGCTTCTGTGGAGTGGACATCTTCACCGACACTGCAGAGCCTCCGGGGGCAGCACTGAGTGCCTTCTGACAAACACACACCATCAAGAGCAGACCACCACCAAACAAGAGCTCACAAGATCAGATAGAGAAAGTAAAATATTTGTACCATGAAAAAATTTGCAACATTTATTTTAACAGATAAAAAGGTCTCCTGTTTAGAACCATCTTTGGTAAAAAAAAAAAAAAAAAAAAAAAGCCTAAGGGCAATATTTTTTGTTTTTTTTAATTTGTATGAGCAACAATGTCACTCAAAAAGGATAGCTTGAATTTAAAGGCATTTGCAGTTAATCAAATTGTGATACAGATTTAAAGCCTTTGACTATTTTTGTGTTAAATGCCACTGATGTTTGTGTTAAGGAAATTAATATTGACATTGGTTTTTGAAAGAAAAGAAAATAGAAATGTTTTTTAAAAAATCAGTATGAGGTGAAACTAAAATTGCACCTGCACTGTGCTGGAGGCTGGTTGAGTCATTCTGGTCTGAGGAGAGGCCAGTCGCACGGTGGGAGTCCCAGGAGCCTGGACAACACAGGTACTTTAAATATTAATAATAATAATAAGGGTGGGCCATAAGTCACAAATGTCATAACACCATTTTCTAGATCCAAGATCCCGATTTCGATGTAATCATGTTTGAATCTGTTAGCATCTTTATTGACATTATTAAGAACTAAACTGAAGTCATCTACTACTTGTGAGAGTTCACACTTAACTGTAATTAGTTAAAACCACCTGTCACTCACTCAGGGCATGATGGAGAAGTGAGCAGGAAGGAGCACAGAGGTGTGCTCAACAGAAATTGAATCACCATATGACGGTATCACCAAAATGCATATGGTCACTGTGATCGAACATTGATTCACTTTTTATTTGTTTTTATGTATTCTGGCTCAATTTTAGCCCTGGGCAGGTTGTCTAGAACTAGACAATAGCCGACAACTAGAAGTATGAAAATAAATAATGATGCATTCAAAATGCACTCTAAATGCCACTTTTCTGTCTGTTCTCGATTTTGGTGATGTCATTTATATGAATGCCTCTGTTGAGTGTCTACATGCTCTTGACACTGTGTATCATGGTGCACTACGTTTTATTACGAACATGAGGTCCCTGACCCATCATTGTGTCTTGTACGCCCGTGTGGGCTGGACTTCCTTGACACTTCGTAGATTGAAACATTGGTATCTTTTTATTTATAAATGTCTTGTTGGGCTGGTGCCGTCCTCTCTCCAGCAGCTCATAGAGGTGAGGAGCAGCAGCACTTACAGTCTCCGCTCTCAGGAGCTGCTCCTGCTCTCGGTGCCCAGAGCTCGCACAGAGCTTGGAAAAAAGGCTTTTCGCTTTGCTGCAGCTCATTCCTGGAATGAACTCCAGAAGGAATTTAACCTGAAAGAGCTGGTGTCGTTGAACTCTTTTAAGTCACTTTTAACTGAACTTGAAACAAAACTATCAATTTGTAAATGTTTCACATAGGACTCGTTTTATGATGCTTTGGTTTGTGTGAAAATGTGAACATGTTGTGTTATTGTTTTGTGCCTGTGCTGATGCTGCCTCTTGGCCAGGACACTCTTGAAAAAGAGATTTTTAATCTCAATGAGTTTTTTATCCTGGTTAAATAAAGGTAAAATAAAAAAAATAAATAAAAAAAAATAAATTACATTGCCAAAATAGGAAGCGAGCATGGACACAAAGTGGTTCCTTCAAGCTCTGGTTGCAATTGATTTCTATTGAAAAATCATGGCCCCGCTCTCTGTAACTGCTACTGTGAGCCTCACCATTTTGGTCTTAACATGTTCATATTAACTCGGTCTACATGATCCTGGTGTTTTTATTTCACTATTTTGTCCTTAAATTAAGTTATGAAAATGAATGACAAATCCAGTGCCTGTTTTATCCAAGGTCGCTCCCGCTGGCATTGGCAACAGGATGACTGACAGCGTCATTGCCAAACTCCTGCCCCCTGCCAAACCAGCAAAGATTGGTTCTTTGGTTTCACGTGCTGATTTCTTAATATGGTTTCTGGTTATAGATTAGACACTATAACTACTAGCCTTGATGAGCTTCATTTGGTTGGAGTCAAACATGCGACATCAGACTCCCTCAGTCCTTTTCTATTCTACAGTCTATGGTTTGACATCACTTATGCAGTGAGTGTGTATCTGCATAAAACAATTTTAGAGTGGTTATCCTCTTACCGACGTGGGTGTGCTGACCCGTATAGTGCCCCCTGCTGCCGTAGGAGTGGCAGGTCTCTGGAGGTTGACGGTTTGATTCTGTTGAGTTTTGGCCTGAGCCTGAGCCAGGACCTGCTGAGGAACCATGACCAGCTGACCGGTCTCTGTGCGCACCAACACCATCCCTGCAACATTAGGAATAATATACTTTTATAGATTTTATTATTTATTAGCTGTTTATTCATTTATTTTTATAACTGAAATGTGAATATATATGCGGTCCGATCGTAACTGATAAAATTTGTATCAACACTAGAAGGTATCTGTACTCAAAAAAAAAAATGTGATCAAACTGGACCCTACACAAATTTTTAGAATGGTTGTGACTTCTATCACAACTAGAACAAGAGCACAAACAAATATTAAAAGGAACTACTGTTATTTTATGTTTTTATAATTGATACTTTGCAGCTGATGTCATCAACATTCCCTGGGGGTGTGATGCTAACTGTAGGCACTGCTCTGTCTGAGCTTTATTTTAAACACATTCTCAGCATAAAGAACAGACTTAGTTGAAACTACAACAAGTGAGCTGATTTGTGCTGTTAGACATAAAATTACGGTCACAAAATAGCTAGCATTAGCCAACAGTTTTTCACCTTTCTCTCACCTTTTTGCTGAAAATCAAACCCAAACCAACATTACTGCTCGTATTGATCACAGGCTCCTGAAAATGTCTTGTTTAAATTGATTTAGTATTTTTTCTTGAGTTTACAAATTATCTTTATGCTTTTTTTAACAGTGTTTGCTCATGTGTGCATTGTGTCTCCATAATAACTGCTGAACATCCCACCACAGAGATACATCTAGAACACCCCCAATACAATTTAATAATGGCACTACTTTCTGAAGCCAGTTTTTGCTTCATGCGGATAGGCTCAGTAATTACAGACATATCCATAAGCCAGGTCCACAAATCAGCATCTGTGATATTTGAACTTCAACTCTGACAAATATGAGCACATTTTAGCACAATTTTGATGCACTGCCCACAACTTCCTGCATGTATTCTCTCACCTGGTGGCATAGTGAACCCTGGTGGTAGCTGGATGGTAGTTTGCTGTTGCGGCCTCACTGCTATTGGTGCTTGTGGAGCCGGGGCCCTGGTCGTGGCTGCGGTTACCCCCAGCGCGGGCCTCTGTTGCTGGACACCCGTCGCCGCCACACCTGGGCTAGCTCCCGGAGGTCTCACCACTGCTACCGCGGGCTGCGCCAATCCATTCACTGCTGGTTTTACCCCTCCTGTTGCTCCTGTTTGGGCTATCTGCGTAGTCAGTGGGGGCGTGTTGGCTAGGATAACGCTATTCCCAGACACAGGTTGAGGTTGGGGCATTATTTTGTTATGGATTAGCTGGTTTGTGTGGTTCAAAACTTGAGTTGTTGATGCGTTTGGAGAAGGTGCACTTTTCGGATCGACTCCATTTTGATTTGGGACAGGGCTTGGATGCCTCTGCAAAGCGATAGTCGGAGAAGACTGACCAGTGAATTGAGAAGCCATGATAGTAGAGCCACTGACGGCGTTAATAACAGTTCCTGGTTGTGGTGTAGATGGTAGGGAGGGAGAGGAGAGGAGTTTGACCGATCCAGGGGCACCGTTTAGGCTTTGGAGGCCAGGGGAGGCTGGGGTAGGAGCCAGGGAGGAGGTAGGGACCACAGCCGGGTGGAAGGGCGCAGGAGCAGACGGCTGAGGGGTCACGGAAATAGCTGAAAAACACAAAATTATAATGTTAGACAAAGACATAACTGTTAGTCTGTTAGGATTGATAGCTATTGAATTTAAAGTGCATATAACATATTAGACTATGCATTTCACGAAAACATAGTTAACACCATTATATTTAAGATTTTACTAAAAATAATTTCTAGTCTTTTCATTTTGGTTAAGTTTATCATTTTTTTTAACCATAATGTTAACAAGGGACAAAACTTTTCTAATTTACGCAATAGTTATGATTTGTCACATACAAATAAATGACAACACCTTTATTTTGTGGAAAAAAAAAAGTTTGCACTGTCAAAACTATTTCTTCTTAAATTGTTTCTGTATTTTGGATAGAATTTTCCATGTTGATGACATAGACAGAGGGATTCTGTTTTAGAACTCAGCACTACTTCCTGTATTTTTGTACGTTCTCCTTTTTTCCCCCCACAAACTGCCACTTAACTAAGTAAAACTATGATAAATACTAAGCACAGGTACTATCCCACCAAATCAAGACAGAATTAAAAAAACATGACAACCTGTCATAGGCTCTTTCAAGGTTATATACAGAAAATATTCTCTATACCGCGTTTTGATTTCTTCTTATCCATGCATCTAATTTATTAAGTCATTAGCTTACTCGGCTTTTTCAATAATATAAATACAATACATTTTTTTTGTATATGAAAAATATTAACTGAATTTATTTTCCATGTAAACAATTCAGCAAACTGCTTCAACTCTAAAATCCTAGAAAACAATACATTATAAAAATGTGAACAGGTTTCTCAATTTAATTATAAATGATTAAATCATCATCATTATCATAATCATTATATATCAAATAAAAATCCTTTTAATAATTAATTTGTTGAAGTATTATGTAAATATGTGTTCATACTGCTTAAAAGCATAAACCAGTATTTTGACATTTAGCAGACTATTTTTAGGCCTTAAAAGCATTATCAATGTATTACAATGTAGAAGTACAGCAATGTTTATGCATTGACAACTTGCACTTTAGTATTCTATTCCTAGAGTTCGTCTGCATTACATTTTTGTGGTTAATTTCAATAAACTGATCAGATTTTGAACAGCAAAATTAGCTATTAGTGCAAAGTTAGCCATTATACCCCGACACACATTAATAAAGTTAATGCACTGACAACAGTGTACTCTCTGACACAATTTGTAGGTCAAATTAATAAAAATGTATGTTTATTTATCCCCGGCATGTGTTAATAGAGAAAGTTTAGCTTGTGGTAGCTGATTGGAGCGTGTACAATGTGCTACTTGAGGATAGTTGGTGGAATGACAACACAGTGTACCCATCACTTATCCCGGGGCCAAACGGCTCTATTATTAATAGTTCAAGATAGATTTTTACGCTCTGAATCGGATTTTACAGCAGATGTTTAGCTGTTTGCAGTGAGTGTCTGGCAGAAGTGAGATCCGTGGAGCTACTTAGGAGAGAGTTCGTGCACTGTCTACGCGGGGTTCCCTCTCTTTTTCCTGCGCTGGGCTTTTCGGGACATCATCTCCGGTGTCTTACCCGAGACTCCGGCGGTTCCAGCGGCAGTAGATGCGGCCAGCGCGCCCGCGGACACAGCAGGCCCGTCGGCAGCAGCGGCGGACGGCTCCCGGTTTGAGCCCGCTTTCGGATGCCCTTGTTGCGGCTGCGGCGGCTGCTCCGAAGACCCCACTCGCTCTCGCACTTTCCCTGAGAACTGGCTCGCTCCGGCCGGGCCCGTCTCCCGTTTCCCGTCGGTAAACGAAGCCGCGGGAGCCTTTCTGTCGCCGAGCTGGGACTCCAGGGAGCCCACCAAGTCGCTGACCGCCTTCTCGTCCACCTCAGTGAAGAGCATGTCCTCCAGTGGGTCGGAGGCTCCCGCCATCTTTGATCTGGGACCGTTGTGCAAATCGTATTTTAGAATGTACGCATGCGCCGAGCTGCCCTGTTGTTTTCAGGCCTCAGCGGAAGGAAGCGCCAAGGCTGTATTTTCAAAATAAGAGCAAAGGAAGCGCAAGATCATAAAATCCAAGATAAAGTTATCTACTTTATCTAAAAATAAATAAATAAATAAATAAATAAATTAATTAATTAATTAAATAAAATGCAACTTTTAAAATGCTCAAATAATAAAATATTCAGTGAGACTGTGATGCCCTGTCCCCACCATAAACACAGACTGTATCAATGACCAGAACATATAGTCCCAGATGCAAGCCATCAAACTTGTAATTACTTCACTTTTTTGTTAATATGTTATGTTAATATTTATTTCAGTGTTGAAATATGGTGACTGAAGCTTTCTAGTTAGAGAATATTTACAAATATTAGTATTATGTATTATGTATAATATTATATTATATTATATTATATTATATTATATTATATTATATTATATTATATTATATTATATTATATTATATTATTAGTATCAAGTATTATTTATTTAAAAATATAATAAACGCTTTTTTCTTCTTCTTCATTTTTATTGCACAGAAGAACATGCATCCTTACTCGGGCTCGCATCTGCACAAACCTGACCTGTTTTTTTTTTCTATTTCCATGGAATTATGCTGCACTGTTTCTTTTATTGTACATAATAGTTTTTTTGGTATTTTATATTTTGTATTTTGTATTTTATATTTTTGCTCCACTGGAACAAAATTAGAGTCTATCTTTAAGTCTATTTCTAAATTATTATTTTTTTTAGCCATTATCTATTATCTTGTTTTATTGCATGTTCCATTTTCCTGCTGTTCTTGAACTGTGCGTTGCAACACTGGAATTTCCCCACTGTGGGACTAATAAAGGCATATCTTATCTTATCTTATCTTATCTTATCTTATCTTATCTTATTATGCAGGCGACTTGCCACCTCCAGAAAGTACATACTGAACCTTTAACTCAAAACAGCAAACAGACTGAATTATTAAAGCTACAAAATGGCCATGGTGCATGTTATTTCCATTTTCATTTTTTATTGTGTGTATGTGAAGCAAATATGTTTTTACGTTTTTCCCACATGCCCGGTTACTTGTTTTTCTCGTTAGATCTGGCAACCCTGTGGATGAGGTAGCCGCCGCCATGTTGTAGCGGACAGCAGCGAGTCCCGTAGAAGTGCCACAATCGCTCCAGACTGTCGGTTTCTGAGTCAGATTTACACATTTTAACACGGACTTTTCTCGTATACGGTGCCCCCGGTCCTCGCTGACACCATGAGCGGAGGAGGGACGCCTTACCTGGGCAGTAAAATCAGCCTTGTGTCGAAGGCCGAGATCCGCTACGAGGGAATCCTGTACACCATCGACACAGAAAACTCCACTGTCGCACTCGCTAAAGGTACGCGAGCTAAGCGGCTAACGCTCACTCCCAGCAACAACAACACTTTAACACACATGTTTACAGTTATTCAATGCTTGTACTACACATATAACTGCTTTCACATTTGCACATAATAGTTTTGTCATAAATGCACCGTTTAATGTTCATTAAAAAACTCCACTGTCGTTAAAGGTTCGCGGCTAATGCTCGCTCCCAGCAACAACAACACTTTTACACCACATTTCCCACACATTTCAACATTTATTCAACACTTTTACAATGCGTATAACTGCCTTCTCATTTGCACACAATAGTTAAATCATATGCACATTTTAATGTGTATAAAACAAACAAAAATAATCCATATGCTCGACTAGCAGCTAACTTTAGCAATATCAAATCAAAGTTGTGCTACAGTTGGAAAGCAAGAATGATTCATCTTCTTTATTTGTGCAGTTATAGAGAGATCAGACTTGGAGACCTAAAACCGAAGTAAAATGAACCCAAAAAGTTGTCAAATAATTTCGTATACTTTTAATTTAGTTTTGGATTCAGGGTTTTAGCTCGTTCAGACAAAGATGTTCTGAACTAGTTTATTGTTAACTTGTAACTAATTTCCACAGTTCCCGATTATAGTTTAAAGTAATTTCTATTTCACTAGAACATCAAATGTCTAAAGACTACATTATAAATGATTGCAAAGGGTCATTTTCTTATGGTAAACTATTGGTTGTTTTTAGGTAGTAAATTGTCCCTCAATGAAGCTGAAGCCAGTATTCCTTCATCAATAATTATATTTAGTTTATACCGAGGAAATCACACATGTGATCTCACACTACAAGAATCATTTCTGATCTTAGCAAAAGCAGCAAGGAGGCTCACACCAAGAAGGCTCTAGGTTTGATTCCCAGGTTTCTTGGGTCTTGGGTCTTTGCTGTGAGAAGTTTGCATGTTCTTCCTGACCAAGACTATCTGGCAGTGGCTCCCACTGCTCCTGATAGGTTTAACCCAGACGCATTTAAGGATGGGTCAAATACAGAGGACACATTTCCCTACAGGGACAAAGTGTACCGTAAGCTAACATGTTTAATTAGTGTTTTAAATTGGCTTTGACTCAAGTTTCTAATCAACTGATCTGATAAAGAGGTTTTAGCTGTGTTTGTTGCTGCAGGTTTAAGTCTGACGTCATTTTGTGCGGACTCCAAAGATTTACCAACAAAAGCCAAGCGCGAGTCTTTAATTATAAATAAATCTGAGCTGAAGGAACCAATCAGGAGCAGCGGTTTATGAGTGGGTTAGAGTTGGGTTTCACTGATGCCATGTTATTGTACCAGAGGAGGGAGAGCATTATGAAACCTACAGTCTGTGGGTCTGTGCAGAAGTGTGCTGGGGTTTTACAGGGTAAATAATAAAGTTACACTGACTGAACTTTAGACATGTGTGAGACAGCGAGACATCTCAGTTATTTTTTGAAGCGGTCCTGTAATGATAAAAACACATTTGGAAGGACAGCTTACTTTATACCTGTATTTGATTACAAAATAACTTTGTTCCATTTTTACCTTTTTAATGCGCCACATCATTGATAATTCAACATATTGCCCACCTCTGCAGGTCATGTTCTTTTTTGATACTAATATTTCAATCTCGTTTTTGATTGGATATATAAATAGTTGGAAAAGCAGTTTACTTTGACAGGTAAGATGTCTTTTGCAGTCCCATGGTCTTTACATCTATATACAGTAGTGGCTGCCCCATCTGTATTAAATATTGGGCTATAGAATGTAGTGAAATCTGAAACCTAACAGTTACAGCCATTCTGATGATGATGATGATGATGATGATGATGATGATGATGATGATAAATACAACAATTTTGTGGTTGTCATAAAAACAAAGTTGACCATATTTTGACCGCCATCTCTCCTCCCCCTCTCCTCTTTGTTTCTTTAGTGCGCTCATTTGGGACAGAGGATCGTCCGACTGACCGCCCCATCCCTCCTCGAGATGATACTTTTGAGTACATCATTTTCAGAGGCAGCGACATCAAGGACCTGACTGTATGCGAGCCGCCCAAATCTGCCTGCTCCCTGCCCCCTGACCCAGCCATCGTACAGGTAACAATACAGAGCTGGACCACTAGAGGGCAGATGTTTGTGTTTCTGATTGGATTACAGTTTGAATGGTCATAATTAGTTGGTCACAATTAATAATCACAAAGGCTGCAATTTTTGAAGTACCATAATTTCTTCCACAAACAACAAAATCTCCTGTCTTATTCTGCATAAAAAGTGCTAATCCTGTAGTTGAGGTATATACAAACTGAAATGTGATTCTTGTATTAGTTTGTCAGTTCATATTTCAATTTTTTGTCAATTATTGTGGACGTGTTTTTAAATTGCCCAAATTTTTCAGCCTAGTAATGTATTTTCTTTAAAGTCCCTCTCTTTTTCTCTCCTCTCTCTCCAGTCGTCGATGAGCTCATCCTCTGCCCCCTCCTCCTTCCAGTCCACCTCCTACGGGCTGTTTAACCGTGCTCCTGTGCCCTCCTACAACCAGTTCACCTCCAGTCCACTGGTGTCACCGCAGTTTGGAGCTGTGGGAGTTGGTAAGGCTTTCATACGCCCTGTTTCATAAAGGCCTCATTCTATTTTCAACTCTTTTTAGAATTCCAAACAGTTACATCTTCTTTGGCTCTCTCTCCTGCTTAGGGATGTCACTATAGCTGGGTTTCAGATGACATCACGCTATAGACTAATCATTTTCAATACAGAGGGCAGATGAAATGAATATTATTAAAATGCAGATTTTTGTACTAAGAATTTTACAATGTGTGAGAAGAATTTTACGATTATTGATAAGTGGCCCAAATCAGATCATCTGTTGTAGCGCCACGTAAATCAGTTCTGTACGATCAGATGCTCTAACTTGAGTAACAGAGCTGTAGACAGAGCAGTGCCTACATCAGTATCACATCCCCAGGGAATGTTGATGACATCAGATTTAAAGTATCAATTGCTCAAAGTACTTTGTATTCTTACTGTAAGTTGGGTCTCCTCTCCATAGATCTAACCTGTAACTTGGTTTGGTCGCATCAGACAGACCCTTCACCAGAAAAGTTACATACTTTTATTTTAGTCATTTTTTTGGCTATAAAGTTGCATACTACGCCTTTAAATAATGTGGCAAAAATCACCGATACAGACAATCTCTGCATAAACACTGAAAACATATTAAAACTAAATATAAAGTACAGTTATTTTTCTACACCATGGAAAAGGAGGAAAAAAAAACAAATATATCATCCACCTTCTTTTTATGCAGGTTTGTTCAGATGGTATCACGATTTTCACATGTTTTTGCATCATAATTGGGTCTGTGTAAAAATGTTAGTGAAGTGCATGACATCCAAGGGTCCGGGGTCTGTCTGTGGCTCTGTTTCCACGAAGTTCATGCCACAGAATCTGAGGAGCAGCAGAGACACCTGAACAGAAGTCTGAGTCTGAGGCAGGATTCTGTCTCCTCTACAATACAAATTCTCTCAAACTGAAGCTGTCATAATAAAACAAGTGAACGTCTTTACAGTAGTGAATTAAAACCACATTTTAATGATTGACCTCAGGACATGTCCTCTTTGCAATCTAAATGTCCCAGTGTCTCCATGGGGTCTCATTCAGTCTAGGTTTGAGTTTTCAAACTCGAGAGAATCCATCTTGTCTCACTCTCTCTGTTCCAGTCCAGTAGCAAAGGTAAAAAGTCCCAAAAAAACTAGGTTATGATTCACACATTCATTTAGCCCAAAAGTATGTTGTTGTACAGTCCCTGACAAAAGTCTTGTCGCTTATCCATTTTGTAGAAACAAAAGCTTATAACCTGACTTTAAATTAATCGATTGGTTTTAGAAATGTCTCATATGAAAGCTAAAACCCTCCCAAATTATGCTCAATATACTAAAATAAATTTGCTTCACTGAAGAAAGATTGATCATTTAATGAACACAGAAAGGTCAGATTTTGGCAAGACAAAAGTCTTGTCGCCTTGTCATATGATGCACCCAATCCTAGATTACAGCCTCACCTGTGATCAGTTACTGATCAATCAATTAGTGGGTGTGTATAAAAAGAACCCCAGCACACCAGACCTTCACATCAACTGCAACTTGACCTCTGACAACATGCCTAAGATCCACCCTGAGACCAAAGCGTTAATTATCAAGAGGCTGAAGACCAGATCCACTGCTGAGGTGGCTGACACCTTCAATGTGTCTCAGCGTCAAGTACAAAGAATAAGAAAAAGATCTGAAAAGACTGGAGATGTTTTTGACAAGCCCAGGTCCGGCAGACCCCGCAAGACAACTGCTCGGGAGGACCGTTTGTTGATTCGAAAATCCAAGGCCAGCCCCTTTTCCACTGCAGCAGAGCTCCACCAGGCCTGGTCACCTCAAGTCCCTGTGTCAACCACAACAGTTTGTAGAATTCTGTCTCGAAATGGCCTCCATGGTCGAATCAGTGCACAGAAACCAGCACTAAACAAAAGGCAATTAAAAAAAACGTGTGGCATTTGCCAAGGCCCACAGCCTGCTAAAAGGATGGACACTGGAAAAGTGGCAGAAGGTGGATTTCTCAGATGAATCCTCGGTTGAATTACATCACAGCCGCCGCAAATATTGCAGGAGACCTACTGGAGCCCGCATGGATCCAAGATTCACCCAGAAAACAGTTAAGTTTGGTGGTGGAAAAATCATGGTCTGGGGTTACATCCAGTATGGGGGTGTGCGAGACATTTGCAGGGTGGAAGGCAATATCAATAGTCTAAAATATCAAGAAGTATTAGCTACCTCTTACATTCCCAACCATAAAAGGGGTCAAATTTTGCAGCAGGATGGTGCTTCATCGCATACTTCTATCTCTACATCAAAGTTCCTCAAGGCGAAGAAGATCAAGGTGCTCCAGGACTGGCCAGCCCAGTCACCAGACATGAACATCATTGAGCATGTCTGGGGTAGAATGAAAGAGGAAGCATGGAAGGCAAAACCAAAGAATCTTGATGAACTCTGGGAGGCATGTAAGACTGATTTCTTTGCTATTCCTGATGACGTCATCAACAAATTGTATGAATCATTGTCGAACCGCATGGATGCAGTCCTTCAAGCTCATGGAAGTCATACAAGATATTAAATATGGATCTCACAGCACCACTACTTAATTCACTGACGTTATGCAACATATTTTTGTATTTGAAGTAAATTATTTGTTCAGTTTTCTGTAGGCGACAAGACTTTTGTCTTGCCAAAATCTGACCTTTCTGTGTTCATTAAATGATCAATCTTTCTTCAGTGAAGCAAATTTATTTTAGTATATTGAGCATAATTTGGGAGGGTTTTAGCTTTCATATGAGACATTTCTAAAACCAATCGATTAATTTAAAGTCAGGTTATAAGCTTTTGTTTCTACAAAATGGATAAGCGACAAGACTTTTGTCAGGGACTGTATTATTGTTGCATACACGGCTGCTGTGATTAGCTAAAACTGACATTCCAGATCAATATTAGAGTCTGGCTTGTACCAGTTTATCAATAACCTGCTAATCCTATAGTTCAGACCTCTACAAACATGTTCTAAATATATGGGATGTGATCCTTGTATTAGTTGATCAGTTTAGATTTCAGGACTTCGGGGATCTTCCTGTTGACTTAAATGAGTGCTGCTTGTTTAAGGTGCCTGCTCTGCCCCCTACAGGACGCTCAGTGCCTGCTCACTCTTACAGCAGCGCCTTCGGACGCTCCTTCGACTCTCAGCCTGTGGGGGCCTTTGTAGACGAAGGTAACACGCCTCTGGGACGTGCTCTGGACTCTGGGGTCAAAGTCTGACCTTTGGGCTAGACTCTGGTCTGGTCCTGGTTTTGTCCCTAAATGTCGTCTCAGCTTTGGCACTGTGGGTGATGCCTCTGCACTACTGACACATAATTTTTTACCTCACTCACTGGATCATTCACTTTGGGTTTTTACTCAAATGCCTGGTATTGTTGTGTGGAATTTTAAATGGATTTTAATGGATTTCAAAGTCTGCCAGAGACAGAGAAAGGAGCGCTATCACTAACATCTTTCCTTCAAAAACAAGCCCTTTACAGATCTACCAGTAGTTTCACTTTTTAAATAACCTTTAGTGGTACCCAACATTATGAGAGCATTGAGCACTTTGAGAGTGAAATATAAATGTATTTTAAAAGTAAAACTTAAGCAAAGCCCATCCTGCAGAAAAAAATCAAAGTTGGTTTATTATAGAACTACATTTATGTTATAAATTATGTAATAATGCACAAAATAACGTAAAATCACAATTTGAAGCCTAATCTAATTAGGTTTCTAATGTCAAATCTATGTTCTTTTAAATAATCGCCAGAGGGCGCTAATTGACCAAAAGGACTGACTAGAGCGACGAATAAACAGACGGTTGAAAAAGTGTCAAGAAAATTGAGTTGAATGAAGCATTTGTTTGTTTTGCAGCTGGTTATAGTCACTTTTTAAAAAGTTTACTTTCCACTTTGGAGCTGTGTTCACTACTGCCCCCCAGCAATTAGCTCATGTACAGCTCTGTTAAGATTCCACGTTCTGTAGAGATGGACCAGATTACAGACAGAACAACACAGAGGACGGACAGAAGGCTCCACGCATATCTGTTTGAGTCTAGAACGTAGAGCATAAGTGAGCCGTTACAGGGAACTCAAGACGGTACTCAAGACAAAAAAGGCTGCGAAACAGTGGTTTAGACAAAACATTTTCAGAAATGCATGGGATTCTTGTGTTAGTTCTTCTCTCAAATATAAATGTTTTTTTAATCTTATTTAACAAGATTAAGATTAACTGAAATCTCAAATCTAATGACGACATGTCTGTAAAGGGCTTAAACACACGTGGAGCGGCTCTGATTTGTTTTCACTGAAGTAAATAGTTGAGATTCACAGAAACTTTCTGCATGTTTGAGAATCACGTTTGTGTTCTGTGATTTTTCAGATAATCCTGTGATTTCAATAACATCAAATAAGAACTACTTTTTATGTTGTACATTTGGTTCTAACCCACTTGATCTCTCTCCCTCTCTCTTCCTTACCTGTGCGTCTCTCCTTCCCCTCTCTTCTCCATCTTTCTTCCTCTACTATCCCTTTCATCCTTCCTTGCCTCTACTTTTCCCCCCCTCTCTCCCTCTCATATTCTCTTCCTCTCCCTTCTCCTTCTCGTTCTTTCTCTCCCCTCCTCCGCCCTCCCATCTCTCTTCTCTTTTTTTGTACTGTTCTTCCTCCTCTCACCTTCTGTCGTCTTTCTTCATTGCCCTTCTCTCTCTATCTTGTTACCCCCTCCCTCTTCCTCTCTCTCTCAGGTCGTAGCAGTCCCTCTCTGGACCCTTTGAGGAAGAGCCCATCTGCAGTTGACCCCTCCGTGACTTCCAGCCCTGCCTCTGGCGCCGCCCCGTCGGCCCCGCCCCCAGCTCCAGGTCTGGGTCAGAGGAGTCCTGCTCACGGGAGAACAGCGCCTTCCTCTGGAGCAGCTCAGAAGTCTCCTCTGCAGGACCTGGGAGGAGCCGGAGATGCCCAGAGGAGAGGTGAGACCAAAGAAACACAAAGCTTTACTGACTGGCCTTCAGTTTGATGGTGCTAATTTTAAACTGGTACATTCTAGTTGTACTTGATAACTATTTTGAACAGTCTTAGTAGAATCCCATGGCCACTTGCATGGACATTTAAATTAACCCAAAAAGTAATTTAAACGGACAGTATGCAAGATTTAGATTTAAAATTCCATAAATATGAACTGTAACCTCACAAATCAAGTAGGTCTTGTAGTGATGCAGTGGTTAGAAGTTCTGTTGTTGTGTCCTTAGGCAAGACACTTTACCCGTGTGTGAATGTGAGTGAGAGTGGGAGGGGACAATGGAGCAGATTGACAGCCTCACTTCTGTCAATCCATGTATTGAGGAAATAATTGTTGTGGACATAAATGAGACAATAAAAAACAAAGACACATTTTGTCTGTTGAGATGCCCAGTTTGAGTTGGAGTTTTTCAGCTAAAATGACATTAGTGCATAATCTCCATAAGACCTCTTCACTGATCAGTCGGTGGTGATTTTGTGACACGGCGTGTGATTTTTACAGGAGCAGATGTTCAGAAACCCAAAGCAGAGGGCGATCAGAGCAGAGGCGAGAGAGAGGCGAAACGTCCCACAGGTTAAACTGAAACGCCTAATCTGAAATGTCTCTTCTTTAGACGCTGCATGCTTTTCTGTGGACGCTGGACATCAGTGGCTCATCTCATTTTGTGTTTAAGTTTGACATGTTTCTCTCATGTCTACACAGACCAGACCTGTTCTACTAACCCTGTGTTTTTCAGTCATGTGAAAGCTTTTTGTAGTTGGATTTGTCACTACTGCTGCTGTGTGCATTTCTCTGATTGGTTAATCTGCCTGTCAGTCCTAAAATTGTTGTGGTTGAAATTAGGGCTGTATGATTAATCGCAGTTTAAACAAAAACGCGAAAATGTGAACTTTGACCAGAATCCATTTATTAAAACATAAATCACAAATCTAATCACAATCGTGTGTGTTAGAAATGTGTTTCCAAATCGTTCAGTCCTAGTTGAAACTAGTTTAATAATGGTTGTCTGGACTATACAGACTGCTAAACACACACCAAAAGATGTTTTATAACAATGATAGCAGCATTCTTAAATCAAACTTACAAAAACAGATCAATTATAGACTTTGTTTGTAAATGTTCTCCATCTAGAAACTCAAAAAACAAATCTAGTTAAAATGTACAATAGAAATAGTAGAACTGAACATAACTGGTTGATACTATTAGTATCAGTAACAATATTGGACCATTTTGGTTGGTGCTGATGGTATCAGATCACTGGGTAAACTACTATTTGTATTAAAAATTACATCTTGTCTAAAAACAAAATGTATTTTCATTGCGGTATTGAATCCTTTTCCTTAGTATTGAAATCTGAAATTTCCTAACAATATTAAAAAAAAATAACTTCAGTAGCTTGAATAATGTATCTTTTTTTACTAATCGAGATTTAGTCAAATATTTATTTTAAACATTTAATTGTTCAACACGTTAAACAGGCATTATGGGGTCTGTGGGTCAAACCATATCATTTTTGCTCACATCACACAGTCTTGTATTTGTTAACATTGCATGAATTCCAAGGTCAACTGAAGAACATTTAAACATCTAACCATTTTGTCTGTTTCTTGTCATGTTACACTTGCCTAAACTGCATGGGTAAAAATGTCTAATACCTCCCTGGTTGTTCTTTCCTGCAGCCGTAGCGGGCGCTCCAGCGAACAGGCGTGGTCGTGGCGGCGGTCACAGGGGCAGAGGTCGGTTTAATGTTCGCAGAGACGGACCGGTGAAGTTTGAGAAAGACTTTGACTTTGAGAGCGCCAACGCACAGTTCAACAAAGAAGAGATAGACCGGGAGTTTCAGAGCAAACTCAAACTTAAAGGTACATGGGCTGCTTACAGTGCAGTAGATCTGTCCATTAAACTAGGGATGCACTGATCCGATACTGGTATGTGATATCGGTACTGATGCAGAACTTTTAAGCACAGCCCAGTTTTGTATTTAACCCAGTGTTTTGCCTTTGTCCCAGATGAGAAGAGTGACAAACCCGGGGAGAAGGCAGTGAATGGAGAGGAAAAGGCAGAGCCTGGAGCAGAGACTCCGAGTGAAACCACCGGAGAAGACGATCGCGACCCACTCGGACCAAACTGTTACTATGACAAGTCCAAGTCCTTCTTCGACAACATTTCCTGTGATGACTCCAGGTACAAACACTCACTTTAAATATGCACTGTGGACTTTTCTTTTCTGATGGAGGGTCTGCCATGTGTTAATCTCTGTAGAGATTATGTTGCTTTGCTTGTTTATTTAAATTAAGAGTCAGATGACAAGACTAGGCCAAGTTGCCAATCAGATCTGTTGCATGTTTTTAATTATTTTGCAGTGTAAAAACCTGCAGTTGTATAAAGTTTGATGCCATACTGTAAAACATTCCAGACATGTCAATACTATCTCCATAGAGACGTGCAGGTGGCAGACGCTCAATCAGAAAAGTTATAGTGTGCCTTTTAAATGTCCTACAGTTCAATTTGTGAAATCATGTTTTTTCTTTCTTTTCAGGAAAGACAAGTCTGGGGGCTCTGGTTTTGGAAGGTAAATATCGTGTTTTATGGCTTATAAAAGTGCATTTGACAAGTTTGATTGTTTTTCCCTTGTTATGTGAGGTACTTCCTGTGGCGGTAATATCATTTTGCAAGACACTTCACCACCTATGAATGTGATGTGGTCTGAGGGGCAGATTGACAGCCTCATTCCCGTCACTCTGCCCCAGGGCAGCTATGGCTTCAGTAGTATCTTACTATTGATTGCCCAGTATGACTCCAATGCAATCTTCCTCTCTCCCCTTTTCCTCTCCTCTTTCTCTCCCTCTCTTCTCTCAGGGAGCGGCGTCAGACATGGGCAGAGGAGCGGCGCATGAACGCTGAGACCTTCGGCATCCCACTGCGCCACGGGCGCGGCCGAGGTGGTTACCGTGGACGCGGGGGCATGGGTTTCCGTGGTAACAGGGGTCGGGGGTCATTCGGGGGCCATCCTCAGAGCGGGGGCTTCAGGGGCGGATACAGGAACAACAACAACCAGGCGGGACGCGAGTTCGCTGATCTGTCGTACAGGGTGAGTGACAATACTTTTTTATTAAATACAAAAATTGTAATTTATCTATTTTTGGACTGTCCGTTGATGGGGTCTTAGTTGACCAGAATATATATTAATATATACATAATTTTATGGGTATTATAAAGGATTTATATGCACAACAGCAGAGAGGAGAGGAGTAATAGAGAATAGAGTGAGAAAGATGGAGATTTGGGAATGATACAAATTTCTTTTTACTTTTCTTGTCATTACAGTTTGGGATCATATTTGATCCATATTTTTTGTACATTAGACAATATAAAATGATTTTAAATTCCAAAACAAGACATTGAGTAGCTTGTTGTTTTTGTTTCCACACTGTAATGTAATAAATACATAAAAACAGGTTAGTTTTCACCTAAAATTTTCCTTTTCTGTAACAACATTTGCAATCAATACTGCTGTCATTTTTGTTTCCATTTTTGTAAAACTTTTATCCAGTTGACAGAATTACATTTTTCTTTTGCCATCTTGTATTGCTGTAAAAATTTATTTATTTTTTCTTCCAGAAGGAGAATAAAGTGTCGGCGTAGTCATGAGCGTCGCTACGGGAGACGATGAGGGGTACCTTTGCTTAAAAAACCACGGGAAAAAACAAGAATAGATTTTTGGTTTCGACTTTTTGACTAAATGGAAGTTTGTAGTTGTATCAGACACCAGCACTGGGGTAGACCGCTCAAATGCAACTTAACTTTAACACACCTTACAATGATCTCAAGTTTAATATCAGTAAAATGTACAAATCTGTTTTGTTCAGTAGAAACCCTTTTGCCCATTTCCTAAACCTCTGTTTAATATTATTTTGTTAGAGTTTGGGCTTCGAGTTTCACTTAAATATAAAGCTTTACTGCGGAACTTTTCCACCGGGGAGGTACATTGTCGGCAATCACTACGATTTTCCCTCGACTAATAAAGAGAAATCGGAAGGAACAATATAAACATACTCAACATGTAACTTTTCTAGTTGAGTGTCGGCCATCTGCTCATCTACTCTTCTAACTTGGAATGTTTCACAGTATGGCATTAAACCTAGCAATCTTACATTTATTCAATTACAGGTGTTTTTGTTGCTCTTAAATACATTGAAAAACAAAAACAAGAATTTAAGTACATGCTCAAATCTACCAAAACCTGCTGTACCCCCCGAGTGGAAATGTCGTCTCTTTTTTAGTCTACGTATTTCTCTTTTGAAACTTCAGCACCAAACCAACCCAATATTCTCAAGTAACTCGCCTTTACCTGTGTTTTCTAATACAGTCTGTGGAGTTGCATTGAATCTGTGTGACCTGTGTAACTTATGGCACTGTCATTTTTCATCTTTTCAGCTTTTTTGTTTAGTTGTTTTGGAAAGGTGTAGTTCAGAATGCAAGTCTTGTATTGTAGAAAGCAGTTTTCAGTTTCCTGCCCAAACCTGCCAGTTAATTTTTGTTCATCTGAATGCGAAATTACCATCTTAACAGTACATCTTGTTTAGAGCTTTTAAAGTAATGAGTGAGAGATTTTAGTAATTGTAAAAAAAATTACATAACATTTTGAAATCACAGTGCACTATGTAGGTTTGCTTGTCTCCATGGAGATGTCATTGCTTTGCCTGAAATGTTTCGCAGTGTGGCACCAAACTTATGATGCATTGATGCAGATGCTTTTATTGCCTTGAGAAAAACCTGTAACTTGAACCCGTTAAGAAATAAAAGTTTAATGCTGTACTGTGGAATATTCCAGGTAAAGCAGTAGCATCTCTAAAGTTACATAGTGCAGCTTTAAGGTAAAAAATTACACTGCAACAATTTAAAAAGCTAAATTTATTTAATCAATATTAAATTCTACTGAAAATGTAAATGCATTTGATTGTCAAGAATTCAAACATCCTGTGCTTGGACTACTGTAGTAAAAAGTACTCAAGTATTGTAATTAAAATTTCACTTGAAATATCATTTTAAGTATATACATTAGCTTAAGTGGCTGTAATGTTGAGTCATCAAGGTATACATTTTTTAAGCCTATATGATAAGTTCAACAAAAAACACACACTACAGTACAAAATTAGGCTTTACCTATTGTCCCTCCAAAAATGTAATTTCCAAAACAAACTGAGTACTTTTTCCCAAGCATTTGACCAATATGTGACATTGTATTTATCTTAGGCAGCGTTTTGGCTAATGTTACCCCAATCATAGCATTCATACAGTAATTGCTAAAATGTATAATTCTTGAACTAAGTAAATGCTAAAAAAAACCTGCTAGGAAATGCTAATGTGCATAGCTATAACTGACAAAGCATTCAAAACTTGTAACTTGACAAATTTGAAGTTAATTTAAAAGTATGAATAATATTATATTTGCAGTAGGGAGATGTTGTAGATGCATTCATATACATTTATTTTAGTCAGGCCAACTAGGCTTTGGGCAAAAAACAGCATTTCGTTTTCAGTTTTCAATACATTCTACCATAGTTAAGGTGCTGAAGTCTGCTAACAGTTCAACCAATAGATGAAGTTCATTGCACTTTTTTAATGCTAATAATACAATGTTAATGTTATGTTGGATGGTTCGTCATTGGGAAACACAATTTTATAACACAGCTTTGATTCTGCAACACAAGCCATAGTCTCAGAAAGGGCACTTCAAAAATACACAAACTTTGGGTACATTTTAGAAAATATTTGAATGATTTTTGGTTATGTTTTAATAATTCAAAGGGGCACAGTGTAACTTTTCTAATAAATTGTCTATCACCTGCTTGTCTCTATGGAAGTGTTATTGCTTTGCCTGGAATGTTCCACAGTATGACATTAAACTTGCCTGTCTTTCATCGATCATTTGCAGGTCTTTTTATTGCTAAGAAGAAATCGGTCTTGTGATATCACCTGTTGGTCTGAAAGTAGATGCTTTAATGCCATATGGATGAACATTCCTGGCAAAGCAATAACATCTCCATGGAGACGAGAAGGTGGCAGACTCTTCTATTCAAGAAAAGCAACATAGTGCAACTTTTCATTTCAGTATATAACTTGCAAACCATGTAATGTCTTAACAAGAATACAGCTAAAACGACTTGCCTACATTACAATTTCAAACATGAAAAGAACAAAAGTCTGATCTTTATTTAAACTCTTGTTGGCTGCATAATTTTCTGGAATTTAAGACACTGCCAAAGCAAGCCATATTTGACCAACAGAATCTGGTTAAAAACACATTTATTCACAAATTTAAATTCTCCACTTGAAGCCACTAACTTTGACCCAAGACACTGCAAAACTCAACACATCTAAAGTTATTGATGTCAACTTTACCTGTAGCAGAATAGTTCTAGCAATACAAAAAATGTAATATTTGACATAAAACAGTCTCTGAAATTCTTTTTGTTTTGTTAAATTTGGCAGAAAAATATAGAAAAAATTGTGAAGCACTTTTGTTGGGGATAAATTGTGTTTTGTTGATGTAGTTCGTCCTGAGATTGTCAGATCCATTGTAATTCCTTGGAGGGTCAAAAGCCCAGAAACATATATTAAATAGTTGAGACTTTCCATTAACACGAAGCCATTTTGAAGCAACCTTTTAAAATGTACTGCTGGAATAAACAGTAGAAGACCAATGCTGTCTGGGATTGTTTTTATTCTCAAAACCGTAATTACAGATTAAAGGTGCTCTACAAGATTTTTTACAGCCTTAAAAATGTGAAAAACAGAACTAGTACAGCAACAGTACAACAGCAGACATATTCTGACCGCAAGAGCTGCTTATACAATATATATCTGTACTGGGGCAAGACACGTAGCTCAAATACACATGACAAATTGGCTACAGGGCCTTTAAGAACTGAAAATCTTGTATATTCTAAGAACATTTGTTGTAAGGGTTTTAATATTGGCCTAAACGAATCTTTCTTTAAGTTTGTCTGATGTGTTGCGATATTGATGTTCATGTGATTTCATGTGGATAGGACCAGTAATTGGAGATACGAACCATAAACCAGGTCAGCAAATCTGCAGTCGGACAGTTACACAGCAAATTCCACCATAGAGTTCTGACCTGTCCCCCAACTCAGTTTAAACTATTGACAATCAGTGCCAGTGGATAGTAATGATTAAAACATTAAGCCAATATCAACTGCTTTTGAAATTATGAGCAAAAAAGAAATAATTGGAAAATGTAAGAAAATATTAATTAATATGGCTTTAGATTCAACATTTATGGATCGTAAATTTGGGTATTTCAAAAACTCAATCTCGTATAGAGTTGTTATATAGGCCCCTGTCCTGCCTCCCTTACATCAAATGGGAGGCTGGTCTATACTGCTGCAGGTGCAGAGTCATCCTCAGCTTTAAATACCTCCATTCTGATCATATGACCTCAGCATCCTGAAGTGCAGACAGTTTTAGAACAGAGAATGTTACGGTTCATTCACAGCCATTTTTAGACTAAACTGCACCATGTAACTTTCATGAGATGTTATTTTCTTTTCCACAGAATGACATTAGACTTGACAAGCAGATGATGCCACTAGGCCAAGTTACAAGATTTATAGAGTGGCAAGTCCTGCTCACAATAAGAAGACATGTTTTTCAAGGTATTTTTCCTTGAAGACAAGCAAGTGACGGACCCTTCAACAGAAAAGTTACATAGTACCCCTTTAATAGAAATATTGGCTGAATAATCAATTAGTCCAATATGAATTATTTTCATGGCTTGTAGGTCTTTAGTTGTTTGTACTGTTTGTGTCCTTTCTACCTGTACTTTGTATTTTAAAGTAAAGTACTATTTCGGCTACTTCTCTTACAGTAGAGTAGAGGCAGAGATAACATGGGCCAAGTTCATGTTTACTTTTTAAATCAGTTTTTTCTTTTTCGTTGCTCAATCACAGTGACACATACCTAACCCCAAGTCCCCAACATGGCATCCTTCTCTGGGCTTCATTCAATTATAGTTTTATTAAAAGCAAATTAACCTTTGTTCATGTGTTGGTTTATGACTTATTATGAGTGTAAACAGTACAGCAGTGGTTTGACACCACCTCAGAGATTTTTATTTTTATTTTTTATTTTTATTTTTATTACTAATACTAATTTTACTGCTACTACTTATATTAGAATTACAAGTAGGCATAACATACCAAGGTGTACATCAATAGCAAGATATTATTGGGCTATGCAAAAATAAATTGTTGGTTAAATGGTCAATAAGATATGTTTATTGTCAAAATAAATGCATTGTAATGGGTGCACACTCCTGTTTCGTCCTTGTCATCCGTGGGCGTGATTACCGCAGTGCATGGGCCGGCTCTTAGTCGGATTGGCCCGGCTTGGACCTCCCCTCTTTCCGCACAGTCTGTACACTTTGCACCGCTCTCCATCCTGCTGCTACTGCCTCCATCTGTAATTTTCCTCTCCACTCCAAACCTCCAAAACCTCCAGACCAGCGGGACTCACGGACCAATTTACCCAGCGCGCAGGCACCGTAACCCGGGGACGGATTCTACACATCACCGCTAAAAAGATCCACCACAATTAACCAACAAAATGGCACTTTCAAGCGATCCTAAGTTCAAGAAGCTACAGCAGTGGTACCAAGCCAATGCTTCGAGTTTAAAGATGCGGGAGATGTTTGACAGCGACCCGGATCGGTTCTCCAAATTCAGGTGAACATTTGTGCGTTTTGGAGCACGTTGGATCCGCAGACAGCCATTCTGGGTTTAGTTTAGCTTTATCCTGTTTCATAGTTGGCTCGGGCCTAGGTTAGTCCCGGTTTAGTCCTGCTTTAGAACTGGTTTGAACCTTGCTTAGTCCTGGTTTAGACCTGGTTTAGTCCCGATTTGGTCTTGGTGCAGTCCTGGAGCAGTCCTGGAGCATTTTGGTGGGCGTGGGGAGAGCATTTCTGAAACGTGACTGAAATGTAAGTGAATTATTTGCGAGACACACGTGCTTGGCCTTTAAAATACCTCCAGGCAAAAGCATGTGCAGTCATCCAAACCATCTGAACTCTTTCATTCAACCAAAAGTAGTAATTGGTTTGTAACGCACACTTAGCCACAGGTGTGCAACATGTCCCAAGTTAATCGCAAGGTCATAGTTTAATTTCTCCACGTTTTCGCTTCGTTTGCGTAATCCACTTTAGAAATGAACATCACGTATCCATAGTCCTTCAAAATATCACACCTGGATTGTTAAAATGGTTAGAATTGAACGTCAGACTGGATTTGTGAGTGAGTTGGGCAACTGCGCTAGCCTGCTAATGCTAAGTGCTAATGTCACAGCTTCCATTATCGGACAGCGTAATAGTGGTTGGATTTTATATAATTTACTGCAGTTTTCACGCCCAAATCCTTAAAGTAATTTTCTTTAGACAGTTTTAACAAAAGCTGGAGGTATAAATGTAACGAAATAAACGCATTTTAATGAGACGATATTGGATTTATTCCAAAATTCCTGCAATGAAGCTGAGAAAACGATGCTGTTGGTCAATGTAATAATTTATCGTCAGTGTAATAAATACACTTTTAATATTAAGAACATGAATTAAATCAAGTTAGTTTGAGATACCGGTACTACTGACTAGCTAACGAATATGCTAAGTTTGCTAATGAGGCTAATTGCAAAGCGGTAACTAACTTAACTACTTAGGCAAAAAACTTGATCATAAAATTATTTTTTTTACCAGTTTTCCTCCTACATACAATACACTTTATTTGTGTATCTACACGTAAAAAGCTTTAATAATTGTACATTTCTAAAGGTATGCTGTATTAAAATAGTGAATGTTATGAGGAATAGCTAATGAACACTTTCTTCATGTTGTATTTCAACTTAATTCATTTTAACAGCCCCGTGTTTATAATTGTGATATTGAGAGACTAATAATCGCCCATGTCTTTCATAATTATTTGTTTTATTTCTTTTATAGCATCATTGTAGCCCGTTTGAGCCTCTGTTCGGTGCTTTGGTACATCTTGTGCAGATTCCAGCGCGTTGCTTTGTGCTGTTCGGTCTCTTTGGTTCATGTGCGTTTACGTAAAGTCCCCGTGTGTGTACGTGCACCGCTGCACTCTCCTCCTCTGAGTCAGAAATAACCGTGAGGGAGACAGTATTTATGCCAACAAAACCCCAAAGAGCAGAGAATGTAGAGAGAGGGAGAGGGTCACATGGAGCAGAGGAGTAAAGGATGCAGAGGAGAGGGCCAGAGGAGTAAAGGATGCATAGGAGAGGGCCAGAGGAGTAAAGGATGCAGAGGAGAGGGCCAGAGGAGTAAAGGATGCAGAGGAGAGGGCCACAGGAGTAAAGGATGCAGAGGAGAGGGCCAGAGGAGTAAAGGATGCAGAGGAGAGGGCCACAGGAGTAAAGGATGCAGAGGAGAGGGCCACAGGAGTAAAGGATGCAGAGGAGAGGGTCAGAGGAGTAAAGGATGCAGAGGAGAGGGTCAGAGGAGTAAAGGATGCAGAGGAGAGGGCCAGAGGAGTAAAGGATGCAGAGGAGAGGGCCAGAGGAGTAAAGGATGCAGAGGAGAGGGCCAGAGGAGTAAAGGATGCAGAGGAGAGGGCCAGAGGAGTAAAGGATGCAGAGGAGAGGGCCAGAGGAGTAAAGGATGCAGAGGAGAGGGCCAGAGGAGTAGAGGATGCAGAGGAGAGGGTCAGAGGATGCAGAGGAGAGGGTCAGAGGATGCAGAGGAGAGGGTCAGAGGATGCAGAGGAGAGGGTCAGAGGATGCAGAGGAGAGGGCCAGAGGAGTAAAGGATGCAGAGGAGAGGGCCAGAGGAGTAAAGGATGCAGAGGAGAGGGTCAGAGGAGTAAACTATGCAGAGGAGAGGGCCAGAGGAGTAAACTATGCAGAGGAGAGGGCCAGAGGAGTAAACTATGCAGAGGAGAGGGCCAGAGGAGTAAAGGATGCAGAGGAGAGGGCCAGAGGAGTAAAGGATGCAGAGGAGAGGGCCAGAGGAGTAAAGGATGCAGAGGAGAGGGCCAGAGGAGTAAAGGATGCATAGGAGAGGGCCAGAGGAGTAAAGGATGCAGAGGAGAGGGCCAGAGGAGTAAAGGATGCAGAGGAGAGGGCCAGAGGAGTAAAGGATGCAGAGGAGAGGGCCAGAGGAGTAAAGGATGCAGAGGAGAGGGCCAGAGGAGTAAAGGATGCATAGGAGAGGGCCAGAGGAGTAAAGGATGCAGAGGAGAGGGCCAGAGGAGTAAAGGATGCAGAGGAGTAAAGGATGCAGAGGAGTAAAGGATGCAGAGGAGTAAAGGATGCAGAGGAGTAAAGGATGCAGAGGAGTAAAGGATGCAGAGGAGTAAAGGATGTAAAGGATGCAGAGGAGTAAAGGATGCAGAGGAGAGGGCCAGAGGAGAGGGCCAGAGGAGAGGGCCAGAGGAGAGGGCCAGAGGAGAGGGCCAGAGGAGAGGGCCAGAGGAGAGGGCCAGAGGAGTAAAGGATGCAGAGGAGAGGGTCAGACAGAGCAGACAATGCAGAGGAGGATGCCGAGGAGAGGGTCAGATTAGTAGATCAGACCAGTGGCAGACTGGCAGTAACTTGGCTACTTTTCTGTGCCAATTGACACAACTAAAGGTCAGTTGAGGTAACAGTAATTGTGTGAGATATTAATTTAGCCAGTATAGTAAATGTATAAATATTTAGGGGTAATGTTGAAACTTGTCTGGGAGGGTACTAAGAAAAATACAGAAACACTCTTAGTGCAATAACTTTTACTCATGTTCCTAGTTTCACATCATTATAAAGCTGCTTTCATTCAGTTCATACTGTGCACAAGTCAATCACCCATAAACCCCCCCTTCAGTGAGTCATAGTACTAATGAGAGATCAGTACAGCTAACTGCATGTAATATCATGACCTGCACACGTGGTAATGGAAAAGAAGAAAAGAAAGCTGTAGGCTGGTGATAGAGGTTAGGTCATGGTTTTTCAAAATGGGTTACACACATTTCCCTTTTCCTGTTGTTGCATATATTGACATGACAGATATTGGATTCTCGGATTGACTAAAACGTCAAATCTAAAGCAGACCTATTCTGAAAAATTGACTTCAAACCATGTTATAGTTTTTCCATCGTCACAATTACCTCACTCAAGAGTTGTATTTTGATTAATTCATGCATGTTTGAGTACGGTAATCTTGTATTGTCCTATAGGCCAGCAGCCTGGATAGCCTACCATGCATCCCCCCCACAACAATTCGTGACTTAATTTTTTTTAACCCTTAGCATGTATGTAACATGTTTCTGAGTGGTAACAGTGAAATAACTCATTCCCACTAATGATTTATACTTGATTTTGTAGGTAACCCTCGGAAACAGCATTTTTCGGTGTTTTGCGTCTTCAGATTTCACCGTTTTTCCTTGAAGCTGTTACAAAGTCTAGAAAGATGTTAACCTGGATTATCATATATCAAATAAAAATACATTATCTCACCAATATTTTCGTGCTATGTTTGTGTAATTAGTTCAGAATCAACATTTAAATAAATCAATACTAAGACGAGTACTGTATTTACGTCCTTTCTCATCCGAGAAAATGTATTCTTAAAAATATCTTACATGGCATACTTATATGCAGAGATATCTGTATAAAACAAATTGACCGTACAAAACTAGAAGAATCATCAATAATTTAAAAATATTATCTGGAATACATTAAATAATATGCATGTTTGTCAAGACTTAAAATTTCAGCAAAAACAGAGTGGATATTCTGCAGTGGTTCCCGTGAACATTTATGTCATCAACTAACATCAGTTAAGTCTATTAATTGTACTATAAGTATTTAAGTGCCAATGGCTATTATTTAAGTATTAAGTTATGAAATTATTTTTCAGTCATTTGTACTTACCTTTTCACTTGGATCATATTTTCTGATGAACGGATCTGTATGCTTTCAGGTGAGAGCTTTCGTGAGTACGACAAGACATCATGGATCATCCTGAGGAATCTGGTCCAGCTGTGAAGAGAAAGAAAAGAAGTGATGCGTCCCCTGATGTGTATTGTGTGGTACATTGTCGTGATATAACGCATGGTACATTCAAGTTCTTCAAAGATGACAAGAATGCATCATCCAAAATCGAAAGGCTCAAGGAAATTAAATTGAGAAGACAGGATGAACCTGTGACATCTAGTTATCGGATGCAAGAACAATGTAATCTTCTTCCAGAAGTGATCAAAGACAATCACGGTTACCACTGGAACTGCTATAAGAGGTTCACTTGAACTTGAATGTACCATGCGTTATATCACGACAATGTACCACACAATACACATCAGGGGACGCATCACTTCTTTTCTTTCTCTTCACAGCTGGACCAGATTCCTCAGGATGATCCATGATGTCTTGTCGTACTCACGAAAGCTCTCACCTGAAAGCATACAGATCCGTTCATCAGAAAATATGATCCAAGTGAAAAGGTAAGTACAAATGACTGAAAAATAATTTCATAACTTAATACTTAAATAATAGCCATTGGCACTTAAATACTTATAGTACAATTAATAGACTTAACTGATGTTAGTTGATGACATAAATGTTCACGGGAACCACTGCAGAATATCCACTCTGTTTTTGCTGAAATTTTAAGTCTTGACAAACATGCATATTATTTAATGTATTCCAGATAATATTTTTAAATTACTGATGATTCTTCTAGTTTTGTACGGTCAATTTGTTTTATACAGATATCTCTGCATATAAGTATGCCATGTAAGATATTTTTAAGAATACATTTTCTCGGATGAGAAAGGACCTAAATACAGTACTCGTCTTAGTATTGATTTATTTAAATGTTGATTCTGAACTAATTACACAAACATAGCACGAAAATATTGGTGAGATAATGTATTTTTATTTGATATATGATAATCCAGGTTAACATCTTTCTAGACTTTGTAACAGCTTCAAGGAAAAACGGTGAAATCTGAAGACGCAAAACACCGAAAAATGCTGTTTCCGAGGGTTACCTACAAAATCAAGTATAAATCATTAGTGGGAATGAGTTATTTCACTGTTACCACTCAGAAACATGTTACATACATGCTAAGGGTTAAAAAAAATTAAGTCACGAATTGTTGTGGGGGGGATGCATGGTAGGCTATCTAGGCTGCTGGCCTACTATATTCAAGGTATGAGTGCTCAGTAAATGTCTGTTTTAATCTACCCCATATCCCAGCCCATTTCTCTGGACTTACTTTGTTTTCTGATTTCCTTTCACGGCTCGCTAGTGTGATGTGCAGCTATCCATGGGAGGGATGAACAGCATGCTGCACTTTGTTTTGATTACGTTTTGATGACATCATTAAAATACATCCAAAATATAACATAATAATTCAGGGCTGCCATAGATTATAACTATAACCAGTAAATATTCTCTTTTATATCAATTTATATGTCCAAACAGGATATTGGCTGAACCGATATGTGGAACCCAATACGCAATCCAGCAAATGTTTCCATATCTGACATATACTGTAATTTTAGTTCATAAATTAAGTTAAATGTGACTTTATTTTATTTACTCTGGGGATCTAGTTGATAAAACTTGTTACTGTGTTACTGATATTCAGTTTTCTTGATAACTATTTTTCTGCTGGTCGGATGCATGTCTGTAATGAAAATAATTTCGCCTTGGGATAAATCAAAGTAATTCTGTTTAATATGACTAATATTATCGCTTTTCACAGCACCACTCTTGAAACGGATGATGGACCAATTCTTCTGGATTATTCCAAAAATCTCATCAATGAAAACATCATGGCCATGCTGTTTGCTCTGGTACGTATCGGCAAAACAAGATGGCGGCATAACTCCTGTTTAGTTTAGTGCTTTACGTAGAGAAGAGTGTGTGACCCTTGACCTCATCTGACCCTAGTTTGTGTGTACTCAAACTTGTTTAATACAGGTTGAAAACACGACACTGTCCCTTTAAACTGGTGAGCCGCTGTGAGCCTGGAGCTCAATAATGAAAAGACATGATCCTCTTTAATCCAATTTTCACTTTCTCACTCTCTCCCTCTTTTTTTCTCTCCCTCTCTCTCCAACTAGCCTCCCATCTCTCTCTCTCTTTCTCTATCCTCTCTTTCTCTCCCTCCACCCTCTCCTTCTACCCCACCCTTTCCTCCCCTTTACTCGCTCCCTTTTTCTCCTTTCATTCACCTCTCTCCCTTTTTTTTTTTCTTATTCTTACATTTACTATTTACATCATTATATTTGAACTTTTATTCACACAAAGCTGTTCAATAGTTATTTATATAATAACTACTATATATTTATATAAAGATAAATAGCAGTTACATAAAACAATTGGATCTCTTGTGTAATAACTGTGTTTTAAGGAAATATTTTATGTGCCTACACTAGTATCGGCTAATACTGAGTATTGGCCGATATCTACAGTAAAAGTATCAGTATCTGAACTGAAAAAGATGGATCGTTGCATCCCCTCCAACTCAAACACTACTCCATTGCATCTACCCTTTCCCTTCTCTTCTGCTCCCCCTCCATTGTTCATTCTCTCCCCATCATCAAACTCTCAAACACTCCTCTGTGTACCCCCTCCCACTCTCTTTTTGCAACACTTTCTTTGTAAAATATTTCTTGCATCATCATTGCTCCATCGTGACCACTTTGTTTTCAAATCTGTGACAATGACCCAGTGTAAGCTAACCGTGCTCAAACAATACGACCACTGCTTCCTGGTTCCTGTCTAAAAAGGGGAACGTTGCACAAAGACAGATTCTGTGTTGTACAAAGTTTGACTGTGAGGAAATTTGGGTTTTTTGTTATAGAAGTGAAATATTAGCGGTTAGAAGATGCAAGTAAAGAGCGATGAGACTTGCAATTGTGATTAGATTTAATGAGATTTTGTTCAAAGCTCACATTTTAAACTCATTGAGAAAAAGATTGAAATATGAACTGACAAATTAACACAAGAATCACATTTCAGAACATGTTTGTACAGATCGAAACTACAGGGTTAGCAGTTTTTATGCAGAATAAGAAGATTTTGTTGTTTGTGGAGGAAATTATGCTACTTTGTGATTTGCTAATTGTGTCCATTCAAATTGTGATTAATCTTTACAGCCCCATAACAGAGATTAAGACTATAGGCACCTTTTTATTGTCTGGAAAATGCGATATTCACCGAAAATAATGTATTAACATGTTTTTTAAGTTTCACTTTTACCCCCCCCCCCCCCCCTTTTACTCCTCGAGTTAAGCTGCTTCCCCCTCAGAGCGCTTTTACAACACAATCGGCATGCATCCTGCTAAGTTTTGTATGGTGTATTTTCTGAAGAATTGTTGTGTCGGAGCATGGATGATGTAGGCTTGTGGGCTGAGCGTTGAACAGAATCTTACAGCTAACCATAAGGAAGGTTTAAATAGGCCCCTGGAGAGATTGATAAATACAAACATTTGTGGATGACATCTGAAACCTCTTCAGACATGTTTTTAATGACAGAACAACAAAAAACGATTTTTGCATAATACTCCCTCTTTAATAAACTAACATGTCATTCTTTTGTTTTGTGTCCAGGCCAAATCTCGAGGGGTGGAGGAGGCCAGAGACAAGATGTTCTCTGGAGAAAAGATCAACTTTACTGAGGTAATTTTAAACGTTGTGATGAACCCAACCCAAAACATGCACAACAGGTCAAATCTCAAGCTAAGGTATGACCAAGAAGAGCTCAAGATCCGGAAATGGGTCTTGTAGCTCCTGACAGGTTTAACTTGAGACACTGAAGAATGGGTCAAATACAGGTTTAGCCCAGAGACACTGAAGGGTCAAATGCAGAGGACACGTTTCCCAGAGGAGATAAAGTGTACCTTAACCTTAAATAGAGGCTGTTGTTCCACCCCCTTTATGGTCCAGTTCCAGATTCTTCTGCATTGGAAAAGAAAGTAGTAGATCTGCTGGTCGGGCAAATACAGTAACACTACAGCACCAGATGGAGACATAACTCTGCTTTTCAGGTTGTAGATGCTGGAATATGTTCAAATCCAATACGATCTGGCAACCCAAAATCTTGTTATCAGTACAGTCAATATGACTAGAACTAGTTATAAATTCAGAAGGGCTCTCTATGATATCATAATTTCAGATAAAGAACAGTGACCTACATAACTCTATAGGAGACTTACTGTTTTTGAAAGAAATATGCAAAGAGGAGCCAAGGACAGAATCTTCCTGAGCTCACAGTGACTCTGCACATTAACAAGTCGTTTCAATGAGGGACCCTTCACCACAAAAACGTGTCCTTTCAGAGTGTGACCCTTCAGCACAAAAACAGGCCGTTCTGTTACATCATCCACTCTGACAAAGATCCTCTGTTTGTAATGGGAAATAATGGGAGGAATTGTCGCCGGTTTGATCAGGGCTGTAGGCATGTTGTTGTGGTGTCCCTGAGCAAGATGCTTCAACCTCATTGTCCACTGCAGTCATACTAATGTGGTAATTGCATCTGAGTGGGCATCTGACTTAAAATACTCCAATTAATAATATTCTTTGCAGGATATTGTATGCAGGATAATTCATTTAAATGTCGCTGAATTTCTCACTTTGGATTTTTTAAGTCTGAAAAAAATGAATATTTTATGATTTTATGTAGACGCCTGTCTCTTGTCATCTTTTTTGCTACTTATTTATAATTTAGTATTACCAGTTATAGTTTTTACTCTTTACTATATTATATTGTGATGTATGAGCTACTGTGTCCAAATAATTTCCCTTGTGGATCAATAAAATGTAAAAAAAAATAAAACAAAAAATCAGCACTAATATTTTCAAGCCCTCAAATTCAGCAGTCAAAATGAGTGTAAAATTCGTAGTGAAAGATTTCGCAGCAGAGATCCAAGATGCCAAGGCAAAGCCTCTTTAATATACATGTTTTTATATGTGGACTGTATCTTCATCTATGCAATGTGTTTAGGGTCGTTCGGTGCTCCACATCGCACTTCGCAATCGCTCAAACTCTCCGATCCTCGTTGATGGGAAAGACGTGATGCCAGAAGTGAACCGTGTCCTGGACAAAATGAAGGCCTTCTGCCACGTAAGGACTCCCCTGGTTCTAACACAGACTATTGTGTACTGTCTACTGTAGTGGGTACTTGTAATCATGTTCTGTTCACGAACATTACCAGCTGTGACTTACCACCCTTCTGTTTGTTTTTCAGAGAGTGCGCAGTGGAGAGTGGAAAGGCTTCAGTGGAAAGTCTATCACAGATGTGGTCAACATCGGCATTGGAGGATCAGACCTGGTAAGGACAGAATCCTTCAGCAGGTTTATAAAAAATAATTTGAACTTCAGTGGAATTTATGGTAAACAGTTAGACAAACACATTTTGGTGGTTTAGCGGCTAGCCTTTCGGTGTGGAGTTTGCATGCTCTCCCTGTGTCTGGTTGGGTTTCCTCTGAACACTCCAGTTTTCCCGTCAACCTCAAACATGCACAGCAGGACAAATCCTCCAGCTAAAGTAATCCTGATCAAGATTAGCTCAAGATCTGGAGATGGAACCTGGACACTGAAGGATGGGTCAAATGCAAAGGACAAAGTCCCCTGATAAAACTGATAATACTTTTCCACTTTTGTCAAAATAATAACAAAATGTAAGCATCTGGGATATTCATTTTCACTTAACGCTGTGTAATGGTGACACAGGCATTACTCTGTACATAAATCTGTCCCTGTGCTCTCTAGGGCCCCCTGATGGTGACGGAGGCACTGAAGCCATACTCAGCTGGAGGTCCCAATGTTTGGTTTGTGTCAAACATCGACGGGACTCACATGGCCAAAACCCTCAACCAGCTCAACGCAGAGACTACGCTGTTTATTATTGCATCCAAGGTAAAAAAAATACTTGTACTGTATTTAATACATAACATATCACATCCAAGGCAAGACTAGTACTACTGTTTCTTTAATACAAATGTACAGTTTATAAGTGTAGAATGGACCACAATTGGATGGACAGAGGAGCCAAAACTCGAGTAAGAGTAAAGTATTTGAGGAAACTACTATTAAACTAACTCTATAGACATAACATCTTATTTACAATTTGAAGTTAATGTAATTTGAAGGGCAAAATATTAAATAATACACAAAATCTGGTATTTTCAAAGGAAAGTTACAAAAATTAGACAAATCATATCTGAAGGAGCATATTGTCACATTTCATATTGTCACATAAAGCTTTTGTCACTTGTAGTTAGTTTGTCCCTCTTTTACTCAAGTAAGAGTACTGTTATGCTGTACACTATATTACTCAAATAATAGTAATGTATGGGATGTGAAAATTACTCTTAAGAAGTACAATTTCTTAAAAAAATTGCTCAAGTAAAGGAACTGTCTCTAAAAAAAAAAAAAATTGAAAAGTACCAAAATTGTAATGCTTAATTTCTGGTTATTTTTTAAACTGTTTCCAGACATTCACGACCCAGGAGACCATCACCAACGCAGAGTCGGCCAAAGAGTGGTTCCTCCAAACAGCGAATGACGTGAGTTTAACCTGATCTGTACCCCCCACAGATAGAAACATCACAAGCTGTCCATGCTGAAAACACACTTTCTCTACAGGCATCAGCTGTGGCTAAACATTTCGTGGCCCTATCCACCAACGCAGTAAGTAGCAATCGCATCAAGTTCTAACTGAGCTAGCACCAGACTGAATTCTACACCCTTACCTGGAACATTTATTATTTTAACAAAGAGACCCAGGCGGACACAAAGAGAAAGTATTAATAGTTTTACTGGATGAGTTATCTTTGGCACTCAGACCCCGACACAAGACACTGAGATGACGGCCGTGGCCAATTAAATGAGGTTTAGCAGATGATTTTCCTTTGAGGCCTGGACACTGCAGGTGGTAGAGGTGAGGCAGAGGAGAGTGAAGGGGATGATGAGAGGATGAGAAGCCAAGGAGGTGCTGGGGAGGAGTATTTGGAGTGTGGTGATGAAGGTGAGGTAGACAGGAGCGAAGTCTTCCAGGCTGAATTTACTCTAGTTCCATTTTAAACATGCCCAAAAGAATTAACAAAAAAACTGAAATATGACAGTTTGTCTGACAAACTAATACAATCACATTTCAGAGCATGTTTGTACAGATCTAGACCTTTAGACGCTATTGTCCCTGAGGGGAAATTCTTTTTCACAAACGCACAGCTCATTTGACTTATACAGACAGACGTCAACAACACAGACACATTACAAAGACATTACAGTGCGCTCAGCGAGGCCTGTAGGTTGAGCTGCCGCAGCAGAGCATGCACCATCTAAACTACAGGGGTAGCAGTATTTATGCGGAATAAGACAGGAGATTTTATGGTTTGCAATTTGTGTCCATTAAAATTGCTATTTCAATTTGATTAATCTTGCAGCCCTAATTTCAATGTTTTACTTTTGAGTGCAAAAATTTGTCTTAAAAACAATACAACGTCCAGTTTAGTTAGTTTTTTTTGTATTTACATAATTGCAACTGGCCCATGTTCGTGTCCGTGTGTGAACAGTCCAGACCAAATAAACAAAATAACATTTCTGTTAATAAAAGTGTGTTGCCTTTTCACCTCCTCAGGCAAAAGTGAAAGACTTTGGCATCGACACTGCAAACATGTTTGAGTTTTGGGATGTAAGTCTGTTCAAATTTTATTTATGTTACATACATACTTTCTTAGTTACATTTTTCAAAATATACATTTTCTTTACATTTTATTGATCCTGGTTTTATTTTCCAGTGGGTGGGAGGCCGTTACTCCCTGTGGTCTGCGATCGGTCTGTCCATTGCTCTCCACATAGGTAAGCGCACATGTGAGATGAGAACCTTTATCTGTCCTATAACAGGGAAACTTTACAATTGAGTGTATTGAAACCTTATACAATTGTCTTTGAATATACTTAATATAAAATCAAACCTCTTGTATCTCATTTTAAACATTGTTTTTTTGTTTTGATTTCAGGATTTGAAAACTTTGAGCAGCTTCTGGCTGGAGCACACTGGATGGTAAATTTCATGTTTATCAACATAATTTTGTGTGATTTTTATCTGTGAAAAATCCAACATGACCCGTAGTCTGAATTTTGTTTGAATAATCACAAATGGATCTGGTTCCCCTGTAATTTCTCCAGTCAGGTTCGTAATTTTGGTAAAAATGTTAATGTTAAATTGTTCGTATTAACCCACTGCACATGATCCTCACTAAATGAAAATATGGACATTAATAACAGAGATCAGGTGCCTATGGGCGACGTCTCACTCTTAGTCCGCTTCTTTATACAGTCTATGGCTCACACTCACGTATTTGGTCTTTTCTGCAGGACAGTCACTTTTGCTCCGCTCCCCTGGCTCAGAACGTGCCCGTCATCATGGCCATGCTGGGGGTCTGGTATATAAACCTGTTTGGGGCAGAGACCCAAGCACTGCTGCCCTATGACCAGTACATGCACCGCTTTGCTGCATACTTCCAACAGGTGAGAAAATGTTCATTTAAAGGAGCTTCATGCTACTTTTTTCTGGTTTTCCCCCACCTTCTTGTCTCCATGGAGACCTTATTGCTTTAATATAGATCATTAAGATGGCAAAATGCTAATTTAGTCAGCTGAGTCGATAAGCATTTAGTCTAAACTACATTTACGTTAAGATCATTCTCGGTCATTCCTTCATAGACCTTCTCTCACATGTACACAGACTTGTTCCTTGGACGTTTAGTTTTATGGGATTCTTTTGTCTGCAAATAAATTATGTGGACATAATATGTTAAATGACCAGATGAACACTTTTATTAAATAAAGTAGTACTTGAGTTTGCTGATGCCTTGTAATTCTAGTTTAATTTCTGTTTGTTGCTCAGGGCGACATGGAGTCCAATGGGAAGTACATCACTAAAGATGGCAGCCGGGTGAACTACCATACAGGGCCCATCGTGTGGGGGGAGCCAGGGACCAACGGACAGCATGCATTCTACCAGCTCATACATCAAGGTCAGAAACTTGTATATCTAATAGAGACTTACCTTTCTAAAAGCAAGAGTCCTCCAGTGAAGTTTTTCCTGGCTTTGTAAACATGTTGTCAGTGACATCCACCAGTAGCTCTCTGTCCACTGCCTGATCTGTCAGCAAAACCCTCAGAGATTACATTCCAGTGGAAGTGGTCGCTCAGAGTGTCCCTCTGATCGGAAGTAGCCAGCTGCGGTTGTGCACAGAGCCTATTGCAATTAGATCTGTGATTTAATTCAATACATTTCCCAAGTAGCCTTAAAGGAAGAATATGTAGAATACATTTTTATTTCAGATTCCATAAACATGATCTGTCAGTGTCCCCAGATATGAGGCAAACATGTTCAAATCAAATATAGCTTTTAACATTGTAATGGTATTTTATTCTACAAAAGCACTGAACATGATGACTGTAATTTGGTTATCATTTAGTATTTTTGGTTCTCAAGTGGATTATCCAATCAGAAAGTGACATGCTTGAGTATCTCATTTGGGTTGCCAGTTTCAATGCTGAAATCCAGTTGGTTTAAACCTAAATGGACTCTCGCTGGCTGCAGGTGATGGGGTTTAAGAGACAATTCGGATCAATCATCAAGTGCTAGTGCAGGCTGCTTCCCAAATATGTTTAATGTCTTTACAAACCTTAAATTTACACTGGAGAGACAAATTCCATGACAAATCTTTTTTTTTTTTTTTTTTTTTTTAGGAACACGTATGATTCCTTGCGACTTCCTCATTCCAGCACAGTCCCAGCATCCAATCAGAAACAACCTCCATCACAAGGTACTCCCCTGTGGCACAATGGTTATCTAAGCAGGTTGTGGGTTAGACTCCTGATGTCTCTCCTGATGCAGATCCTGGTGGCTAACTTTTTGGCCCAGACTGAAGCTTTGATGAAGGGGAAAACAGCATCTGAGGCTCAGGCTGAACTCGAGGCTGGAGGACTGAAGGGAGACGCTCTGCAAAAACTGCTGCCACACAAAGTAAGATTCCAGCACATGATCCATGATGTTTGAGAATTCTTAAGTTAACCAGGTTGTTCCTGCTCATATTACATCATTGTTTTTGCATTGTAAAGTCCCCTGCTCTCTTCATCCCAAAACCATAACAAGACTGAAAATAATGACAACATGCCCAAAATAACTACTGTTAGTTAAGAGATAGACTGATGTATCATGCCGATATTTGCACTTTTTAGAGTTTTGGCTATTGCCTATTAAAGCTCAAAGTTTGCTGAGCTTTATTTGAACACTTAAGTGCAAAAAAGCAAATGTGACAACTCTGCTCTCTTACAGGTTTTTAGTTAAACAGGGCTGTGGATGTCAAAATATCATTGCCTTTAGATATAATTTTTCCTTTATTATAACATTATGTAGAGCAGTGTAATTATTATTAGTACACCCCCACGCAGTTAAAAAATAAACAAAAATAACTGTTATGGCATCGACCATGAAAAAAATTGTTTGATTTCTAATACTGGAGCTGCTCAGTTAATTTCATTTTTTTTTTTTTTTCTGTAGCCGATTGTAAAAAAAAATTCTGTTGTCCCAAGATCGCAAATTATTCCATAAATGGTAATAGGTCTATTCTTCTACATGTTCTCTCAACGTAAATAATTGTTTTAAAATATTGATTTCAACTGTAAAATCAATGTCAGTAGTGTATATAGTTACAGTATTTGCACTTTATGAATGCACTATAGCCATGCGTACAATTTAATGGTCTAAATGCAATTTTGTTGTTGTGACATTGACAATAACCCTTAAATCTTAAAAAAAAACAAAAACTGTAAATGTGTGTGTTTTTCCCATAAGGTGTTTGAGGGAAACAAGCCTAGCAACTCCATTGTATTCAAGAAGCTGACTCCATTCATTTTGGGATCCCTAATCGGTGAGTCCAACTTAGTTTTTCGTGTTTTTGTAAAAATTTTCTATGTGCACTTTATTGTTGTCTATTTACACAAATATTTAAGTATAATTTCTTGTGTTTTCAGCCATGTATGAGCACAAGATCTTTGTCCAAGGCGTCATCTGGAACATTAACAGCTACGACCAGTGGGGGTCAGTATTGTTCCTTGACATTATTTTTGTTTAGTTTATTTGTACATTTATGTTAAACTCTGTAATATGCAGAGGAGAGATGGGTCAGATGGCGCAGAGGATGCAGAGGAGAGGGTCAGATGGATGGCAGATTACAGAGGATGACTAATTTCTTGTTTTTTCTGGTTTTCTCCCAGTGTTGAACTCGGAAAACAGCTGGCAAAGAAGATCGAGCCGGAGCTGAAGGACGATTCTGAGGTTTCCTCTCACGATTCCTCCACGAACGGACTCATCAACTTCCTCAAGAAAAACTTCTAAAAACTGCTAAAAAATTCCGAAAATTCCTGCGTCTGTCTGAAATCGCTTCCACCATTCCTCCTTGTGCACTTTATGTCGTGATCATCGCAGCTGTAAAGTCGTGTTTAAAAAGGGAATCTTATGTTCCTGTGTTTGTGCAGAAAACTGTAGGTGAGAAACACCCCGAGAGTTAAAGCAGCACTGACTTTAAAATAAAATGAAAATGAATATAAAAATAAATCTCTTTATGTCACTGAAATCATTGTGTATTATGTGTGTTATTCTATTTATGATTTAAAGGAAGAGTGGGTATATTATGCAAAATCTATTATTAATTTTTTAGCTTTCCCTCATCAAAAACATGCCTGAAAAGGTTTTAGGTGTCATCCATGCATATTTGAGTAACAGAGCGTCCTCTTCCTAATCGAACCCTCAAGTTTAGCTGTAAGATTTTTGTGCAATGCTCAGCCCACAAGCCTACATCATCTATGCTCTCACATGACAATCCTCCATAACTCTGCATGCATAATTATGGTAACATGGTGATCTAAATATGTGTTAACAATTAATACCCCACAGAAGTGTAATATCTTTTATTTAAATAATGCTCAAAAGCTGGTATTTTCAAAGGAAAGACCCAAAAATGAGACAAACTAAATAATATTTGAAGGAGCGGCACAAGAAACACAAATGTTCAAATAATTTCATATTGTCAGCATAAAGCTTTTGTCACTTGCAGGTACATTGGCACACTAATATATGACTCAAGTAAGGATACTGTTACATTGCACAATATATTAAGATAAGATAATCCTTTATTCGTCCCACAGTGGGGAAATTTCAATGTCACAACGCAAGTTTCAGAAAAAGTAGGAAAACAAGAGCACACATCAAAAACAACAACATATTACTCAAAAGGGTAAGTATTCTTATGTGAACAAGCATAGACCTGTATTTATTTTCAGTGATTCTTGTCTCTGGGGGCAGAGACAAAACACTCACCTGAACTCACATGTCTAAGTCAGGCTTCAGATCAGATCTGGTGCACTACAGAACTTTTCTGGTGGAGGATACGCCACCAGTTTGCCTTTATTCAGTTACAGGTGTTTTAATTGCTCAAACATACCATCAAAAACATTCGTACTGTGAGTTGGGTACCTCTCCACAGATCTGTAGCTGGCCTAGAGTCTCCATGGATATAGATAAGTTTAATCTCCATATTGTGGTTAACAAGGAGATTCAGCAATATGTAACTTTAGGATAATACATTCACATGCTGCGCCTGTCTGAACTCTGTGCTCTTTATTGTCACGTTCACACCCTTTTTTACACCCTTTTTTATTTCAGCTGTAGCTAAAATAAGATATATATAAAATAAAATATAATAATTAACTTTGGTTAGTTTGGCATTTAGTGGAAGTATGGGTCTTTTTGACAATAAGGAAATCGGCTTGTTTATCTCGTCACTTGTGGCCTACATCTCCTCAGGCTGTGAGGTCACGTTACGCTGTGTGTACGCGCTCTTTTGGCAAAAGGAGAAATTCAATTTGTCAACTGGACAAAAGTTTATTTGGTCGAATACGTTTCTTGGCTCATCCAAGCTGCTTGTTCAGTTCTGGTCAGACACTGGTGGACACTGCCTTATATCTGCCTGAAGGGAGGAGCTAACTACAGCTACACATCTTAAGTACACGCTCTTTTGTCATGACACGAGCGAGTGGGCGCGGGGTGGCACCTGTACCCGTGCGCTCAGGTGTGGATGCGTCAGTGTGCGTCAGTGTGCCCGTCTGTGCCATGGGGCTGATGCGCGTGCTGCTACTGCCGCTGCTGCTGACGGCGTGCGTGTGCGTGGCGTCGGGGCTGTGCGCGTGCCTGTGGGGGTCATGCGGCGCGTGGGCAGGGGTCGCAGCGGGCGCGGCTTTGATGGTCGGCGCTCTGTGGACACGAGCGTGGAGCGGAGAGGAGACGCTGCCCTGCGCCGGGAGAGCCGTACTCATCACGGGTTTGTCACGCAGCACGCACACAAGCAAACACGAACACTTGAACATGTTTGGACCCGTTCTGTTTTAGTTTGATCTAAAACGAGAGAAATAGGTCAAAACTATGAGTATAAAGGGTATAGGCCTAAAACTCTAAAACAGTAGGAAAATCTTCTACAATCACAACTGATCCTGTGTTGCCAGAGCCTCAACCTGCAAACAGAGACACAGACAAGTTCTTCTCATTGTCAGTACAGGGACAGACCATGCCTCATGTGAAAGCTCAGCACCTCCAGGCTGCACTCGCACTGCGTCACGACTGGCTGCAGGTGCTGGGGTTTAGGTAGTGACCATTCAGATCAGAGAGACGCATTTTAAGTTTAAACCAACTGGAGTTCAGTATTGAAACAGGGAACCCAAATGAGAGACTCACGTGAGGCTCATCCTGCTTTCTGATTGGATAATCCTTAACCAAAGCCAACCAAAACACCAAATTATAGCATTTCTTCTGTAATTACCAACAAATTAGATTTGCAGTTGTTATCAGTAAAAGTTATATTTGATTTGAACATGTTTACCTCACATCTGGGGACACTGGTCATGTATGAAATTTAAAATCAAAATCTTACATACACAACTTTTCTGGTAGAGGTCTGTCTGTCGGCTTGTTTCCATGGAGCTGTTATTGCTTTAGAATGTTTCATTGTATAGCATTAAACTACTTTCTCTCTCCATGACAACAGCAGCCAGTTACAGGTAGGATCTGTGCACGGAATGTAAGAATGCTGTATTTTTGTTCTGTAAAAACACAGATAATTCAGGTTTGTGACATTTTATGTAATGTAATTAGTGTAAAGCCATGGAAATGTAAGGTGTCAAACCAAAACTCAGATAAATTACACAGCGTACCTTAAATAAATGCAATTATAATCAAGACACGTGATAAAGCTGAGAGGTGGAGATGTTTTCAGCATGAGAAACCATGAACACACACAATAAAAGTCTGTTTAGGGCACAAGGTTATGGGTTAGACTCCAGTTTAATTGTTGACCACAGTATTGCTTTAGTCCTGTTTAGTCCTGATTCAGTCCTGATTTAGACCTGGTTTAGACCTGGTTTAGACGTCTCAAGATCATTCTAAAGCTACTCAGGAAAGGTTCATTTCTGTCCAGTGAATGACTTTTTTAGTACTGATACTTGCTGGAAAAAGTATCTAGTTTTAGTATCGATTAGTATTTGATTTTCTATACTGTTGACAACCATATCATGCTTAAATAAAGGCTTTTTAACATGCCTTGTATTTTTGCCTGCTTATTTTCCATCCTAAGCAGTCTATTCTTCATTTTGTATAGACTCAGGTATGCACGTCTATTAAAAACTGTTTTTACCCGGGGGTTAATGTGTAACTGTGAGTTCAGCTACATAACATAAGGTAAAGTGGGTTCTGTGTCATAGTTTCAGATGAAGGGCATGCCAGGGTCTGTATAACTCTACGGGAGTTCACAGTTTTTGAAAGAAATCTCCAAGAAATGATCCACCATATCATTATTTGTTTGGGAAAGAGTATCTAAACTTGTCATATTAATCTTATGGGAGATTTTTCTCCTTTTTTCTCTTCTGATTCCACTGAGAAGCAGTACATTTTTAGTCCCTCCACCAGGAAACTATCGCTGCGGGTCATGTACACAATGTAATTTTACCTATAAATGTAAAACATGTACACACCCAACCACAAGGAAGATTATGAAAATCAAAGGGACAATTACACACCAAAAATGTCATTTACCTTTTAAAATGCCTCTGTGGACTTGGTTATGTAGGCAATCGGCAATATTAGAAATGGAAACCTAAGAAACTCTGTAGCTGATGTAATTGACTTGCCTGATGATAACATATGATTGATGGACTTATGTTATATGATGTACAGTGTATATTGTGTTATATATTGTGTTGTGTGGACATCTCCTATGGCTCACTTTTGGATTGGCTCACGTAGTACTTAAAATTTCTGTGGCTACCGGAGATGTAGATGAATCAGGGGAGCACAGTGGTCTTTTTATTTTTTATTTTTTTTGCTGTTTTGGATAAATGTGTTTTGTTGATAGTACAAACATCCATAGAGAGTGCAGTGCAGCCAATGACAGAGTAGCAAAACACTTTATAAGTAAACAAATACTAACAAATACTTTTGAATGAAGGCTTAGATTAGAAAGTTTTGAATTTACCATCTTAAAATCTCCATTGTATTAATTTTTTTGAAATATGACCTTATGCAGGAGGTTCCCCAAGCCAAAAAAAATCAACATTTAGTTAAATCCAGTTGAGTGACGTCCCTCCACAAATGCACAAAGCACTTCCCTCTGCACATTTTTCACAAACTAAATAGTCTGGATTTCCACTATAACAGGCTAGAGTACGTCAGCCTGTGTCTCCACGATTGTTTTGTTTGGCGTTGACTTCTGCCCAAATGATGATGCTGCCCTGTGATTGGTCAGTCTCTACTCCACCAATCACATGCAAACACTTCAACTAGAGCTGAACAAGAACAGATTCGAAAGAGTTTGTGAATTGCAGATCTTTATGGTTCTGCACAGAAAGGGAGCAGTGTGACAGATTTGTAATGGGTGATAGAGAAGATGCAGAATTTTTGTCCAGTTTTCCAGCTCAGTTTTGAGGGATTCTTCAATGTTGTGACCCTTTTCCCCCTCTATTTCTTCAGGCTGTGACTCTGGCTTCGGTCATGCCTTGGCTCTGCGCCTCAGCGCGCTCGGACTGCAGGTTTTCGCTGGAGTCTTGGACAGTGAAGGCACCGGAGCAAAGAAGCTGAAAGAACAAGACCCTGAATACATCAAAGTTTTACAGATGGACGTGACCAACCCTGAACACATCGCACAGGTTAAAGAGGCCATAAAGAAACAGCTAGGAGAGAAAGGTACGTTTAAACTAGTGTGTGACTGTGGCAGAGTGGTTAGCCTGGAGAGGGGGGCTGCACTCTTACTTGAGTAATATATTGTATAGTGTAATAGTACTCTTACTTAAGTAAAAGTTTTGGTCACTCTTCTGTGAGTATAAAACTACAAGTGACAAAAGTTTTATGTTGACAATATGAAATGATTTGAACGTTGGTGTTTTATGCTCTGCTCCTTCAGAAATGATTTAGTTTGTCTAATTTTTATGGTCCTCCAATATTTTGTCCTTCCAATTATATTAACTCTTTAAGTTCCTTTTACTTGAGTAATAGTTTACCTCAAATACTTGTTCACTTCACATTTCCTGGACTGCTACTTTGTACTTCTACTTGAGTAATATTTTTGAAGTTAACGTTACTCTTACTTGAGTAGAGTTTTTGGCTGCTCTACCCTGCTCTGCCCCTTTTCACCTCTCAGTAAAGAGGTTGTGAGTAAAGACTCCTGATCTTTATCCTCTGTATAAATTAGGGTAAGAACAGTTTGTACTGATCTAATTATTGGGCTTATAAATCTTTGTTTACAGAAGCAGCTGGACCAGTCTAATCATAACCTACGTAACAAGATGCTTAGCCTTGTTTGCATTGTAATGGATTTTGTAACTTATATCTTTAAAAAGCTGTAATTACAGGTTTAATATCCAAATTATGACTTTTCAAAATGACTTTCCACGCCCTTTGGCTCAAATGACATTTTCCAGTCAACCAAGTCTGACATCTATTAAATAATGAATGTAATAAACAAGTAAACACAGTCTTTAGTTTATGTGACCTTTTATGCTGCAAGGCCTGATTAATATAAATCCATAAAAAGTTTGATGTGTAACCACCCTCACCTTTGGCACATCACTACTGCTCACTGCATCATTTTATTTCTATCTCAGCTTTAAAGCAGACCGATTCTGCAAAATTAACTTTTAAATCGAAAGCTTTTAACCATGTTATAGTTGTTTTACCTCAGCATTTACTCATCCAAAGTTGTATTTGATGTGATTCAAGCAATCTTTAATCACTTATTTTCAAGACGCCATATTGCCATAAGTATGTGATACTTATTGTGATGACATTTACAATGGAAATGCTTTTATAAAAATAGGCAAGATTTTCAGTAAAAAATTTATATAAAAATATGTTATCTGTGTTTTAGTGAAGTACGTATCGTAGTTTAAACTTCCATGCATTTAAAGGGCCTATATTACTCTACTTTCTGATCTCGTTTCCTCATTAAAAACATACCTGAAGTTTTGTTTGATTCACACATGTTTAACACACAAACCCTACATATTTGGGCTGAGTTCTTCTCTGAAACACAAAACACTCTGTTCCACCTTGTGATGTCATGTAGTAATACAGGAAGTGCTCCACTGTGTTTTTAAACTCCATACACCTTCACTAGAATCATTTTGAATAATTTCTGCTCTGGATTTTCCAATCACTACTGAGCCTAAGGTAAAAGTTAATTGTTCACTTGAAAACTACAACTAGTTGAGATCACAAGGTGGAACAGCATTTTGAGCTATGGTGGTGTATTAATAATAATGGAATTAATGAAACAAACCAAAACTCCAGGTATGTTTTTGATGAGGTAACAACATGATAACATAGCTTAACGATCACAAGAGTAATTTTTTCATAAAATAAACCCTTTAAACTATGGTCAGATTCACATAACATTGTGATGTCTCTTGATGACCCTTGACCCCTCTTCTTGTTGCAGGCCTGTGGGGGCTGGTGAATAACGCTGGGCTCCTCTTGTGCCCTGTCGATGCAGAGCTGCAGTCTACTTCCTCTTTCCGGCGCCTGATGGAGGTGAACTTCCTGTCGGCTGTTACCGTGACACAGGCGTTCCTCCCTCTGATCAGAAGAGCCAAAGGGAGGGTGGTCACTGTGTCCAGTCTGGCAGGTAAGAGCCATAACATTAAAAGGAGACAAATGATGCTTTTAATTTGATTTATAGAGCACTGCTCTATAGTAATAATCTATCTGATGTGTGACCAATGAGCTCCTTTGTTTTACACGTGTCACTGAAATACAACAAATCTGATTGGACGATCATCTTTGGTTTTGGCTCTATACGTAACGAAGGGAGTGGGAACCAGACTTCTACAGAGAGATATCAGTCTGGACTTGAGAGGCAAATACCTATGCAAAATCAAACAACCACAATAAAGTCAATAGGATCCAAATATGTCAAATATGTATGTATGATCAGATCTGCACTTTTGACCTGTTTCTATTGGCAGGTCATTTCAGGTCTCAGAAACAATCATCTAATCAACAATCCATCAGAAATGTGCTAGAAAGCTTCAGGTATCTGTGGAATTAAAGATGCAATCACTACCTTTACATGTACGACAGGAAAACCAGAAAACTGGTCTAGTCCATTTAAAGTGATTTAAAGTGATTCCAGGTAAAGCCAGGAACTATGACTGAGGTGTTTGGTGAACTGAATCTCAAAGATCCCAAAGACACATCTGGAGAAGCCGATAGTACTTGGATAACTGTTACATGTAACAGTGCAGTCTAATTTACATTAGGACTAGACAACATTATATTAGGACTAGACTGGGAAATAGCCAGGAAAATATTAGACATTTATTTGAACATGTACTCACTCACTTTGATCAGCAGCACTCACCGAGCACATGCTTTGTTTTGGTGCACCATGTGAAAGTGAAACCTACCACAGCTTCAATGTGCTTGTGCTGTGTTATTGTGTGTTATGTGTATGTTTGTGTCAGGGAGCAGTGCCCTAAAGTGAATGGTTGGTAAATGTATGTAAAATCCCTCAGTCGTCCAGGTAGAATCCATGGCAAAAAAAGGAGAAAATTTAATTTGTCAACTGGACATAGTTTATTTGGTTGAATACGTTTCGCAGCTCATCCAAGCTGCTTCCTCAGTTCTGGTCAGATGCTGGCGGACACTGGTTTATATCTGCCTGAAGGGAGGAGCTTAATTACAATGAAAATTACTCTGAGACAACACATATTTAAATACAGTTTCAGTTGGTCAGGTGATACAATATGGAGTTGTTAACAGTTTCTGTTAGTCATGTGAGTCTATTCAATATGGAGTTGTTTACAGTTTCTGTTAGTTAGGTGGGTCTATTCAATATGCAGTGGGAGTGGGGGAGTAGTTAGCATATCCATTCAGGGCCATGATGGTGTTTTCACACCTCTGGACCTGACCTGGCTAGTCCCATTGTTTTCCCAGTTTGTTTTGATTTAGGTTTGAGGATAGAGTTATAGATGGGAGACAAATGATGTCTGAGACCTCCATTTCTGTTCAAGGAAGGATTCTCTTTCTTGACAAAAATAGCTTCTTTAACTCCCCTCTCAAACCAGTTCTTTTCTCTGGCCAAGATCTGGACCTCGCTGTCCTCAAAGGAGCTAACTACTCCCCCACTCCCACTCCTTATTGAATAGACTCACATGACTAACAGAAACTGTTAACAACTCCATATTGTATCACCTGACCAACTGAAACTGTATTTAAATATGTGTTGTCTCAGAGTAATTTTCATTGTAATTAAGCTCCTCCCTTCAAGCAGATATAAAGCAGTGTCCACCAGCATCTGACCAGAACTGAGGAAGCAGCTTGGATGAGCTGCGAAACGTATTCGACCAAATAAACTATGTCCAGTTGACAAATTAAATTTTCTCCTTTTTTTGCAATGGTTGGTAAACTTAAAGATGCACTGTGTCACTTTCCTGGTTGTGTTCTTTTGTGTGTTTGTGTTTAGGAGCGGTTCCCATGCCGCATTTCTCGGCCTACTCCTCGTCTAAAGCGGCTCTCAGCTCCTTCTCCACAGTCCTCAGACTGGAGATGTTCCAGTGGGGAGTCCACGTGGCCCTCATCCAGCCCTCAGGGTTTAAAACAAGTATGGGACCTTTTATTATAATCACTGATATTAATACTGCTTCTGCTACTGGCACTACTATTATTACTACTGACACTATTGCTACTCGTGGTACTAATACTTATGGAGTCCACATGGCCCTCATCCAACCACATCAGGCTTCAAGTATGGAACTTTTAATACAATCACTGATACTAATAATGGTATTATTAGTACATACTACTGTTAGTCTGCATTTAATAACAATACAATAACAATACAAGTATAGCTGAAGTAATGTCTCATATTGGAGCTTTATTCCTGATGAGGCGACAGTGGCTCAGAACATCTGAAAGTTGTGTGTGTGTGTGTGTGTGTGTGTGTGTGTGTGTGTGTGTGTGTGGGTGTGGGTGTGGGTGTGTGTGCGTGTGTGCGTGTGTGTGTATAAGTATCTTACCACCCCTGAGTGTGGAGTGGATGAATAATGACTACAGTGTAGAGCTTTGGGAGGCTTGGACAAGCACAAGCGTAAGGATTATTATAATAATCTAACATCCACAAGTTCTCTTTAAAGTACATGTCTTCTCTCTGTTCAGAGATCTTTGGCGGTAGTGAGGACGTGTCCCGGTACAGACAGGAGCTCCTCTCCCACACACCCCCTGAGGTCCTACAGGACTACGGTCAGGATTACATTTCCCATCTGCCCTCCTCACTGGACACCATGTCCCAGAGTGCAACGCAGGACGTGTCCCCAGTGCTGGAATGTATGGAGCACGCTCTGCTCTCCACGCGTCCCAGAGCGCTGTACTGTCCTGGGAACTCCGCCTGGCTCCTCCCCTTCCTCTACAGGCACCTACCGACCGTTGTCTTCGACAGGATCATAATGCAGTTTATCACTAACAGCTGTCGCCCCAGCGCCCTGCAGGACTGACACCTGCCACTACACCTGTCACCCCTGTGCCCTGTAGAACTGACACCTGCCACTACACCTGTCGCCCCAGCGCCCTGCAGGACTGACATCAGTCACTACGCCTGTCACCCCACTACACCTGTCAAACTAACACCTGTCGCCCCAGTACCCTGCAGGACTGAACTGCACCTGTCACTACACCTGTCACCCCAGAACTGAACTACACCTGTCACTACACCTGTCGCCTCTACATAACTGGACTGAAAAATGCACATCTTTGTTGACTGTCCCATTCCAGGCCTTTACAAACAGTGAAACCCTGATGATCTCCGGGTGCTGTCCCAGCTCTTCTCCTGCTCTGTGCTGTACAAACACGTCCATAAAGTCTGTAGTACTTCTGTATTTTGCATTTGAACAGTAGAGGAGCTCCTGCTCTGGACAAACAGCCGACAGACCCACACTCAGCACTCGGGCCTGAGAAGTACCAGCTCTAGGTGGGCCTGAGCAGAACAAACACATCTGTACACTACTGGTTAAAAGTTTAGACACAGCCTCTCATTCAGTGCTTTTTTCCTTTATGTTTAATACTTTCTACATTTTATATGCAAATGGAAAATATCAAATATATGAAGCATGATACAGGAAATTATGAAACAAAGAGAAAAAGTGAAATAACTCAACTATATAGTTTTTATATTTTATATTCAAATCCTCAAAGTATCCACCCTTTGCTTTGTCCACAGTACTGCAAACCCTTGGCCTTCTCTCAAACAGCTTCAAGATGAAGTCTCCTGAAATGGTTTTCAAATCACAGCTGGGCCATGTCAGGGTCAAGAAATGCCAAAAGTGCAATGCAGGGTCCAAAGCAAAGGGTGGCCATTTTATTTTTTAATCTAAAACAAGTTTGTTTTCTTTCTTTTTTGTTTGTTTGTTTGTTTGTTTAGTACATTCTGTATGTGTCATTCATAGTTTTGATGCTTTCAGTGAGCATCTACAATGTAATAATCATGGGAAAAAAGAAAAAACAAAAATTAAAAAGTGTGCCCAAACTTTTGACTGGTAGTGCAGTTAATTATTCAAGTGTTTCTGTCTCAAAGCACAAGGCTAAATACAATACAAATGACTGAAGAAATAACTTGTTAAAAATTAAACTAGAGACAAGTCAATAAGTAATTCATTTTCATTCGAATAAATAGAGTAAAGCAGAACTAGTGGGCGGTGTCCTGAAAAGAGTTTAAAATGGGAACAGCATCTTCCTCAGGGAAAATGTGTTTTGTGTCCTCTGGAGATGTGTAAATTAATGCTGTAGTTTTATACTAAACCAGGTCTTAAACCAAGACTAAGTAAACCAGGATTAGTGCCAATGACATTTTCTTATTGCCTAATGAGAGCTCTGTAAAAAAACCCCAAAAAACATTAAAATAATTTTTGCTGGTTTGTAATAAATAAATGATGGAAAAACTAAACAAGCGTTAAATTTACTTCAGAAATAAATCTTGTTTGAGTTGGTCTGACCTCTTAAAGGCGCTGTACCTGAGTTTTACCAAAGTGAATAATAATCGAATTAAACTTAATTACCAAAACACAAATTAAACTTCATAATTTACGCAATTAATCATAAAATTTATGATTTACATAGCAATAAATTTGTTTTTTTATGGTGCGCTGCTTGAACCTGCCCCGAGGGACTAAGTGGAATAATGATTCACAGCAAACAAATCCACTCTGTACAACGGGTGCCAAGAATCACAGCCAGGAATGAGCACCTGCACTGGCCTCCGTCCCCACGTCCCCAGAGGTGTCAGACTGGGTGGGTGAAAAGGTACTGTTTACCCAGGGCCCAGTTCAGGGAGGGGCCGCAAACAAGGTGACTGACGTGCATTTTTCATTGGACAATATGTAAAGTGGCCTCAGCTCAGAAATGTACTATTTAACTGTCAGATTGCAGATTTGTCGCCCTGGTTTATGGTTCAAATCTCTATAATTACTGGGCCTGTTCACATGAAATGAAATGAGATAAGACAGCTTCAGAAAGTGGCGTCATTATTTAACTTCAAAGACGTGATTGTTGTCAGTTAAAAGGACTTTAAAACATATGATTAATATGTTTGTGGAACCAATCCAAAATCAATAATAAAAATAAAGTTCAGCATCATCAAATTCTTGAACTTGAACACAACCTAGGGCTAATGATGAGAAACCCGTGGAGATGTTGAAAATATAATTAAAGAGCCCATATTACACTATTTTCTCACCTATGTTATGTTGTTTCTTCATCAAAAACACACCTGAAGTTGTGTTTTGTTTCATTCACACGTTTAACACACAAACCCTGCAGATTTTCTTCTCTAAAACAGAAAACACCTTGTGATGTCATGTGGTGATACAGGAAGTGCTCTACTTTGTTTTTAAACTCCATCTTCACTAGAATCATTTGGATGATTTCAGCTCTGGAAATGCCAATCTCTACTGAAATAAAAGTAAAAATGTAGCTGTTCAACTTGAAAACTACAACATGACATCACAAGGTGGAACAGAGCATTCTGGGCTTTGAGGATGTAGACAGAATAATAAAGTGTTACTCAAACATGTGAATTTTAATAAATGTAGCTTTGAAGTGAATATTCTACCCACTGATTACAAAAACACAAAAAACATCTCTAAACATAATCTTGAAAAAAAAAAACCACACATTTTTATGTTTTGGCTAATGCTATTCTATGAATGTTAGGACAAAAACAAAAATGTCAGATTTCCCCCGAAATGTTGAACCTGCTCAGACCGCTGCACACTGTTGCTGTGTCCTTGGGCAAGACACACTCACCTTGCCTAAAAATCACTCAGGCAAACTTTATTTATGGAGCCCTTTACAACACTTAAGGTGACCAAAGATCTTTACATTAAAATCAACACAATATAAAAACATACACATATCATTACACAATGATATGTGTGACTGTCGGTGGTGGTGGTGGGCAGGGCAGGGCAGGGTTATTACTGTGTCCTTATTTGACCTAAACCAGAAACAAGTCACGGTTTTGGAAAGGCAAAATAAACATGAAGAGGAAGGTCCAGTCGTAACAGGTTTATGTAATTGTATTAACCCCAGGCCTGCTCCAGTGCTCCCAGGATCATCCACACAAACGCCCTCACCACAACACTACTGTGGCTCTCAGTTGGCCTGGGAACCCCTCAGGGTCCCCTCAGAGGAGCTGGAGGAAGTGTCTGGGGAGAGGGCCTCTCTGTTCAGACTGTGCCCTGGACAAGTGGAAGAAGGTGGATGGATGTATGGACGTTCTTTTTGGTTTTAGATTAGATTTAAGTCATTTATTTCATTGATACTTTGCATCTGATGTCACTGAGGCATGGCTCTGTCTGAAGCTCTGTTACTTTAATCTGAGCTTAGTTTTAAGAACTGATTTAGCTGCAACTTCAACAGGTGAGTTGATTTGTGCCCTTGAGCAAGTCTCTCACACATAAAATTACAGTCACATGACCTGCTTCAGACCTGGTTTAAATCTGGCTCAGATCTGGCACAGACCTAGTTCAGACCTGGCACAGACCTGGTTGAGATCTCCAGTCCTGCTTGTGTCTTGTTGAAACGGGTTTGATAAACCGATGAGACATGGAATACTAACAATGAAGGAGTAACGACGTGTACCAGTGAAGAATGTCAACTATCAAAATCCAGCCGCTTGGACGTGTACTGGCTGCTCACAGCAGATTACAGAAACATTTTGTTTTCTAGGTTTTTCATGAGAGGGTTACAACATTTTACAAAATGCAATGAGTTACTTTGCATAACTCATTACATTTCAGTTTGTCTCCATAGAGAGTTACAGGTCAGATATGCATTTCTTTAAAGGGCCTATGTTATGCTGTTTTCTGATCTACATTATAATATTGTTTTCTCATCAAAAACATACAGGACTTTGTTTCATTCACACGTTTAACACACAAATCCTGCATATTTAGGCTGAAAACACTCATTTGTCCCTTTGAATCTTTTTTTTTTTTTTTTTATTTCTGTTTAAAGTTTAGTTTCACTTCCTGGTTTTGTCAGAGAGATTTCACTAAAGCTTTGTCCTGTCCACACTTCCTGGTTCAGACACTTCTCCTCTGCTCTCATCAAAACATATGTGCACTTTGACTTTTTTACAGATTTTACAAAGAGGACAAACTTGACAGATCACTGAGGTAAGACTGAAAATAATAAGGTTTTGAAAGAAAGCTTTGGAGGTGAATGTTTTTAGACTGTAAGTATCTGGTATGTAGTAAGTCTGTAGTAGTCACTGCTAGAGCACACTGAGTGGATGACTTTTTGAACATTAAAGTGCATACGAAGAATTTTATTTAAAAATCTTGCCTGTTTTTTTTCTGTTTTTGGTGAAGTTTATAATTTTACTTCCCGGTTGGACACGAGCAGCAGATATGACATATGTAGAGGTAAATCATTAACTGTTACCTAGCAACCATAATGTAAACAAGGGCCAAAAGCTGTCTCTCACACCTCTATTTACCTCTATGTGCACTATGTAACTTTTTGGTTGGGGGGTCCGTCACCTGCTTGTTTCTATGGATATGTCACTGCTCTGCCTGGAATGTTCCACAGTATGACTTTAAACAGCTCTGTCTTACATTTATTCAATTACAGGTGGTTTTATAGCTCACAAATTTCTAGAAAAACAGGCATTCTGACTGTGAGCGGGGTCGCCTCTCTCTGATAGAAAGGTTTAATGCCATATTGTGAAACATTCCAGACAAAGCAATAGCATCTCCATGGAGAAATACATTTGACGGACCCTCCATCAGAAAAATTACACAGTGCACCTTTAAATGAAGGTTTAAATAGTTAGAAAAACGCCTTCCTTGTGCGTAAATTGTCTCTGCATTTTGGATGGAGTTTCCTGAAGTATCCTGTTTTTAAACTCAGCGCTACTTCCTGTATTTTTTACTTTTCTTTTCAACTTTGTTCCCACAAACTGCCACTTAACTGATGTAAAACTATGATAAATAGTTCACAAAGGTACTATCCCACCAAACTAATTAGAAAAACAGAATTTGAAAAACACAAAAACCTGTTCTATGAACTTTAATTTTAATACCTTTTTGGCTTGCAGTGCCTCCTAATGTAAAGGATCATATAGAATACTCCTCGTTTCCAAGCGGGGTGTGTACGAGCTGCACTATTTACAAACTCTAGATTTTCCCTTTTAAAGACAAAATGACTGTGGTGTAACTTCTGTTTTCAGCTCAGATGAAATGGCTCAAGAGGGGACAAGTGGAGGAGAATACACTGATGCAGGTTTGTGTTTTTATTTTATTTTAAAGCAGGGCAAAAGCCACGTTAAAATATTGCTAATAATTCTACTACAACAATGACCTATTACTACTACTACTACTACTACTACTACTACTACTACTACCAACCACCACTACTGCAACTCCAACTACTACTACTACTTTTACTACCAAAACTACTACCACAGCTATTACTATTACTGCTGCTACTACTACTACCAGCACTACTACTACCACCACCACCACTACTACTACCACTACTACTACTACTACTGGGCTAATACTGATATAAAATAAGTAACACATAAACAAAAAGGGCAGTGATCCTCCTGTTATAAATAATGTGAGCTGAAATATGCCTCTAAATGTGACGGTGTAATTCAAGCGTCTCTAACCTGTAGCTCTGGAGTTCTCCACCCCCTTCGCAGTAGCTCGCCACGGGATTTCTGAATTAAAAATTTGATTTATGAAATGCCATTGCCATTGCACATGTATCATTTTGATTCCTAACTTTGTGCACTAATAAATGGATAATGGTTTATGTTTTATAGGCATCTAACTGAACGTCATTTAAGGCTCGCTGTGGCACTTAAATACACTCCATTTCTTGTGACCACTAAAACTAGTATCTCTCTGGCATTTTTGCTTTGTTAAGGTCGCTCACCGGAGGAAAAAGGCTGGAGAGCCCTACTGTAATTAAAGCCATAGTATGTAACATTTACCAAAAATAGAGTTAAATAAAAGCATGTTTCTTTGTATGTTGTTATGGTAATGAAAAACATAGAAAAACATGTGTCTTTACTGTGTGTGGGCTTGCACCTTCACAAACCTGACTCTTAGACACTATGACCCCTAAGTCACTATGACCCCTAAGTCTAAATTTCTGCACAAATTAACTTGAAGGAGCAACACAACCTCATCTCCATTTTTAAGCATTAACTCTCAAATCAAAACTCCCAAACGCTTTTTGCAGAACCTAAAACAATCAAATACTTTGTGCCCATGCTATAGTCTGTGTACACAAATACTGCACAGTCTTACCACAGTCTATGGCCCGAAGACGCAAAGAGCCAAACCCAACACAGAGAGATCACTACACAAAGAGATTTTATCGACAGACACGGAAGCACTAGACACAGATAAGAGATAAGATAACGTGGAGAGCAAAGGGAGGGGAGACTCAGAGCATCAAAAACAAGTGAAGTAGTATTTTCAAAACAGTAAACGGTAACATGGTGATCTCAATATGTTATGTGCGAGCAGTTAACACCCCATAGACGTAAAATACCTCCTCTTTAAGTGTGTTTGGTCGCAGCTCTGACCCCTTACATTGGTCAAGTGTGTATTTCTTTTGTTTAAAATCTGTGTGTATTTCTGTTCAGGCCTGATGTGTCCCTACTCCAGTCTGACCACCAAAGAGCTGCAGCAGAACTGGAGAGAGGAGAAGAGACAGGAGCGTCCCCGCTGGCTGCTGTTTGAACTGCCCTCACACAGGGTCAGAGAGACGGCCTTCAGCAGACACGTGGTCAGTCTATTATACTTATCCATTTCATTTAAGAATAATGAAATGTCTTATATAGCGCCTTTCAGACACTCAAAGTCGCATTATTCATTGACAAACAGAAAAGCCGGTGAATAAAGGTGAATAAAAACGTCTTTTGCACATGGGATGATGGGAGGGATTTTGGACTGGGAGAGGACACAAGGTGGAGGAGACTGAGGAGACTAGGGGAAGTGGTGTTATAATTCTTTCCCTTCTCACTGAAGTTGTATTTAGAGTGATTCGTGCATGTTTGAATCATCTTTATTCAAGACTTCACTGCTCCGATTTCCCCATTTTCACCTCCACCGCCACACGCCCACAGCTCTCTTCTCAGGCCTACTTCCTTCTACTATTTTAATGTATTAATAGGTGATATGCAGTGACACGTATAGATTCAGCAGTGTTGTGGTACAAATGAAAAGAAGAATCTGCTACTCACTAGTGAGATCTGCAGATATCCACCGGTCAGCAGCATACGGCGCTTTGTTGTGATGACCGCTCCCATTGCGCACTGTCATTTTCAAATTTTCTGTAAGCCAATCACCGCTAAGAGAAAAATGCCCGCTCTCTCCTTCCTTACATTTCAGCCACAGCCGGAAAAGATTTTGGTTGATCCCGAATCTGACGCGCCATCAGAAAAGTTACATAGTGCAGCTTTAAATGGGCTCTCTGTTCTAATGTTGTTTCATCACAAACAGACCTGGAGTTGTGTTTTGTTTCATTCACACATGTTTAACACATAAACCCTGCAGATTTAGGCTGAGTTCTTCTCACAAACGGAAAACACTTTGTCCCACCTTGTGATGTCATGTGGTAATACAGGAAGTGCTCCACTGTAGTTTTAAATTCCACACACCTTCACTAGAATCATTTTGATGAGTTCATCCCTGGGATTTCCAATGTCTAGTGAAGTAAAGGTAAAAGGTAGATGTTACCACTACATGACATCACAAGGTGGAACAGAGCATTTTGAGCTTTGGAGATTTGGACAGACTGATAATGCAGGAACATGTGTGAATGGTCTGTTTTTGAGGAGGTAACAGCATTATAACATGGGCTAAAGCTCAGAAGAGTTCATTTTGTGTGATAATATGACCTTTCCGTCTCCTCTTTTACCATGACACATCTGACAGTGTGTTTTTGTCTCAGGTTTATCAGATTGTCATCATGCGCTCCGGCAGCTTCGACTCTCACCGCGTCTCCATCGAGCGCCGCTACAGCGACTTCGCCAAACTCCACCAAACTCTGCTGCACGAATTCCAAGAAGAACTCGACGAAATCCTGCTCCCAAGAAAACTCCTCACCGGCAATTTCAACCCGGAGCAGCTGCTGGAACGCCGGCTGGCACTGCAAGACTACATCGCTAAACTCTACGCTAAAAGATGCGTGCGCTACTCTGAACACTTCGCCAACTTTTTCACGTATCAAGAAATGAGAAAAGCGCATAATCTGCTGCGCGCCGGACAGTTCAGACCGTGTTTAGAGCTGCTGCAGCTCGTGTTGGAGATCCAGGAGAAACTAGCGCCGTGGCAAGGCGCAACCTTTTTGGTGCACACGTTAGCGGCTCTAGCGGTTTGTCACAGGGACTTGGAGGAGCCGGAGGACGCGTACGAATCCGCGCACCGAGCCCTGCCTGCCGTGAGGAGGTACCGGCCCACTGTGATGGAGTACCATGCGCCCCTGCTGCAGATGCTGGTGGATTTGGGGTACTCTTTGGGGCGCCCCGTGGGTCAAATGCAAGAAGAGCTGATGGCTCTGAGGGACGCGGAGAGAGGGAGGGTGGACACGAGGTCACTGAAGGAGATCGTGGTGCATAAGTTTGTCTGAAAACATAGTGATCTGTTTGTCCATCAACAGTGTACCAGGACTGTTGTTTCATTTGCACACTGGAGCTCTCTCCATGTTATAACGTGGCTCCCTCATCAAAAACCTGCCTGAAGAGGTTTTCGATGTCATCCATGCATGTCTGAGTCATCTAGAGATCTCTCCTGGGCCCTATCCAACCCTCCTTAACGTTAACTGTAAGATGGTGTGTAAGACCACGTCACCCATGTCCAACCACAGATTGTATAGAGAAAGGAGAGTAAAGGGAGGAGAGACTCAAAGACAAAAGTGAAACTTAAAAAAACAGGGCTCTCCAATCTTTTTCCTCCAGTGAGCTCCTTTACAAAACAAAAATACCAGAGAGCTACTTATTTTAGCAGTCACAAGAAAATGAGTATATAAAAGAGCCACAGCCTTAGATGGAGTACAGTTAAATGCTTCTAAAACATAAACCATTTATTAGTGCACAAAGTTAGGCATCAAAATGACACACTTACACTGGTAATAGCCTTTTAATTAACCCAAATGTTGTTATTCAGCACAATATGTATAATTCAGAGTGCTCTTGGCAAGCTACTTGGAAGGGGCTGGAGAGCTACAGGTAGACCTGGTTTAGTTCTGGTTTAGTCCTGGTTTTGTCCCAGTTCAGACCTGGTTTAGTTCTGGTTCAGACCTGGTTTAGTTCTAGTTCAGACCTGGTTTAGTCCCGGTTCAGACCTGATTTAGTTCTGGTTTAGTCCCGGTTCAGACCTGGTTTAATCCTGGTTCAGAGGTGGTTTAATCCTGGTTCAGACCTGGTTCAGTCTTGATCTGGTAGAGGTCCCCTACCTGCTAAGCCTCTTAGAAATGTTATTGCATTGCTCAGAATGTTCCACAGTATGGCATTAAACGTATCTATCCTGCAATTATTCGGTTACATCCATTAAAATACGTAACCATTAAAATCTATGGCTTTTGAGGTCCACCAAAAGACATGTTTCACTAACTTTTCCACAGAGTTGAGATTTTTTTTAAAAATCAGATTTGGGTTGGATTTTCTGTGTTAAAAAATAAGATTTTTATAGCAGCAAGTTTTCATACTAAGTACAGAATACAGAAAATTTGGCCCATACACTCAATGAGAGGACAACAACTTAACATGCCAAGTTTCCAACTATACTTCAACTATTTCTAACCAAACTGAATGTTTGCAGAATATTTAGGCCTAAAACTGCTTAGTCCTCACTCTTCTCTTTTAATGTTAATTTTATGAATGTCTTTCTTATTCTCTAAATCACGTTGAATTACTTTGTGTAAGAATTGTGCTATACAGTACAAATAAACTTGCCTTGCAGTGACTCGTGACTTGATTTGAGATTCTGACAAGAGACCTGAAACTCAGACTTGATTACAGCACTCAAGTCGACCTCTAGGCCTGTCACACTAACACATTTCCAGTATATTGGATGAGCTTGGATGTATGTATTTGTATGCATGAAATGTATTTTATCAAAAAGTTGACAGAATTGAATCTCTCCTTTGCTATGGATCTTACCGGGACGACTGAGGGATTTCACAAAAACCCTAAAGAAGGTTCATCTAAAACAGGGGTGGCGAACACGCGGCTCTTTGCCTCTTATCATATTTTCTATACACTGTGGCCCTTTGCCTCGTTTCATGTTTCGTTTGTTTTTTCCATCTTAAAACACACTTAAATCCATCAGGGATTATTAAAAACAAATAATATTTTAAAATTAATTTGACAGATTGGGTGTTTTTTTATGTTGCGTCTGAGACGTAAGTGAGCGCCAATCATCCGCGCGGATTACGTCTAATGCCGGGAAATGAAGTAAACATTTTATTTGCATGCAGACTTACCCTCTTTGTCAAAATGGCAAAATGCAAAGCTAAACGAAAGTATGATGGTGAACACAGGACATTTCTGGAAGAATGGGAAGATGCTTACTTTTTTATTGAACGGAATGGCAAATCGCTCTGTTTATTTTGCAGTACCACGATCACATTTGAAGGCTTCAAATCTTAAGCATCATTTTAGCACACTCCATGCTAATACTGACAAGGAATTCCCCAAAGGTACTGAACTATGTGACACTGTTTGCGCAACTGCACGGGAACTTTACTTCGCGGTTTGAGGACCTACAGCAGAAAAGACCACAGATCGCTTTTCTCGTCGACCCTTTTAATGCAGAGACCGACTGCCTCAAATCTCCGCTTGTCTCTGATGAGGCAGCGAGTGAACTGGAGGTGACTGAGCTAAGCGAGGACGACAGACTGAAATCTCTTTGGAAAGAAGGCCCTGTTAGGTTTTGGAGAGCTGTGCCAACTTGAAACACGTGAAATCAAAGCATCGGTCCGTTCTGACACACTCACGTAAAGGAACTGCTCCGAGTGGCTACAGCTGAATACAAACTGAGGATCAATAGAAACATTATCATCCCGTCACTCCAGCAAGGTAAGAAACTCTGTGATGTAGTTTGGAAAAAAAACACCTGACTGAACATGTGAATATTTAAATATTCATCAGTTTACATTACAGTCCCTGACAAAAGTCTTGTCGCTTATCCATTTTGTAGAAACAAAAGCTTATAACCTGACTTTAAATTAATCGATTGGTTTTAGAAATGTCTCATATGAAAGCTAAAACCCTCCCAAATTATGCTCAATATACTAAAATACATTTGCTTCACTGAAGAAAGATTGATCATTTAATGAACACAGAAAGGTCAGATTTTGGCAAGACAAAAGTCTTGTCGCCTTGTCATATGATGCACCCAATCCTAGATTACAGCCTCACCTGTGATCAGTTACTGATCAGTCAATTAGTGGGTGTGTATAAAAAGAACCCCAGCACACCAGACCTTCACATCAACTGCAACTTGACCTCTGACAACATGCCTAAGATCCACCCTGAGACCAAAGCGTTAATTATCAAGAGGCTGAAGACCAGATCCACTGCTGAGGTGGCTGACACCTTCAATGTGTCTCAGCGTCAAGTACAAAGAATAAGAAAAAGATCTGAAAAGACTGGAGATGTTTTTGACAAGCCCAGGTCTGGCAGACCCCGCAAGACAACTGCTCGGGAGGAGCAGTTGCAATTACAGCAATTACAGAGCAACACATTAGTACTATTTCTAATTACTAATACTTTTTCTTGTATTTTCGTATAATTGACCTTTCAAAGATTACAAATGGAAGTGAAAAGACAGACCGGTTTCTGTGAGGTTACAATCTTTTCAGAAAACCTTTTAGAAATCATAAGGGACCACTTCCACAGGATCAGTCCCATTTGCTGGGCAATGTTGACCAATGGTCAGTGCGATATGGAGACCAGGGAGATTCTCGAGTCCTTGTTTGTTCAGTTGGTTCAAACTCTCTCCACAAATGTTTTGAGAACGGTTATCCCCATGAATGAAGTCAGGGTACAATGTTTGAATGAAGAGGAGTCAACCCGCGCATTTGAGACCATTACAGCTGTGCTCCAGGATTCTATTGGTCTGGTATTTGCTCGTGCTCTAAATATCCCTGCAGTCCCTTCAGAAGTGGACACAAGCGATGATTCTGAAGAACTCACTGCTATGATAGAGAACGAAGTTTCCCAGAAAGTGAACAGCGCCCTCTCTGACATATCTGAGTCAAAACAGGAAGGAGCTGTTAGAGTGAACTCCTCTTTGACTAGCCCAGACACAGTACGCAGCATGGTCGACAAAGCTAGAGGCTGTTTAAGGACCTGCTTAAATGTAGAGACCTGCTCTTGTGGCACCACTCATAGTGCCACCACTCATAGTGCCACCAGTAGTCTAGAGGAAAGTGCAGAAGAAACTTCCACCAGTTCGGAATCAGAGAGCTCATTATATTCCAACAAAAAAGGCCCATGTCACTTCTGCTTTTCAATGTTTGCAAGGAAAAACTTCAGAAAGTTGCAGCAAGACCTAGATAAGAAAATTTCACCTGTGGTTACAGAGCCTGAATCAGCCACTCCAGTCAGATCATGGCAAGGTACCTCACTACCAGGTAACATGTCAACCACCCCAGTAATTACCCCCAGAGGTGGTTGTACCAAAATGTCCACCACCCCTGGAAGTACCCCGGGAGGATCAGTGAGACTGTCTACCACCTCCATGTCACCAGAGGTAGATTACAACATTATTAGTGACTCTGTTGATCAACTGTTTATACAGCTCAACTTGGTTATAGCTCCTGGATCGGCTGACAGTCAGCAAAGGCTCTTCGAGGTCATAAGAAGTGATGAAATGATGAGGTTTTCAAGAAGATTAAATGATCTTATGCACTGTCACTTTAATATGTTTGAGCACTCCACGCAGTTTATGTCTCCCATCTGGAACAGACAACCAACACAGGGAGCACACAATTTACGACTTGTGCATATAGTCAAAAGTGAGGTTGCGGCGTACCTCCAACAACTGGTGAATTTCATGCAACAGGATCTGGAGGAAGATCTTTGCAATACTGACCTTTTTGAGTTATGCATGGAAAGTCCTGTAGTTTCACCTGCGTATATACCTGTGCCAGAGCCTGCCCACACTCCACATTCCAGAGTTCAAGTTTTGAAAGTTAACGTAGCTTCCCAAGTCTCTCCGCCTTTTAAAGTCTCTTCAGCTTCAGAAGTCTCCATGGCATCTCAAGTCTCGCCGCAGTCTTTTGACAGCCGAAAGTACGACTTGTTTGAGAAGTCCATGATGCATCCCCAAGCTGTTGTTCCTTCTTTTGTCTCCACAGACGTTCCAGCCATTGTCCTGGAAACTCCACCAGAATACCGGGAAAAACCGTATTCTCTTGGGACTTCCTCCAGAAGTTCGGCGTCCAATTTGTCACAAGGTCAATCTATTACTCAGTGCATGATCGCGGGCTTGATGGTAAAACTATTTAAGGGCAAAATGGCATTACATCCAGACAATGAGACTTACAACACCATTTTGACTCGCTTAACTGAAAAAGCTTGGGAGCAGATAGAGATACCAGACAGTCAAGTTAAGACAACAGAAAATAACTTAAGTAAGATCATGGACAGTGTAATGAAAGATCTCATGGAATCATTTGGTTCGACCAACAAAATGCTACAAAGCGCCTTGGATGAAAATGACGATAGGTTTGAGTCTAGGCTTGTAGAATTGCTTAAAATTTACCTCCAGATCTACAACAAAAAGCGGTCTCTGCTATCTCGCGCTTGTAAAGCCCTCTCGAGAGTCGTCATCTTCTGCTGCTTCGGCTGCGAAGAAGACTAGACCCGGCCCACCCCCCTTCCCACCCCCCTTCCCACCCCCCTTCGGACTAATTAGATAACTTTCAGTGTCGACCCTTCGCATTTGGATTGTTCAGCTCTCTATTGAAGTTTCTTTAGTTCCTCAGGGCTGTGTGAGTAGATAACTATGCACTGGCACTGAGTTTGAACTGGAGTTATTTCTTAGGGGAGAAAATATGAACTAAAATCTGGATGAGAGGGGTGTTTTCTTTTTAGTGAGGTTATAATCTCTTCAGATGCCCTTTTGCAAATCATAAGGGGCCACCTCAACAATGGCCCCCACTGGACTACATTGCCCGTTCGCTGGGCAATGTAGTCCAGTGGGGGCCACCGGACTACATTGCCCGTTCGCTGGGCAATGTAGTCCAGTGGTTTGTGCGATAACTTTCAGTGTCGACCCTTCACATTTGGATTGTTCAGCTCTCTATTGAAGTTTCTTTAGTTCCTCAGGGCTGTGTGAGTAGATAACTATGCACTGGCACTGAGTTTGAACTGGAGTTATTTCTTAGGGGAGAAAATATGAACTAAAATCTGGATGAGAGGGGTGGAAACTGGCATGTTTTCATGTTTACCTCCGCCAAGGAGGTTACGTTTTCGCCTGCGTCTGTCTGTTTGTTTGTTTGTTTGTTTGTTTGTTTGTTTGTTAGTTAAATGGGGCTTGGAGGTAAAAAGTATGATGTAGTTCATTCACCATAGATCTGTTGCTTGTTTAGCCTTGTTAGCGCAGTAGGTAGCGCGTCAGTCTCATCATCTGAAGGTCGTGAGTTCGATCCTCACACAGGGCAAGGTTTTGTTAAACTTATAACCAAAACTAGAAAAGCACTCAGAGAGCGCAGACCTCCGCCAAGCAGCTCAGTTTCCCCTAAATTGTCATTTAACGCAATGCTAATGAAATTTTCAAGTGATCCAGAATCCAGGATTTTTTCTGGATCATCACCAAAATTTAATAATCTGTTGGATTTACCATTAGGAACATTTCCTGAACATTTCATCAAGATCCGTCCATAACTTTTTGAGTTATCTTGCTAACTAACAAACAAACTAACAGACAGACGCAGGCGAAAACATAACCTCCTTGGCGGAGGTAATTACAGATCCGGCATTACCTGATCTCTACAGTCCCTGACAAAAGTCTTGTCGCTTATCCATTTTGTAGAAACAAAAGCTTATAACCTGACTTTAAATTAATCGATTGGTTTTAGAAATGTCTCATATGAAAGCTAAAACCCTCCCAAATTATGCTCAATATACTAAAATAAATTTGCTTCACTGAAGAAAGATTGATCATTTAATGAACACAGAAAGGTCAGATTTTGGCAAGACAAAAGTCTTGTCGCCTTGTCATATGATGCACCCAATCCTAGATTACAGCCTCACCTGTGATCAGTTACTGATCAATCAATTAGTGGGTGTGTATAAAAAGAACCCCAGCACACCAGACCTTCACATCAACTGCAACTTGACCTCTGACAACATGCCCAAGATCCACCCTGAGACCAAAGCGTTAATTATCAAGAGGCTGAAGACCAGATCCACTGCTGAGGTGGCTGACACCTTCAATGTGTCTCAGCGTCAAGTACAAAGAATAAGAAAAAGATCTGAAAAGACTGGAGATGTTTTTGACAAGCCCAGGTCCGGCAGACCCCGCAAGACAAGTGCTCGGGAGGACCGTTTGTTGATTCGAAAATCCAAGGCCAGCCCCTTTTCCACTGCAGCAGAACTCCACCAGGCCTGGTCACCTCAAGTCCCTGTGTCAACCAGAACAGTTTGTAGAATTCTGTCTCGAAATGGCCTCCATGGTCGAATCAGTGCACAGAAACCAGCACTAAACAAAAGGCAATTAAAAAAATGTGTGGCATTTGCCAAGGCCCACAGCCTGCTAAAAGGATGGACACTGGAAAAGTGGCAGAAGGTGGATTTCTCAGATGAATCCTCGGTTGAATTACATCACAGCCGCCGCAAATATTGCAGGAGACCTACTGGAGCCCGCATGGATCCAAGATTCACCCAGAAAACAGTTAAGTTTGGTGGCGGAAAAATCATGGTCTGGGGTTACATCCAGTATGGGGGTGTGCGAGACATTTGCAGGGTGGAAGGCAATATCAATAGTCTAAAATATCAAGAAGTATTAGCTACCTCTTACATTCCCAACCATAAAAGGGGTCAAATTTTGCAGCAGGATGGTGCTCCATCGCATACTTCTATCTCTACATCAAAGTTCCTCAAGGCGAAGAAGATCAAGGTGCTCCAGGACTGGCCAGCCCAGTCACCAGACATGAACATCATTGAGCATGTCTGGGGTAGAATGAAAGAGGAAGCATGGAAGGCAAAACCAAAGAATCTTGATGAACTCTGGGAGGAATGTAAGACTGCTTTCTTTGCTATTCCTGATGACTTCATCAACAAATTGTATGAATCATTGTCGAACCGCATGGATGCAGTCCTTCAAGCTCATGGAAGTCATACAAGATATTAAATATGGATCTCACAGCACCACTACTTAATTCACTGACGTTATGCAACATATTTTTGTATTTGAAGTAAATTATTTGTTCAATTTTCTGTAGGCGACAAGACTTTTGTCTTGCCAAAATCTGACCTTTCTGTGTTCATTAAATGATCAATCTTTCTTCAGTGAAGCAAATGTATTTTAGTATATTGAGCATAATTTGGGAGGGTTTTAGCTTTCATATGAGACATTTCTAAAACCAATCGATTAATTTAAAGTCAGGTTATAAGCTTTTGTTTCTACAAAATGGATAAGCGACAAGACTTTTGTCAGGGACTGTATACAGGCCCCATCTGTGTATCTGAAGTGTGTTCAGTAGTTGTGTGTCAGAGCGAGGGAGAAAGAGAGGTACCTGTGTGTGTGTGTGTGCGTGTGTGTGTGTGCGTGTGTGTGTGTGTGTGTGTGTGTGTGTGTGTGTCTGTGTGTCTGTGTGTCTGTGTGTCTGTCTTGGCAGGTCAGCGCGTGGTGTGGCTCTTTGACTCTCACAGTTAAAAATTTCGGCTCTTTGTGTCTAACTTGTTCGCCACCCCTGATCTAAAATCTAAATGCACAATATTGCTAAAAAATATGAGCTGCAATAAATAAAGTTTGTATAGTTAAAACTGCAAACAGTGATATTTATAGAGTTATATTATGTCCTCATCACAAACATACCTGGAGTTGTGTTTTTGAGGAGGTAACAACATTATAACATGACTTTTTTTGTGTTATATAGAATCTTAAAACTTTAACCTCACTTCTCCATTATAGTCCCTTTTCTTTTCCTGTGTCATTGTTTAGTGTTTTTGTGATTTTCCTCCAATTTTTTGCAAATACAACAGGGCTCTCGCACCCTCGCACATTCTCAAATCTTATTGTGAGAGGCCTAGCAACCTCTTTTATTAAAGGTGCACTGTACTTTATAGGCTTTGTCTCATATTGCTGTGCCTGCAATGATCTACAGGCCGTAAACATATCTCCATGGAGACAAGCCACACCAGGTCAAGTTTCAAAGCTGATCTATGGAAAGCCGAGTCTGTGATCTGTTGAGTTTATGTGACAAATGTTATACCTGTGTTTATCTTATTATATCACTTATTATGTGTGGTAATGCCTGGTGACACGGGCAAATATCTATCTGCTGTTAGATTCTGTAACATCAACCTGCCCTGTGCACTATAGAATTAAAACATACCATCTGTATTTATTCAACATAAACACGGACTATTGATCATTTTCAGCTGATGTTGTTAGACTTTTATCTGAGGGCGCATAATCATGGACCTAAGTGACCTAATTTTAGTTCTTCTTTTAATCTTGACATTATGTTTTTAACCCGAAACAAAAGCACAGGTAATGCAGAGCTAGTGGAATCAACCCCTCCCAACTTCAAATCTGAATCTGTAACACAAACAAAAAAGCTGGAGGTGTGTGTGCATTTTTTTTTGCACATCATTTGGTTACACACAGGAGATGGAGCTAAAACAATCACCTTCCATACTCTACATAATCATATACAAACCTTCTAAGCACTGTCAAAGTTTTATTGATGATTTTACTGAGATGCTTTCAGTCGTATGCACAGACTTTGATGGTTTAGTCATTACAGGTGATTTTAATGTGCACGTGGATAATGTATGTGACAAAAATGCTAAAGAGCTCAGTGCTGTCCTTGAAACTTTTGGTCTGCTCATGACAAAAAGAGTAAATATTTCAAATGTCACTGTGGCTGATGTTTCTGTCTGGTCATTTCTGTGTCTTCTTTGACCTGTCTGTTATTCCCAAATTTGAATATTTGTGTTTCTTGCACCGTTCCTTCAGATATGATTTAATTTGCCTTTTTTGTGTCTATTCTTTGAAAATGCCAGATTTTGTACATTAGCCTATTTAATGTTGTGTCCTACGTTAATGTTGAGAATTCTACGTCTACATTCATTTTAAATTACAAATCAGATATTAGGTCCAGACAGTTACTCTTATTTGAGAAGTAGTTTTCCCAAATACTCGAGTAATATATTGGGCCACAACTATGTATTTCTTCTTGAGTATTTTTTTTTTATTCTTTCTTTTTATCCACCTCTGCTCTCATAAAACGTCCCACAGCTCTCCGGCAGGCGGCGGTATCACACATTTAAATCCTGCCACTTCCTGTCCAGACCGGAAAAACACACCAAAACCGGAAGCAGCGTGGTTCAGTTCTGTATGTCTCCAGCTTGTGCTAATCTTTTTAAGTGACTTTTTCTACAAAATATTACTGCAAATCAAACCGTGGAAGATGGCGAACGACAACGCCAAGCTGTCCAAAAACCTGCTCCGGATGAAGGTGAGAAATAATAAGGTTTTTACAAGTTTTACATAAAAACAACGCCATGTTTACGGCTATGTTGACGTCTCGGCTCCACACACCACGTTTAAAGAGCCTGGTATTTTAAGAACAAATGATATTTTTAAGGTTTATATTGGATGTAATTTAGATTGTATGTTCTATGTTGTAATGTCATTTAATAATAAACGTGGGTAGGATTTATGGGTAGATTTATTTTTATTAAAAGCTTAACACTCAAATACGATATACAAAGCTAAAACGGAAAAAAAAAATCGAGGACATAACGTTGACGTGACAGCAGAGGATGCAGAGGAGAGGATGCAGAGGAACTGGACAAAGGAATGGGACTATAGGGACAGAGGATGCAGAGGAGAGGATGCAGAGGAGAGGGACAGAGGAATTGGACGATAGGGACAGAGGAGAGGGACAGAGGAGAGGGACAAAGGGTGCAGAGGAGAGGATGCAGAGGAATTGGACAAAGGAATGGGACGATGGGGACAGAGGAATCGGACGATGGGGACAGAGGATGCAGAGGAGAGGATGCAGAGGAGAGGATGCAGAGGAGAGGATGCAGAGGAGAGGGACAGAGGAGAGGGACAGAGGAGAGGGACAGAGGAGAGGGACAGAGGAGAGGGACAGAGGAGAGGGACAAAGGGTGCAGAGGAGAGGATGCAGAGGAATTGGACAAAGGAATGGGACGATGGGGACAGAGGAATCGGACGATGGGGACAGAGGATGCAGAGGAGAGGATGCAGAGGAGAGGATGCAGAGGAGAGGATGCAGAGGAGAGGGACAGAGGAGAGGGACAGAGGAGAGGGACAGAGGAGAGGGACAGAGGAGAGGGACAGAGGAGAGGGACAGATGGTGCAGAGGATTGACTCTGGTCTTGTTTCAGTTCATGCAGAGGGGACTTGACGCAGAGACAAAGAAGCAGTTGGAGGAGGATGAGAGGAGGATCATCAGTGACGAGCACTGGTACCTGGACCTGCCTGAACTCAAGGCCAAAGAGTAAGTCACTGTTTATCCAATCAAAATAGCAATTTAAACTTGTCAGGATAATAATATTTCAAACTCAATTTCGCTACTAAGCAATAGACTCGATACTCAATCCCGAATCCAATACAACAATGAAAAAAATTCTTTATTTAGACAATGCAATGTGACTGTGTAATCCGCCTGTGGTCCAGGTAGGTTCCACAGTGGTCCAAGGTGTATATATTTCTAAATCTCTTCAGGAAAGATTCATTTCTGTCCAGTGAATGTGACTTTTTTAGTATTGATACCTGAGTATCTAAGGAAGAAGCTGCAAATATTTAATTATTAAAATAACCGTTGCCAACAACAAAATATCCTGTCTCATTCTATATAAAAGCTGTTAACCTTATAGTTTAGACCTTTGCAAACATGTTCTGAAATGTTCCTGTACGTCAGATGCCCTCTCTGTGTCTCTATAGGGCCTTATTTGGTGTAAAAGCTGCTAACCCTGTAGTTTAGACCTTTGCAAACATGTTCTGAAATGCATGGGATTCTTGTATTAGTTTAGCAGTGAAGAGTTCCATCTTCATCAGTATTGCCGTGTTTCTGTCATCTGTTAAAAGATGACAGAATAGATAAAATGTTTGGACGACTTCAGTAGTTGAAATAAAACTCAGTAGTTGAAATAGAGCATAAAAGGATCAAAAGTGTGTAGTAACCTGTATGTGGGTTCCTCTTTATGGGCTCCATTTTGAGGACTTTTGACTATACAAATGCTACTTTTGCATTACTCTGAAATTCCTTATTATTTGTATTTTCAGAAACCTGATTGTTGAGGAGAAGAGCATTGTTCCTTGTGAAGACCTGAGATACGGGCGAGTGTCATTCATGGGATTTAACCCAGAAGTCGAAGTCAGTGATGCTAAAATATGTTTTTTATTAATAATTTTTATTTTAAACTTAATCTTGAAACTTATTTTTGTTGTATTTGCAGAAGCTGATGGCTCTGATGAATCCTAAAGAGGAAACTGAGGAAGATGAGGAGGATGAAGACTTCAGGAAAATGCAAACAGACGTCACAGATGAAGACATGGCTCTCAGGTAACGGAGACAAACCTAATTCAGCTTTTTAGAAATAAAAACATATTTGTTCAAATGTAAAGATAAATAAAAAAGTGTAAATAAGTAGATGAATAAACAACAAATGACATGATCTTGATGAACCAAAAATACTATAATTAATTTTGAACCCACTTAGCCATCATTTGATCAGTTTCACTTGTGATATCATCCGGTGCTAATCCAGAAAATCTGTCAACTTTTCGGAGAAGTATTTGCGATTTAAGTTTTAAGTCACAAATGCTTGTCTAATCTTAAAATAGATTTGCATTTCATATTTTTATAATAGGATTCTGTTCAAAGTTCACATTTTAAACACATTCCAGACAAAAACTAATACAAGAACCACATTTCAGAACATGTTTGTACAGAAGCTAAGACATAAATTACAGAGTTAGCAGTTTTTTTTATACAGTTTTAATGCAAGAGATTTTATTGTTTGTGCAGGAAATTATGGTATTTAAAAAACTGCAGCCTTTGTAGTTTGCTCATTGTGTCCATTCAGAGTGCGATTTTGATTACAATAAATCTTTCAGCCCTAACTGTAACCCTACATCAGACTCCTCATCATTTCCATGTTCAAATTGCCTTTTACGTGTATTAAAAATGACTCCAGCAAATGCACCAAAGAATTCAACTATGCCACATCTGTGTTTCAGGTACGAGAGTTTGGTGAGCAGCATGAAGAAGAAGTTTGCAAAGAAAAGAGACAGAGCCAAGATTGAAGAGGATTTAAACCAGAACGTCACAAACACTAAGAGAGTCTTTTTGAAGCCTCAGGACTGAACTAAAAACATGTGATTTTTATGTGAAACTGAAAATAAGATTTTTTTTTAAATGACTGTGACTGTACAGTTTATAAATGGATATTGTATATCCCCCTTTTTAAAAGATCTGGATCTTATGTTTCTGTGTTTCTGTGATGGAACCATTAAATGACCTGAACATGGAGCTTTTGTCATTGAGTTTTTTTATCAGGTCAATTTAAGTTTGGGTTTGGCATCAAATTATGTTTTAAAGTTCAAAGCTGCAGGAAATTTACAAGTTGAGAAGGGGAGAGTGGTGTGATTGACAGGTGTATCAGCCAATCAGGGACACGCATGGTCTGTCCGTATCAATGATCAGGACAATAGATCCTGAAGGTTCAGGTTTGGTTTACCTCTCGATTATCTTGAGCTCTAACCAAACCCAAACCTTTACCAACTTGACCGTGTAACTTAACTAATTATTCCCAGCGTTTTTAAAATTAGTTACTGCCCCAAGTGCTCCGATCACCACAGGCAACACTGATGTCTTCACCTTCCAAGCGTTCTCCAGCTCTTCTTTGAGCCCCTGGTATTTCTCTTTCTCATGTTCTTGTGTCTGGTTGGTTCGGCATCACCTTTCTGTCAGTCTTTATCTGGATGTCCCACAGGATCTTGGCTCGGTCTTTCTCCACAAACTTTGGAGGTGTTTCCCACCTTGACCTTTGGGTTTCCAGCCTGTACTCCGCACAGATGTTTCTGTACACTTTGCCCGCCACTTGGTTACCTGGACGACTGAGGCATTACTCAGAAATCATTACATTAAAATGACAAAAAAACAAATGTGACATGTTTTTGCTTTTATTTGATATCGTCTTTTTACAGTAAAGTCGTTGAGTTCAGTCTCAAAAATACAAAAACAGGCACTTCATAATAACTGCATTGTCCATAATAAAATAGCTTTAAATCTCTATATTTTACACATATTTACAATCTACACAAATGAAGAACACTGGTGAGTTATTACATTAGAACAGACGTGAAACATTAAAACAATGTAAGTACATATGACAGGTTTTCATGTTTTTCAAATTCTGACTTACTAGTAGTTTGCTGAGCTAGTACCTGCAGTCAATATTTATCATAGTCTGACATCAATTAAGTGACCGTTTGTGGAAAAAGTTGGGAAGAAAAGCACAAAAATACAGGAGTTCTAAAGAATCAAGGAGTTGTACAGAATCAGAAACAGAAACAGGATCCCTTTACCTATGTCTACCCTTCTGAACGTTATGATTGCTTGATAACATCCCTCTACGATGTCTAACCAGGAAGTAAAATTATAAAAAAAAAAAAAAAAAAAGATTGGCAAGATTTGTAGTAAAATCTTAAATATAATGATGTTAACTATGTTTTAGAGAAATGAGTAGTCTAACCTGTCATATGCACTTTTAAGTTGTGATTAAATATGAGTATAAGCTGTAGCCTCTTCTATGCTTCCGTGAATGTGTAAGTAATCAAAGTGGTAATACAAAAAGTAAGGCTGCTACTAACAATTATTTTAGCAGTCGACTAGTCAGATGTTATTTTAGCAAATGATTTAACTAGTCAAACCATTATACTGGAACATTTCTGGGGGAGTGTCTGCCATCTGCTTGTGTCCATAATGCTTTGTTTGGAATGTTCCACCATATGGCATTCAAATTCCTTATCTTACATTTAATAAACTAGAAAAGCACTCAGAGAGCGCAGACCTCCGCCAAGCAGCTCAGTTTCCCCTAAATTGTTTCCCTGACAACCATTTCAAAGCATGTTTACATTCAAAATGATATGGACACAGATTGTTTTTATTCAAATTCAGAGTAATGTTTGCATTTAACGCAATGCTAACGAAATCCTTTCTGCGATATAAACCGGCTTCATTCAGTTTGCTTTTCAGAGACCTCAAGCTGATGTGAACACCGTGTAAACATGACATCATGTTCACGATTACGGCGTACGAGTGTCCCTCATTAAAATATCTTATACACTGCTGCAGCATATCCGGTCTGGTCTCTAAACTCTAAAGACCGACCACACGAAAAACAAAATCGCATTAATCGGCTCATATGTTCCCCACAAAACGGGCAAAGCATCACTCGCTCGCTGTCCTTCGTGCTTCACCATAAACACCATCAATACTTCACGTACTGGCCTCTTCTCGTCGTCACTTCCAGTTAAACCCCGCAGTTGGGACATTCCCTTTCCGGTTAAATTTCGCTTGTAAATTTGTTTTGGGATTTGTAAAAGTGTTTTGGAGTTTGTAAAAGTGTTTCGCGACTTGTTAAATTGTTTTCTGAAATGCAAATTTGTTTCAGAACTTGTAATTTTGTTTTATGATATGTAAAAATGGTTTCCAAAATGTAAATTTGTCTCAAACTTTGTAAAAGTGTTTTACAGTTTGTAAATTTGGTTTGCACCTCTCGGCCACCGTAGAGGACCACACAACTCATGCAGTGTGTCGGTACCCAATGTGGGCGGAAGTACCTGATGTGGGCTCTGTGTTCGCGCATGTGCAGTTTGTGTATTGTTGTACGGGTTTCACGACAGTGCCCGATTCGTCCCTTGCAGTTGGTTTACGGCTCTTGCAGTTTGTTTATGTCTGCATTGTGCGTAGGTGACTGTCGTCGGTTTTACTGTACGCGATGGCGATGAGCGAGGATTTTCAATTTTGTGGGGGCTCTTCGGACATGGGGGGGCAGCGGCACAGAGAAGGCCCTGTCCCCCCTGATTTTAAGTCTTGTCTTAGGGACCATGAGCTAGAGCTGGACCTCGGACCTCAGAGAGCGCGGGGAGTAAGTCTGGATGAGATCCAAGATGTAACATGGGGCCAGTCCATTTAAAGCTTTAAAAACAAACAATAAAATCTTAAAATCTATTCTAAAATGAACTGGAAGCCAGTGCAACAATGCTAAAATCAGGGTAATGTGCTCTTGGCTTTTGCTTCCAGTTAAAAGTTGCGCAGCAGAATTTTGGACCAACTATAAGCGGTAAAGTGCATGGCGGCTGATGCCAGACAAAAGTGCATTGCAGTAGCCTAAAACAGAGGAGATTAAAGCATGCGTTACTTGTTCAAGAGTATTAAAAGATAAAAACTGTTTCACTTTGGATAAAAGTTGCAAATGATAAAAGCCAGATTTGAAGACTGCGTTCACTTGATTTTCAAATTTAAATTTACTGTCAATAGTGACGCCAAAGTTGATGACAGAGGGTTTGACGGGAGTGTACCTTCCTTCCCTTTCTTCCTCTCACATCTCTCTACTTTTATATCAACACAGATGCTTCAAATGAGACAGAAAAGGACATGGGTGTTGTACAACACAGACACATGATTGATGTATGATCTTGATGAGCTAATAGTCATTTTCAACTCAGATCAGGCCAAAGTGTGATATAGTGAGCTCTGTGTTCTTTGCTCTGGTGATGTGGGGTGTTTTATGAAATTACCCAGGTTCGCTGAAGGTGGTCACAACACAAAGACAGCACAGGGGCAGAGCTAGAATAAAATGTGTCCTTTTTACTCCCCGCTCTGGATGCCTCCCCTTTAACAAGACAGCACGGGGTCAGAGCTAGGATAGTCGTGTCACGCTATCCCCCGCTCGTGATGCCTCCCCTTTAACACTTCAACACTGGGACAGAGCTAGAATAGATGTGCCCCGCTATCCCCCGCTCTGGACACCTCCCCTTTAACAAGACAGCACGGAGACAGAGCTAGAATAGATATATCCCGCTATTCCCCGCTCTGGACACCTCTCCCTCAACATTACAACATCACAACATTACAACACGGAGACAAAGCTAGAATAAATGTGTCCTTTTTATTCCCCGCTCGTGACACCTCTCCTTCATCATCATCACATTGGTTCAAGCAAACATCAAGTTTCATCATCAATATCATCAAAGCTCTTACCGTTGACACTTGGGCTGGAGAGCCAACAACCCCGGCAGAGTGGCTTGAACCGGCTGGGCGTCCGTACGTAACCCGCAGCTGACTCTAACGGGGGTTTACCCTCCAGTCCTATTTATCTCTTTCCCTGGCACAAGGACCGCGGGGGGAACAGGGGGGCCCATCCCTGTTCCCAGCGTCCTGCTCGATTGTTTGCATTCCGTTCCCCCAAGTGCTGGGAACACTTGGGAGGACGGAGCACCTTGCCCTTCGGTGTCATGGCAACCAACAATAATAATCAACAAGCTACATAAGCATAATATTGCAGAGCATAATATTGCAGTACAGCCTTAAAGGTACAATATGCGGACATGTTATATGTCAATTGAATTGGGGCAACTTTTTACACATATTTTATCACATGGGGTCAGTCCGTGGTGTGTGGGGAAACAGGAGAATGCATTCACAAAGTTTGATATAGTTTTATTCAGTGCAATACTTCAAATGAACGCGAGAACTGTCCTGTCAGCATGCTGTCTGTGTGATCTGAGGCTGTGTGGCTTTTCTCGTGCTCGTGGAGTGTCTAAACTGATTTGAGCCTTTTCCTCCTTCTCTCAGCTGCAGCTGCCTGCTCTCATGGACAATCCAGGTGAGGATTTCAGCATCTTAAACACACGTATTATCACCATTCTCAAGGAGGAGAGACACTGCAGGTGAATAGGAAACATCTTAAATTTAGACATATTGATTTAATTATAATAATGTAAGAAAATCTATTACACATTTTCATGATGTACATTGGTCTGTCATGATAATTACTGTAATTACTTATTGTTAGATATATGTAAGCTGGAACAATATATTTTGGGGCTCAGTATTTATTGTGTTTGTGTGTATAATTTCTTTGTAAATGTGGGGAGATTTTTGCCATTTATATGTAATAAAGTAAGATTTGAGCTGTAGAGAGTAGAAAAAATAACATTATTGGCTCATTCTGCTATTTATTTGTTGCAGCTCATGCCTTTTCATGATACAATATATTTAGAAAATGATGAATTTTTATGATTATGGCTTACGGATGATGAAAACCCAAAGTTCTGTGTTTCAGAAAATCTAAATATTACATAAAGAGAGAGAGATCCCCCTGTGGCGCTGCTTAGGTGGAATGGAAGCCCAAGTTGCTTTGATAGTGACCTTCAGGTCATCTGCATTGTGGCTCTGGTGTTTCTCATCTTCCTCTTGATAATATCCCAGAGATTCTCTATGGGGTTCAGGTCAGATCAGTTTGCAGGTCAATCAAGCACAGGAACACCATGGTCAGTGAGCCATCTTTTGGTATCTTTGGCTGTGTGGGCAGGTGCCAAGTCCTGCTGTAAAAAAGAAAACAGCACTTCCATAAAGCTTGTCAGCAGAAGGAAGCATGAAGTGCTCTGAAATATCCTGGTAGATGGCTGCGTGGACTGTGGACTTCAGAAAACACAGTGGACCAACAGCAGCAGATGACATGGCAGCCCAAATCATCACTGACCATGGAAACTTCACACTGGACTTCAAGCAATGTGGACCACTCTTCCTCCAGACTCTGGGACCTTGAGTTTTAGAAGATACTTTCATCTGAAAAGAGACCACTGAGCAACACTCCAGTTCTTTTTCTCCACAGCCCAGGTAAGACTCTTCTGACACTGTCTCATGTCTCATATGGGCTTTGTCTGTGCGTAGTGGCTCTTGATCCAGCCTCAGTCCACCCCCCAAATTCTTGAATGAACCACTGACCCAGACTGAGAGACCATTTAAAGGCTCAGGAAACCTTTAAGGTGTTTTCAGTTAATTAGCTGATTAAGGTGTGACCCCATGACTTCCCAATATTCAGCTTTTTCACAATATTCAAAATTTCTAAAACACAGTATTTTTGTATTTTTTCATTATCTGTAAGCCACCATGATAAAAATTCAAGAAATAGTTCACTCTGTGTGTTATGAGTATATAATATATGAGTTTGAGTTTTAAAATGAGTGACATATTTTAAATATAAACAACTTTTGGAATGTTCAGTTTTAGCTTCTCTCTCCTGTCTCCTAGCAACGGCTGCCCATAGCGATAGAACTGTGTGACATCACTTTGAAGTCTTTGAAGTCTTTGAAGTCTTTGAAGTGGGTGACATAAGTTTCAAAGCTCCTCCCCTCAGAAGATTGTGGGGCCGCCACGTGTATCTGTATCTTTTAAGGTCAGCAATTACAGAGTAACACATTAGTACTATTTCTAATTACTAATACTTTTTCTTGTATTTTCGTATAATTGACCTTTCAAAGATTACAAATGGAAGTGAAAAGACAGACCGGTTTCTGTGAGGTTACAATCTTTTCAGAAAACCTTTTAGAAATCATAAGGAACCACTTCCACAGGATCAGTCCCATTTGCTGGGCAATGTTGACCAATGGTCAGTGCGATATGGAGACCAGGGAGATTCTCGAGTCCTTGTTTGTTCAGTTGGTTCAAACTCTCTCCACAAATGTTTTGAGAACGGTTATCCCCATGAATGAAGTCAGGGTACAATGTTTGAATGAAGAGGAGTCAACCCGCGCATTTGAGACCATTACAGCTGTGCTCCAGGATTCTATTGGTCTGGTATTTGCTCGTGCTCTAAATATCCCTGCAGTCCCTTCAGAAGTGGACACAAGCGATGATTCTGAAGAACTCACTGCTATGATAGAGAACGAAGTTTCCCAGAAAGTGAACAGCGCCCTCTCTGACATATCTGAGTCAAAACAGGAAGGAGCTGTTAGAGTGAACTCCTCTTTGACTAGCCCAGACACAGTACGCAGCATGGTCGACAAAGCTAGAGGCTGTTTAAGGACCTGCTTAAATGTAGAGACCTGCTCTTGTGGCACCACTCATAGTGCCACCACTCATAGTGCCACCAGTAGTCTAGAGGAAAGTGCAGAAGAAACTTCCACCAGTTCGGAATCAGAGAGCTCATTATATTCCAACAAAAAAGGCCCATGTCACTTCTGCTTTTCAATGTTTGCAAGGAAAAACTTCAGAAAGTTGCAGCAAGACCTAGATAAGAAAATTTCACCTGTGGTTACAGAGCCTGAATCAGCCACTCCAGTCAGATCATGGCAAGGTACCTCACTACCAGGTAACATGTCAACCACCCCAGTAATTACCCCCAGAGGTGGTTGTACCAAAATGTCCACCACCCCTGGAAGTACCCCGGGAGGATCAGTGAGACTGTCTACCACCTCCATGTCACCAGAGGTAGATTACAACATTATTAGTGACTCTGTTGATCAACTGTTTATACAGCTCAACTTGGTTATAGCTCCTGGATCGGCTGACAGTCAGCAAAGGCTCTTCGAGGTCATAAGAAGTGATGAAATGATGAGGTTTTCAAGAAGATTAAATGATCTTATGCACTGTCACTTTAATATGTTTGAGCACTCCACGCAGTTTATGTCTCCCATCTGGAACAGACAACCAACACAGGGAGCACACAATTTACGACTTGTGCATATAGTCAAAAGTGAGGTTGCGGCGTACCTCCAACAACTGGTGAATTTCATGCAACAGGATCTGGAGGAAGATCTTTGCAATACTGACCTTTTTGAGTTATGCATGGAAAGTCCTGTAGTTTCACCTGCGTATATACCTGTGCCAGAGCCTGCCCACACTCCACATTCCAGAGTTCAAGTTTTGAAAGTTAACGTAGCTTCCCAAGTCTCTCCGCCTTTTAAAGTCTCTTCAGCTTCAGAAGTCTCCATGGCATCTCAAGTCTCGCCGCAGTCTTTTGACAGCCGAAAGTACGACTTGTTTGAGAAGTCCATGATGCATCCCCAAGCTGTTGTTCCTTCTTTTGTCTCCACAGACGTTCCAGCCATTGTCCTGGAAACTCCACCAGAATACCGGGAAAAACCGTATTCTCTTGGGACTTCCTCCAGAAGTTCGGCGTCCAATTTGTCACAAGGTCAATCTATTACTCAGTGCATGATCGCGGGCTTGATGGTAAAACTATTTAAGGGCAAAATGGCATTACATCCAGACAATGAGACTTACAACACCATTTTGACTCGCTTAACTGAAAAAGCTTGGGAGCAGATAGAGATACCAGACAGTCAAGTTAAGACAACAGAAAATAACTTAAGTAAGATCATGGACAGTGTAATGAAAGATCTCATGGAATCATTTGGTTCGACCAACAAAATGCTACAAAGCGCCTTGGATGAAAATGACGATAGGTTTGAGTCTAGGCTTGTAGAATTGCTTAAAATTTACCTCCAGATCTACAACAAAAAGCGGTCTCTGCTATCTCGCGCTTGTAAAGCCCTCTCGAGAGTCGTCATCTTCTGCTGCTTCGGCTGCGAAGAAGACTAGACCCGGCCCACCCCCCTTCCCACCCCCCTTCCCACCCCCCTTCGGACTAATTAGATAACTTTCAGTGTCGACCCTTCGCATTTGGATTGTTCAGCTCTCTATTGAAGTTTCTTTAGTTCCTCAGGGCTGTGTGAGTAGATAACTATGCACTGGCACTGAGTTTGAACTGGAGTTATTTCTTAGGGGAGAAAATATGAACTAAAATCTGGATGAGAGGGGTGTTTTCTTTTTAGTGAGGTTATAATCTCTTCAGATGCCCTTTTGCAAATCATAAGGGGCCACCTCAACAATGGCCCCCACTGGACTACATTGCCCGTTCGCTGGGCAATGTAGTCCAGTGGGGGCCACCGGACTACATTGCCCGTTCGCTGGGCAATGTAGTCCAGTGGTTTGTGCGATAACTTTCAGTGTCGACCCTTCACATTTGGATTGTTCAGCTCTCTATTGAAGTTTCTTTAGTTCCTCAGGGCTGTGTGAGTAGATAACTATGCACTGGCACTGAGTTTGAACTGGAGTTATTTCTTAGGGGAGAAAATATGAACTAAAATCTGGATGAGAGGGGTGGAAACTGGCATGTTTTCATGTTTACCTCCGCCAAGGAGGTTACGTTTTCGCCTGCGTCTGTCTGTTTGTTTGTTTGTTTGTTAGTTTGTTTGTTTGTTTGTTAGTTAAATGGGGCTTGGAGGTAAAAAGTATGATGTAGTTCATTCACCATAGATCTGTTGCTTGTTTAGCCTTGTTAGCGCAGTAGGTAGCGCGTCAGTCTCATCATCTGAAGGTCGTGAGTTCGATCCTCACACAGGGCAAGGTTTTGTTAAACTTATAACCAAAACTAGAAAAGCACTCAGAGAGCGCAGACCTCCGCCAAGCAGCTCAGTTTCCCCTAAATTGTCATTTAACGCAATGCTAATGAAATTTTCAAGTGATCCAGAATCCAGGATTTTTTCTGGATCATCACCAAAATTTAATAATCTGTTGGATTTACCATTAGGAACATTTCCTGAACATTTCATCAAGATCCGTCCATAACTTTTTGAGTTATCTTGCTAACTAACAAACAAACTAACAGACAGACGCAGGCGAAAACATAACCTCCTTGGCGGAGGTAATTACAGATCCGGCATTACCTGATCTCTACAGTCCCTGACAAAAGTCTTGTCGCTTATCCATTTTGTAGAAACAAAAGCTTATAACCTGACTTTAAATTAATCGATTGGTTTTAGAAATGTCTCATATGAAAGCTAAAACCCTCCCAAATTATGCTCAATATACTAAAATACATTTGCTTCACTGAAGAAAGATTGATCATTTAATGAACACAGAAAGGTCAGATTTTGGCAAGACAAAAGTCTTGTCGCCTTGTCATATGATGCACCCAATCCTAGATTACAGCCTCACCTGTGATCAGTTACTGATCAATCAATTAGTGGGTGTGTATAAAAAGAACCCCAGCACACCAGACCTTCACATCAACTGCAACTTGACCTCTGACAACATGCCTAAGATCCACCCTGAGACCAAAGCGTTAATTATCAAGAGGCTGAAGACCAGATCCACTGCTGAGGTGGCTGACACCTTCAATGTGTCTCAGCGTCAAGTACAAAGAATAAGAAAAAGATCTGAAAAGACTGGAGATGTTTTTGACAAGCCCAGGTCCGGCAGACCCCGCAAGACAACTGCTCGGGAGGACCGTTTGTTGATTCGAAAATCCAAGGCCAGCCCCTTTTCCACTGCAGCAGAGCTCCACCAGGCCTGGTCACCTCAAGTCCCTGTGTCAACCACAACAGTTTGTAGAATTCTGTCTCGAAATGGCCTCCATGGTCGAATCAGTGCACAGAAACCAGCACTAAACAAAAGGCAATTAAAAAACCGTGTGGCATTTGCCAAGGCCCACAGCCTGCTAAAAGGATGGACACTGGAAAAGTGGCAGAAGGTGGATTTCTCAGATGAATCCTCGGTTGAATTACATCACAGCCGCCGCAAATATTGCAGGAGACCTACTGGAGCCCGCATGGATCCAAGATTCACCCAGAAAACAGTTAAGTTTGGTGGCGGAAAAATCATGGTCTGGGGTTACATCCAGTATGGGGGTGTGCGAGACATTTGCAGGGTGGAAGGCAATATCAATAGCCTAAAATATCAAGAAGTATTAGCTACCTCTTACATTCCCAACCATAAAAGGGGTCAAATTTTGCAGCAGGATGGTGCTCCATCGCATACTTCTATCTCTACATCAAAGTTCCTCAAGGCGAAGAAGATCAAGGTGCTCCAGGACTGGCCAGCCCAGTCACCAGACATGAACATCATTGAGCATGTCTGGGGTAGAATGAAAGAGGAAGCATGGAAGGCAAAACCAAAGAATCTTGATGAACTCTGGGAGGCATGTAAGACTGCTTTCTTTGCTATTCCTGATGACTTCATCAACAAATTGTATGAATCATTGTCGAACCGCATGGATGCAGTCCTTCAAGCTCATGGAAGTCATACAAGATATTAAATATGGATCTCACAGCACCACTACTTAATTCACTGACGTTATGCAACATATTTTTGTATTTGAAGTAAATTATTTGTTCAATTTTCTGTAGGCGACAAGACTTTTGTCTTGCCAAAATCTGACCTTTCTGTGTTCATTAAATGATCAATCTTTCTTCAGTGAAGCAAATGTATTTTAGTATATTGAGCATAATTTGGGAGGGTTTTAGCTTTCATATGAGACATTTCTAAAACCAATCGATTAATTTAAAGTCAGGTTATAAGCTTTTGTTTCTACAAAATGGATAAGCGACAAGACTTTTGTCAGGGACTGTATACAGGCCCCATCTGTGTATCTGAAGTGTGTTCAGTAGTTGTGTGTCAGAGCGAGGGAGAAAGAGAGGTACCTGTGTGTGTGTGTGTGTGTGTGTGTGTGTGCGTGTGTGTGTGTGCGTGTGTGCGTGTGTGCGTGTGTGTGTGTGTGTGTGTGTGTCTGTGTGTCTGTGTGTCTGTGTGTCTGTCTTGGCAGGTCAGCGCGTGGTGTGGCTCTTTGACTCTCACAGTTAAAAATTTCGGCTCTTTGTGTCTAACTTGTTCGCCACCCCTGATCTAAAATCTAAATGCACAATATTGCTAAAAAATATGAGCTGCAATAAATAAAGTTTGTATAGTTAAAACTGCAAACAGTGATATTTATAGAGTTATATTATGTCCTCATCACAAACATACCTGGAGTTGTGTTTTTGAGGAGGTAACAACATTATAACATGACTTTTTTTGTGTTATATAGAATCTTAAAACTTTAACCTCACTTCTCCATTATAGTCCCTTTTCTTTTCCTGTGTCATTGTTTAGTGTTTTTGTGATTTTCCTCCAATTTTTTGCAAATACAACAGGGCTCTCGCACCCTCGCACATTCTCAAATCTTATTGTGAGAGGCCTAGCAACCTCTTTTATTAAAGGTGCACTGTACTTTATAGGCTTTGTCTCATATTGCTGTGCCTGCAATGATCTACAGGCCGTAAACATATCTCCATGGAGACAAGCCACACCAGGTCAAGTTTCAAAGCTGATCTATGGAGAGCCGAGTCTGTGATCTGTTGAGTTTATGTGACAAATGTTATACCTGTGTTTATCTTATTATATCACTTATTATGTGTGGTAATGCCTGGTGACACGGGCAAATATCTATCTGCTGTTAGATTCTGTAACATCAACCTGCCCTGTGCACTATAGAATTAAAACATACCATCTGTATTTATTCAACATAAACACGGACTATTGATCATTTTCAGCTGATGTTGTTAGACTTTTATCTGAGGGCGCATAATCATGGACCTAAGTGACCTAATTTTAGTTCTTCTTTTAATCTTGACATTATGTTTTTAACCCGAAACAAAAGCACAGGTAATGCAGAGCTAGTGGAATCAACCCCTCCCAACTTCAAATCTGAATCTGTAACACAAACAAAAAAGCTGGAGGTGTGTGTGCATTTTTTTTTACACATCATTTGGTTACACACAGGAGATGGAGCTAAAACAATCACCTTCCATACTCTACATAATCATATACAAACCTTCTAAGCACTGTCAAAGTTTTATTGATGATTTTACTGAGATGCTTTCAGTCGTATGCACAGACTTTGATGGTTTAGTCATTACAGGTGATTTTAATGTGCACGTGGATAATGTATGTGACAAAAATGCTAAAGAGCTCAGTGCTGTCCTTGAAACTTTTGGTCTGCTCATGACAAAAAGAGTAAATATTTCAAATGTCACTGTGGCTGATGTTTCTCTGTCTGGTCATTTCTGTGTCTTCTTTGACCTGTCTGTTATTCCCAAATTTGAATATTTGTGTTTCTTGCACCATTCCTTCAGATATGATTTAATTTGCCTTTTTTGTGTCTATTCTTTGAAAATGCCAGATTTTGTACATTAGCCTATTTAATGTTGTGTCCTACGTTAATGTTGAGAATTCTACGTCTACATTCATTTTAAATTACAAATCAGATATTAGGTCCAGACAGTTACTCTTATTTGAGAAGTAGTTTTCCCAAATACTCGAGTAATATATTGGGCCACAACTATGTATTTCTTCTTGAGTATTTTTTTTTTATTCTTTCTTTTTTATCCACCTCTGCTCTCATAAAACGTCCCACAGCTCTCCGGCAGGCGGCGGTATCACACATTTAAATCCTGCCACTTCCTGTCCAGACCGGAAAAACACACCAAAACCGGAAGCAGCGTGGTTCAGTTCTGTATGTCTCCAGCTTGTGCTAATCTTTTTAAGTGACTTTTTCTACAAAATATTACTGCAAATCAAACCGTGGAAGATGGCGAACGACAACGCCAAGCTGTCCAAAAACCTGCTCCGGATGAAGGTGAGAAATAATAAGGTTTTTACAAGTTTTACATAAAAACAACGCCATGTTTACGGCTATGTTGACGTCTCGGCTCCACACACCACGTTTAAAGAGCCTGGTATTTTAAGAACAAATGATATTTTTAAGGTTTATATTGGATGTAATTTAGATTGTATGTTCTATGTTGTAATGTCATTTAATAATAAACGTGGGTAGGATTTATGGGTAGATTTATTTTTATTAAAAGCTTAACACTCAAATACGATATACAAAGCTAAAACGGAAAAAAAAAATCGAGGACATAACGTTGACGTGACAGCAGAGGATGCAGAGGAGAGGATGCAGAGGAACTGGACAAAGGAATGGGACTATAGGGACAGAGGATGCAGAGGAGAGGATGCAGAGGAGAGGATGCAGAGGAGAGGGACAGAGGAATTGGATAATAGGGACAGAGGAGAGGGACACGAGAGGGACAAAGGATGCAGAGGAGAGGGACAGAGGAATTGGACGATAGGGACAGAGGAGAGGGACAGAGGAGAGGGACAGGAGAGGGACAAAGGGTGCAGAGGAGAGGATGCAGAGGAATTGGACAAAGGAATGGGACGATGGGGACAGAGGAATCGGACGATGGGGACAGAGGATGCAGAGGAGAGGATGCAGAGGAGAGGGACAGAGGAGAGGGACAGAGGAGAGGGACAGAGGAGAGGGACAGAGGAGAGGGACAGATGGTGCAGAGGATTGACTCTGGTCTTGTTTCAGTTCATGCAGAGGGGACTTGACGCAGAGACAAAGAAGCAGTTGGAGGAGGATGAGAGGAGGATCATCAGTGACGAGCACTGGTACCTGGACCTGCCTGAACTCAAGGCCAAAGAGTAAGTCACTGTTTATCCAATCAAAATAGCAATTTAAACTTGTCAGGATAATAATATTTCAAACTCAATTTCGCTACTAAGCAATAGACTCGATACTCAATCCCGAATCCAATACAACAATGAAAAAAATTCTTTATTTAGACAATGCAATGTGACTGTGTAATCCGCCTGTGGTCCAGGTAGGTTCCACAGTGGTCCAAGGTGTATATATTTCTAAATCTCTTCAGGAAAGATTCATTTCTGTCCAGTGAATGTGACTTTTTTAGTATTGATACCTGAGTATCTAAGGAAGAAGCTGCAAATATTTAATTATTAAAATAACCGTTGCCAACAACAAAATATCCTGTCTCATTCTATATAAAAGCTGTTAACCTTATAGTTTAGACCTTTGCAAACATGTTCTGAAATGTTCCTGTACGTCAGATGCCCTCTCTGTGTCTCTATAGGGCCTTATTTGGTGTAAAAGCTGCTAACCCTGTAGTTTAGACCTTTGCAAACATGTTCTGAAATGCATGGGATTCTTGTATTAGTTTAGCAGTGAAGAGTTCCATCTTCATCAGTATTGCCGTGTTTCTGTCATCTGTTAAAAGATGACAGAATAGATAAAATGTTTGGATGACTTCAGTAGTTGAAATAAAACTCAGTAGTTGAAATAGAGCATAAAAGGATCAAAAGTGTGTAGTAACCTGTATGTGGGTTCCTCTTTATGGGCTCCATTTTGAGGACTTTTGACTATACAAATGCTACTTTTGCATTACTCTGAAATTCCTTATTATTTGTATTTTCAGAAACCTGATTGTTGAGGAGAAGAGCCTTGTTCCTTGTGAAGACCTGAGATACGGGCGAGTGTCATTCATGGGATTTAACCCAGAAGTCGAAGTCAGTGATGCTAAAATATGTTTTTTATTAATAATTTTTATTTTAAACTTAATCTTGAAACTTATTTTTGTTGTATTTGCAGAAGCTGATGGCTCTGATGAATCCTAAAGAGGAAACTGAGGAAGATGAGGAGGATGAAGACTTCAGGAAAATGCAAACAGACGTCACAGATGAAGACATGGCTCTCAGGTAACGGAGACAAACCTAATTCAGCTTTTTAGAAATAAAAACATATTTGTTCAAATGTAAAGATAAATAAAAAAGTGTAAATAAGTAGATGAATAAACAACAAATGACATGATCTTGATGAACCAAAAATACTATAATTAATTTTGAACCCACTTAGCCATCATTTGATCAGTTTCACTTGTGATATCATCCGGTGCTAATCCAGAAAATCAGTCAACTTTTCGGAGAAGTATTTGCGATTTAAGTTTTAAGTCACAAATGCTTGTCTAATCTTAAAATAGATTTGCATTTCATATTTTTATAATAGGATTCTGTTCAAAGTTCACATTTTAAACACATTCCAGACAAAAACTAATACAAGAACCACATTTCAGAACATGTTTGTACAGAAGCTAAGACATAAATTACAGAGTTAGCAGTTTTTTTATACAGTTTTAATGCAAGAGATTTTATTGTTTGTGCAGGAAATTATGGTATTTAAAAAACTGCAGCCTTTGTAGTTTGCTCATTGTGTCCATTCAGAGTGCGATTTTGATTACAATAAATCTTTCAGCCCTAACTGTAACCCTACATCAGACTCCTCATCATTTCCATGTTCAAATTGCCTTTTACGTGTATTAAAAATGACTCCAGCAAATGCACCAAAGAATTCAACTATGCCACATCTGTGTTTCAGGTACGAGAGTTTGGTGAGCAGCATGAAGAAGAAGTTTGCAAAGAAAAGAGACAGAGCCAAGATTGAAGAGGATTTAAACCAGAACGTCACAAACACTAAGAGAGTCTTTTTGAAGCCTCAGGACTGAACTAAAAACATGTGATTTTTATGTGAAACTGAAAATAAGATTTTTTTTTAAATGACTGTGACTGTACAGTTTATAAATGGATATTGTATATCCCCCTTTTTAAAAGATCTGGATCTTATGTTTCTGTGTTTCTGTGATGGAACCATTAAATGACCTGAACATGGAGCTTTTGTCATTGAGTTTTTTTATCAGGTCAATTTAACTTTGGGTTTGGCATCAAATTATGTTTTAAAGTTCAAAGCTGCAGGAAATTTACAAGTTGAGAAGGGGAGAGTGGTGTGATTGACAGGTGTATCAGCCAATCAGGGACACGCATGGTCTGTCCGTATCAATGATCAGGACAATAGATCCTGAAGGTTCAGGTTTGGTTTACCTCTCGATTATCTTGAGCTCTAACCAAACCCAAACCTTTACCAACTTGACCGTGTAACTTAACTAATTATTCCCAGCGTTTTTAAAATTAGTTACTGCCCCAAGTGCTCCGATCACCACAGGCAACACTGATGTCTTCACCTTCCAAGCGTTCTCCAGCTCTTCTTTGAGCCCCTGGTATTTCTCTTTCTCATGTTCTTGTGTCTGGTTGGTTCGGCATCACCTTTCTGTCAGTCTTTATCTGGATGTCCCACAGGATCTTGGCTCGGTCTTTCTCCACAACCTTTGGAGGTGTTTCCCACCTTGACCTTTGGGTTTCCAGCCTGTACTCCGCACAGATGTTTCTGTACACTTTGCCCGCCACTTGGTTACCTGGACGACTGAGGCATTACTCAGAAATCATTACATTAAAATGACAAAAAAACAAATGTGACATGTTTTTGCTTTTATTTGATATCGTCTTTTTACAGTAAAGTCGTTGAGTTCAGTCTCAAAAATACAAAAACAGGCACTTCATAATAACTGCATTGTCCATAATAAAATAGCTTTAAATCTCTATATTTTACACATATTTACAATCTACACAAATGAAGAACACTGGTGAGTTATTACATTAGAACAGACGTGAAACATTAAAACAATGTAAGTACATATGACAGGTTTTCATGTTTTTCAAATTCTGACTTACTAGTAGTTTGCTGAGCTAGTACCTGCAGTCAATATTTATCATAGTCTGACATCAATTAAGTGACCGTTTGTGGAAAAAGTTGGGAAGAAAAGCACAAAAATACAGGAGTTCTAAAGAATCAAGGAGTTGTACAGAATCAGAAACAGAAACAGGATCCCTTTACCTATGTCTACCCTTCTGAACGTTATGATTGCTTGATAACATCCCTCTACGATGTCTAACCAGGAAGTAAAATTATAAAAAAAAAAAAAAAAAAAGATTGGCAAGATTTGTAGTAAAATCTTAAATATAATGATGTTAACTATGTTTTAGAGAAATGAGTAGTCTAACCTGTCATATGCACTTTTAAGTTGTGATTAAATATGAGTATAAGCTGTAGCCTCTTCTATGCTTCCGTGAATGTGTAAGTAATCAAAGTGGTAATACAAAAAGTAAGGCTGCTACTAACAATTATTTTAGCAGTCGACTAGTCAGATGTTATTTTAGCAAATGATTTAACTAGTCAAACCATTATACTGGAACATTTCTGGGGGAGTGTCTGCCATCTGCTTGTGTCCATAATGCTTTGTTTGGAATGTTCCACCATATGGCATTCAAATTCCTTATCTTACATTTAATAAACTAGAAAAGCACTCAGAGAGCGCAGACCTCCGCCAAGCAGCTCAGTTTCCCCTAAATTGTTTCCCTGACAACCATTTCAAAGCATGTTTACATTCAAAATGATATGGACACAGATTGTTTTTATTCAAATTCAGAGTAATGTTTGCATTTAACGCAATGCTAACGAAATCCTTTCTGCGATATAAACCGGCTTCATTCAGTTTGCTTTTCAGAGACCTCAAGCTGATGTGAACACCGTGTAAACATGACATCATGTTCACGATTACGGCGTACGAGTGTCCCTCATTAAAATATCTTATACACTGCTGCAGCATATCCGGTCTGGTCTCTAAACTCTAAAGACCGACCACACGAAAAACAAAATCGCATTAATCGGCTCATATGTTCCCCACAAAACGGGCAAAGCATCACTCGCTCGCTGTCCTTCGTGCTTCACCATAAACACCATCAATACTTCACGTACTGGCCTCTTCTCGTCGTCACTTCCAGTTAAACCCCGCAGTTGGGACATTCCCTTTCCGGTTAAATTTCGCTTGTAAATTTGTTTTGGGATTTGTAAAAGTGTTTTGGAGTTTGTAAAAGTGTTTCGCGACTTGTTAAATTGTTTTCTGAAATGCAAATTTGTTTCAGAACTTGTAATTTTGTTTTATGATATGTAAAAATGGTTTCCAAAATGTAAATTTGTCTCAAACTTTGTAAAAGTGTTTTACAGTTTGTAAATTTGGTTTGCACCTCTCGGCCACCGTAGAGGACCACACAACTCATGCAGTGTGTCGGTACCCAATGTGGGCGGAAGTACCTGATGTGGGCTCTGTGTTCGCGCATGTGCAGTTTGTGTATTGTTGTACGGGTTTCACGACAGTGCCCGATTCGTCCCTTGCAGTTGGTTTACGGCTCTTGCAGTTTGTTTATGTCTGCATTGTGCGTAGGTGACTGTCGTCGGTTTTACTGTACGCGATGGCGATGAGCGAGGATTTTCAATTTTGTGGGGGCTCTTCGGACATGGGGGGGCAGCGGCACAGAGAAGGCCCTGTCCCCCCTGATTTTAAGTCTTGTCTTAGGGACCATGAGCTAGAGCTGGACCTCGGACCTCAGAGAGCGCGGGGAGTAAGTCTGGATGAGATCCAAGATGTAACATGGGGCCAGTCCATTTAAAGCTTTAAAAACAAACAATAAAATCTTAAAATCTATTCTAAAATGAACTGGAAGCCAGTGCAACAATGCTAAAATCAGGGTAATGTGCTCTTGGCTTTTGCTTCCAGTTAAAAGTTGCGCAGCAGAATTTTGGACCAACTATAAGCGGTAAAGTGCATGGCGGCTGATGCCAGACAAAAGTGCATTGCAGTAGCCTAAAACAGAGGAGATTAAAGCATGCGTTACTTGTTCAAGAGTATTAAAAGATAAAAACTGTTTCACTTTGGATAAAAGTTGCAAATGATAAAAGCCAGATTTGAAGACTGCGTTCACTTGATTTTCAAATTTAAATTTACTGTCAATAGTGACGCCAAAGTTGATGACAGAGGGTTTGACGGGAGTGTACCTTCCTTCCCTTTCTTCCTCTCACATCTCTCTACTTTTATATCAACACAGATGCTTCAAATGAGACAGAAAAGGACATGGGTGTTGTACAACACAGACACATGATTGATGTATGATCTTGATGAGCTAATAGTCATTTTCAACTCAGATCAGGCCAAAGTGTGATATAGTGAGCTCTGTGTTCTTTGCTCTGGTGATGTGGGGTGTTTTATGAAATTACCCAGGTTCGCTGAAGGTGGTCACAACACAAAGACAGCACAGGGGCAGAGCTAGAATAAAATGTGTCCTTTTTACTCCCCGCTCTGGATGCCTCCCCTTTAACAAGACAGCACGGGGTCAGAGCTAGGATAGTCGTGTCACGCTATCCCCCGCTCGTGATGCCTCCCCTTTAACACTTCAACACTGGGACAGAGCTAGAATAGATGTGCCCCGCTATCCCCCGCTCTGGACACCTCCCCTTTAACAAGACAGCACGGAGACAGAGCTAGAATAGATATATCCCGCTATTCCCCGCTCTGGACACCTCTCCCTCAACATTACAACATCACAACATTACAACACGGAGACAAAGCTAGAATAAATGTGTCCTTTTTATTCCCCGCTCGTGACACCTCTCCTTCATCATCATCACATTGGTTCAAGCAAACATCAAGTTTCATCATCAATATCATCAAAGCTCTTACCGTTGACACTTGGGCTGGAGAGCCAACAACCCCGGCAGAGTGGCTTGAACCGGCTGGGCGTCCGTACGTAACCCGCAGCTGACTCTAACGGGGGTTTACCCTCCAGTCCTATTTATCTCTTTCCCTGGCACAAGGACCGCGGGGGGAACAGGGGGGCCCATCCCTGTTCCCAGCGTCCTGCTCGATTGTTTGCATTCCGTTCCCCCAAGTGCTGGGAACACTTGGGAGGACGGAGCACCTTGCCCTTCGGTGTCATGGCAACCAACAATAATAATCAACAAGCTACATAAGCATAATATTGCAGAGCATAATATTGCAGTACAGCCTTAAAGGTACAATATGCGGACATGTTATATGTCAATTGAATTGGGGCAACTTTTTACACATATTTTATCACATGGGGTCAGTCCGTGGTGTGTGGGGAAACAGGAGAATGCATTCACAAAGTTTGATATAGTTTTATTCAGTGCAATACTTCAAATGAACGCGAGAACTGTCCTGTCAGCATGCTGTCTGTGTGATCTGAGGCTGTGTGGCTTTTCTCGTGCTCGTGGAGTGTCTAAACTGATTTGAGCCTTTTCCTCCTTCTCTCAGCTGCAGCTGCCTGCTCTCATGGACAATCCAGGTGAGGATTTCAGCATCTTAAACACACGTATTATCACCATTCTCAAGGAGGAGAGACACTGCAGGTGAATAGGAAACATCTTAAATTTAGACATATTGATTTAATTATAATAATGTAAGAAAATCTATTACACATTTTCATGATGTACATTGGTCTGTCATGATAATTACTGTAATTACTTATTGTTAGATATATGTAAGCTGGAACAATATATTTTGGGGCTCAGTATTTATTGTGTTTGTGTGTATAATTTCTTTGTAAATGTGGGGAGATTTTTGCCATTTATATGTAATAAAGTAAGATTTGAGCTGTAGAGAGTAGAAAAAATAACATTATTGGCTCATTCTGCTATTTATTTGTTGCAGCTCATGCCTTTTCATGATACAATATATTTAGAAAATGATGAATTTTTATGATTATGGCTTACGGATGATGAAAACCCAAAGTTCTGTGTTTCAGAAAATCTAAATATTACATAAAGAGAGAGAGATCCCCCTGTGGCGCTGCTTAGGTGGAATGGAAGCCCAAGTTGCTTTGATAGTGACCTTCAGGTCATCTGCATTGTGGCTCTGGTGTTTCTCATCTTCCTCTTGATAATATCCCAGAGATTCTCTATGGGGTTCAGGTCAGATCAGTTTGCAGGTCAATCAAGCACAGGAACACCATGGTCAGTGAGCCATCTTTTGGTATCTTTGGCTGTGTGGGCAGGTGCCAAGTCCTGCTGTAAAAAAGAAAACAGCACTTCCATAAAGCTTGTCAGCAGAAGGAAGCATGAAGTGCTCTGAAATATCCTGGTAGATGGCTGCGTGGACTGTGGACTTCAGAAAACACAGTGGACCAACAGCAGCAGATGACATGGCAGCCCAAATCATCACTGACCATGGAAACTTCACACTGGACTTCAAGCAATGTGGACCACTCTTCCTCCAGACTCTGGGACCTTGAGTTTTAGAAGATACTTTCATCTGAAAAGAGACCACTGAGCAACACTCCAGTTCTTTTTCTCCACAGCCCAGGTAAGACTCTTCTGACACTGTCTCATGTCTCATATGGGCTTTGTCTGTGCGTAGTGGCTCTTGATCCAGCCTCAGTCCACCCCCCAAATTCTTGAATGAACCACTGACCCAGACTGAGAGACCATTTAAAGGCTCAGGAAACCTTTAAGGTGTTTTCAGTTAATTAGCTGATTAAGGTGTGACCCCATGACTTCCCAATATTCAGCTTTTTCACAATATTCAAAATTTCTAAAACACAGTATTTTTGTATTTTTTCATTATCTGTAAGCCACCATGATAAAAATTCAAGAAATAGTTCACTCTGTGTGTTATGAGTATATAATATATGAGTTTGAGTTTTAAAATGAGTGACATATTTTAAATATAAACAACTTTTGGAATGTTCAGTTTTAGCTTCTCTCTCCTGTCTCCTAGCAACGGCTGCCCATAGCGATAGAACTGTGTGACATCACTTTGAAGTCTTTGAAGTCTTTGAAGTCTTTGAAGTGGGTGACATAAGTTTCAAAGCTCCTCCCCTCAGAAGATTGTGGGGCCGCCACGTGTATCTGTATCTTTTAAGGTCAGCAATTACAGAGTAACACATTAGTACTATTTCTAATTACTAATACTTTTTCTTGTATTTTCGTATAATTGACCTTTCAAAGATTACAAATGGAAGTGAAAAGACAGACCGGTTTCTGTGAGGTTACAATCTTTTCAGAAAACCTTTTAGAAATCATAAGGGACCACTTCCACAGGATCAGTCCCATTTGCTGGGCAATGTTGACCAATGGTCAGTGCGATATGGAGACCAGGGAGATTCTCGAGTCCTTGTTTGTTCAGTTGGTTCAAACTCTCTCCACAAATGTTTTGAGAACGGTTATCCCCATGAATGAAGTCAGGGTACAATGTTTGAATGAAGAGGAGTCAACCCGCGCATTTGAGACCATTACAGCTGTGCTCCAGGATTCTATTGGTCTGGTATTTGCTCGTGCTCTAAATATCCCTGCAGTCCCTTCAGAAGTGGACACAAGCGATGATTCTGAAGAACTCACTGCTATGATAGAGAACGAAGTTTCCCAGAAAGTGAACAGCGCCCTCTCTGACATATCTGAGTCAAAACAGGAAGGAGCTGTTAGAGTGAACTCCTCTTTGACTAGCCCAGACACAGTACGCAGCATGGTCGACAAAGCTAGAGGCTGTTTAAGGACCTGCTTAAATGTAGAGACCTGCTCTTGTGGCACCACTCATAGTGCCACCACTCATAGTGCCACCAGTAGTCTAGAGGAAAGTGCAGAAGAAACTTCCACCAGTTCGGAATCAGAGAGCTCATTATATTCCAACAAAAAAGGCCCATGTCACTTCTGCTTTTCAATGTTTGCAAGGAAAAACTTCAGAAAGTTGCAGCAAGACCTAGATAAGAAAATTTCACCTGTGGTTACAGAGCCTGAATCAGCCACTCCAGTCAGATCATGGCAAGGTACCTCACTACCAGGTAACATGTCAACCACCCCAGTAATTACCCCCAGAGGTGGTTGTACCAAAATGTCCACCACCCCTGGAAGTACCCCGGGAGGATCAGTGAGACTGTCTACCACCTCCATGTCACCAGAGGTAGATTACAACATTATTAGTGACTCTGTTGATCAACTGTTTATACAGCTCAACTTGGTTATAGCTCCTGGATCGGCTGACAGTCAGCAAAGGCTCTTCGAGGTCATAAGAAGTGATGAAATGATGAGGTTTTCAAGAAGATTAAATGATCTTATGCACTGTCACTTTAATATGTTTGAGCACTCCACGCAGTTTATGTCTCCCATCTGGAACAGACAACCAACACAGGGAGCACACAATTTACGACTTGTGCATATAGTCAAAAGTGAGGTTGCGGCGTACCTCCAACAACTGGTGAATTTCATGCAACAGGATCTGGAGGAAGATCTTTGCAATACTGACCTTTTTGAGTTATGCATGGAAAGTCCTGTAGTTTCACCTGCGTATATACCTGTGCCAGAGCCTGCCCACACTCCACATTCCAGAGTTCAAGTTTTGAAAGTTAACGTAGCTTCCCAAGTCTCTCCGCCTTTTAAAGTCTCTTCAGCTTCAGAAGTCTCCATGGCATCTCAAGTCTCGCCGCAGTCTTTTGACAGCCGAAAGTACGACTTGTTTGAGAAGTCCATGATGCATCCCCAAGCTGTTGTTCCTTCTTTTGTCTCCACAGACGTTCCAGCCATTGTCCTGGAAACTCCACCAGAATACCGGGAAAAACCGTATTCTCTTGGGACTTCCTCCAGAAGTTCGGCGTCCAATTTGTCACAAGGTCAATCTATTACTCAGTGCATGATCGCGGGCTTGATGGTAAAACTATTTAAGGGCAAAATGGCATTACATCCAGACAATGAGACTTACAACACCATTTTGACTCGCTTAACTGAAAAAGCTTGGGAGCAGATAGAGATACCAGACAGTCAAGTTAAGACAACAGAAAATAACTTAAGTAAGATCATGGACAGTGTAATGAAAGATCTCATGGAATCATTTGGTTCGACCAACAAAATGCTACAAAGCGCCTTGGATGAAAATGACGATAGGTTTGAGTCTAGGCTTGTAGAATTGCTTAAAATTTACCTCCAGATCTACAACAAAAAGCGGTCTCTGCTATCTCGCGCTTGTAAAGCCCTCTCGAGAGTCGTCATCTTCTGCTGCTTCGGCTGCGAAGAAGACTAGACCCGGCCCACCCCCCTTCCCACCCCCCTTCCCACCCCCCTTCGGACTAATTAGATAACTTTCAGTGTCGACCCTTCGCATTTGGATTGTTCAGCTCTCTATTGAAGTTTCTTTAGTTCCTCAGGGCTGTGTGAGTAGATAACTATGCACTGGCACTGAGTTTGAACTGGAGTTATTTCTTAGGGGAGAAAATATGAACTAAAATCTGGATGAGAGGGGTGTTTTCTTTTTAGTGAGGTTATAATCTCTTCAGATGCCCTTTTGCAAATCATAAGGGGCCACCTCAACAATGGCCCCCACTGGACTACATTGCCCGTTCGCTGGGCAATGTAGTCCAGTGGGGGCCACCGGACTACATTGCCCGTTCGCTGGGCAATGTAGTCCAGTGGTTTGTGCGATAACTTTCAGTGTCGACCCTTCACATTTGGATTGTTCAGCTCTCTATTGAAGTTTCTTTAGTTCCTCAGGGCTGTGTGAGTAGATAACTATGCACTGGCACTGAGTTTGAACTGGAGTTATTTCTTAGGGGAGAAAATATGAACTAAAATCTGGATGAGAGGGGTGGAAACTGGCATGTTTTCATGTTTACCTCCGCCAAGGAGGTTACGTTTTCGCCTGCGTCTGTCTGTTTGTTTGTTTGTTTGTTTGTTTGTTTGTTTGTTAGTTAAATGGGGCTTGGAGGTAAAAAGTATGATGTAGTTCATTCACCATAGATCTGTTGCTTGTTTAGCCTTGTTAGCGCAGTAGGTAGCGCGTCAGTCTCATCATCTGAAGGTCGTGAGTTCGATCCTCACACAGGGCAAGGTTTTGTTAAACTTATAACCAAAACTAGAAAAGCACTCAGAGAGCGCAGACCTCCGCCAAGCAGCTCAGTTTCCCCTAAATTGTCATTTAACGCAATGCTAATGAAATTTTCAAGTGATCCAGAATCCAGGATTTTTTCTGGATCATCACCAAAATTTAATAATCTGTTGGATTTACCATTAGGAACATTTCCTGAACATTTCATCAAGATCCGTCCATAACTTTTTGAGTTATCTTGCTAACTAACAAACAAACTAACAGACAGACGCAGGCGAAAACATAACCTCCTTGGCGGAGGTAATTACAGATCCGGCATTACCTGATCTCTACAGTCCCTGACAAAAGTCTTGTCGCTTATCCATTTTGTAGAAACAAAAGCTTATAACCTGACTTTAAATTAATCGATTGGTTTTAGAAATGTCTCATATGAAAGCTAAAACCCTCCCAAATTATGCTCAATATACTAAAATACATTTGCTTCACTGAAGAAAGATTGATCATTTAATGAACACAGAAAGGTCAGATTTTGGCAAGACAAAAGTCTTGTCGCCTTGTCATATGATGCACCCAATCCTAGATTACAGCCTCACCTGTGATCAGTTACTGATCAATCAATTAGTGGGTGTGTATAAAAAGAACCCCAGCACACCAGACCTTCACATCAACTGCAACTTGACCTCTGACAACATGCCTAAGATCCACCCTGAGACCAAAGCGTTAATTATCAAGAGGCTGAAGACCAGATCCACTGCTGAGGTGGCTGACACCTTCAATGTGTCTCAGCGTCAAGTACAAAGAATAAGAAAAAGATCTGAAAAGACTGGAGATGTTTTTGACAAGCCCAGGTCCGGCAGACCCCGCAAGACAACTGCTCGGGAGGACCGTTTGTTGATTCGAAAATCCAAGGCCAGCCCCTTTTCCACTGCAGCAGAGCTCCACCAGGCCTGGTCACCTCAAGTCCCTGTGTCAACCACAACAGTTTGTAGAATTCTGTCTCGAAATGGCCTCCATGGTCGAATCAGTGCACAGAAACCAGCACTAAACAAAAGGCAATTAAAAAACCGTGTGGCATTTGCCAAGGCCCACAGCCTGCTAAAAGGATGGACACTGGAAAAGTGGCAGAAGGTGGATTTCTCAGATGAATCCTCGGTTGAATTACATCACAGCCGCCGCAAATATTGCAGGAGACCTACTGGAGCCCGCATGGATCCAAGATTCACCCAGAAAACAGTTAAGTTTGGTGGCGGAAAAATCATGGTCTGGGGTTACATCCAGTATGGGGGTGTGCGAGACATTTGCAGGGTGGAAGGCAATATCAATAGCCTAAAATATCAAGAAGTATTAGCTACCTCTTACATTCCCAACCATAAAAGGGGTCAAATTTTGCAGCAGGATGGTGCTCCATCGCATACTTCTATCTCTACATCAAAGTTCCTCAAGGCGAAGAAGATCAAGGTGCTCCAGGACTGGCCAGCCCAGTCACCAGACATGAACATCATTGAGCATGTCTGGGGTAGAATGAAAGAGGAAGCATGGAAGGCAAAACCAAAGAATCTTGATGAACTCTGGGAGGCATGTAAGACTGCTTTCTTTGCTATTCCTGATGACTTCATCAACAAATTGTATGAATCATTGTCGAACCGCATGGATGCAGTCCTTCAAGCTCATGGAAGTCATACAAGATATTAAATATGGATCTCACAGCACCACTACTTAATTCACTGACGTTATGCAACATATTTTTGTATTTGAAGTAAATTATTTGTTCAATTTTCTGTAGGCGACAAGACTTTTGTCTTGCCAAAATCTGACCTTTCTGTGTTCATTAAATGATCAATCTTTCTTCAGTGAAGCAAATGTATTTTAGTATATTGAGCATAATTTGGGAGGGTTTTAGCTTTCATATGAGACATTTCTAAAACCAATCGATTAATTTAAAGTCAGGTTATAAGCTTTTGTTTCTACAAAATGGATAAGCGACAAGACTTTTGTCAGGGACTGTATACAGGCCCCATCTGTGTATCTGAAGTGTGTTCAGTAGTTGTGTGTCAGAGCGAGGGAGAAAGAGAGGTACCTGTGTGTGTGTGTGTGTGTGTGTGTGTGTGCGTGTGTGTGTGTGCGTGTGTGCGTGTGTGCGTGTGTGTGTGTGTGTGTGTGTGTCTGTGTGTCTGTGTGTCTGTGTGTCTGTCTTGGCAGGTCAGCGCGTGGTGTGGCTCTTTGACTCTCACAGTTAAAAATTTCGGCTCTTTGTGTCTAACTTGTTCGCCACCCCTGATCTAAAATCTAAATGCACAATATTGCTAAAAAATATGAGCTGCAATAAATAAAGTTTGTATAGTTAAAACTGCAAACAGTGATATTTATAGAGTTATATTATGTCCTCATCACAAACATACCTGGAGTTGTGTTTTTGAGGAGGTAACAACATTATAACATGACTTTTTTTGTGTTATATAGAATCTTAAAACTTTAACCTCACTTCTCCATTATAGTCCCTTTTCTTTTCCTGTGTCATTGTTTAGTGTTTTTGTGATTTTCCTCCAATTTTTTGCAAATACAACAGGGCTCTCGCACCCTCGCACATTCTCAAATCTTATTGTGAGAGGCCTAGCAACCTCTTTTATTAAAGGTGCACTGTACTTTATAGGCTTTGTCTCATATTGCTGTGCCTGCAATGATCTACAGGCCGTAAACATATCTCCATGGAGACAAGCCACACCAGGTCAAGTTTCAAAGCTGATCTATGGAGAGCCGAGTCTGTGATCTGTTGAGTTTATGTGACAAATGTTATACCTGTGTTTATCTTATTATATCACTTATTATGTGTGGTAATGCCTGGTGACACGGGCAAATATCTATCTGCTGTTAGATTCTGTAACATCAACCTGCCCTGTGCACTATAGAATTAAAACATACCATCTGTATTTATTCAACATAAACACGGACTATTGATCATTTTCAGCTGATGTTGTTAGACTTTTATCTGAGGGCGCATAATCATGGACCTAAGTGACCTAATTTTAGTTCTTCTTTTAATCTTGACATTATGTTTTTAACCCGAAACAAAAGCACAGGTAATGCAGAGCTAGTGGAATCAACCCCTCCCAACTTCAAATCTGAATCTGTAACACAAACAAAAAAGCTGGAGGTGTGTGTGCATTTTTTTTTACACATCATTTGGTTACACACAGGAGATGGAGCTAAAACAATCACCTTCCATACTCTACATAATCATATACAAACCTTCTAAGCACTGTCAAAGTTTTATTGATGATTTTACTGAGATGCTTTCAGTCGTATGCACAGACTTTGATGGTTTAGTCATTACAGGTGATTTTAATGTGCACGTGGATAATGTATGTGACAAAAATGCTAAAGAGCTCAGTGCTGTCCTTGAAACTTTTGGTCTGCTCATGACAAAAAGAGTAAATATTTCAAATGTCACTGTGGCTGATGTTTCTCTGTCTGGTCATTTCTGTGTCTTCTTTGACCTGTCTGTTATTCCCAAATTTGAATATTTGTGTTTCTTGCACCATTCCTTCAGATATGATTTAATTTGCCTTTTTTGTGTCTATTCTTTGAAAATGCCAGATTTTGTACATTAGCCTATTTAATGTTGTGTCCTACGTTAATGTTGAGAATTCTACGTCTACATTCATTTTAAATTACAAATCAGATATTAGGTCCAGACAGTTACTCTTATTTGAGAAGTAGTTTTCCCAAATACTCGAGTAATATATTGGGCCACAACTATGTATTTCTTCTTGAGTATTTTTTTTTTATTCTTTCTTTTTTATCCACCTCTGCTCTCATAAAACGTCCCACAGCTCTCCGGCAGGCGGCGGTATCACACATTTAAATCCTGCCACTTCCTGTCCAGACCGGAAAAACACACCAAAACCGGAAGCAGCGTGGTTCAGTTCTGTATGTCTCCAGCTTGTGCTAATCTTTTTAAGTGACTTTTTCTACAAAATATTACTGCAAATCAAACCGTGGAAGATGGCGAACGACAACGCCAAGCTGTCCAAAAACCTGCTCCGGATGAAGGTGAGAAATAATAAGGTTTTTACAAGTTTTACATAAAAACAACGCCATGTTTACGGCTATGTTGACGTCTCGGCTCCACACACCACGTTTAAAGAGCCTGGTATTTTAAGAACAAATGATATTTTTAAGGTTTATATTGGATGTAATTTAGATTGTATGTTCTATGTTGTAATGTCATTTAATAATAAACGTGGGTAGGATTTATGGGTAGATTTATTTTTATTAAAAGCTTAACACTCAAATACGATATACAAAGCTAAAACGGAAAAAAAAAATCGAGGACATAACGTTGACGTGACAGCAGAGGATGCAGAGGAGAGGATGCAGAGGAACTGGACAAAGGAATGGGACTATAGGGACAGAGGATGCAGAGGAGAGGATGCAGAGGAGAGGATGCAGAGGAGAGGGACAGAGGAATTGGATAATAGGGACAGAGGAGAGGGACACGAGAGGGACAAAGGATGCAGAGGAGAGGGACAGAGGAATTGGACGATAGGGACAGAGGAGAGGGACAGAGGAGAGGGACAGGAGAGGGACAAAGGGTGCAGAGGAGAGGATGCAGAGGAATTGGACAAAGGAATGGGACGATGGGGACAGAGGAATCGGACGATGGGGACAGAGGATGCAGAGGAGAGGATGCAGAGGAGAGGGACAGAGGAGAGGGACAGAGGAGAGGGACAGAGGAGAGGGACAGAGGAGAGGGACAGAGGAGAGGGACAGATGGTGCAGAGGATTGACTCTGGTCTTGTTTCAGTTCATGCAGAGGGGACTTGACGCAGAGACAAAGAAGCAGTTGGAGGAGGATGAGAGGAGGATCATCAGTGACGAGCACTGGTACCTGGACCTGCCTGAACTCAAGGCCAAAGAGTAAGTCACTGTTTATCCAATCAAAATAGCAATTTAAACTTGTCAGGATAATAATATTTCAAACTCAATTTCGCTACTAAGCAATAGACTCGATACTCAATCCCGAATCCAATACAACAATGAAAAAAATTCTTTATTTAGACAATGCAATGTGACTGTGTAATCCGCCTGTGGTCCAGGTAGGTTCCACAGTGGTCCAAGGTGTATATATTTCTAAATCTCTTCAGGAAAGATTCATTTCTGTCCAGTGAATGTGACTTTTTTAGTATTGATACCTGAGTATCTAAGGAAGAAGCTGCAAATATTTAATTATTAAAATAACCGTTGCCAACAACAAAATATCCTGTCTCATTCTATATAAAAGCTGTTAACCTTATAGTTTAGACCTTTGCAAACATGTTCTGAAATGTTCCTGTACGTCAGATGCCCTCTCTGTGTCTCTATAGGGCCTTATTTGGTGTAAAAGCTGCTAACCCTGTAGTTTAGACCTTTGCAAACATGTTCTGAAATGCATGGGATTCTTGTATTAGTTTAGCAGTGAAGAGTTCCATCTTCATCAGTATTGCCGTGTTTCTGTCATCTGTTAAAAGATGACAGAATAGATAAAATGTTTGGATGACTTCAGTAGTTGAAATAAAACTCAGTAGTTGAAATAGAGCATAAAAGGATCAAAAGTGTGTAGTAACCTGTATGTGGGTTCCTCTTTATGGGCTCCATTTTGAGGACTTTTGACTATACAAATGCTACTTTTGCATTACTCTGAAATTCCTTATTATTTGTATTTTCAGAAACCTGATTGTTGAGGAGAAGAGCCTTGTTCCTTGTGAAGACCTGAGATACGGGCGAGTGTCATTCATGGGATTTAACCCAGAAGTCGAAGTCAGTGATGCTAAAATATGTTTTTTATTAATAATTTTTATTTTAAACTTAATCTTGAAACTTATTTTTGTTGTATTTGCAGAAGCTGATGGCTCTGATGAATCCTAAAGAGGAAACTGAGGAAGATGAGGAGGATGAAGACTTCAGGAAAATGCAAACAGACGTCACAGATGAAGACATGGCTCTCAGGTAACGGAGACAAACCTAATTCAGCTTTTTAGAAATAAAAACATATTTGTTCAAATGTAAAGATAAATAAAAAAGTGTAAATAAGTAGATGAATAAACAACAAATGACATGATCTTGATGAACCAAAAATACTATAATTAATTTTGAACCCACTTAGCCATCATTTGATCAGTTTCACTTGTGATATCATCCGGTGCTAATCCAGAAAATCAGTCAACTTTTCGGAGAAGTATTTGCGATTTAAGTTTTAAGTCACAAATGCTTGTCTAATCTTAAAATAGATTTGCATTTCATATTTTTATAATAGGATTCTGTTCAAAGTTCACATTTTAAACACATTCCAGACAAAAACTAATACAAGAACCACATTTCAGAACATGTTTGTACAGAAGCTAAGACATAAATTACAGAGTTAGCAGTTTTTTTATACAGTTTTAATGCAAGAGATTTTATTGTTTGTGCAGGAAATTATGGTATTTAAAAAACTGCAGCCTTTGTAGTTTGCTCATTGTGTCCATTCAGAGTGCGATTTTGATTACAATAAATCTTTCAGCCCTAACTGTAACCCTACATCAGACTCCTCATCATTTCCATGTTCAAATTGCCTTTTACGTGTATTAAAAATGACTCCAGCAAATGCACCAAAGAATTCAACTATGCCACATCTGTGTTTCAGGTACGAGAGTTTGGTGAGCAGCATGAAGAAGAAGTTTGCAAAGAAAAGAGACAGAGCCAAGATTGAAGAGGATTTAAACCAGAACGTCACAAACACTAAGAGAGTCTTTTTGAAGCCTCAGGACTGAACTAAAAACATGTGATTTTTATGTGAAACTGAAAATAAGATTTTTTTTTAAATGACTGTGACTGTACAGTTTATAAATGGATATTGTATATCCCCCTTTTTAAAAGATCTGGATCTTATGTTTCTGTGTTTCTGTGATGGAACCATTAAATGACCTGAACATGGAGCTTTTGTCATTGAGTTTTTTTATCAGGTCAATTTAAGTTTGGGTTTGGCATCAAATTATGTTTTAAAGTTCAAAGCTGCAGGAAATTTACAAGTTGAGAAGGGGAGAGTGGTGTGATTGACAGGTGTATCAGCCAATCAGGGACACGCATGGTCTGTCCGTATCAATGATCAGGACAATAGATCCTGAAGGTTCAGGTTTGGTTTACCTCTCGATTATCTTGAGCTCTAACCAAACCCAAACCTTTACCAACTTGACCGTGTAACTTAACTAATTATTCCCAGCGTTTTTAAAATTAGTTACTGCCCCAAGTGCTCCGATCACCACAGGCAACACTGATGTCTTCACCTTCCAAGCGTTCTCCAGCTCTTCTTTGAGCCCCTGGTATTTCTCTTTCTCATGTTCTTGTGTCTGGTTGGTTCGGCATCACCTTTCTGTCAGTCTTTATCTGGATGTCCCACAGGATCTTGGCTCGGTCTTTCTCCACAACCTTTGGAGGTGTTTCCCACCTTGACCTTTGGGTTTCCAGCCTGTACTCCGCACAGATGTTTCTGTACACTTTGCCCGCCACTTGGTTACCTGGACGACTGAGGCATTACTCAGAAATCATTACATTAAAATGACAAAAAAACAAATGTGACATGTTTTTGCTTTTATTTGATATCGTCTTTTTACAGTAAAGTCGTTGAGTTCAGTCTCAAAAATACAAAAACAGGCACTTCATAATAACTGCATTGTCCATAATAAAATAGCTTTAAATCTCTATATTTTACACATATTTACAATCTACACAAATGAAGAACACTGGTGAGTTATTACATTAGAACAGACGTGAAACATTAAAACAATGTAAGTACATATGACAGGTTTTCATGTTTTTCAAATTCTGACTTACTAGTAGTTTGCTGAGCTAGTACCTGCAGTCAATATTTATCATAGTCTGACATCAATTAAGTGACCGTTTGTGGAAAAAGTTGGGAAGAAAAGCACAAAAATACAGGAGTTCTAAAGAATCAAGGAGTTGTACAGAATCAGAAACAGAAACAGGATCCCTTTACCTATGTCTACCCTTCTGAACGTTATGATTGCTTGATAACATCCCTCTACGATGTCTAACCAGGAAGTAAAATTATAAAAAAAAAAAAAAAAAAAGATTGGCAAGATTTGTAGTAAAATCTTAAATATAATGATGTTAACTATGTTTTAGAGAAATGAGTAGTCTAACCTGTCATATGCACTTTTAAGTTGTGATTAAATATGAGTATAAGCTGTAGCCTCTTCTATGCTTCCGTGAATGTGTAAGTAATCAAAGTGGTAATACAAAAAGTAAGGCTGCTACTAACAATTATTTTAGCAGTCGACTAGTCAGATGTTATTTTAGCAAATGATTTAACTAGTCAAACCATTATACTGGAACATTTCTGGGGGAGTGTCTGCCATCTGCTTGTGTCCATAATGCTTTGTTTGGAATGTTCCACCATATGGCATTCAAATTCCTTATCTTACATTTAATAAACTAGAAAAGCACTCAGAGAGCGCAGACCTCCGCCAAGCAGCTCAGTTTCCCCTAAATTGTTTCCCTGACAACCATTTCAAAGCATGTTTACATTCAAAATGATATGGACACAGATTGTTTTTATTCAAATTCAGAGTAATGTTTGCATTTAACGCAATGCTAACGAAATCCTTTCTGCGATATAAACCGGCTTCATTCAGTTTGCTTTTCAGAGACCTCAAGCTGATGTGAACACCGTGTAAACATGACATCATGTTCACGATTACGGCGTACGAGTGTCCCTCATTAAAATATCTTATACACTGCTGCAGCATATCCGGTCTGGTCTCTAAACTCTAAAGACCGACCACACGAAAAACAAAATCGCATTAATCGGCTCATATGTTCCCCACAAAACGGGCAAAGCATCACTCGCTCGCTGTCCTTCGTGCTTCACCATAAACACCATCAATACTTCACGTACTGGCCTCTTCTCGTCGTCACTTCCAGTTAAACCCCGCAGTTGGGACATTCCCTTTCCGGTTAAATTTCGCTTGTAAATTTGTTTTGGGATTTGTAAAAGTGTTTTGGAGTTTGTAAAAGTGTTTCGCGACTTGTTAAATTGTTTTCTGAAATGCAAATTTGTTTCAGAACTTGTAATTTTGTTTTATGATATGTAAAAATGGTTTCCAAAATGTAAATTTGTCTCAAACTTTGTAAAAGTGTTTTACAGTTTGTAAATTTGGTTTGCACCTCTCGGCCACCGTAGAGGACCACACAACTCATGCAGTGTGTCGGTACCCAATGTGGGCGGAAGTACCTGATGTGGGCTCTGTGTTCGCGCATGTGCAGTTTGTGTATTGTTGTACGGGTTTCACGACAGTGCCCGATTCGTCCCTTGCAGTTGGTTTACGGCTCTTGCAGTTTGTTTACGGCTCTTGCAGTTTGTTTATGTCTGCATTGTGCGTAGGTGACTGTCGTCGGTTTTACTGTACGCGATGGCGATGAGCGAGGATTTTCAATTTTGTGGGGGCTCTTCGGACATGGGGGGGCAGCGGCACAGAGAAGGCCCTGTCCCCCCTGATTTTAAGTCTTGTCTTAGGGACCATGAGCTAGAGCTGGACCTCGGACCTCAGAGAGCGCGGGGAGTAAGTCTGGATGAGATCCAAGATGTAACATGGGGCCAGTCCATTTAAAGCTTTAAAAACAAACAATAAAATCTTAAAATCTATTCTAAAATGAACTGGAAGCCAGTGCAACAATGCTAAAATCAGGGTAATGTGCTCTTGGCTTTTGCTTCCAGTTAAAAGTTGCGCAGCAGAATTTTGGACCAACTATAAGCGGTAAAGTGCATGGCGGCTGATGCCAGACAAAAGTGCATTGCAGTAGCCTAAAACAGAGGAGATTAAAGCATGCGTTACTTGTTCAAGAGTATTAAAAGATAAAAACTGTTTCACTTTGGATAAAAGTTGCAAATGATAAAAGCCAGATTTGAAGACTGCGTTCACTTGATTTTCAAATTTAAATTTACTGTCAATAGTGACGCCAAAGTTGATGACAGAGGGTTTGACGGGAGTGTACCTTCCTTCCCTTTCTTCCTCTCACATCTCTCTACTTTTATATCAACACAGATGCTTCAAATGAGACAGAAAAGGACATGGGTGTTGTACAACACAGACACATGATTGATGTATGATCTTGATGAGCTAATAGTCATTTTCAACTCAGATCAGGCCAAAGTGTGATATAGTGAGCTCTGTGTTCTTTGCTCTGGTGATGTGGGGTCAGTCCGTGGTGTGTGGGGAAACAGGAGAATGCATTCACAAAGTTTGATATAGTTTTATTCAGTGCAATACTTCAAATGAACGCGAGAACTGTCCTGTCAGCATGCTGTCTGTGTGATCTGAGGCTGTGTGGCTTTTCTCGTGCTCGTGGAGTGTCTAAACTGATTTGAGCCTTTTCCTCCTTCTCTCAGCTGCAGCTGCCTGCTCTCATGGACAATCCAGGTGAGGATTTCAGCATCTTAAACACACGTATTATCACCATTCTCAAGGAGGAGAGACACTGCAGGTGAATAGGAAACATCTTAAATTTAGACATATTGATTTAATTATAATAATGTAAGAAAATCTATTACACATTTTCATGATGTACATTGGTCTGTCATGATAATTACTGTAATTACTTATTGTTAGATATATGTAAGCTGGAACAATATATTTTGGGGCTCAGTATTTATTGTGTTTGTGTGTATAATTTCTTTGTAAATGTGGGGAGATTTTTGCCATTTATATGTAATAAAGTAAGATTTGAGCTGTAGAGAGTAGAAAAAATAACATTATTGGCTCATTCTGCTATTTATTTGTTGCAGCTCATGCCTTTTCATGATACAATATATTTAGAAAATGATGAATTTTTATGATTATGGCTTACGGATGATGAAAACCCAAAGTTCTGTGTTTCAGAAAATCTAAATATTACATAAAGAGAGAGAGATCCCCCTGTGGCGCTGCTTAGGTGGAATGGAAGCCCAAGTTGCTTTGATAGTGACCTTCAGGTCATCTGCATTGTGGCTCTGGTGTTTCTCATCTTCCTCTTGATAATATCCCAGAGATTCTCTATGGGGTTCAGGTCAGATCAGTTTGCAGGTCAATCAAGCACAGGAACACCATGGTCAGTGAGCCATCTTTTGGTATCTTTGGCTGTGTGGGCAGGTGCCAAGTCCTGCTGTAAAAAAGAAAACAGCACTTCCATAAAGCTTGTCAGCAGAAGGAAGCATGAAGTGCTCTGAAATATCCTGGTAGATGGCTGCGTGGACTGTGGACTTCAGAAAACACAGTGGACCAACAGCAGCAGATGACATGGCAGCCCAAATCATCACTGACCATGGAAACTTCACACTGGACTTCAAGCAATGTGGACCACTCTTCCTCCAGACTCTGGGACCTTGAGTTTTAGAAGATACTTTCATCTGAAAAGAGACCACTGAGCAACACTCCAGTTCTTTTTCTCCACAGCCCAGGTAAGACTCTTCTGACACTGTCTCATGTCTCATATGGGCTTTGTCTGTGCGTAGTGGCTCTTGATCCAGCCTCAGTCCACCCCCCAAATTCTTGAATGAACCACTGACCCAGACTGAGAGACCATTTAAAGGCTCAGGAAACCTTTAAGGTGTTTTCAGTTAATTAGCTGATTAAGGTGTGACCCCATGACTTCCCAATATTCAGCTTTTTCACAATATTCAAAATTTCTAAAACACAGTATTTTTGTATTTTTTCATTATCTGTAAGCCACCATGATAAAAATTCAAGAAATAGTTCACTCTGTGTGTTATGAGTATATAATATATGAGTTTGAGTTTTAAAATGAGTGACATATTTTAAATATAAACAACTTTTGGAATGTTCAGTTTTAGCTTCTCTCTCCTGTCTCCTAGCAACGGTTGCCCATAGCGATAGAACTGTGTGACATCACTTTGAAGTCTTTGAAGTCTTTGAAGTCTTTGAAGTGGGTGACATAAGTTTCAAAGCTCCTCCCCTCAGAAGATTGTGGGGCCGCCACGTGTATCTGTATCTTTTAAGGTCAGCAATTACAGAGCAACACATTAGTACTATTTCTAATTACTAATACTTTTTCTTGTATTTTCGTATAATTGACCTTTCAAAGATTACAAATGGAAGTGAAAAGACAGACCGGTTTCTGTGAGGTTACAATCTTTTCAGAAAACCTTTTAGAAATCATAAGGAACCACTTCCACAGGATCAGTCCCATTTGCTGGGCAATGTTGACCAATGGTCAGTGCGATATGGAGACCAGGGAGATTCTCAAGTCCTTGTTTGTTCAGTTGGTTCAAACTCTCTCCACAAATGTTTTGAGAACGGTTATCCCCATGAATGAAGTCAGGGTACAATGTTTGAATGAAGAGGAGTCAACCCGCGCATTTGAGACCATTACAGCTGTGCTCCAGGATTCTATTGGTCTGGTATTTGCTCGTGCTCTAAATATCCCTGCAGTCCCTTCAGAAGTGGACACAAGCGATGATTCTGAAGAACTCACTGCTATGATAGAGAACGAAGTTTCCCAGAAAGTGAACAGCGCCCTCTCTGACATATCTGAGTCAAAACAGGAAGGAGCTGTTAGAGTGAACTCCTCTTTGACTAGCCCAGACACAGTACGCAGCATGGTCGACAAAGCTAGAGGCTGTTTAAGGACCTGCTTAAATGTAGAGACCTGCTCTTGTGGCACCACTCATAGTGCCACCACTCATAGTGCCACCAGTAGTCTAGAGGAAAGTGCAGAAGAAACTTCCACCAGTTCGGAATCAGAGAGCTCATTATATTCCAACAAAAAAGGCCCATGTCACTTCTGCTTTTCAATGTTTGCAAGGAAAAACTTCAGAAAGTTGCAGCAAGACCTAGATAAGAAAATTTCACCTGTGGTTACAGAGCCTGAATCAGCCACTCCAGTCAGATCATGGCAAGGTACCTCACTACCAGGTAACATGTCAACCACCCCAGTAATTACCCCCAGAGGTGGTTGTACCAAAATGTCCACCACCCCTGGAAGTACCCCGGGAGGATCAGTGAGACTGTCTACCACCTCCATGTCACCAGAGGTAGATTACAACATTATTAGTGACTCTGTTGATCAACTGTTTATACAGCTCAACTTGGTTATAGCTCCTGGATCGGCTGACAGTCAGCAAAGGCTCTTCGAGGTCATAAGAAGTGATGAAATGATGAGGTTTTCAAGAAGATTAAATGATCTTATGCACTGTCACTTTAATATGTTTGAGCACTCCACGCAGTTTATGTCTCCCATCTGGAACAGACAACCAACACAGGGAGCACACAATTTACGACTTGTGCATATAGTCAAAAGTGAGGTTGCTGCGTACCTCCAACAACTGGTGAATTTCATGCAACAGGATCTGGAGGAAGATCTTTGCAATACTGACCTTTTTGAGTTATGCATGGAAAGTCCTGTAGTTTCACCTGCGTATATACCTGTGCCAGAGCCTGCCCACACTCCACATTCCAGAGTTCAAGTTTTGAAAGTTAACGTAGCTTCCCAAGTCTCTCCGCCTTTTAAAGTCTCTTCAGCTTCAGAAGTCTCCATGGCATCTCAAGTCTCGCCGCAGTCTTTTGACAGCCGAAAGTACGACTTGTTTGAGAAGTCCATGATGCATCCCCAAGCTGTTGTTCCTTCTTTTGTCTCCACAGACGTTCCAGCCATTGTCCTGGAAACTCCACCAGAATACCGGGAAAAACCGTATTCTCTTGGGACTTCCTCCAGAAGTTCGGCGTCCAATTTGTCACAAGGTCAATCTATTACTCAGTGCATGATCGCGGGCTTGATGGTAAAACTATTTAAGGGCAAAATGGCATTACATCCAGACAATGAGACTTACAACACCATTTTGACTCGCTTAACTGAAAAAGCTTGGGAGCAGATAGAGATACCAGACAGTCAAGTTAAGACAACAGAAAATAACTTAAGTAAGATCATGGACAGTGTAATGAAAGATCTCATGGAATCATTTGGTTCGACCAACAAAATGCTACAAAGCGCCTTGGATGAAAATGACGATAGGTTTGAGTCTAGGCTTGTAGAATTGCTTAAAATTTACCTCCAGATCTACAACAAAAAGCGGTCTCTGCTATCTCGCGCTTGTAAAGCCCTCTCGAGAGTCGTCATCTTCTGCTGCTTCGGCTGCGAAGAAGACTAGACCCGGCCCACCCCCCTTCCCACCCCCCTTCCCACCCCCCTTCGGACTAATTAGATAACTTTCAGTGTCGACCCTTCGCATTTGGATTGTTCAGCTCTCTATTGAAGTTTCTTTAGTTCCTCAGGGCTGTGTGAGTAGATAACTATGCACTGGCACTGAGTTTGAACTGGAGTTATTTCTTAGGGGAGAAAATATGAACTAAAATCTGGATGAGAGGGGTGTTTTCTTTTTAGTGAGGTTATAATCTCTTCAGATGCCCTTTTGCAAATCATAAGGGGCCACCTCAACAATGGCCCCCACTGGACTACATTGCCCGTTCGCTGGGCAATGTAGTCCAGTGGGGGCCACCGGACTACATTGCCCGTTCGCTGGGCAATGTAGTCCAGTGGTTTGTGCGATAACTTTCAGTGTAGACCCTTCACATTTGGATTGTTCAGCTCTCTATTGAAGTTTCTTTAGTTCCTCAGGGCTGTGTGAGTAGATAACTATGCACTGGCACTGAGTTTGAACTGGAGTTATTTCTTAGGGGAGAAAATATGAACTAAAATCTGGATGAGAGGGGTGGAAACTGGCATGTTTTTATGTTTACCTCCGCCAAGGAGGTTACGTTTTCGCCTGTGTCTGTCTGTTTGTTTGTTTGTTTGTTAGTTTGTTTGTTTGTTTGTTAGTTAAATGGGGCTTGGAGGTAAAAAGTATGATGTAGTTCATTCACCATAGATCTGTTGCTTGTTTAGCCTTGTTAGCGCAGTAGGTAGCGCGTCAGTCTCATCATCTGAAGGTCGTGAGTTCGATCCTCACACAGGGCAAGGTTTTGTTAAACTTATAACCAAAACTAGAAAAGCACTCAGAGAGCGCAGACCTCCGCCAAGCAGCTCAGTTTCCCCTAAATTGTCATTTAACGCAATGCTAATGAAATTTTCAAGTGATCCAGAATCCAGGATTTTTTCTGGATCATCACCAAAATTTAATAATCTGTTGGATTTACCATTAGGAACATTTCCTGAACATTTCATCAAGATCCGTCCATAACTTTTTGAGTTATCTTGCTAACTAACAAACAAACTAACAGACAGACGCAGGCGAAAACATAACCTCCTTGGCGGAGGTAATTACAGATCCGGCATTACCTGATCTCTACAGTCCCTGACAAAAGTCTTGTCACTTATCCATTTTGTAGAAACAAAAGCTTATAACCTGACTTTAAATTAATCGATTGGTTTTAGAAATGTCTCATATGAAAGCTAAAACCCTCCCAAATTATGCTCAATATACTAAAATAAATTTGCTTCACTGAAGAAAGATTGATCATTTAATGAACACAGAAAGGTCAGATTTTGGCAAGACAAAAGTCTTGTCGCCTTGTCATATGATGCACCCAATCCTAGATTACAGCCTCACCTGTGATCAGTTACTGATCAATCAATTAGTGGGTGTGTATAAAAAGAACCCCAGCACACCAGACCTTCACATCAACTGCAACTTGACCTCTGACAACATGCCTAAGATCCACCCTGAGACCAAAGCGTTAATTATCAAGAGGCTGAAGACCAGATCCACTGCTGACGTGGCTGACACCTTCAATGTGTCTCAGCGTCAAGTACAAAGAATAAGAAAAAGATCTGAAAAGACTGGAGATGTTTTTGACAAGCCCAGGTCCGGCAGACCCCGCAAGACAACTGCTCGGGAGGACCGTTTGTTGATTCGAAAATCCAAGGCCAGCCCCTTTTCCACTGCAGCAGAGCTCCACCAGGCCTGGTCACCTCAAGTCCCTGTGTCAACCACAACAGTTTGTAGAATTCTGTCTCGAAATGGCCTCCATGGTCGAATCAGTGCACAGAAACCAGCACTAAACAAAAGGCAATTAAAAAACCGTGTGGCAGTTGCCAAGGCCCACAGCCTGCTAAAAGGATGGACACTGGAAAAGTGGCAGAAGGTGGATTTCTCAGATGAATCCTCGGTTGAATTACATCACAGCCGCCGCAAATATTGCAGGAGACCTACTGGAGCCCGCATGGATCCAAGATTCACCCAGAAAACAGTTAAGTTTGGTGGTGGAAAAATCATGGTCTGGGGTTACATCCAGTATGGGGGTGTGCGAGACATTTGCAGGGTGGAAGGCAATATCAATAGCCTAAAATATCAAGAAGTATTAGCTACCTCTTACATTCCCAACCATAAAAGGGGTCAAATTTTGCAGCAGGATGGTGCTCCATCGCATACTTCTATCTCTACATCAAAGTTCCTCAAGGCGAAGAAGATCAAGGTGCTCCAGGACTGGCCAGCCCAGTCACCAGACAAGAACATCATTGAGCATGTCTGGGGTAGAATGAAAGAGGAAGCATGGAAGGCAAAACCAAAGAATCTTGATGAACTCTGGGAGGCATGTAAGACTGCTTTCTTTGCTATTCCTGATGACTTCATCAACAAATTGTATGAATCATTGTCGAACCGCATGGATGCAGTCCTTCAAGCTCATGGAAGTCATACAAGATATTAAATATGGATCTCACAGCACCACTACTTAATTCACTGACGTTATGCAACATATTTTTGTATTTGAAGTAAATTATTTGTTAAATTTTCTGTAGGCGACAAGACTTTTGTCTTGCCAAAATCTGACCTTTCTGTGTTCATTAAATGATCAATCTTTCTTGAGTGAAGCAAATTTATTTTAGTATATTGAGCATAATTTGGGAGGGTTTTAGCTTTCATATGAGACATTTCTAAAACCAATCGATTAATTTAAAGTCAGGTTATAAGCTTTTGTTTCTACAAAATGGATAAGCGACAAGACTTTTGTCAGGGACTGTATGGCAGACAGATGTTTAATACCACACTGTCACTGTGGAACCTTCCAGGCAAAGCAATAACATCTCCATGGAGATGAGCAGATGACAGATAGTCCACCAGAAAGTTTACACAGTGTACCTTTAAGGCTAAAATATGCCTCATGTAGGTTTCTTGTTGAATACAAATAAGGGGCATTCCCAATAAAAAATACATTGTTCTTGATTAACTTTTTAACATATTTTTCTTTACACTTCAAATAACTATTATTTAAGTCAATAATAATTTCAGTAGTTTATAAATTGAATGTTGCAGCTATATATTAAAAAAACAAAACAAAACATGATTTAAACTTCATTCAACCGATTTCAGTCAATGTTTAAAAATGAATGTGTCAAAGTTACTGATAACATGTTGGAGTGTGTAACTTTTCTGATGGGAGATTTGCCATCTGCTTGTCTCCACGGAGATGTTGTTTTGACTAGAATGTTCCACAGCCAGGCATTAAACCTATTCACTCCCTAGTGTTGTTGGTGCTAAAGAAAAAAATCTCCTTGCAGTTGCCACCTCACAGATCTGACCTGTAATTAGGCACCAGCTAATACCATACTGTGGAACATTACAGGCAAAGCAGTTACATCTCCATGGAGACAAGCAGGTGGCTCCACCCCAAAAGTTACATAGTGCACTTTAACTTCACTTGAAAGATGAACATTAGCTATTTTGCTTAAAACGCAACATTAAGTGCTAGAATTGTTATTTTAGTTAGTAAAGATTTGTACTAAAATGGATTGTCTCACGAGAATAAACCAGAAACAGTGTGATTATAATATAAGACACTAATATCCCTGTGACAGGCAATTACTGTTTCTTTACAAAAGTGTGTAAAGTTGGGGGATTTAAACAAGATTTAATATAGCTCTAGACCAGAACTAAACCAGGGTAACACCAGGTCTAAACCGGGGCTACACCAACGGTAAACCAGGATTAAACCAGAATTTAACCAGGTCTAAACTACGACTAAACCAGGTCTAAACCAGATCCACCTGTATGAACCTACTGCTTGGAACAGGTGGTACACAGTAATGTTTGGGTTAGTTTAGCCCTGGGTTTAGATCGCTCTTAGTCCTGGTTTAGATCTGGGTTTAGTTCTAGTTTAGTCTTAGCTTGAAGTGTTTAAGAGTCCTGGGTAGGAGTAGTTTATTTTAGAAAATATTGTTCTTATTATTTTGACTTGTAAAGCCAAACATTTAAAGGTGGTATTTGAAGTTCCAGATAATTACATCTCTAAAAATCGCCTGTTGTAGTTGTGATTTCCTGCTCCATGGCGCCCCTCAGTGGTTGGAGCTGCGGTCGTTTGCCACATCCTGGAGCCTTCTGAGCAGAGCAGAGCTGTCGGGACACAGGCGTTTGGGCGCAGTCTCCTCTTCTGCACACAGGGGGCGCTTTCTGCTTGGACTGTCTCCAGACCGGATCAGAGAGTTTATCTCCTGTAAGCGCTGATGAAGCAGACACAGAGAGGTTAGAACCAGTACTGAACCTGGACTGAACCTGGACTAAACTAGAACTAAACCAGGACTGAACCAGGACTAAACCAGATGAGGAGTTTGGAACCACAGAAATATTTTCAAATATTTTCAAATAGCTAAAAATGTATATAAAAAGTAAAAGTATTTGGGTTGCCAGTGTATTCAAATACATTGGCATGTCGTGGTCAACCATTAGGGCCAAGAAAAATATGTTTGAGAACCATAGTTTGAACATGTCTGGTCTAAGCTTTAAAACAAGGTATAACATGTCCAAGTGGAATATTAGTCATATCTGCCAGATTTTGGACAACAGTCAGGATTTGCAGGTGTCCATATTGGCACATGTGCTGACTAAGATCTGCCTAAATCCCATGTGTTTTTATTTATGTATTTAGTTTATTTATGAGACAGGGACAGTGCACAGTCTACATTAACCTTAACAGGAGAGATGCATTATGCCAGATTGTAGCACTAGAGCTAATTTCCACCTGTAGTCCCTGGAACCTTCTTACCTGGAAAGGCCCAAGCGACCTGGGGATGAACCCATAACCTTCTTACCTGGAAAGGCCTGGGCAACACAGGGATCGAACCCAGAACCTTCTTGCTGTGAAGCATGAGTGCTAGCCACTCAGCCACCGTGCCATTCCCAATAGAAGTACAGGTAAATATTAAATCTGTGTTTGGATGTGTCCTCACTGATTTTACATGAGCAGTGATGATAAACTATGACCTCACCACAAAACAGGTTTTGTTTTGGTTTGCTACATTAAAGTGCAATAAAAACTACAGGAGCTTGAATATGTTTATTTGTGCGGTGGAGAGGAAATAACATGACAAGAAGACCTTTTGTGTGTGTGTCTGCTCTATAGTTATAATTTGCACATTTTAAATCACAATATTCATGTAAAATCACTTAATAAAAGAAACAAGTCCGTTCATTTCCGCCTTAGAAAACGGTGGTCCCCAGTGAGAGCTGACGTTGCTGTGAACATCTCAGCGCTGCCTGCTATCTCACCTATTGGGTTTGTAAACAGATAGCTCGGTAATCCACTGAACACTTACGTGAGGTGGACTGGTGCCGATGTAGTAGCACAACTTGTCTTTCGGTGGCGGTGTGGAGCTGAGGTTGTGAGGTGAGATGTAGATGGAGTGTTTGGAGGACAAAAGCATCCTGCGGGGGGAGCCACTCCTCAGACTGGGGTACGGCACCACGGGGGGAGAGTTCTGTGGAGAACACCAGAACAGGGTTAGGGTTGGGTTAAAGGTCACATTAAAGGTCAGGTTAAAGGCATAGACTCTGTACAGTAGTGGACTAAAGGTGTGTTAGGTAAAATGAAGCTCATCAAGGTCATCAGGCATATTTGGAGCCAAGTTCCATGTTTGAAATTCCAACCAAAAGGCAATTCAAGAGGCAGTCAGGAGCGAGGCTGTTGAAGATAACATGCCTTCTCGTCCACAAAATAGTGAAACAAAACAAAAAACACCAGGATCATGTAGAGCAGGTTAGTACACGTTAAGACAAAAATGATGACCCTGAATGCAGCAGTTACAGAGAGATGGGTGACAGGTTTTCACAACTCAAATCACACAAATAAAACTCCTTCCCTTTTCTTCATTTGAAAGGATTATAAGTAAAAATATATTATTAAAACATATTATTATTTGTGAAGCCATAGTCCGCAAGTGGCCTTTAGAGCTAATAGTCTTGACGATTGGTGTAAAAATCGCTCAGAAAACGATAAAAGCGTGAAAGTTTGCACATATGTCCACAATAATATATAGAACATTTTAAGATGGGGAGCCAATGTAAAATTTTCTTTACATAGCAACAGTTGCTAGGAAATGTATTTTCCTTAGCAACCACTACTTTTGGCTGCATAAAGCCTTCCCATTTGCATATGTATAAAGTTTAATTAGTGTATTTCTCTTCAATATAATGTTTGGAATGCCAATAAACACTTTTAAACACATTTGGTAGCCATCGTCACCTAAATATTAAGTTTAAACTATGGTTTATTTACAATATTGTGGACGTTATCTGCACAAAAAGTAAACAAAACATATATCAGCATGTTCACTCCTTAATATGCAAGGAGAATGTATGTTTTATCAACTAGATCATTAATCAATTATTGTTATTTGCATTGCTGTATATTTATAAATACATATTATATATATGTCTTTACTATCATATAATGTTTTTTATCTTTCTGAACCCTAGTAACCTCTTAAAATGTATGCTTGCTCCAATGTTCTGTGGATCAAATACCTACTCTTGTAATAATCATTACTGTCACATAAGACATTATTCATTTTCCATCCAGTTAAACAAATGCCAGATGTTTATCAGCAAAGTTGATGTTGACTCTTATGTCAGACTTGTGACTCATCTGCTTTGATATGATGTAATGAGTAGCACATGCTTACTTTCCCAAGTAATTGTTTTGTTTCTAGTAAAAGATAATAGTTTTGATGTGGTTGGATTTGTTATGATAAGTCAACATGGAAATTTATGTCATCCTCATTTTTTGTTATGATTATCAACATGAGTTAACAACAGTTTTACAGTATCTATGAATGATTTTGGTGAGAAATTGTCAGTCTGCTCTTAAATGTAATAGTGTGAAGGTTTGATATTTCTTTGAAATGGATAAAGTGTAATATAAAGTTGGATATTGTGTTCAATTTACATACTACCAAAAGTGAATCTCGTGACAATTACTTAATAGTTTTCAATATTGGAAATAAGTGGTTCTTTTCTTCTGCTTTTACTAATTTGCTTTGTATTTACAGGTACATGTAGAATAGATGTGTGGTAGTGGTGGTGGTAGATTCTGGTGGTGGTTAAACCTGCTTGTGTATTAATGATTTAAAATGGCATGCTCCACATCCAAACATGTTGAAATAACTGACTGGTCAAAATGTGCATTATGTCAGGAAGACAAGAAAGAATCACTCAAATGCCCCACTGCACAGTGGTGGTTTCAAAAGGTAACTGGCATGTCATTGAGATTATTTTATGGATATCATTAGATAGTCTTAATATTTTAGTAATTGTCATATTTAGTTATACCTTTTTGTAAAGAATTTTTTTTTTATCTTTTCATCCAGGCATGCATGTACCAAAATGCAGCCCCAAGTCCTCAAGAAGAAGTTGCAAATGATGATGGATTAAACACTGTCTATATTGAACTGTTTGCTATGGAAGCAGATATCATACAGCTTACAGACTTTATGTGAAAAACAGTTAAGGAATAAACTGTTGTTTGAACTGTTGTTTAATATATCGTTTTATGAAAAAACAATGCTTAACCAAGTTACTAGTTTTAACGTTTATTTATTTCTATGTACTTTTCTGGTTGCCTAGCAACAGGCTATGTATCAAGAACTTACTGTTGTATTTAGAAAATTAAATAAATATTTGGAACATGATTTGTTTTGACTCTGTAGTACACTTATAATGATTCATAGTGTAGTTTCTATGCTGGATAAGGTCCGTTTCTAAGGTAATTTGTCACCTAGCAACTGTTGCTAAGGAGGTTGATATTTTTTTTGGCTCCACCCCTGAAATTGATCAGTATATACTAAAGTATCATTGTACCAAGTCTCTTGCTTTTATCGCCTTCTGAGCGATTTTGGCGTTATTTTGCACCTAGCACCTAGACTATAAACATATAATATACTTTAATCTAGTCATACTTAGCAGTGACATCATGCTGGAGGTGTTCTGCATGTATGTCTGTGATGGAATGTTCTGCAGCTACCATGGTGACACAATGCACACACAGCAAACACAGCCAGAAATGTTTTAAGATTGTCTGAAAACTCAAGGAAAAAATACAAAATGGGTTTAAACAGCACATTTTTAGGAGCCTGAGATAGGAGGTTGATTTTCAACAAAAAGGTGAGAGAACTGTAGAGCAAAGAGAATCATAAGTGTCTCAGCTGTTTAATGTAGACATTATTGTAAAAGTGAATCAGGTTTCCTCTCTCCTCCTCCCCAGAAGCAGAAACTTTAAAACTAGGCACTTGTTTAACAGCAAAATAAGCTCCCCTGTTGTAGTTCCAACTATGTCAGTTCTGTATGGTCAGATTGACTTAAAACAAAGATCACATTAAAGTGTAACTTGAGACAGACAGAGCAGTGTTTCCAGTTAGCTTCATCCCCAAGGAATGTTGATGACAAATATGTTTTACAATAAGATTATTATATTAAAAATCAGTTTCTCTTGTTGCAAAGCTCCAGAGCCTCAGTTTAACCTTTGGTTGTGAAGCTAATTATCTTGCAAGGACAATTAAGAGTAGTTCAGAGCTTATTTAAATACAAATAAAAGTATAAATATGTGTACTCACTGCAGCAGAGCCAGATCCAGGAGAGAATCGTAGAGCAAAGTGTCTGATCTGTTTAATGTACACATTATTGTAAAAGTGAATCAGGTCTCCTCTCTCTTCCTCCCCAGAAGCAGTAGTAGCATTAGTAGTATTGGTAGTAGATGTATTAGTAGAAGTATTTAAATTGGTTGGAGATGAAGAGGTGGGTTGGTTGTTGTTGGTGGGAGAGAGAGAGGGCACTGGACTTTTTTCTCCACCTGCAAAGATACACAGAAAATAAGAAATTACTTAACTAACTAAACTTAAAGTGGCATTATTTAAATCATTTTTGAATTTTTAAGTTGCACTAGGTAACTTGTCTCCATGAAAAAGCTTTTGCTGTATATCCAACTGTGTATTCTGGCTTAGTTTTGGTTGAGATCTAATCAGTCCTGGTTAGGGTTGTCAAAAATATGGAAAATCAGATATTAATCAATACTAACATTTTATCATCCCCATAGGGAAATTTGTGCATTGCATTGTGCTCTGCACTTGACCCAAAATTCAATACAGCCTTGAAACTAGATACTCATTTGAGCAGGAATCGATACTAAAAAAGTCACAGGACAAAAATGAACCTTTCCTGAATAGTTTTAGAATGACCTTGAGCTGTACCAGAACAAGTATAAGAGCACATAGACTAGTGGACCAGTGGACTCATGGACCACTATGACCGAGGGATTAGACAGATATAAGGTCACATGGTAATATAAAAGAAAATACTACAATTTAATGGTAAAAACCACATTCTTTTGTCTAAATAAAGAGTGTTTTTTAAAATGATCCTCATGGTATCAGAATCTGTACTGGCCATCCAGTCCACTCCTTAGCAGTTCTGGTTCAATTCTGGTTTAGACTTCACAGGTGATTTAGTCATTGTTTAGCCTTGGTTTAGTCCTGGTTTAATCTTGTTTTAAACCTAGTTGAAACCTGGTTTTGATCTCCTGGTTTAACCCTGGCTTAGTTCTGGCTGAGACCTGGTTAGCCTTGGCATGGTCTTGATTTAGTTCTGGATTAGTCCTGCTTTTCTGAGAAGTAGCTTGTCAAAAAAAGACCCACTACTAGAAATAATAATGCAAAATGCAGCTTTAACCCACCTGTCTCCTGGCTGGTTTCATTAGAGTTTATTTTGGTGTTTGTTGGTCTTGTCCTTTCTGAGATCAGCACATTTCTGTAAACCTGAGAAAGATCGTCATTATTCATTAGTCATTTCAGTCATAGACAGTAGAATTAGCGGTAGTAAGTTTAGCCATAGTTAGCTTAGCCTTACATTGCTGTTAGCTTGTGGCTGTGTCCGGTAGCACTTCATGATGTTCTGGAAAGACTTGTCCTCCTTTGTCACCTGCACAAACAAATGTAGAAAGAGTTCCTCACATTTTCAATCTATTTTTGCCCAACAAGTGTGATCCTGCTTTAAACCTGTTTAAGTTTTAGTTTAGTTGTCCTGGTTTGGCTCTGGCTTAGTTCTGGTTGAGACCTGGTTATTTAATCCTGTTGTTCAGTCCTTGTTTAGTCCTGGTTTAGTTCTTGTTCAGTTCTAGTTTTGTCCTGGTTTATTGCAACACCCTGTTTGATTCTAGAATGATCTGGCATCTGATCATAGCGCATGGCAAACCTCCATCCTAACTTGGGACGGTCCAATGAGATAAATCTATGTTGTTGTTTTTTTTCCCTTTTTTAAACGTAAGTCGCCCTGTTTGTTTTGATACAAATAGACCATCTCCCAATCTCTCCGATTGGTTAATCCACCTGTCAGTGACACACACACAGGGAATGTTGATGACATTCGCTAAAAAGTATCAATAGTTAAATTTTTATTTTTATAATGTAATATTTGTGAAGTACCTTGGCAATGACGTAGATGGCGCACATGAGCAACTGGTCCAAATGTCGGTCCATGAGGAGCTGAGTGCAGTGAACCAGAGAAAACTCAAAACATGCCCAGATCTTCCTCCTCAGGTCTGAGCCAATGTCCAGCTTTACACACAAGTCCCTCAAACGAACAGAAGCCAAATGGTACACCTGAGAACACACACATGTCCTGCTTTAGTTCTGTCTTAATCCTAATTCAAAATTTTGTTTTAGACCTGGTGTAGTCCTGGTTTAGATCTGGTTTAGACTTGATTTAGACCTGGTTTATACCCAGTTCAATTGGGTTCAGACCTGGTTTAGTCCTAGTTTACACCTAGTGCCAAAATCAGTGTATATCAGCCGCAAGACTCTTCACCGTAACATCATGTGACCCTTCTGAAGAAGGGAAACAAGTCAAAGAATGAGCAAACAACACTGGTCTGTTAAAAAGAACCTTTATTTGAAACTAGATCTAGGTAAAGCCTAGTTTCATCCTGGTTTAGTCTTGGTTTAGGCCTGGTTTAGATCTGATTAAAGGTTGTATGGAGGTTTTTTTTTTGTTTCAAATTGTTAATGATAGCATTATTTTTACGTTCGCCTCTCACGCATGCCACATACACAAGACGCTGTTTACTCAACCAACGCAGTGGTTCTTAACGGCTTTTTCCAACTGTAGCTTCCTCACGGTTAGCACAAAGTGTGTTGTGATGGCAAACAAGAATCCACTACCAGTTAGCCGCAAAAGAAAGTCAGTTTTTGAGGTCGCTGAAAGAAGAAGAGAAGGTGAAAAGGAGCGAAGATAAACTAAGGTGATTCTCAGAGATTCCTTCCAGCGATGGCAGCACTGAAACAGAGTCTAAAGACTGACGCATTGGTCACTAAATTACTTCTGGACAAGAAACGTCTGCTCATCATTTGAAAACATACAGTGTATGTGTAGAATCCCTCAGTCGTCCAGGTAGAATCCATAGCAAAAGGAGAAATTTAATTTGTCAACTGGACAGAGTTTATTTGGTCGAATACGTTTCGCAGCTCATCCAAGCTGCTTCTTCAGTTCTGTGTAGTTACAGTGTAGTTACAGCAGCAACAGTGATTCTGAATGCGCACCGACTGTAAACAAGCAGCGTAAACGTAAGGAGGAGGCAGGAGGAGATGTTTCTACTTAGGGAGCTGTGGGGGAGAGGGGGGTGGTTTCACACATGTGCAACATTTGAAAAAGGACAAACCTCTATACAACCTTTAAGTCCTGGTTTATACCTAGTTCAAACCAAATTTAGTGTTAGTCCTGATTCAGTCTTGGCATAGTCCTGATTAAATCCGGCATTCTATAATTTCAGATGTGGTCTTTGAAAGAAATCTCCAAAGTTATGATCCACAACTGTTGATCCTTATCATTATTTGTTTGAGATTGGCTCCACAAACTTGTCATATTAATGTTATGGCTTTAAGTCCTATTTTTTTTTTGTTTCATGTGAATAGAGATATTAACCATTAACCAGACAGTTAAACCACTATAGAATTCTGACCTGTCCTCCAACTCAGTTTAAACTATGGACACTTTATATTGTTAGAAAATCAAATCAAGCTCATACCTTCCTGAAGAACAGAGAGAGGGACCCCTTCTTCACGGCGTTGGGGGCGGGGCTAGTGTTGGGTTTTGGTGACGTTTTGGCGACCGGTTTGGCCACAGCTGATTGGACGGTGAAAGTTCCGGTTAATGCCTGTGCTGTGATTGGCTGAAGAGTGGCTCCTCCCTGTGGTGTTACATTCACAGGGGCGGGGAGAATGAACGTAATACCTCCGCTCTGATTGGCTATCCCTGCAAGATCAACAAGATGTTTTTTAATAAAAGACATCTGACCCTCTCCTCTGTATCATGTGTTGCATCTGACCCTCTCCTCTGTGTCTTACCGGGCACAGGTATGGTGAGGGTCTGCCCATTGTTGGCTGAGTAAGTTGCTGTAGCCACCACAGTCTGTCCGGAGGGGATGGAGCTCACGATGGTTGTCTTTCCTGGGGCAGAGGGGGAAAGAGAGGGGAGAGAGGGGGGAAGAGAGGACACTGTTCTGGGTGGTGGGACAGGGGAGGAAGAGGGGGCTTTGGGGCTGGCCTCTGGAGGGTCCACAAACAGACGTCGTTTAAAGGTGGCCGGAGGAGAGCTGTAGCGGTCCATAAGAGTTGTGGGTGATGGTGAAACTCCTGCAACAAAAATGAAACTTGGTTAAAAGGCCCATATTAAGCTATTCTCTGATCTATGTTATATAATTTTGTTTCCTCATCACAGACATACCTGGGGTTGTGTTTTGTTTCATTCACACATGTTTTAACACACAAAGCCTGCATATTTAGGTTGAGTTCTTCTCTCAAACAGAAAGCATTCTGTTCCACCTTGTGATTTCATATGGTAATACAGGAAGTGTATTGTCAAAGTGTGTGGTTTTGGCTGGCCAGGTAAGTTATTGGTTGCTTTCATATTTTCCTGTTTTTATATTGTAATAGTAAAAGCATGTGTGGAGTGTGGAGTATAGATTGTACCTTTGCTGGTGCTGTTTGAGTTCAGGTCTGGTCCCTGGTTCACTGGAGTCAAAGGAAGGGTCACAGAGCTGCTCTCATCGCTCTGCTCCAGGTACTGAGGAGGCATCACCTGAAACAACAACACATACTGTATGTGAGGAACAGTGAGGCAGGAGCAAGTTACACAGTATGGGATGACAGTATTTGGATCACTTTTTAGTAACAGTAATTTTATGAGTTGCAATTTTAAACAGAGTAATTAGATTACAGTTACTAGCCTAAGTAACTTTCAGTTACTTATTTCCCTGCCAAAAATTTGTGAACACTGTTGTAAAACAGTAAAAAGAGAAGCAGGTACAGTGTGTTGTCATCTTTGAAAACCAGTGAAACAAGTGAAACCTTTTATAAAAATAAATACATTTTGTACCTCTTTACAGGAGGGCACTTGGTCCCTGTTGGCCTTCAGACTGTCCCACAGAGGAGAGTCCTGGGTCCAGGCCAGACTGTCCAAGACCTGCTCCTCGATCTGGTTCAAATGTTTGACCACTTCCCGAAACAGGCTCTGCTCTGACCGGACCAAGACCTCGATCACCTACAGCACACACAGAAGGCTTTTTTATACTTCACAATACCGAAAAATACAGATGTACCAAACACTTTGTACTTCAGAGTAGAGACATAATGACATTGCCAAATATAAAAAAACAGCTAAGGTTCCCCAGGAGAATTCTTGTCTGGTCAGGAGTTGGCCATTTTGCAAATGCCTCAAAGCGCCCATGGTCTATGTTTTTCCCTCCGGTAGAACAAAACAATGCATTGATACAAATGAGCTTGTAATTCAAAATATTGTAATGTTTTCATAATACTGGGGCTATTGTAACATCTATACCTGAAAGAGAAGTTGTTGTCCTACCTTATAGAAGTTACAAGCTGGTATGTGTATTTTCTATGCTGTTTTTGAATAGTCCAATTACTTTGTGATTTACGTTTTACTAATAGGATTCTGTTCAAAGTTCAAATTGAAGAACTGACAAAAAGACTGAAATCTGAACTGACAAACAAATACAAGAATCACATTTCCGAACAAGTTTGTACTTATCTAAACTACAGGGTTAGTTTTTATGCAGAAAAACAAGATATTTTGTTGTTTGTGGAGTAAATTATGGTAGTTTAAACACTGTAGCCTTTGGGATTTGCTTTGTGATTTAGATTTGATTGCGATTAAACTTGCAACCCGAAGGCCATGTAGAAGTGCTTGTATATTAGTGTAGTTGCTGTACCTTACAGAAGTGAATTGCTGGGATTTGTAGTTTTTATGCTGTTTTAGTGTAGTTGTGTAGTTTTTATTCTTATATAGTTGCAGTACATTACAGAAGTGTATATGTTTTAGAATAACACCTGCACCATACAGAAGTGGAATGCTGGGATATGTAGTTTTTATGCTTGTGTAGTTGCTGTACTTTATAGAAGTGAAACGCTGCGAGGCTGAAGATGTTGATGACTTTGGGGAAATCTCCTGGAGGTCTGTAGGAAAAGAGGACGATCTCGACACAACACACAATGAGAGAGCGCTGGAACAGGTCCTGCTCAAAGACACTCTGGAACACAAATTACAGTTTAAATCAGCTGAATTCAGAATATTCGTCTTCTTTATTGACTGTTACGAGCTTTTAAGCATGTTACAATGATTTGAGTTGTATTTTGATTGATTCATTCATGTTTGAGTAATCCTGCATTCACTTGAGCACTTTACCAACCTCCTATCCGATAGCTATACTTTGACTTTAAGTATACCTGACATTAACCAATACCAGAGTTGGGATGAAAAATGGCAGTTATTTTCTTAGAACACAGTTAACTTATATCACAAAAAATCCAGTTGTGTCATGCAACTGTTACTTATCCTTCAAATCACTACTGAACAGCTTCGTATGAATAAAAGTTCAAACATTATGAGACATTCTAGCCTAAAATCAGCTTGTAAACTGTCTTATTACATCCAATTAAAGCCTCAACAGAATATCGACTGAACCAATATCATGGAGCCGAGACCTGATCCAGCAAATATTTCAGTATTAACGCTGATATTCTGTATCATCACCATCGGCATCAGTGCATCCCTAAAAACTAACCTAAATTACTGACTTGATTTGAACTCATGTACATCTTCATCAGTATTATCTGTTATGTACACAGCACACACAAGACTGCACTGTTAAATGTCCATTTCTGTTCCTGTACTCACAGATAGATCGGTTTCTCCCAGAATCCCCCTTTCTCTGTCGATGATGGACTCTAGGATTCTGTAATACAGAGTCTCCGCCAGACCAAAGTACTTCACCGCCATGTCTGAAATGTTTATTTAAACAGAGGAGTTTTAACAGCCATATTCAGATCACAATGTTACCTTTTATTATTTTGAAAATGCTCAATTCACCCAAAAAATGTATTAACATGTGCTATAAGTTTCATTTTCATTTTTGAGGCTCTGACTCAAAAGTAATTCCCCCTTTAGAAGGCTATCACATTACAATTGAAGTGCCTTCTGCTAATGAAACTACTGCACATCCCATTAGGTTTGTAAAGCTGTAATGTACTGTTTTGTATCATGCTTTTGTATATTTATGGAAAATTGTCGTGTGAGAGCATGGGTGGCGAAGGCTTGTAGGCGGAGCATTGGACAAATCAGGAGAGATCCCTAAATTACTCCAAAAAATGTATTTTGCATAATACCCCCTCTTTAATAAAGGTAAATAAATGCTGTCCAATAAGCAACACTACAGTTAAATATACAGTACATGTACAAAGTAGGGGTGGAGGGATTGGGGTCACCAGTGGCTTAGTGGGATCAGAGGGTCATTCTTAGAGCAATTAAAAAGCAATAAAGGGCAAAAGTGTAAGGCCTTTTTATTATTTATGGAATATATAATAATGCATTAGTATTATATAGCACTTTCCTGGATACTCCAAGACACTTTCAATTTTTCATGCATTATTCAATCACTCCACACTTGCTGGAGGCAAGTTACTATTGTAGCTACAGCTGCCCTGGGGCAGACTGACAGAAGTGAGGCTGCCAATCTGCCAATACCACTGCCCTGACCTTTACTTACCTTTGCCCATGCCTTTGGTTTCCTCTGCACTGCTCTCAAAATGTTGAGAGAAAGTTTCAGCCATCTCCTTCAAACGCAGACTGATGCTTTCTGTGGGGTCTCTGGCACATGCTCTAAAACACAGAAGAATATGGACTGTTATTAGGGCTGAAGGATTAATAAATATTGCAATTTGTATTAACATCTGAGGAACAATGTAATACAACTCATGCATTTCAGTCGTTAAATTTCTTTATCTTGCATTTATTCAATAACAGCTACAACTACAGCTTATGACTGAAAAAACTTGTTTTCTGACTGTGACCTAGGTCCTCTCTCCACAGATCTGTCCTGTAACTTGGCACCTTGCCAACTGCTTGTCTCCATGGAAATAATGTGGAAAATGACAAGCAATGCAGTTAACTTTACAAGGAGACAAGTACAGTCCCTGACAAAAGTCTTGTCGCTTATCCATTTTGTAGAAACAAAAGCTTATAACCTGACTTTAAATTAATCGATTGGTTTTAGAAATGTCTCATATGAAAGCTAAAACCCTCCCAAATTATGCTCAATATACTAAAATACATTTGCTTCACTCAAGAAAGATTGATCATTTAATGAACACAGAAAGGTCAGATTTTGGCAAGACAAAAGTCTTGTCGCCTTGTCATATGATGCACCCAATCCTAGATTACAGCCTCACCTGTGATCAGTTACTGATCAATCAATTAGTGGGTGTGTATAAAAAGAACCCCAGCACACCAGACCTTCACATCAACTGCAACTTGACCTCTGACAACATGCCTAAGATCCACCCTGAGACCAAAGCGTTAATTATCAAGAGGCTGAAGACCAGATCCACTGCTGACGTGGCTGACACCTTCAATGTGTCTCAGCGTCAAGTACAAAGAATAAGAAAAAGATCTGAAAAGACTGGAGATGTTTTTGACAAGCCCAGGTCCGGCAGACCCCGCAAGACAACTGCTCGGGAGGACCGTTTGTTGATTCGAAAATCCAAGGCCAGCCCCTTTTCCACTGCAGCAGAGCTCCACCAGGCCTGGTCACCTCAAGTCCCTGTGTCAACCACAACAGTTTGTAAAATTCTGTCTCGAAATGGCCTCCATGGTCGAATCAGTGCACAGAAACCAGCACTAAATAAAAGGCAATTAAAAAAAACGTGTGGCATTTGCCAAGGCCCACAGCCTGCTAAAAGGATGGACACTGGAAAAGTGGCAGAAGGTGGATTTCTCAGATGAATCCTCGGTTGAATTACATCACAGCCGCCGCAAATATTGCAGGAGACCTACTGGAGCCCGCATGGATCCAAGATTCACCCAGAAAACAGTTAAGTTTGGTGGTGGAAAAATCATGGTCTGGGGTTACATCCAGTATGGGGGTGTGCGAGACATTTGCAGGGTGGAAGGCAATATCAATAGCCTAAAATATCAAGAAGTATTAGCTACCTCTTACATTCCCAACCATAAAAGGGGTCAAATTTTGCAGCAGGATGGTGCTCCATCGCATACTTCTATCTCTACATCAAAGTTCCTCAAGGCGAAGAAGATCAAGGTGCTCCAGGACTGGCCAGCCCAGTCACCAGACATGAACATCGTTAAGCATGTCTGGGGTAGAATGAAAGAGGAAGCATGGAAGGCAAAACCAAAGAATCTTGATGAACTCTGGGAGGCATGTAAGACTGCTTTCTTTGCTATTCCTGATGACTTCATCAACAAATTGTATGAATCATTGTCGAACCGCATGGATGCAGTCCTTCAAGCTCATGGAAGTCATACAAGATATTAAATATGGATCTCACAGCACCACTACTTAATTCACTGACGTTATGCAACATATTTTTGTATTTGAAGTAAATTATTTGTTCAATTTTCTGTAGGCGACAAGACTTTTGTCTTGCCAAAATCTGACCTTTCTGTGTTCATTAAATGATCAATCTTTCTTGAGTGAAGCAAATGTATTTTAGTATATTGAGCATAATTTGGGAGGGTTTTAGCTTTCATATGAGACATTTCTAAAACCAATCGATTAATTTAAAGTCAGGTTATAAGCTTTTGTTTCTACAAAATGGATAAGCGACAAGACTTTTGTCAGGGACTGTAAGGGTATATACACTAGTATATAAAGAATACAGTATACACTCCACCAGGAAAGTTATAAAAAGCTCCTTTAAAATACATTAACCGTTAACCATTTGTTAACTGCAACACTTCAGACTTTACTTTAAATTTGATTAGGATTTGAATCTTACAGCCAAGTTATTCTATATTTATTTCTTATTTAGGTATTAAAACAAGTAAATGTTATATTTACTTGAGTATGTTGGAGAGCTTGTGGCTGGGTCCCTGTTTGGTCCCTGACAGAAGTGTATGCAGACGGCCCACACTCTTCAGAGCAGAGGAGATGGGAGAGCAGACACTGTTCTCCTGCACATACTTCCTCCCAGTCAGAGGAGTGGACACCTTCAGAGCAGATGCCTGAAAATAAACACAGACATAAACATAAAGATTATATTTAAACTATTATTTAAAATATATACTACTTCAAGAATTGCAACCTTTGAGATTGTGATTTTGATTTGCAATTAATCTTGCAGCCCTGACTGTATGGCATTAAACTTGTGACTTGTATAATGTATATTCATTAAAGGAAATGTATGTACTGTAGCCTGTGCTCTTACTGTTTCATAAAAGGAACTATAATCAAGGTTCTATAATCACAACTGATCCTGTGTTGCCAGAGCCTCAACCTGCAAATAGAGACACAGACAAGTTCTTCTCATTGTCAGTATAGGGACAGACCATGCCTCATGTGAAAGTTCAGAACCTCCAGAATTCCCTCCCTGAGCTGCAGAGGCTGCACTAGCACTGACTTATGACTGGCTGCAGGTGCTGGAGTGGGAGAGACAATTCAGATCAGAGAGAGGCATTTTAAGTTTAAACAGAGGTGGAAAAAGTACTGAAAAATTGTAATTAAGTAAAAGTATCTTTACTTTGCTTAAATCCTACTCAAGTAAAAGTAAAAGTAGCCGTCTGAAAATGTACTTGAGTAAAAGTAAAAAATTACTTAATTTCAAATGTACTTTGAGTAAAAGTTACTTAAGATGTATGTAAAATCCCTCAGTCGTCCAGGTAGAATCCATGGCAAAAAAAGGAGAAAATTTAATTGAAACTGTATTTAAACTGTATTTAAATATGTGTTGTCTCAGAGTAATTTTCATTGTAATTAAGCTCCTCCCTTCAGGCAGATATAACGCAGTGTCCACCAGCATCTGACCAGAACTGAAGAAGCAGCTTGGATGAGCTGCGAAACGTATTCAACCAAATAAACTATGTCCAGTTGACAAATTAAATTTTCTCCTTTTTTTACCATAAAAGTTACTTAGTTACTTTCAATTAAATAAATAAAAAAACCGACAGTAAAAATTTAGGTTTTTTCATAATGTTGCTGCACATAAATGCACCCTTAAATAGACATAAACTGCGGTAAACTAAATGTGACAGCACTACCATTTAATTCCTTTAGGAGCTGAAGATATATGGGATAATGAATCTAGGACAGGGGTCAGCAACCCGCGGCTCCAGAGCCGCATGTGGTTCTTTCATCGTTCTGTCGTGGCTTCCTGTGACTTTGGAAAATAATAATGAGTATTTCATTACATTGTATTTTTATTTTAGTTTGTTCATTTTTAAATGTAAATCTAAAATTGTAGATAATGGTACTCTTGTAACATTTAAATAAAACATTTTTAATATTGGCAGTACGGTGGCTGAGTGGCAACACTCATGCCTCACAGCAAGAAGGTTACGGGTTCGATCCCCGGGTTGCCCGGGCCACATCATCAGTCTGTGACATCGTCACAGTCTATGACAACATCAGTCTATGACATCACCACAGTCTATGACATCATCAGTCTGTGACATCATCAGTCTGTGACATCATCTCAGTCTATGACATCACAGTCTGTGACATCATCAGTCTGTGACATCATCATCAGTCTGTGACATCATCATTAGTCTGTGACATCATCAGTCTGTGACATCATCACAGTCTATGACATCATCAGTCTATGACATCATCACAGTCTATGACATCATCAGTCTGTGACATCATCAGTCTGTGACATCATCAGTCTGTGACATCATCAGTCTATGACATCATCAGTCTATGACATCATCACAGTCTATGACATCATCAGTCTGTGACATCATCAGTCTGTGACATCATCACAGTCTATGACATCATCAGTCTGTGACATCATCAGTCTGTGACATCACCAGTCTGTGACATCATCAGTCTGTGACATCACCACAGTCTGTGACATCATCAGTCTGCAGAGGTGGAAACCGTACTGAAAAATTGTAATTAAGTAAAAGTATCTTTACTTTGCTTAAATCCTACTCAAGTAAAAGTAAAAGTACCCGTCTGAAAATGTACTTGAGTAAAAGTAAAAAAATACTTCATTTCAAATGTACTTTGAGTAAAAGTTACTTAGTTACTTTCAATTAAATATATAAAAAAACTACAGTAAAAATGCAGGTTTTTTCATAATGTTGCTGCACATAAATGCAGTCTTAAATAGACATAAACTGCGGTAAACTAAATGTGACGCACTACCATTTAATTCCTCTAGGAGCTGAAGATATATGGGATAATGAATCTAGGACAGGGGTCGGCAACCCGCGGCTCCAGAGCCGCATGTGGCTCTTTCATCGTTCTGTCGTGGCTCGCTGTGACTTTGGAAAATAATAATGAGTATTTAATTACATTGTATTTTTATTTTAGTTTGTTCATTTTTAAATGTAAATCTAAAACTGTAGATAATGGTAATCTTGTAACATTTAAATAAAACGTTTTTAATATTGGCAGTACGGTGGCTGAGTGGCAACACTCATGCCTCACAGCAAGAAGGTTACGGGTTCGATCCCCGGGTTGCCCGGGCCACATCATCAGTCTGTGACATCGTCACAGTCTATGACATCATCAGTCTATGACATCACCACAGTCTATGACATCATCAGTCTGTGACATCATCAGTCTGTGACATCATCTCAGTCTATGACATCACAGTCTGTGACATCATCAGTCTGTGACATCATCATCAGTCTGTGACATCATCACAGTCTGTGACATCATCAGTCTGTGACATCATCAGTCTGTGACATCATCACAGTCTATGACATCATCACAGTCTATGACATCATCAGTCTGACATCATCACAGTCTATGACATCATCAGTCTATGACATCACAGTCTGTGACATCATCAGTCTATGACATCATGACAGTCTATGACATCATCAGTCTGTGACATCATCACAGTCTGTGACATCATCAGTCTGTGACATCATCACAGTCTATGACATCATCAGTCTGTGACATCATCAGAGTCTATGACATCATCAGAGTCTGTGACATCATCAGTCTGTGACATCATCACAGTCTGTGACATCATCAGTCTGTGACATCACCAGTCTGTGACATCATCAGTCTGCAGAGGTGGAAACCGTACTGAAAAATTGTAATTAAGTAAAAGTATCTTTACTTTGCTTAAATCCTACTCAAGTAAAAGTGAAAGTACCCGTCTGAAAATGTACTTGAGTAAAAGTAAAAAAATACTTAATTTCAAATGTACTTTGAGTAAAAGTTACTTTCAATTAAATTAAAAAAAAAAAAAACTACAGTAAAAATGCAGGTTTTTTCATAATGTTGCTGCACATAAATGCAGTCTTAAATAGACATAAACTGCGGTAAACTAAATGTGACGCACTACCATTTAATTCCTCTAGGAGCTGAAGATATATGGGATAATGAATCTAGGACAGGGGTCGGCAACCCGCGGCTCCAGAGCCGCATGTGGCTCTTTCATCGTTCTGTCGTGGCTCGCTGTGACTTTGGAAAATAATAATGAGTATTTAATTACATTGTATTTTATTTTAGTATGTTCGTTTTTAAATGTAAATCTAAAATTGTAGATAATGGTACTCTTGTAACATTTAAATAAAACGTTTTTAATATTGGCGGTACGGTGGCTGAGTGGCAACACTCATGCCTCACAGCAAGAAGGTTACGGGTTCGATCCCCGGGTTGCCCGGGCCACATCATCAGTCTGTGACATCGTCACAGTCTATGACATCATCAGTCTATGACATCATCAGTCTATGACATCATCAGTCTATGACATCATCACAGTCTATGACATCATCACAGTCTATGACATCATCACAGTCTATGACATCATCAGTCTATGACATCACTACAGTCTATGACATCATCAGTCTGTGACATCATCAGTCTGTGACATCATCACAGTCTATGACATCATCAGTCTATGACATCACCACAGTCTATGACATCATCAGTCTATGACATCACTACAGTCTATGACATCATCAGTCTGTGACATCATCACAGTCTGTGACATCATCAGTCTGCGACATCATCAGTCTGTGACATCATGACAGTCTATGACATCATCAGTCTGTGACATCATCAGTCTATGACATCATTAGTCTGTGACATCATCATCAGTCTGTGACATCATCAGTCTGTGACATCATCAGTCTGTGACATCATCATCAGTCTGTGACATCATCAGTCTGTGACATCATCACAGTCTATGACATCATCAGTCTGTGACATCATCAGTCTATGACATCATTAGTCTGTGACATCATCATCAGTCTATGACATCATCAGTCTGTGACATCATCAGTCTGTGACATCATCACAGTCTGTGACATCATCAGTCTGCGACATCATCAGTCTGTGACATCATGACAGTCTATGACATCATCAGTCTGTGACATCATCAGTCTATGACATCATTAGTCTGTGACATCATCATCAGTCTATGACATCATCAGTCTGTGACATCATCAGTCTATGACATCATTAGTCTGTGACATCATCATCAGTCTGTGACATCATCAGTCTGTGACATCATCACAGTCTATGACATCATCAGTCTGTGACATCATCAGTCTGTGACATCACCACAGTCTGTGACATCATCAGTCTGCAGAGGTGGAAACCGTACTGAAAAATTGTAATTAAGTAAAAGTATCTTTACTTTGCTTAAATCCTACTCAAGTAAAAGTAAAAGTACCCGTCTGAAAATGTACTTGAGTAAAAGTAAAAAAATACTTCATTTCAAATGTACTTTGAGTAAAAGTTACTTAGTTACTTTCAATTAAATAAATAAAAAAAAAACTACAGTAAAAATGCAGGTTTTTTCATAATGTTGCTGCACATAAATGCAGTCTTAAATAGACATAAACTGCGGTAAACTAAATGTGACGCACTACCATTTAATTCCTCTAGGAGCTGAAGATATATGGGATAATGAATCTAGGACAGGGGTCGGCAACCCGCGGCTCCAGAGCCGCATGTGGCTCTTTCATCGTTCTGTCGTGGCTCCCTGTGACTTTGGAAAATAATAATGAGTATTTAATTACATTGTATTTTTATTTTAGTTTGTTCGTTTTTAAATGTAAATCTAAAACTGTAGATAATGGTAATCTTGTAACATTTAAATAAAACGTTTTTAATATTTTTGTCGCTCAAAACATGCGTCAAAGCCGCCGATGTGCGCCACCCGCACACACTGGCAGCCCGGACTTACCGCACCTACATCAGCAGTATGATTTTCGGCCCAATGATGATAAATCCAAGAAAAGGAAAGTTTCTGAAGAAAACAGAACGCTTAATGCTACGTGGGCAGATTCATTTGCTTTCACGACTGATGAGACTGGTACACGCGGTACACGCGACAGTGGATAATTTAAGTTTGGATTTTTATTTCCTACGAGGAGGACTCAAATAATAATGTGTTTAATGCAGCTTTGCGCACATTTGTTTACGTTATACAGAAGCGAAACTTAAAACCACATGGCTCATTTGCATAAACTATAAGCGCTGAAAAAACAGCTCGCTCCTTGTGCCGCTGATGCGGTCAGCTTCTGTTATTATTATTATTATGACCTCCATATGTGGCTCCGCACTGGCCATCTTGTTCCAACGCCTTGATTCAGACTGTGAAACGATAGAATTGCCGCACGCAAACCCGCGCAATGCAATTTCCTTTCAGTTCCAGCAGATTTTTTTCCCACATTTTATTTTTTGCCCCTATCGATATTATTTTACTCAGTAACGTGGGCGGCTTTCAATGTAGCGAAGTAAAATACTTGGCTTAAAATGTACTCGAGTAAAAGTAAAATTACCTGTTTCAAAAACTACTTAGAATATTACAAAGTACTCATAAAAACGACTCAATTACAGTAACGTGAGTAAATGTAATTCGTTACTTTACACCCCTGAGTTTAAACCAATTAAACCAATTGGATTTCAGCATTTGGGTTGCATTGCTTCATTCTGCTTTCTGATTAGATAATCAGCTTGAGAACCAAAATATCAATTTATAACACAAACAGCCTTGACCATCATGTCCAATGTTTTTTTTTTTTTTTTTAACTAAGAAGAAATTAGATTTGCAATTGTTATCAGTAAAAGTTATATTTGATTTGAACATGTTTACCTTGAATCTATGGACAGAGTTAGGTCATGTTTATGGAATTTAAAATCAAAATGTTACATACAGTTCCTTTAACATGCACTGTCCCCACCAAATAAAACAGTAATAATATTGAAGAAATTTATAATGTGTGTGAGTTTTCCATGGATCTATTAAATTAACTGGACAGGGCATTGCTAGCTTAGACCTAGTGAAATTAACTTATCTTAGACCTAGTGGAGAGTAGTGGAAACACAGTGGCACTACAGTGAAAAAATCCCATCCTGTACAGAAAGCATTTTTCCCATACAGTGCAATGTAAACATAAACGGCTTGTGTTCGGCTGACAGGGACTGATAGGGACTGACAGTTACCTACAGCTTTCACAAAGTTAGAATTTTGTGTAAAATTTGACCTATTTTCAGATCATAAACCTTTTCTCTGTTCGAAATCCTTCAGTTGTCTTCTAAATTGTTTTGCTATGCTGTAGCTCCGCTCTCACTTCGCTTATTCTCTCTAACCAAACACACTGGTCACGTGGTACACATAAGGCTAATTTAAAGGTGAATCTAAAGTCATATGCCATGGAGCTCGGCCCATTAACTTTAATGGAGAGCCATGTTTAGGCCCTGGACTAGGCTTGGATGTTTCCTTGTGTATGGTGTCTTACAGTGAGACTGGAGTGCAGCCTGTAGGTGGTGTTGTCCTGGTTCTCCTCGCCCTCACACAGACAGGGTCCTGGGGTCCCGATGTCCTCTCTCGCTCCATCTCCAGTGAAGATCCTCTCATCCAGACCTCCAGAGGCCAATACATGCTCCTCGTAAGCACGATTCAACCCTGTACTGTGGAGGAACACAACACAAGGACATTTTTTTTTTTCAAATTTTGTTTTCTCTTGTTACTGGGCCTATTTCTGATCTTACTCCCCGTGATTTTGAGTTTAAAATGTGCTTCTATTTGAATAAATCTTTGGTACTTACAAACTGTCTCCAAAGTTCATAGGATCCAGAAACCCTGTCAGTGAGTCCTCTTTACCCCTCAGAATCTACAAAGATTAAAAAAAAAAAAACAGTTGTTAGGACAGTTGAATAGGATAGAACATTTATATAAGCTGTGTGCACAAATCGTCAGTCCTGGAAGGATCTATAATTACAGCATTATTGATATCAGATATTTATTAAATTTCAGAGTACATTTTACGGTGCACTATGCAGCTTTTGTGATGGCGGTCATGCCACCTGCTTGTCTCCATGGAGATGCAATTGTAAGGCATTAAATATTTATTGAGCTAGAGGTGTTTTTATAGCTAAACAAAATACCTTGAAAAACACATATTCTTTTGTAAGCAGGCTGGCCTCTCCACAGACCTGACCTGCAATTTAACTTAATGTTGTCACAGACTTGTTTCCCTAAAGATTAAGGCCCAATCCCAATTCTCCCCCTTAGCCCTCTGTCTTTGTCTTAGCCCTACCCCTTAGCCCTACCCCTCTGTCTTTAAACAGAGGGGTAAGGCAAAGGGGTGTGTTTTAAACCCTTAGAAATGGGACACCCCTTTGCAGTCGCAACAATATGACATTATTTTTAAAGTTTTGAAGTATTGTGCTCCTTTTGAGTTTGTTTTAAATGAACTTTGCAAAAAGTCAAATGTTTTTTTTATTTTTTATTTTTTTTAAATTACTATACTCTGTACAACATATGTAAATCAAATTTTAATCAACTGTAACACAAAATTAAAATGCTGCAGAGGTGGACGGAGTTGTAGAGGATGCCTGGTACACACAAAAAAGAAAACAAAATTAATACATAGTCATAAACATATAGTTGTTCTGGTACCTACAAATATTATAGAATGTAATATACCTTGTATTTTATTTTCAAATTCTCCCACTTTTTTGAAGCTTGTTGGGCTGACACAACTCCAACAAGTCCAGCCTCCTACAAGAAATTTCTAAACAAAATACAAATGTGATTAATAACATGTCATTTTTAATATAAATAGAGGATAATTTACAAGGCGAAACAAAACAATAATATTTTAGGCGATGCATGTTTGTAATACTTTACACATTCTACCGTAACATGTGTATAGTTCTAAAAGCGCATGAGACGAGTTACGAGGCGAAATACAGCGATATATTTGACACATTCTAGTCTAACATATGTGCATATATAGTTCTTTTAGGCCATGCATGTTCGTAATACTTTACACATTCTACCGTAACAAGCGTATAGTTCTAACCGGCATGTTACGATAAGCCGTATATGTCAGAAAGCGTAAATGCTGCCACCATGAGTATACCTACAACTTTTCAAAAGTTACTACAGTTTTATACAACTTTTTATGAGGTTCTTGAGTGCAAATACTCACATTTGTCCAATTTCTTCCCGATTGCTCGACACTTCCCGATTTCCGTGTTGGTTTTTGCTCCGACTTGCGTTAAGCCACGCCTATCCCCTTTGCGCAAAGTGTGCATCTGAAAACGCTTTGCACAGAGGGGTATCATAGCCCTTCCCCTTAGCCCTCGCACTTACAGAAAAGAGTATTGGGACACCCCTCTGTCTCTCGTGAACGCGCACAACAGAGGGGTAGGGCTAAGACAGAGGGCTAAGGGGGAGAATTGAGACGCAGCCTAACACCATCCTGGAGCATTCTAGACAAAGCAATAACATCTTCATGCAGGTGGCAGAACCTCCACCTGAAAGGCCCCTGAGAGGGGAGGCATTCTCACATTCTCTTCTTTGGTCCTCCAGGTACTGCCCAGTTTAACAGCTTTATTTAAAATGTGGTTGTGGGCACAGTTTAGGTGTTTAGTCTCACTTTAAGCTGTATATAAGATATAGCAGCCCCATTAGATAACCTGTATTGACTGATTTATTTTCTGTGTTACCCTTTTGTGCATTAGCTTCTTGATGAATGGTTTCCAGAAGTGTTCTTTGACGCCTTTAGCCTCGAGGATCAGGCCGTGGTGCAGGTCACAAAGAGACTGCAGGAAACAGAGTGGAGCCAAGGGCCGGAAGTCCTTAGAGCTGAAGTCCTCCGGGAGACCTGAGGGGGCGCCACAGAGCAGAGAAGATCAGGTTTGGTGTTAGGGCTGTAGATTAATCAATGAATCAGTCGAAGGTAGGGGTGTGCTAATATACTGAAATATTGATATATCTTGACTCTAAATTTGGTGATAGAGTATCGATATCATGGGCTACTGTATTGATATATCTCCAAGAATACTTTTTGGTATATTTCACAAAACTATTTTGTGACATTACTATAATTATGTTGCTTGTTTGGAGGAGGGAAACTTATTTATGCAATATATATGACATATTCACTATTATGATGGAGGCAGTGGTTTAGGACTGCCTCCATCAAAATAAGAAATACTGATGTTAAATTGTATTTGTTCTTAAAATAATACACTGCAGAATATCATGTGCAATATATCAGTTATCGCATGTATCACCATATCGTTCATATCGATATTCATAATCATACTGTGAGCCATGTATCGTGTAGTTGATGATGTCGACAGTAATTTGTATTAGTCCACTCATTATTATGTTTCGATTATAAGGATTTAATATTTCTGCACAAATAGTTGTTTTTGCATGAACTCTTGTGCAAGTGTAGTCTTGTGAGTGCAGTTTAGATGTAGAGATACATAATAGTTCTGAGAGCTTTTGTCACTTCCACTTTTTGTCGACTAAATGAATTGGAATAACTTGATTATTGATTAAGTGAATAATCTTTTGGATCACTGTTCTATGGTGCCAAACTTAGTCAGTTAAAAGTCTTGCAATATTAAAAATAAATAAATAAATAACTATTTTTTTCATGTGGCTGAAGTTATTTTGTCATGTAGAAGAATAAAACAATGCCATAAACTGTACTCAGAGTTGCACTGCAAATTTCTTCAGCACATTGTCAGCAGCAGGAAGCCACAGGTTTAACAGGAAAACTCAAAGATTTATACACACATGACATTTTCAGTAGTTTAGCGTAAGACATGAACAGGAGCAAGAGGTGAATTTATTTTACTAATATGATTTAGTGCACACTTCCTTAAACTGTTGAAGTGAATCGGGAAGAATAGTTTTAAGCAGTGGGCCAACAGCCTTTTTCATGCAGTTGAGAGATCTCTACCAAAGGAAGAGCCTGTTTTCTGCTCACATGATCTACATTTATCAGGGAATCTAAATTAATTGGTTGCCACTCGTATTTCTTGTACATTTTGGTAACTGGCAACTTCTCTTTGACACTTTTTGAGGTGAAAACAGTGAAAACAGCAGACAGCTATTACATTGGGTAATGTATCCTCTGCTATCAGCCAATGGTGCATCTGGAAATATTCAAGATGCGCTCCTTGGGAAATGGTATATAGTTGTGTCTCTATCATAGTTGTGTCTCTATCATAGATCTCACTACGTTTAAAATAGTTTAGATCAGATCCTTAAATCCAGCCTGAGGCTGCACACATGCTGTCTGAGCCTGACCCGAGCAGTTTTATGGAGTTACGTTCCATGTGGAGTTTTAGTGGCCTTGGTCAGACTGCCCCGGTCCAGCTGTGACTGCAGTTGTGGTGACACTCACAGTGGTGCTCTGTTGTTGCAGTCACCTCCTTTGAAGCTGCACACTCGAGTGTTCACACAATAACAATTAATTTATTAAGGGAAAAGGCTGCGTTTGGCTTCGGCATCCTGCATTAATAGACTCACAACATAAAGCAGTTTCTGTTACTGTTACAGCCACCAGATCGGAGCTGCACCACTGCATCTCTCTCATCTTCTCCTCACTTCAGCCACACACTTTCATTCACAAACCTTATTCTTCATGTAGCATTTTTGACGACTTTATTTAGTTAGGAGCAGGTCATTTTTTATTGAGAGAAAAAAGCAGTCTTATTTACAGCACAGAGTGGGCTCGGGCCAAGAAATAAAAGCGTATTAAGTAAGGGAAATGAGTGAGATACAGTACCTCTGAAGTTGGGGTTGAGCAGCTCCTTCCTGCAGGGGCAGTAGAGCGCGCAGCAGAGCACCAGATCCACCGCACAGAGCAGCAGGTGGTACGAGTTCACCAGGTCATCGCTGATCATCGGGAAGTTTCCTGAAACCAGATAAGAATATGAATCAGGTACAGTTGATTTAAATCAAGTCTAGTCCTGAAAATGCCAAAAATGTTATGAGTTTGAACCTCTGATCTCAGCCACACAATAAAACTTACAGTGCTAAAGATGTCGTGACAAGCTGCTAGTGTAAATCATTCCCATTTCTCAATAAACATGTGACACTTCACACTGAATAAGATTTATGCAGAAGTGGCTCTGAAACAGGAGCTAACACCAGGTCTTAAATCATGAGTCCACACAGAGGCCTCTGGGTCCAGCTGAACAGGTCTGGACTTGTCTCGGTCTAAATCAGTCCTTTTGTAATCTGCAGCAGGAGGCTCTGTCTGATTAGACGAGAAATCACCACGACGACGGCAGCGTCACTGGAGTTTCCACCACAGCTCAGATCTAACTTATGAACAGGGCCAAGACATATTTTGCTGCTAAACCTAACTTCTCAGAACTTTTAACCATATTTTCTAAAAGTTGTGATTTGGTGATAATTTAGTTGGTGGTGTGCCAGAAAAGGTTGAACTTAATGGCTAAATTACTCCAGCTTTAGAAAAACTCACTTAAATTTGACTTCTAGAACCTGGAGGAGTTTGGCTGTGGTTCTTACCTTTGGCGTGAACAAACAGAACCCAGCAGAAGTGAAATAGTTCAGGCACAGTGCAGGGGTGTCGTCTGCAAAACAAAAACGCACATTTAGTCATTATCAATAAAGATAAGTCAGATAATGTCAGATAAAGAAAATAAACAAAAATGTTTTATTTATTTGTTTAAAGGGGTCAAATTATGTTGATACTTTGCAGCTGATATCATCGACATCACCATGACCCCGTTTAGGCGTTTGGTTTTTAACAAAAAGTGACTAACTGAAAAACTGTTGGCTAATGCTAGCTAGCTTGTGACTGTAATGCTATTTAAAAGGGACTTGTTTAACAGAACAAATCAGCTCACTGTTGTAGTTCCAACTACAGCAGCTTAGTGCTTCCAGCTCAGCTTTAAGTCTAACAAAGCCTTAGACAGAGCAGTGCCTATAGTTATCATCCCAAAGTACTTAGAAGTGCATGGCTCTGTGCCCTCCTCACCTCTGCTTCCTGCTGCGGTGGACTCGGGCTGGCTCTTCACTCGGAGCTTTGAAAATGGCTTTGAAAATGGGCACGTATTTCCTGAAGATGACGGCAGAGACAGTGAAGTTTCTCTCCAGTTTGTCTGTGCTCCGACAGAAGTCCTCAGGCAGGTTCACCATGTCCTGCCACTTCTTCATCTTGTTAAAGAACTCAATCAGGCTAAAGGAGAGGAGGAGGAAGAACACACCAGATAAAACAACTTGTAATTGTAATTCAGTTATTTTTAAGGAGGGTGTATTTTACTTCTATGAGGAATTAACTGCTAACACATCACCATGTTGTCCTTTATATATATGTATACACACACACACACACACACACACACAGTGGAGGAAATAAGTATTTGATCCCTTGCTGATTTTGTAGATTTGCCCACTGACAAAGAAATTAACAGTCTATAATTTTAATGGTAGATGGTGATGAGTTGATTAGGAGTGTCTAACTGGTCTGTGGGAGCCAGAACTCTTAATGGTTGGTAGGGGATCAAATACTTATTTCACACAATAGATGTGAAATTTATTTTATATATATATATATATATATATATATATATATATATATATATATATATATATATATATATATATATAAAATAAAGGAAAATGTTTATATTCACCTCATGGGGGCGCTGCGCAGGATCCTGGTCAGAGACACATAGTTTCCCTCAGACGTGCCCTTGCTCACAGTGGGTACTGAAGAACGACAGGCAACATACAGAGCACAGACCAGCCAGTGTCTCTCATCTCCCTGAAACAAAATTAAAACGCCATTATAAACAGGAATAACACTTGTAAAGGTGCACTATGTCTCTTTTGTGATGGGAAATCCGCTATCTGCTGTCTCCATAGAGATGTTAAAGCTTTGTCTAGAATGTTCCACAGTATGGGATTAGACCTATCTAGGATCAAACCAAATCTGCACCAGGACTCAAAATGGGCCTAAACCTGGACCAAACCAGTACATGTATGAATGGACACACTATCTCCATGGAGACAAGATGACAGATCTGTGGAGAGGTGACCCTGCTCATATCTTTCTCAAGGTATTTTCTTTGGCAATAAAAACAGCTTTAAATGAAAAAAAAAAAAAAAAAAAAATACAAGATTGAATACTACAGAAAACTACAGAGGATCTTCAGACAACATGAAATCCCAGTCTATTTCAAACCCACAAACACTTTAAGACAAAAACTGGTCCATCCTAAGGACAAAACACCGAGCCATAATCAAAGCAATGTGGTCTATTCCATTCAGTGTAGTGAAGACTGCAGTGAGCGCTACATTGGAGAAACAAAACAGCCACTTTTCAAACGAATGTATCAACACAGACGGGAAAACCAGGGTGGGCCGCAATCTGCCGTACATTTCCACCTAAAAGCCACGGGCCACTCCTTTGAGGACAGCGAGGTCCAGATCTTGGCCAGAGAAAAGAACTGGTTTGAGAGGGGAGTTAAAGAAGCTATTTTTATCAAGAAAGAGAATCCTTCCTTGAACAGAAATGGAGGTCTCAGACATCATTTGTCTCCCATCTATAACTCTATCCTCAAACCTAAATCAAAACAAACTGAGAAAACAATGGGACTAGCCAGGACATGTCCAGAGGTGTGAAAACACCATCATGGCCCTGAATGGATATGCTAACTACTCCCCCACTCTCACTCCATATTGAATAGACCCACCTAACTAACAGAAACTGTAAACAACTCCATATTGAATAGACTCACCTGACTAACAGAAACTGTTAATAAATATGTGTTGTCTCAGAGTAATTTTCATTGTAATTAAGCTCCTCCCTTCAAGCAGATATAAAGCAGTGTCCACCAGCATCTGACCAGAACTGAAGAAGCAGCTTGGATGAGCTGCGAAACGTATTCGACCAAATAAACTCTGTCCAGTTGACAAATTAAATTTCTCCTTTTGCTATGGATTCTACCTGGACGACTGAGGGATTCTACACACATCTCAAGATTGAATACTGTGGAACATTCTGCAAAGCTATAGCGCTATGGATTTTGTAGCACAGTTATAACAGCAGTTCTAGTGTCTGTGGCGCATGGATGCACAGGAAGTGGAGCTAGCTGTCAAACACTAGCTTACACCACTGAAATCTCAAAAACAAAAAAAACAAAAAAGTAAGTAGTACTTAAATTTTTTTTTGCATTTTTACTTGTAACTCCACTGTGATTTTTTCCCCATAGATTTTCTAATATAAAGTAAAAATATCCAGAAATAAGCACCCACCAATATAACACTACTACTTTATCCTTGCAAAAAGTATTCAATACACACATTTTACAAACTAAAATATAGATATAAATGAGTGCAAAAGCTATAAAGGGTCTATATTACGCTATTTCCTCATCTATGTAATAAAATTGTTATCTAATCACAAACATTCACACGCTTAACACACAAATCCTGCATATTTAGGCTGATTTCTTTCAAACAGAAAACACTCTATTCCACCTTGTGATGTCACGTACAGGAAGTGCTCCACTGTGGTTTTAAACTCCATACACCTTCACTAAAATCGTCTGGATAATTTCAGCCATGGAATTGTCAATCTCTATAGAACTAATGGTAAAAGGAGCTGTTAACTTGAAAAGTAGTGCTTCATGACATCACAAGGTAGAACAGAGCATTTTGAGCTTTAGAAATATAGACAAACTAATAATAAAGGATTATTCAAACATGTGTGAATGAAACACAACTTTATGTATGTTTTTGATGAGGTAACGACATTCTAACATGGCTTAAAGCTCACAAGAATCCATTTTGTGTAATATAGGACCATTAAAGTGCATCCCAGGCATTATAGGTGTAACTTTTGCATTACACAGTTTTAGAGACTATGGTGCGTGCTATGGATGCACAGGAGGCGTAGCTAGCTGTCAAACACTGTCTTCTACAGGGGCCAACATCTCAAATTAAAGTCTCAAACATTCTTAAAACTTTCCATTGGTTTTTGTACCTCCAGAGTGAAATTCCTGCTGATATTTTCGTACGTTTTCCAGGCTTCAGTGCTCGCCTCTTCGTCCATATTCACGGCGCGACACAAGTCTTCAAACCCGGCTTTAGCCTTCTGCAAATACTGGTCCTCTTCGCTCATTTTGGCTAAAGTTACGCACAAATCCCGTCACTTTTATAAAGACGAACAAGCTAGCGAACGCCTGCGATAGTTTTAAACGTGTATTTCCTCATAAATGGCCGTAAATGTGTTATTAACGTGCTATAAGGTTCACGGTCCCGAGTGGAGCCATTTAAATGTCCTGCTTCGACTGACAGCTACGGGTTTTTGAGCGTAACGGCCGACGTGCGTAACGGAGATACGTCACTTAAGAGCGTAACTAGAATAGAGAATAAGAAAACAGGCGTATCGTAACTGAGCCTTACAGCAGTGACCCAGAGGGGCGGGGCGCGGAGCTTAACGTGTTTTTCGTCACATAATAAAAATAAAAGCGCACTTCACGTAATTATAACATTATTTGCATATTTAAGGTCCTGTATTACACAGAATTGATTCTTGTGAGTTGTTCTGTTACCTCATACATACAACCCTACCTGGAGTTGTGTTTCATTGTTTCATTCATTCAATTCGAGTAATCCATTATTATTAATCTGTCTTCATCTATATAGCTCAAAATCTGTCCCACCTTGAGATGTCATAAAGCAGTAGGTTTCAAGTCAACAGCTACCTTTTACCTTTAGTTCAGCAGAGATTGGAAATCTCAGGTCTGAAATTATCCAGATGATTCTAGTGAAGGTGTGTGGAGTTTAAAAACACACTGGAGCACTTTCTGTATTACCACATGAAGGTGGAAGTGTACAACTCAGTTCAAATATGAAGGGGTTGTATATTAAAACATGTGAATGAAACAAAACACAATTTCAGGTATGTTTGTGATGAGGATTATAACATAAGATTTTAACATAAATCAGAAAATATGCACAATATGAGCCTTTTAAGATCACATTACAGCATATTTGATACATAGAACACTGGTTGGCTATTTAGTTAAGTAAGAAATGTCCCCAAATACAAGAAAACATCATTACAAAAGCTTATTTTACTTAAAACTGGTCTATCTTGCATTTACACAGTTGGTATGTAGGTATGAGAATACGCTGAAAAACATGCATTACTGTGAGTGGGCTTGCCTCCGCACAGATCTGGACCTGACATAACATACTTGTTGTCTTTATAGAGATAGACAAGTTTAATGCCATACTGTGAGACATTGCAGACAAGTCAGCAACATCGCCACAACAAACAGACAAACAGGTGGCAGATTGTCCACAAAAGAAAAGTTGCATAGTGTATCTTTAAAGTTACTATTGTCTTTATTAAGCCCCATGTTTTTTCTTACCTTCATTTTATCAAGTTACATAATCATTAGCTCTTACTTAAACACGCATAACTCCTAAAATAAGCAGGAGGACAATCTTTTTATTTAAGCCAAATAAATAAATAAATAAATAAATAAATAAATAAATAAATAAAATAATGCTTTTGTTATAATCCTCCTTTCCTTTTTGTTTAACATAATGAAACCACTAGATGGCAGCAGTTCATAATAGTTAAAGCACATGTGTTCATCAAATTTAATACATTTAACGCTTTTAAACTGGGTGTCAGTACTGTTATTTACTGAAATCAGATGTTTAAGATATGTTCAAATAAAAAAAAAAAGCTGTAAAAACTATAATCAATGTTCACTATTTATATTTGTGGTTGGGACATTTTTACTTTTACACTTGTTCTAATGCAGTTTAAAGGTGCAGTAACTTACAGGATCCTCCACTTGCTCGTCCCCATTGAGATGTTATTACTTTCACTAGAATGTTTCATAGTATGGCATTAAACTTGGTGCATATATGGTGTTTTTAACAACTATTCTTAAAATGTACTGATAATTGGTATGTTCTATGAGTACTACAACCTTAAATATATTTTCATGCATTTTCCAGTATACATGAAAATTTATTTCATAGTTGTAAATTGTAGTAAATTAAGATTTCTTAGCATTTTGCAATTAAAAGTGAATAATTCCAAAAACAACTTAAAAGTGAATCATTCCAAAAACAACACATTTCCCAGTTAGACAAGGCAGAGACAGAACCTGTATGACATTTGTATTTGACCCCAGTGAGTGGGGAGCAAAACATATGAATTTACTGTATTTTTATTTTTCATGTGGCCAGGAATGAGTGAAATAGAAGAAGGATCAACAAATATGTTTACAAAGTGTCTGAATTATTGACAGTAACATCACACTGGGGCTTTTCTACATGTATGTCAATGCCGGAATGTTCAGCAGTTACCATGGTGACACAATACCATGGTAACATTAACTACCAAAAAAGTTTCAGATTTTCCAAAAACTCAAGAAAAAATACTAAATGGATTTAAGCACATTTCCAGGAGTGTTCACGGTCCTCTTTAAGTGTTTGATTTTCAACCAAAAGGTGAAAATGACTAAGTGAAAAACTTTTGGCTAATGCTAACTAAACTCAAACATTTAATGATGAAAAATATCCTAGAAACAGTGTAAGAAAGAAGATCATAGAAGGTCATATTGTGGACATATAATGAGGATGCAAAACTACAGGATCCCCCTGCTGGCCTGGAAATGGTCACGACAAATAGAAGACACAAAAGAAAGGCCCAAAGAAAGTCCAAAAAACAATGAAACATTGTTCAGCCTCCAAAAACAAATACAAATATCATAAAGGAGGAGCTAACAGACTGACCTTAAACAGAAGAGAATCCACCCAAATAGTGATATCCTCCCAAAAGCCGATATCTGTTAATGATTCTCCTCACTCAAGCTTCATTTCAATTCTTTTTAAATCATCCAAACACACAACCAGCTTTCAGACATGGCAGAAAGCTCACTGGACAAATTATTAAATGGCTTTGTGAAGACCCCCTGCCAACCAGCCCCGAAGAAGAAGACGAATCATCACCCCAGGGAGAAGGTACAGACCTGTCCGTCAAACTGCAAACTCTAACATAAGGTGAAGTTGTTGCCATTGTCATACAAAAGTTTAATTAAAGGTCCTATATTACTCAAATTTGACCCTTGTGAGCTTTTAGCCATGTTAGAATGTTGTTACCTCATCAAACCCTGGAGTTGTGTTTTGTTTCATTCACACATGTTTGAGTAATCCTGCATTATTAGTCATCATCATACATCTCCAAAGCTCAAAATGCTCTGTTCCACCTTGTGATGTCATAAAGTGTAGTAGTTTTCAAGTTAGCTACCTTTTATCTTTTGTTGAGCAGGAAATTCCAAGGCTGAAATGATCCACATTATTTTAGGGAAGGTGTATGGAGTTTAAAAACACAGTGGAGCACTTCCTGTATTACCACATGACATCACAAGGTGGAACAGAGTGTTTTCAGTTTGCGTTTTGCCTAAATATGCAGGGTTTGTGTGTTAAACATGTGTGAATAATAAGAAAACAACATTAGAACCGTAACATAGATGGGAAAACAGCATAATATGGGCCCTTTACATTGACATACAGTATATATAGTCTACAACAAAATGCAAAATTTTGAGGACATTTAAAAGATATCGTATTTGGTTTAAAAGCATTCATCGCTGCGGCAACGGTCCCAGTTTGTCATCATTCTGAAATCCATGGATTAACCAAATATTTACGTGACATTTTCGTATGTTTTCTACCTGTAATCCAAAGAGTCGATTAATCATGTGGCGATGACCAATTTCTGTTTAAAAATATATGCAAACTTTTCATGAGTATTCCAACAAAAATGATCACAATCGTAACATTTGTCTAGACTATACAGACACATTATATAAATATTCTCTATCTAGAAGCCTTCAGTCGTGACATTTCAATCTTTATTTGACCCAGTGAAAATGTGTTGTAAAGTTGTTTAAGTTTTCACCGCCACTGAAACGTGCCCACTGCTCTGTACTTATCTATTCTCCAATTTTATTTTATTTTTGGTGGTACACATAGGATTCTGCAGTGTCACATAGTCATTTTGGTACAAATTTTAAAAAGTCCTCTGCTCGCTAGTGTGACGTGCAGCTATCCATCAGAGGGGTTGACAGCTGCACGGTGCTTCGTTGTGATCACGTTTACAGTGACGTCAGATCCAGTGAACTTGTTCTTTTATTACGTTGTTTTAGATGTGCAAACTATAACATAATGCTGCACGGGTGTCATAGATTGTAACTATAGCAGACACAAGCTCAAAAGGCGTTCTTTAAAAAGTGTTTGAAATCTAAATTTACAATAGAAATAACTGTCTGTTGACTAATCGAAAAAACAATCGATGACTAGTCGACAGCGGTGGAAGAAGTACTCAATTTTGTTTCTTAAGTAAAAATGCAGATACTGGAGCAAAAAAAAAGAGTTAAAAAGTAAAAGTACTCGTTTAAAAATGTACTTAAAGGGTATAAAGTAAAAGTATTTTGTATGGCTTTATTGCTGAATTTTACTTTTACTTTTCATTCTTGTTCAAAAACGTAATGGACTAGAAAGTATACCTGCTCTCAAATGTAGTGACGTAAGAGTAAAAAATGTATACTTTACTACTTTTACTTTGTTATGTTCCACCATTGCTTGTTGACTAACATTGCTAAAATAATTGTTTTTTTCAGTCACTATAGACTTAGACAAACTTTACTGATCCACAAGGGAAATTATATGGACACAGTAGCTCACACATAGCAATATCTGTAATAACAAAGAGCAACAATAAAAATGGTAATAATAAATTTAAAATAAGTATCAAAAATAGCAACAGACTGATGTCAAATAAGACATAATTACATAAATGTATATGTACAAGTGTATGTTGGTGACGGCTGCTTTTAGAGAGTGTTGTGGTAACGTTTGTATTTATTTTTTGGCTTAAAACTTTACATCCTGCTGTTCCACATACAAGTACACCTGTCTCTTCCTCGTGTGGTGTGACTCTGTTTACATAGACCGCAACAGTGTGAGGAGGAGCACCCATGTGTCTCATTTCTCTTTCCTCGCTTCCTTCTCTTTGATTCCTCTCCTCTGCAGGAAATGGGTGAGGAAGTCCCACCCACAGAGGAGACGCAGGGAGGAGAGAGGAGGAGAGGAGCAGAGGAGAGGAGAGAGAAGCAGATGAAGCAGAGCAAGAGAGGGGAGAGAAGAAAGAAGCAGAGGAGCAAAGGGGAGAGAAGAGAGGAGCAGAGGAGAGAGGAGGAGAGGGAGGCAGAGTTGAGAGGAGAAGAGGAGGAGAGGAGAGAAGAGGAGAGGAGTGAGGCAGGTGAAGCGGAGGAGAGAGGCAGGAGCAGACACAAGCTTAGGATGAATGGGACAGTCTCCTCAGGCGCTGGTTCTGACCAAAATGACCCTGCACTGACGACTATAAGGATTATTTAATATTACAATTCTAGGACTTGTCAAACATCCTTTGCTGCTGTCCCAGTGAGACAAATAATGTGTGATTATTTGATCTGATGTGCTCAGACGTGTGCTTACACATGAAGCATTTGACTGACAGCTGAAAAACAAAGGAATGAGGAGAGGAATCAAGCAGAAGGAAGCAAAGAGAAATGAGACACATCCTATGTGTTTACAGTGGAGGGCTCAGTGTCCTGGTAAAAAAGTGAACGAGGAGGATGAGATGCCAGCTCCTACATGACACTTCAGCAAGAAGAATGTCTCCAGCCAGTTTAGGGTGTGGTTAGCCCTGTCACTATAATTGCTATATCCACTTATCCGTCAAAACATGACAGATGAAACAATCATTTTTGGGTTCAATATTTACTGTGTGTACTTTTTCTCAGTACTAGTGGGATATTTTGGGTTATTTTTGGGCAGTAAGATCAGATTTGAGCTGTAGAAGTTTGAATTATGAACTTCTATGACTCAGTACACATGCAAACTACTGATGTGTTTCATTCTGCTATTTATTTTATTGCAGCTCATATAAGATAAGATAAGATAAGATATGCCTTTATTAGTCCCACAGTGGGGAAATTCCAGTGTTGCAACGCACAGTTCAAGAACAGCAGGAAAATGGAACATGCAATAAAACAAGATAATAGATAATGGCTAAAAAAATTATAATTTCGAAATAGACTTAAAGATAGACTCTAATTTTGTTCCAGTGGAGCAAAAGTATAAAATACAAAATATAAAATACCAAAAAAAACCCAAAACTATTATGTACAATAAAAGTAACAGTGCAGCATATGAACAGAGTAAATCTCAGTAAAGTGACTTCAGTATATTATGTTATTTACAGTAATGACTATGTTTATGTACAGACAGGATAAATATCAGTAAATGACATAAGTGAATTGTACCAGAGGTCTTCAGTATTGCACATAGATAGAGTTGAATGACACATGTTCAGTGTTAACAGTGTTCATTGTACAGTCTGACAGCAGCAGGAAGGAAAGACCTGCGAAATCTCTCCTTCACACAGCGAGGGTGAATCAGTCTGTCACTGAAGCTGCTCTCCAGAGCAGACAGGGCGTCCTGCAGAGGGTGACACTCATGGTCCAGCATAGAAATGACCTTAGCCAGGACCCTCTTGTCCCCCACCTGCTGCACTGAGTCCAGAGGACAGCCCAGGACGGAGCTGGACTTCTTGATGACCTTGTCCAGCTTCTTCCTCTCCCTCTCTGTGATGCTGCTGCTCCAGCAGACCACACCGTACAGGATGGCTGATGCCACCACAGAGTCATAGAAGGTCTTCAGGAGTGGCCCCCTCACTCCAAAAGAACTGAGTCTCCTCAGGAGATAGAGCCGACTCTGGCCCTTCCTGTACAGTGCATCTGTGTTGTGCATCTGTGTTGTGAGTCCAGTCCAGTTTGTTGTTCAGATGAACACCCAGGTACTTGTAGTATATTGTAAAAGGCTAAACAGATTATTGACCTGACATGTTTCAGCGATAGGACTTCTGTCCTCATCAGAGGTGTCAGCTGACAGCTATCATGTGACTATATGAAGGAGTGGACTAAGGGAGTGTGGTGTCACCCATACTCTTTGGTTGCAACCAACTGAAGCTCATCGACGCTAGCAGTTATATCGGATAATCTGCAACTTGGGAGCATATTTGGAAATCTGAGCGTGAAACCACAGAGGATTTGCAGGTTATTAATATTCATATATAATTTAGGGACAAAATAGTGAAATAAAAACACCAAGATGATGGCTCAATAGAAGTCAATTACAGCTGGAGCTCAAAGGAACCACTTCGCGTCCATGCTCATTTCCTATTTGGAACGCAGCGGGTAGCGAGCTAGCTATGTTCATTTATATATACAGCCTATGGGTGTTCTCAGACTGGTTAGTTTGACAGATCTGGCAGACCAGACTGTGGTGTCCATGCCTGCTGTTGCCTGGTGGTCTCTGGAAAAATGAGTCCCTGTTGATTCTTTGTATCTGTATCTTAGCCTGTATCTCAGGTGGTTCTCTTGCTCATGACGTGAGTTCTCTTGATCATCTCCAATCAGCGGAAGTCTTTGAGACATTGCTTTCTATAACTTCTGCAAACTTGTTTAGATAATTCATTTTGTCTTCTTTTTTAGACTTTTTGGCTTTGCTTGGAAGAACAGTTCTTGTAAGGAATGTAATCTAGGGCTATGGTTCTCTATTTGTTTAGCTGACTATTTCAGATAAATTGTACTGGTAGAGTCATTAAAATAAGTACTACTTTCCTACTTACCCAGTTACCAATGATTTGCAACAACTGTGTTTTGGCACTTGGCCTGCCCTTTTGGCTGGCTATAGGAAAAATGAAAGCACTATCTCACCATTTAGTACTGACAAAAATCTTCTACAAATTTCATCTTGTTTTGCAGAACCAGAATGTCTCTTACAACACCAGCCTGTACAAGAGGCCGTTCGTGGAGTCGTTTGAGGAGACCCCTCTGCTGGTGATAGTGCTCACCTATGTGTCCAGCTACATCGTTTACGTATTTGGCCTCCTCCGCGACTTCCTGCGTCACTGGAACATCGAGAAGTGCCGTATGGCCCAAGAGAGAGAGGAGCTGAAGGTATTGCTGGGTTTCAGATGACATCACAATGTTCTATAGGACAATAATATTTAAAGGTACACTATGTAACTTTTTGGTTGGGGAAGGATGGATGGTTGGATATGTCTTTGCTCTGCTTGGAATGTTCCACAGTATGACATTAAACAGCTCAACCTACCTTACATTTACTCAATTACAGATGTTTCTATAGCTCAAAAACTCTGAGAAAAACAGGCATTCTGACTGTGAACAGGGTCGCCTCTCCACAGATTTGACCTGTAACTTGGTCTGGTTTGGACTGATTACATTGTACTTCGCCATGACACATCCAAAAGGTGAATTCACAAATGTTTGACTTGATCATTTCTGCTATTAACTAGATCCAAGAACTCAGTGAATTACAGTAAAAATCTGCATTTTAAAACTATTCATTTTGGCTGCCCCCCATTTGTATTAAATAATATAGGAATATAGAATGTTGTGATGACAATACAGATGAGGGCAGCTAAAATGAATATTATTAAAATGGAGCTTTTTGGCTCTAGACTCTAATAGAAATGATCAGAAATTATTTATGAATTTACCTTTTGGATAGTTCATGGCAAACTACAATATACAGTAATCAAGATAGGGAAAAGTGGCTCTTGCCCCCCATCTCAGCGTATGACATCATCACATTCGAGAATCTGAAAACCACCAGTTGTTGTAGGACAGTTTAGAGGTTTTCAGATGACAACACAACGTTCTATAGGCCAATAATATTTAATACAGATGGGGGCAGCTAATGTTGTTCACCTGTAGATTTTTGGAGTAATATAGCACAGTCTAGGGTCTAGTCAATAATATAAACAATCCGATTCAACATTTGGGAATTTACATTTTGGATAGTTCATGGGAAAGTACAATTTAATCCATAGGAAAAACTGTCTCTTGCAATCTGAAAACTGCCAATACACTGACACCACTTTATTTGAAAAACCCACCTCAACACTCCAAGTGAGTGGCACTGAGGCAGAACTATGGGCAGCTCAACAGACTAAATGTGTCATTTTGTATCTCTTTGTATCTGTGAAACTGTTGTTTTCACCCCACAATAATTATTTCCTCAACACACAGACTCAGAAACATGTCGCCATAAACGTCCTCACTATAAAGAGCCATGAAGTTGTCTGCCATTCCTATGGATAGCTGCACATCACGCTAGTGAGTAGCAGACTTTTTTTCATTTGTACAAAATTACTGCGACTCTGCAGAATCCTATCACCAATTAAGAAAATAACACTGGAGAAGTAAGTACAGAGCAGTGGGCATGTTTCAGTGGCAGTAAAAATGAGGGTAGCTGGACAATATGGCGTCTTGAAAATAAGCCATATAAGCTCAAACATGCACAAATCACTCCAAATACAATGCGAGTAAATGGGAAGAGGAAACAACTATAACATGGTCAAAAAATTCATTTTGCAGAATAGGTCTGCTTTAAGGTCACAGTGAGTGTAGCATTAATCTGGATGGAGACTGCATTTGTAAATATTTGTCTTATAGTGCGTAATTGTAGTGTCTTCCAAACACTACAATTAAAATTCACTTTTTTTTTGCAGGATTTCGTCCCTCTGTATCGGGACTTTGAGGGCTTCTACACCCGAAACGTGATCAGGAGGCTACGGGACACTTGTAACCGTCCCATCTGCAGCGCCCCAGGAGTTAAGATGGACCTGGTGCACCGAGTGTCTCCAGACTATAATTGGACTTTTCAGTGAGTATGTTCACTTTAGGGATGAGGTAGACTTCATTGTTCCTGTAGGGAAATTTGTTCTCTGCATTTGACCCATCCTTCAGTGTTGCTTGTCAGGAGTAGTGTAGTCCCTAGGGACCCATCTCTAGATCTTGAATTAGGTTGAGTCACGACCATGGACTGTATAAAGAAGTGGACTAAGGGAGTGTGATGTCACCCACAGCATTTGGTTCCAGCCAAATTAAGCTCATCAAGGCTAGCAGTTATAGGGGCGAATATGGAACTGATTCCATATTTGGAATTCCGATTGTGAGTATTATTATCGCAACCAAAGAATCAATCCAGAGTGAGACTGTTGAAGGTAATGATGCCCCTTCCCCCTTACCCTTGAGATTCGATTCACGACACCTTAATTGCAGTTCCCGAATTTACTTGCCATCCATCCATTTTCTCCTGCTTTATCCGGGGCTGGGTCGCGGAGGCAGCAGTCTGAGCATGGAGACCCACACTTCCCTCCTCCTGGTGGAATGTGTCCAGGAGGCATTTGGAACAGATGCCCGAGCCACATCAACTGGCTCCTCTTGACGTGGAGGAGCTGCTTGTCCTTTCCGTCATTACCCAAAGCTTTGCCTTTCGACTCAGTTCTTTCTTCACCACAACAGTCCGATACAGCGACCACATCACTGCAGATGCTGCACCAATCTGTCTGTTAATCTCACGCTTTTAATTATTACATTAAATTAAATGTAATTTCATTTCATTAAATAATGTACTTTAGCAAGGGTGTATTTTCTTCCAAGCTGCATATTTTTGGAAGCTTAAAATTATCTGATTTTTTTTTTTTATTTTTTTTTTAGCAATATAAAGTCAACATTTCATTTACTAAGCTAGTGACAATGTCTTTATTTTGAATTTGATGCTTTTCCAGGCACACAGGTAAAGTGGTGAAAGATGTCATCAACATGGGCTCGTACAACTACCTGGGCTTTGCAGGCAAAACTGGAGCCTGTGCTGAGGCTACCCTAGAGTCCACTCACAAGTACGGGGTCGGAGTGAGCAGCACCAGATGTGAGATGGGTAATACCCCCTCTTTAAAATAGTTCTCAAAATGACATTGTCTTAATAGTTGGCAGTTGTCCTCTTGTTTTAATTTTTGCAATAGACCTTGAAAGAAAGATTTCTAAAATACGTTGTTTTAGGAAACCTGGACATTCATGAAGAGTTGGAGCAGCTGGTTGCCAGGTTTCTTGGCGTGGAGTCAGCGATGGTGTTTGGCATGGGCTTTGCTACAAACTCCATGAACATTCCTGCTTTGATGAGAAAGGTGAGAGAGTTCTGTTTAATCCTCAATGCACTTTCTTTGTTTATTTACATTTAAAGGGCCCATATTACACTAATTTTGATCTATGTTATAATGTTTCCTCATCACAAGTAAACCTGGAGTTGTGTTTTGTTTCATTCACAAATGTTTGACACCACATGACATCACAAGGTGGAAATGCAATGCTAGGGGTGCCCAACATGCATCTTTAGTGGCAGAATGTTCACCAGTTACCATGGAAATACACATTAGCAAACACAGACAAAAAATATTTAAAATTGTCTACAAATTCATACAAAATACAAAATGGATTTAAACAACACATTTTCAAAACTGTACACAGCAACTTGACAAATCTGATGCGATGTGCAGTAGTTTCACTGGCGGGATGCACGGTGATTCTGTTGTCATAGCGCTCTTTTCTTGTCTCTTTGATTGCAGGGTTGTCTCATCTTGAGTGACGAGTTAAACCATGCCTCTTTGGTCCTGGGCGCACGACTGTCAGGCTCTACAATCCGAGTCTTCAAACACAACAGTGAGTGACTCTGAAATGACTCACTTTGAAAAACTGTGTTCCAAATGTAGCTTAGAATGATGCTTTCAAGTGCGCCTGTTATGCAAAATTAACCATCGTTGTTTCCCCTTATCATTTACTCACCAGAAGTTGTATTTGGAGTGATTTGTGCATGTGCATCTTTAATCACTTATTTTCAAGATGCCATTATTTTGTACTTACTTTGTTCTCAGTTTTATCTTTTTAATCTGTGATTTTGAAGAAAATTCCAATTCAAACATAGCAACACAGAAAAGATATATAAAGTTAGCAGTCCATCCCCTTTCATTATCAGCATTTATCAGTTATAGGGATGCATTGTACAGATCTGTCCGTGGAGGTGGACAGGGACTATAGCCCGTCCTGAAAGGTGCTCTCCTGTCCGGTGATGGTGCTGTGCGGGGGGTGCTGTAATATTCTGCTCACCCATTACATGACACTATAGAGGGACAGAGGAGCTCCTACAGTGACAGATACAGGACTACATTCATACTATACTACTCCCTACAACTGTACAACAACTCTAACAGATACGCCTATGTTCTCTCAATCATCATATCATTTTTGCACTGCTTTCCTTATGACCTCTTGACCTTATGACCGCTGAGATTTTTTTATTACTTATTTTTCTATTGTATTTTGACTTGTACATTTATATAATTATTCCTTATTTGACACCAGTCTCTTGCTATTTTTGCTACTTATTTAGAATTTATTATAACCATTTATATTTTGCTTTTTGTTATTATAGTATATTGTGATGTGTGACCTACTGTGTCCAAGTTATTTCCCTTGTGGACCAATAAAGTTTGTCTAAGTCTAATATGCGTAGGCTTCGGCAGCGTCACGTAGCCATTTTGGTACTGCTACTTGCTACTGTGATATGCAGCTATCCATCAAATGCTGACAACTCCATGATGTACTTGTATTCTCAGATGACCATAGATGAAGATAAATGAAGATAAATGTGTCTTTGTAACTTGATCCTTTGTTTGGCAGATATGCAGAGCCTGGAGAAGCTGCTCAGGGACGCGATTGTTCACGGGCAGCCGAGAACGCATCGACCCTGGAAGAAAATACTCATTGTGGTGGAGGGCATTTACAGGTACACACCATCACCATAAACTGTATATACAAGTATAAATGGACATAACTAACTCTCTAGCCACTGCGTTCCAAATAGGAAGTAAGCATGGGCAGGCGTGCAGCTCTATCAAATTCACTTTCTATTGAAAAAACTTTGCCCCTGTCTTTGTAATTTGCTGTCAGACTTCTCATTTTGGTCTTAAAATGTTTGTATTAACCCGCTCTATATGATCCTGGGGTTTTCATTTCACTATTTTGTCCTTAAATCAAGAAGATTAATAACACATAAATCAGGTGCCTTCTTTCCCAGAGGTTGCTCCTGGTAGCATCAACAACAGGTTTGATTGACATTGTGGGGAGATACCTTGAACAGCATCGCTCCAGACTGGCTGTTTGCTGTATTTACTGTTGTTGTCTTGCAGTATGGAGGGGTCCATTGCACGCCTGCCTGAGATAATAGCTCTGAAGAAGCGTTACAAAGCGTACCTGTACCTAGACGAGGCTCACAGTATCGGAGCTATAGGACCACGCGGCCGAGGGGTGGTGGACTACTTTGGCTTAGACCCCAAAGACGTGGACATCATGATGGGGACATTTACCAAGAGCTTTGGGTCAGCTGGAGGATACATTGGAGGCAAAAAGGTTTGTCATGTTCTTGAATGGAATAAGACAAAACCTACTTTATTGCTGGAGTTCACTAAGAGAAGTGATCAATATTTGTGAATTTACCTTTTGAATAATTCATGGAAAACTGGCTCTTGTCGCCATCTGAAAACATGACATCATCACATTCACAAATCTGACTTCCACCAATAGAATCACAGTATTGATTTGATATTTGTATGTAACACAAAAGTAGACTGTGGTTATTACACCACATTATATCAAGAAACAAATTCATGAAAGTGTTTGGCTGATAAAATGTTCATCTTGTTACAAATCAATATTAAACATAAAGTTGTCATCAACCAGAATTGTCATTTCAGTTATCAAAATCACAACAATTATTTAGAATCCAACAACTCAAATTTTTGCTTTTTATAACTAATCAAACAAACAAAATAAACCATGATTTTATAATCATCGTCAATCATTCACCACAGCCTTTTTACTAAATAATACAATGACAGTGTCAAATGACAGTGTGTATATTTTTCTGACAGGAGCTGATTGACTACTTGAGGATACATTCCCACAGTGCGCTATACGCCACCTCGATGTCGCCCCCTGTGGCTCAGCAGATCATCACCTCTGCGAAGATTATCATGGGAGAGGATGGGACACAACTAGGTATGTAAAAAGAGACTACTAGTACTTGTACTTGTAATACTATTCTGTCTTTTTTGCTTTAGATTGGCAGTAGTAAAAGTATAGCATTTTCAGTTTTTTTTCTATTTCAATCTACCATAAATGTGCAAAAACATAAAAAGTGAAAAGTTTTAACTGGTAGTGTATATTTAATGGCGTACTGTAGAACATGCTATCATCTCCATGGAGAAAAGCAGGTCCACAAGAAAAGTTACACAGTGCAACTTTCAGTCCACAAACAACAATTCACAAGGACTAGGCCCCCCACACTGGCCAAACTAATCACTTGAGTGAGGAGACCTAAATTCTCTTACCTAGCGTAAAAGGTTATATTTAGTTTTTCTTTACTAATAACTCATGACAGTTCTTTTCCCTTAGGTGCAGAGCGTCTGAGGCAGCTTTCAGAAAACACCACCTACTTCCGCCAAAGAGTCCATGACATGGGCTTCATCGTCTATGGCAACAAAGACTCTCCTGTGGTCCCTTTAATCATTTGCCTGCCAGCTAAAACCATGTAACTTTTTCTTCTATGTTTCATTTTACATTAATGAAGTGTTTTGCCCTATTAATAATTTTAAATGACATCACGCTGGGAGGTTGGGGGGACATCATGTATGTCTGTGGAGGAATGTCCAGTAGTTACCACGGTGATACAAAGCACACATTAGCAAACACTGCCAAAAAGGTTTAAAGACAACTCATGGAAAAATACAAAAGACAATACGTTTTTAAGAGTCTTTGACCAATATGAGTGTTCAAGGCGTTTGATTAAAAAAAAAGCGTGAACACTCATATTGACTGTAATGTTTTTTTTGAGAGGGACTTGCTTAACCACACAAACCATCTCGCCTGTTGCAGTTCCAGCTAAGTCTCTTCTTTTTGCCTAGACAAAACTCAGAGTAAAGTCTAACTTGAGTAATAGTGCTCAAACAGAACAGTGCCTCCAGTTAGCCTCATCCCTCCTAAGGAATGCTGTTGCCATCATCTGAAAGGTATCAATATCTAAAATGCCTTTGTCTTGCAGGGCTTTTGGGAGGGAGATGTTAAAGAGGAACATTGGCGTGGCGGTGGTGGGGTTTCCAGCCACGGCTGCCACCAAGACCAGAACACGTTTCTGTATGTCGGCCGCTCACACCAGAGACATCCTCGACACGGTTAGTCACCAACCATCTCAGCACTACACAGGCTTTTGGAACTACCTTCGACACCTTAGCCTTGGTATTTCCTGTTGTATTTGTGTAGTGTGAGTGGGCTTGCCTCTCCACTGAGCCCTCTGGTGCCAATTGCTTGTTTCCATGGAGATAAATAAATGTAATGCCTTCCCGTGAAACATTCTACACAAGGCATAACCACTCCATGGAGACAAGAACATAAAAGTTACATAGTGGACTATTAAAATGGACAGGTGGTCAGTGTCAAAGTACAAAAACAAGTTGATTTAAAGACGGGGTAAATCTAAATCTTTCTCTTTTTTTTTCTTTCTACCATGTCATGTTACGAGTTAAAAGGTTTTAGATGTCATCCATGCATGTTTGAGTATTTTAGCAATCTCACTCTGGCCGATTCAAACCCTACTTATGGTTAGTGTAAGATTCTGTCCAATGCTGAGCCCACAAACCGTCACGTGAAGGTGGAACAGAGCATTTTGAGCTTTGGCGATATAGACAGCCTAATAATACGGTTACTCAAACATTTGTGAATTAAACAAAACCAGAGGTGGAAAAAGTACTGAAAAATTGTAATTAAGTAAAAGTATCTTTACTTTGCTTAAATCCTACTCAAGTAAAAGTAAAAGTAGCCGTCTGAAAATGTACTCGAGTAAAAGTAAAAAATTACTTAATTTCAAATGTACTTTGAGTAAAAGTTACTTAGTTACTTTCAATTAAATAAATAAAAAAAAATACAGTAAAAATGCAGGTTTTTCATAATGTTGCTGCACATAAATGCAATCTTAAATAGACATAAACTGCGGTAAACTAAATGTGACGCACTACCATTTAATTCCTCTAGGAGCTGAAGATATATGGGATAATGAATCTAGGACAGGGGTCAGCAACCCGCGGCTCCAGAGCCGCATGTGGTTCTTTCATCGTTCTGTCGTGGCTTCCTGTGACTTTGGAAAATAATAATGAGTATTTAATTACATTGTATTTTTATTTTAGTTTGTTCATTTTTAAATGTAAATCTAAAATTGTAGATAATGGTACTCTTGTAACATTTAAATAAAACGTTTTTAATATTGGCAGTACGGTGGCTGAGTGGCAACACTCATGCCTCACAGCAAGAAGGTTACGGGTTCGATCCCCGGGTCGCCCGGGCCACATCATCAGTCTGTGACATTGTAACAGTCTATGACATCATCACAGTCTATGACATCATCAGTCTATGACATCACTACAGTCTATGACATCATCAGTCTGTGACATCATCAGTCTGTGACATCATCTCAGTCTATGACATCATCAGTCTATGACATCACCACAGTCTATGACATCATCAGTCTATAACATCACTACAGTCTATGACATCATCAGTCTGTGACATCATCTCAGTCTATGACATCATCAGTCTATGACATCATCACAGTCTATGACATCATCACAGTCTATGACATCATCAGTCTATGACATCACTACAGTCTATGACATCATCAGTCTGTGACATCATCAGTCTGTGACATCATCTCAGTCTGTGACATCAGTCTGTGACATCATCTCAGTCTATGACATCATCAGTCTGTGAAATCATCTCAGTCTATGACATCATCAGTCTGTGACATCATCAGTCTATGACATCATCACAGTCTATGACATCATCAGTCTGTGACATCATCACAGTCTGTGACATCATCAGTCTGTGACATCATCAGTCTGTGACATCATCACAGTCTATGACATCATCAGTCTATGACATCACTACAGTCTATGACATCATCAGTCTGTGACATCATCAGTCTGTGACATCATCTCAGTCTATGACATCATCAGTCTGTGACATCATCTCAGTCTATGACATCATCAGTCTATGACATCATCACAGTCTGTGACATCATCAGTCTATGACATCATCAGTCTGTGACATCATCAGTCTGTGACATCATCATCAGTCTGTGACATCACAGTCTGTGACATCATCAGTCTGTGACATCATCATCAGTCTGTGACATCATCAGTCTGTGACATCATCACAGTCTGTGACATCATCATCAGTCTGTGACATCATCAGTCTGTGACATCATCACAGTCTGTGACATCATCTCAGTCTATGACATCATCAGTCTGTGACATCATCCGTCTGTGACATCATCACAGTCTGTGACATCATCAGTCTGTGACATCATCAGTCTGTGACATCATCACAGTCTATGAGATCATCAGTCTATGACATCATCAGTCTGTGACATCATCAGTCTATGACATCATCACAGTCTGTGACATCATCAGTCTGTGACATCATCACAGTCTGTGACATCATCAGTCTGTGACATCATCAGTCTGTGACATCACCAGTCTGTGACATCATCAGTCTGTGACATCATCAGTCTGCAGAGGTGGAAACCGTACTGAAAAATTGTAATTAAGTAAAAGTATCTTTACTTTGCTTAAATCCTACTCAAGTAAAAGTGAAAGTACCCGTCTGAAAATGTACTTGAGTAAAAGTAAAAAAATACTTCATTTCAAATGTACTTTGAGTAAAAGTTACTTAGTTACTTTCAATTAAAAAAAAAAAAAACTACAGTAAAAATGCAGGTTTTTTCATAATGTTGCTGCACATAAATGCAATCTTAAATAGACATAAACTGCGGTAAACTAAATGTGACGCACTACCATTTAATTCCTCTAGGAGCTGAAGATATATGGGATAATGAATCTAGGACAGGGGTCGGCAACCCGCGGCTCCAGAGTCGCATGTGGCTCTTTCATCGTTCTGTCGTGGCTCGCTGTGACTTTGGAAAATAATAATGAGTATTTAATTACATTGTATTTTTATTTTAGTTTGTTCGTTTTTAAATGTAAATCTAAAATTGTAGATAATGGTACTCTTGTAACATTTAAATAAAATGTTTTTAATATTGGCGGTACGGTGGCTGAGTGGCAACACTCATGCCTCACAGCAAGAAGGTTACGGGTTCGATCCCCGGGTCGCCCGGGCCACATCATCAGTCTCTGACATCGTCACAGTCTATGACATCATCAGTCTATGACATCGTCACAGTCTATGACATCATCACAGTCTATGACATCATCACAGTCTATGACATCATCACAGTCTATGACATCATCACAGTCTATGACATCATCAGTCTGTGACATCATCACAGTCTGTGACATCATCAGTCTGTGACATCATCAGTCTGTGACATCATCACAGTCTATGACATCATCAGTCTATGACATCACTACAGTCTATGACATCATCAGTCTGTGACATCATCAGTCTGTGACATCATCTCAGTCTATGACATCATCAGTCTGTGACATCATCTCAGTCTATGACATCATCAGTCTATGACATCATCACAGTCTGTGACATCATCAGTCTATGACATCATCAGTCTGTGACATCATCAGTCTGTGACATCATCATCAGTCTGTGACATCACAGTCTGTGACATCATCAGTCTGTGACATCATCATCAGTCTGTGACATCATCAGTCTGTGACATCATCACAGTCTGTGACATCATCATCAGTCTGTGACATCATCAGTCTGTGACATCATCACAGTCTGTGACATCATCTCAGTCTATGACATCACAGTCTGTGACATCATCCGTCTGTGACATCATCACAGTCTGTGACATCATCAGTCTGTGACATCATCAGTCTGTGACATCATCACAGTCTATGAGATCATCAGTCTATGACATCATCAGTCTGTGACATCATCAGTCTATGACATCATCACAGTCTGTGACATCATCAGTCTGTGACATCATCACAGTCTGTGACATCATCAGTCTGTGACATCACCAGTCTGCGACATCATCAGTCTGTGACATCATCAGTCTGTGACATCATCAGTCTGCAGAGGTGGAAACCGTACTGAAAAATTGTAATTAAGTAAAAGTATCTTTACTTTGCTTAAATCCTACTCAAGTAAAAGTGAAAGTACCCGTCTGAAAATGTACTTGAGTAAAAGTAAAAAAATACTTCATTTCAAATGTACTTTGAGTAAAAGTTACTTAGTTACTTTCAATTAAAAAAAAAAAAAAACTACAGTAAAAATGCAGGTTTTTTCATAATGTTGCTGCACATAAATGCAATCTTAAATAGACATAAACTGCGGTAAACTAAATGTGACGCACTACCATTTAATTCCTCTAGGAGCTGAAGATATATGGGATAATGAATCTAGGACAGGGGTCGGCAACCCGCGGCTCCAGAGTCGCATGTGGCTCTTTCATCGTTCTGTCGTGGCTCGCTGTGACTTTGGAAAATAATAATGAGTATTTAATTACATTGTATTTTTATTTTAGTTTGTTCGTTTTTAAATGTAAATCTAAAATTGTAGATAATGGTACTCTTGTAACATTTAAATAAAATGTTTTTAATATTGGCGGTACGGTGGCTGAGTGGCAACACTCATGCCTCACAGCAAGAAGGTTACGGGTTCGATCCCCGGGTCGCCCGGGCCACATCATCAGTCTCTGACATCGTCACAGTCTATGACATCATCAGTCTATGACATCGTCACAGTCTATGACATCATCATAGTCTATGACATCATCAGTCTATGACATCATCACAGTCTATGACATCATCAGTCTATGACATCACTACAGTCTATGACATCATCAGTCTGTGACATCATCAGTCTATGACATCATCTCAGTCTATGACATCATCAGTTTGTGACATCATCTCAGTCTATGACATCATCAGTCTATGACATCACCACAGTCTATGACATCATCAGTCTATGACATCATCAGTCTGTGACATCATCTCAGTCTATGACATCACAGTCTATGACATCATTAGTCTGTGACATCATCATCAGTCTGTGACATCATCAGTCTGTGACATCACAGTCTGTGACATCATCAGTCTGTGACATCATGCGTCTGTGACATCATCACAGTCTGTGACATCATCAGTCTGTGACATCATCAGAGTCTATGACATCATCAGAGTCTGTGACATCATCAGTCTGTGACATCATCACAGTCCGTGACATCATCAGTCTGTGACATCATCAGTCTGTGACATCATCACAGTCTATGACATCATCAGTCTGCGACATCATCAGTCTGTGACATCATCATCAGTCTGTGACATCATCAGTCTATGACATCATCACAGTCTATGACATCATCACAGTCTGTGACATCATCAGTCTGTGACATCATCACAGTCTGTGACATCATCACAGTCTGTGACATCACCAGTCTGTGACATCATCAGTCTGTGACATCACCACAGTCTGTGACATCATCAGTCTGCAGAGGTGGAAACCGTACTGAAAAATTGTAATTAAGTAAAAGTATCTTTACTTTGCTTAAATCCTACTCAAGTAAAAGTGAAAGTACCCGTCTGAAAATGTACTTGAGTAAAAGTAAAAAAATACTTCATTTCAAATGTACTTTGAGTAAAAGTTACTTAGTTACTTTCAATTAAAAAAAAAAAAAAAAAAAAAACTACAGTAAAAATGCAGGTTTTTTCATAATGTTGCTGCACATAAATGCAATCTTAAATAGACATAAACTGCGGTAAACTAAATGTGACGCACTACCATTTAATTCCTCTAGGAGCTGAAGATATATGGGATAATGAATCTAGGACAGGGGTCGGCAACCCGCGGCTCCAGAGCCGCATGTGGCTCTTTCATCGTTCTGTCGTGGCTCGCTGTGACTTTGGAAAATAATAATGAGTATTTAATTACATTGTATTTTTATTTTAGTTTGTTCGTTTTTAAATGTAAATCTAAAATTGTAGATAATGGTACTCTTGTAACATTTAAATAAAATGTTTTTAATATTGGCGGTACGGTGGCTGAGTGGCAACACTCATGCCTCACAGCAAGAAGGTTACGGGTTCTATCCCCGGGTCGCCCGGGCCACATCATCAGTCTGTGACATCGTCACAGTCTATGACATCATCAGTCTATGACATCGTCACAGTCTATGACATCATCATAGTCTATGACATCATCAGTCTATGACATCATCACAGTCTATGACATCATCAGTCTATGACATCACTACAGTCTATGACATCATCAGTCTGTGACATCATCAGTCTATGACATCATCTCAGTCTATGACATCATCAGTCTGTGACATCATCTCAGTCTATGACATCATCAGTCTATGACATCACCACAGTCTATGACATCATCAGTCTATGACATCATCAGTCTGTGACATCATCTCAGTCTATGACATCACAGTCTATGACATCATTAGTCTGTGACATCATCACAGTCTATGACATCATTAGTCTGTGACATCATCATCAGTCTGTGACATCATCAGTCTGTGACATCATCACAGTCTGTGACATCATCAGTCTGTGACATCATCAGTCTGACATCATCACAGTCTGTGACATCATCAGTCTGCGACATTATCAGTCTGTGACATCATCAGAGTCTATGACATCATTAGTCTGTGACATCATCAGTCTGTGACATCATCAGTCTGTGACATCATCACAGTCTATGACATCATCAGTCTGTGACATCATCACAGTCTGTGACATCAGTCTGTGACATCATCAGAGTCTATGACATCATCACAGTCTATGACATCATCAGTCTGTGACATCATCAGAGTCTATGACATCATCACAGTCTATGACATCATCAGTCTGTGACATCATCAGTCTGTGACATCACCACAGTCTGTGACATCATCAGTCTGCAGAGGTGGAAACCGTACTGAAAAATTGTAATTAAGTAAAAGTATCTTTACTTTGCTTAAATCCTACTCAAGTAAAAGTGAAAGTACCCGTCTGAAAATGTACTTGAGTAAAAGTAAAAAAATACTTCATTTCAAATGTACTTTGAGTAAAAGTTACTTAGTTACTTTCAATAAAAAAAAAAAAAAAAAACTACAGTAAAAATGCAGGTTTTTTCATAATGTTGCTGCACATAAATGCAATCTTAAATAGACATAAACTGCGGTAAACTAAATGTGACGCACTACCATTTAATTCCTCTAGGAGCTGAAGATACAGTATATGGGATAATGAATCTAGGACTGGGGTCGGCAACCCGCGGCTCCAGAGCCGCATGTGGCTCTTTCATCGTTCTGTCGTGGCTCGCTGTGACTTTGGAAAATAATAATGAGTATTTAATTACATTGTATTTTTATTTTAGTTTGTTCGTTTTTAAATGTAAATCTAAAATTGTAGATAATGGTACTCTTGTAACATTTAAATAAAATGTTTTTAATATTGGCGGTACGGTGGCTGAGTGGCAACACTCATGCCTCACAGCAAGAAGGTTACGGGTTCGATCCCCGGGTCGCCCGGGCCACATCATCAGTCTGTGACATCGTCACAGTCTATGACATCATCAGTCTATGACATCGTCACAGTCTATGACATCATAATAGTCTATGACATCATCAGTCTATGACATCATCACAGTCTATGACATCATCAGTCTATGACATCACTACAGTCTATGACATTGTCACAGTCTATGACATCATCATAGTCTATGACATCATCAGTCTATGACATCATCACAGTCTATGACATCATCAGTCTATGACATCATCTCAGTCTATGACATCATCAGTCTATGACATCACCACAGTCTATGACATCATCAGTCTATGACATCATCAGTCTGTGACATCATCAGTCTGACATCATCACAGTCTGTGACATCATCAGTCTGCGACATCATCAGTCTGTGACATCATCAGAGTCTATGACATCATTAGTCTGACATCATCAGTCTGTGACATCATCAGTCTGTGACATCACAGTCTATGACATCATCAGTCTGTGACATCATCACAGTCTGTGACATCACAGTCTGTGACATCATCAGAGTCTATGACATCATCACAGTCTATGACATCATCACAGTCTATGACATCATCAGTCTGTGACATCATCAGAGTCTATGACATCATCACAGTCTATGACATCATCAGTCTGTGACATCATCACAGTCTGTGACATCATCAGTCTGTGACATCACCACAGTCTGTGACATCATCAGTCTCCAGAGGTGGAAACCGTACTGAAAAATTGTAATTAAGTAAAAGTATCTTTACTTTGCTTAAATTCTACTCAAGTAAAAGTAAAAGTACCCGTCTGAAAATGTACTTGAGTAAAAGTAAAAAAATACTTCATTTCAAATGTACTCTGAGTAAAAGTTACTTAGTTACTTTCAATTAAATAAAAAAAAAAAAAAAACTACAGTAAAAATGCAGGTTTTTTCATAATGTTGCTGCACATAAATGCAGTCTTAAATAGACATAAACTGCGGTAAACTAAATGTGACGCACTACCATTTAATTCCTCTAGGAGCTGAAGATACAGTATATGGGATAATGAATCTAGGACTGGGGTCGGCAACCCGCGGCTCCAGAGCCGCATGTGGCTCTTTCATCGTTCTGTCGTGGCTCGCTGTGACTTTGGAAAATAATAATGAGTATTTAATTACATTGTATTTTTATTTTAGTTTGTTCGTTTTTAAATGTAAATCTAAAATTGTAGATAATGGTACTCTTGTAACATTTAAATAAAATGTTTTTAATATTGGCGGTACGGTGGCTGAGTGGCAACACTCATGCCTCACAGCAAGAAGGTTACGGGTTCGATCCCCGGGTCGCCCGGGCCACATCATCAGTCTGTGACATCGTCACAGTCTATGACATCATCAGTCTATGACATCGTCACAGTCTATGACATCATAATAGTCTATGACATCATCAGTCTATGACATCATCACAGTCTATGACATCATCAGTCTATGACATCACTACAGTCTATGACATCATCAGTCTGTGACATCATCTCAGTCTATGACATCATCAGTCTATGACATCATCTCAGTCTATGACATCATCAGTCTATGACATCACCACAGTCTATGACATCATCAGTCTATGACATCATCAGTCTGTGACATCATCAGTCTGACATCATCACAGTCTGTGACATCATCAGTCTGCGACATCATCAGTCTGTGACATCATCAGAGTCTATGACATCATTAGTCTGACATCATCAGTCTGTGACATCATCAGTCTGTGACATCACAGTCTATGACATCATCAGTCTGTGACATCATCACAGTCTGTGACATCACAGTCTGTGACATCATCAGAGTCTATGACATCATCACAGTCTATGACATCATCACAGTCTATGACATCATCAGTCTGTGACATCATCAGAGTCTATGACATCATCACAGTCTATGACATCATCAGTCTGTGACATCATCACAGTCTGTGACATCATCAGTCTGTGACATCACCACAGTCTGTGACATCATCAGTCTCCAGAGGTGGAAACCGTACTGAAAAATTGTAATTAAGTAAAAGTATCTTTACTTTGCTTAAATTCTACTCAAGTAAAAGTAAAAGTACCCGTCTGAAAATGTACTTGAGTAAAAGTAAAAAAATACTTCATTTCAAATGTACTCTGAGTAAAAGTTACTTAGTTACTTTCAATTAAATAAAAAAAAAAAAAAAACTACAGTAAAAATGCAGGTTTTTTCATAATGTTGCTGCACATAAATGCAGTCTTAAATAGACATAAACTGCGGTAAACTAAATGTGACGCACTACCATTTAATTCCTCTAGGAGCTGAAGATATATGGGATAATGAATCTAGGACAGGGGTCGGCAACCCGCGGCTCCAGAGCCGCATGTGGCTCTTTCATCGTTCTGTCGTGGCTCGCTGTGACTTTGGAAAATAATAATGAGTATTTAATTACATTGTATTTTTATTTTAGTTTGTTCGTTTTTAAATGTAAATCTAAAATTGTAGATAATGGTACTCTTGTAACATTTAAATAAAATGTTTTTAATATTGGCGGTACGGTGGCTGAGTGGCAACACTCATGCCTCACAGCAAGAAGGTTACGGGTTCGATCCCCGGGTCGCCCGGGCCACATCATCAGTCTCTGACATCGTCACAGTCTATGACATCATCAGTCTATGACATCGTCACAGTCTATGACATCATCATAGTCTATGACATCATCAGTCTATGACATCATCACAGTCTATGACATCATCAGTCGATGACATCACTACAGTCTATGACATTGTCACAGTCTATGACATCATCATAGTCTATGACATCATCAGTCTATGACATCATCACAGTCTATGACATCATCAGTCTGTGACATCATCAGTCTATGACATCATCTCAGTCTATGACATCATCAGTCTGTGACATCATCTCAGTCTATGACATCATCAGTCTATGACATCACCACAGTCTATGACATCATCAGTCTATGACATCATCAGTCTGTGACATCATCTCAGTCTATGACATCACAGTCTATGACATCATTAGTCTGTGACATCATCATCAGTCTGTGACATCATCAGTCTGTGACATCATCACAGTCTGTGACATCATCAGTCTGTGACATCATCCGTCTGTGACATCATCACAGTCTATGACATCATCAGTCTGTGACATCATCAGAGTCTATGACATCATCAGAGTCTGTGACATCATCAATCTGTGACATCATCACAGTCTGTGACATCATCAGTCTGTGACATCATCAGTCTGTGACATCATCACAGTCTATGACATCATCAGTCTGCGACATCATCAGTCTGTGACATCATCATCAGTCTGTGACATCATCAGTCTATGACATCATCACAGTCTATGACATCATCACAGTCTGTGACATCATCAGTCTGTGACATCATCACAGTCTGTGACATCATCAGTCTGTGACATCATCACAGTCTGTGACATCACCACAGTCTGTGACATCATCAGTCTGCAGAGGTGGAAACCGTACTGAAAAATTGTAATTAAGTAAAAGTATCTTTACTTTGCTTAAATCCTACTCAAGTAAAAGTGAAAGTACCCGTCTGAAAATGTACTTGAGTAAAAGTAAAAAAAAATACTTCATTTCAAATGTACTTTGAGTAAAAGTTACTTAGTTACTTTCAATTAAAAAAAAAAAAAAAAAAAAACTACAGTAAAAATGCAGGTTTTTTCATAATGTTGCTGCACATAAATGCAATCTTAAATAGACATAAACTGCGGTAAACTAAATGTGACGCACTACCATTTAATTCCTCTAGGAGCTGAAGATATATGGGATAATGAATCTAGGACAGGGGTCGGCAACCCGCGGCTCCAGAGCCGCATGTGGCTCTTTCATCGTTCTGTCGTGGCTCGCTGTGACTTTGGAAAATAATAATGAGTATTTAATTACATTGTATTTTTATTTTAGTTTGTTCGTTTTTAAATGTAAATCTAAAATTGTAGATAATGGTACTCTTGTAACATTTAAGTAAAACGTTTTTAATATTGGCGGTACGGTGGCTGAGTGGCAACACTCATGCCTCACAGCAAGAAGGTTACGGGTTTGATCCCCGGGTCGCCCGGGCCACATCATCAGTCTGTGACATCGTCACAGTCTATGACATCATCTCAGTCTATGACATCGTCACAGTCTATGACATCATCATAGTCTATGACATCATCAGTCTATGACATCATCACAGTCTATGACATCATCAGTCTATGACATCATCTCAGTCTATGACATCATCAGTCTGTGACATCATCTCAGTCTATGACATCATCAGTCTGTGACATCATCTCAGTCTATGACATCATCAGTCTGTGACATCATCTCAGTCTATGACATCATCAGTCTATGACATCATCAGTCTGTGACATCATCAGTCTGTGACATCATCTCAGTCTATGACATCATCAGTCTGTGACATCATCAGTCTGTGACATCATCTCAGTCTATGACATCATCAGTCTGTGACATCATCTCAGTCTATGACATCATCAGTCTATGACATCATCTCAGTCTATGACATCATCAGTCTATGACATCACCACATTCTATGACATCATCAGTCTATGACATCATCAGTCTGTGACATCATCTCAGTCTATGACATCACAGTCTATGACATCATTAGTCTGTGACATCATCACAGTCTATGACATCATTAGTCTGTGACATCATCATCAGTCTGTGACATCATCAGTCTGTGACATCATCACAGTCTGTGACATCATCAGTCTGTGACATCATCAGTCTGACATCATCACAGTCTGTGACATCATCAGTCTGCGACATTATCAGTCTGTGACATCATCAGAGTCTATGACATCATTAGTCTGTGACATCATCAGTCTGTGACATCATCAGTCTGTGACATCATCACAGTCTATGACATCATCAGTCTGTGACATCATCACAGTCTGTGACATCATCAGTCTGTGACATCATCAGAGTCTATGACATCATCACAGTCTATGACATCATCAGTCTGTGACATCATCAGAGTCTATGACATCATCACAGTCTATGACATCATCAGTCTGTGACATCATCAGTCTGTGACATCACCACAGTCTGTGACATCATCAGTCTGCAGAGGTGGAAACCGTACTGAAAAATTGTAATTAAGTAAAAGTATCTTTACTTTGCTTAAATCCTACTCAAGTAAAAGTGAAAGTACCCGTCTGAAAATGTACTTGAGTAAAAGTAAAAAAATACTTCATTTCAAATGTAATTTGAGTAAAAGTTACTTAGTTACTTTCAATTAAAAAAAAAAAAAAAAAAAACCTACAGTAAAAATGCAGGTTTTTTCATAATGTTGCTGCACATAAATGCAATCTTAAATAGACATAAACTGCGGTAAACTAAATGTGACGCACTACCATTTAATTCCTCTAGGAGTTGAAGATATATGGGATAATGAATCTAGGACAGGGGTCGGCAACCCGCGGCTCCAGAGCCGCATGTGGCTCTTTCATCGTTCTGTCGTGGCTCGCTGTGACTTTGGAAAATAATAATGAGTATTTAATTACATTGTATTTTTATTTTAGTTTGTTCGTTTTTAAATGTAAATCTAAAATTGTAGATAATGGTACTCTTGTAACATTTAAATAAAACGTTTTTAATATTGGCGGTACGGTGGCTGAGTGGCAACACTCATGCCTCACAGCAAGAAGGTTACGGGTTCGATCCCCGGGTCGCCCGGGCCACATCATCAGTCTGTGACATCGTCACAGTCTATGACATCATCAGTCTATGACATCGTCACAGTCTATGACATCATCATAGTCTATGACATCATCAGTCTATGACATCATCACAGTCTATGACATCATCAGTCTATGACATCACTACAGTCTATGACATCATCAGTCTGTGACATCATCAGTCTGTGACATCATCTCAGTCTATGACATCATCAGTCTGTGACATCATCTCAGTCTATGACATCATCAGTCTATGACATCATCTCAGTCTATGACATCATCAGTCTATGACATCACCACAGTCTATGACATCATCAGTCTATGACATCATCAGTCTGTGACATCATCAGTCTGACATCATCACAGTCTGTGACATCATCAGTCTGCGACATCATCAGTCTGTGACATCATCAGAGTCTATGACATCATTAGTCTGACATCATCAGTCTGTGACATCATCAGTCTGTGACATCACAGTCTATGACATCATCAGTCTGTGACATCATACATCACAGTCTGTGACATCATCAGAGTCTATGACATCATCACAGTCTATGACATCATCACAGTCTATGACATCATCAGTCTGTGACATCATCAGAGTCTATGACATCATCACAGTCTATGACATCATCAGTCTGTGACATCATCACAGTCTGTGACATCATCAGTCTGTGACATCACCACAGTCTGTGACATCATCAGTCTCCAGAGGTGGAAACCGTACTGAAAAATTGTAATTAAGTAAAAGTATCTTTACTTTGCTTAAATTCTACTCAAGTAAAAGTAAAAGTACCCGTCTGAAAATGTACTTGAGTAAAAGTAAAAAAATACTTCATTTCAAATGTACTTTGAGTAAAAGTTACTTAGTTACTTTCAATTAAATAAATAAAAAAAAAAAACTACAGTAAAAATGCAGGTTTTTTCATAATGTTGCTGCACATAAATGCAGTCTTAAATAGACATAAACTGCGGTAAACTAAATGTGACGCACTACCATTTAATTCCTCTAGGAGCTGAAGATATATGGGATAATGAATCTAGGACAGGGGTCGGCAACCCGCGGCTCCAGAGCCGCATGTGGCTCTTTCATCGTTCTGTCGTGGCTCGCTGTGACTTTGGAAAATAATAATGAGTATTTAATTACATTGTATTTTTATTTTAGTTTGTTCGTTTTTAAATGTAAATCTAAAATTGTAGATAATGGTACTCTTGTAACATTTAAATAAAATGTTTTTAATATTGGCGGTACGGTGGCTGAGTGGCAACACTCATGCCTCACAGCAAGAAGGTTACGGGTTCTATCCCCGGGTCGCCCGGGCCACATCATCAGTCTGTGACATCGTCACAGTCTATGACATCATCAGTCTATGACATCGTCACAGTCTATGACATCATCATAGTCTATGACATCATCAGTCTATGACATCATCACAGTCTATGACATCACAGTCTATGACATCATCACAGTCTATGACATCATCAGTCTATGACATCACTACAGTCTATGACATCATCAGTCTGTGACATCATCAGTCTATGACATCATCTCAGTCTATGACATCATCAGTCTGTGACATCATCTCAGTCTATGACATCATCAGTCTATGACATCACCACAGTCTATGACATCATCAGTCTATGACATCATCAGTCTGTGACATCATCTCAGTCTATGACATCACAGTCTATGACATCATTAGTCTGTGACATCATCATCAGTCTGTGACATCATCAGTCTGTGACATCATCACAGTCTGTGACATCATCAGTCTGTGACATCATCCGTCTGTGACATCATCACAGTCTATGACATCATCAGTCTGTGACATCATCAGAGTCTATGACATCATCAGAGTCTGTGACATCATCAGTCTGTGACATCATCACAGTCCGTGACATCATCAGTCTGTGACATCATCAGTCTGTGACATCATCACAGTCTATGACATCATCAGTCTGTGACATCATCAGTCTGTGACATCATCATCAGTCTGTGACATCATCAGTCTATGACATCATCACAGTCTATGACATCATCAGAGTCTATGACATCATCAGTCTGTGACATCACCACAGTCTGTGACATCATCAGAGTCTATGACATCATCAGTCTGTGACATCACCAGTCTGTGACATCATCAGTCTGTGACATCACCACAGTCTGTGACATCATCAGTCTGCAGAGGTGGAAACCGTACTGAAAAATTGTAATTAAGTAAAAGTATCTTTACTTTGCTTAAATCCTACTCAAGTAAAAGTGAAGGTACCGTCTGAAAATGTACTTGAGTAAAAGTAAAAAAATACTTCATTTCAAATGTACTTTGAGTAAAAGTTACTTAGTTACTTTCAATTTAAAAAAAAAACAAAAAAAAAAACAAACTACAGTAAAAATGCAGGTTTTTTCATAATGTTGCTGCACATAAATGCAATCTTAAATAGACATAAACTGCGGTAAACTAAATGTGACGCACTACCATTTAATTCCTCTAGGAGCTGAAGATATATGGGATAATGAATCTAGGACAGGGGTCGGCAACCCGCGGCTCCAGAGCCGCATGTGGCTCTTTCATCGTTCTGTCGTGGCTCGCTGTGACTTTGGAAAATAATAATGAGTATTTAATTACATTGTATTTTTATTTTAGTTTGTTCGTTTTTAAATGTAAATCTAAAATTGTAGATAATGGTACTCTTGTAACATTTAAGTAAAACGTTTTTAATATTGGCGGTACGGTGGCTGAGTGGCAACACTCATGCCTCACAGCAAGAAGGTTACGGGTTCGATTCCCGGGTCGCCCGGGCCACATCATCAGTCTGTGACATCGTCACAGTCTATGACATCATCAGTCTATGACATCGTCACAGTCTATGACATCATCATAGTCTATGACATCATCAGTCTATGACATCATCACAGTCTATGACATCATCAGTCTATGACATCACTACAGTCTATGACATCATCAGTCTGTGACATCATCAGTCTGTGACATCATCTCAGTCTATGACATCATCAGTCTGTGACATCATCTCAGTCTATGACATCATCACAGTCTATGACATCATCAGTCTATGACATCACTACAGTCTATGACATCATCAGTCTGTGACATCATCAGTCTGTGACATCATCTCAGTCTATTACATCATCAGTCTGTGACATCATCTCAGTCTATGACATCATCACAGTCTATGACATCATCAGTCTATGACATCACTACAGTCTATGACATCATCAGTCTGTGACATCATCAGTCTGTGACATCATCTCAGTCTATGACATCATCAGTCTGTGACATCATCTCAGTCTATGACATCATCAGTCTGTGACATCATCTCAGTCTATGACATCATCAGTCTATGACATCATCTCAGTCTATGACATCATCAGTCTATGACATCACCACAGTCTATGACATCACAGTCTATGACATCATCAGTCTGTGACATCATCACAGTCTATGACATCATTAGTCTGTGACATCATCATCAGTCTGTGACATCATCAGTCTGTGACATCATCACAGTCTGTGACATCATCAGTCTGTGACATCATCAGTCTGACATCATCACAGTCTGTGACATCATCAGTCTGCGACATTATCAGTCTGTGACATCATCAGAGTCTATGAAATCATTAGTCTGTGACATCATCAGTCTGTGACATCATCAGTCTGTGACATCATCACAGTCTATGACATCATCAGTCTGTGACATCATCACAGTCTGTGACATCATCAGTCTGTGACATCATCAGAGTCTATGACATCATCACAGTCTATGACATCATCAGTCTGTGACATCATCAGAGTCTATGACATCATCACAGTCTATGACATCATCAGTCTGTGACATCATCAGTCTGTGACATCACCACAGTCTGTGACATCATCAGTCTGCAGAGGTGGAAACCGTACTGAAAAATTGTAATTAAGTAAAAGTATCTTTACTTTGCTTAAATCCTACTCAAGTAAAAGTGAAAGTACCCGTCTGAAAATGTACTTGAGTAAAAGTAAAAAAATACTTCATTTCAAATGTACTTTGAGTAAAAGTTACTTAGTTACTTTCAATTTAAAAAAAAAAAAAAAAAAACTACAGTAAAAATGCAGGTTTTTTCATAATGTTGCTGCACATAAATGCAATCTTAAATAGACATAAACTGCGGTAAACTAAATGTGACGCACTACCATTTAATTCCTCTAGGAGCTGAAGATATATGGGATAATGAATCTAGGACAGGGGTCGGCAACCCGCGGCTCCAGAGCCGCATGTGGCTCTTTCATCGTTCTGTCGTGGCTCGCTGTGACTTTGGAAAATAATAATGAGTATTTAATTACATTGTATTTTTATTTTAGTTTGTTCGTTTTTAAATGTAAATCTAAAATTGTAGATAATGGTACTCTTGTAACATTTAAATAAAATGTTTTTAATATTGGCGGTACGGTGGCTGAGTGGCAACACTCATGCCTCACAGCAAGAAGGTTACGGGTTCGATCCCCGGGTCGCCCGGGCCACATCATCAGTCTGTGACATCGTCACAGTCTATGACATCATCTCAGTCTATGACATCGTCACAGTCTATGACATCATCATAGTCTATGACATCATCAGTCTATGACATCATCACAGTCTATGACATCATCAGTCTGTGACATCATCAGTCTATGACATCATCTCAGTCTATGACATCATCAGTCTATGACATCACTACAGTCTATGACATCATCAGTCTGTGACATCATCAGTCTGTGACATCATCTCAGTCTATGACATCATCAGTCTGTGACATCATCTCAGTCTATGACATCATCAGTCTATGACATCATCTCAGTCTATGACATCATCAGTCTATGACATCACCACAGTCTATGACATCATCAGTCTATGACATCATCAGTCTGTGACATCATCAGTCTGCGACATCATCAGTCTGTGACATCATCAGAGTCTATGACATCATTAGTCTGTGACATCATCAGTCTGTGACATCATCACAGTCTATGGCATCATCAGTCTGTGACATCATCACAGTCTGTGACATCACAGTCTGTGACATCATCAGAGTCTATGACATCATCACAGTCTATGACATCATCACAGTCTATGACATCATCAGAGTCTATGACATCATCACAGTCTATGACATCATCAGTCTGTGACATCATCACAGTCTGTGACATCATCAGTCTGTGACATCACCACAGTCTGTGACATCATCAGTCTCCAGAGGTGGAAACCGTACTGAAAAATTGTAATTAAGTAAAAGTATCTTTACTTTGCTTAAATCCTACTCAAGTAAAAGTAAAAGTACCCGTCTGAAAATGTATTTGAGTAAAAGTAAAAAAATACTTCATTTCAAATGTACTTTGAGTAAAAGTTACTTAGTTACTTTCAATAAAAAAAAAAAAAAAAACTACAGTAAAAATGCAGGTTTTTTCATAATGTTGCTGCACATAAATGCAGTCTTAAATAGACATAAACTGCGGTAAACTAAATGTGACGCACTACCATTTAATTCCTCTAGGAGCTGAAGATATATGGGATAATGAATCTAGGACAGGGGTCGGCAACCCGCGGCTCCAGAGCCGCATGTGGCTCTTTCATCGTTCTGTCGTGGCTCCCTGTGACTTTGGAAAATAATAATGAGTATTTAATTACATTCTATTTTTATTTTAGTTTGTTCGTTTTTAAATGTAAATCTAAAATTGTAGATAATGGTACTCTTGTAACATTTAAATAAAACGTTTTTAATATTTTTGTCGCTCAAAACATGCGTCAAAGCCGCCGATGTGCGCCACCCGCACACACTGGCAGTCCGGACTTACCGGCACCTACATCAGCAGTATGATTTTCGGCCCAATGATGATAAATCCAAGAAAAGGAAAGTTTCTGAAGAAAACAGAACGCTTAATGCTACGTGGGCAGATTCATTTGCTTTCACGGCTGATGAGACTGGTACACGCGGTACACGCGACAGTGGATAATTTAAGTTTGGATTTTTATTTCCTACGAGGAGGACTCAAATAATAATGTGTTTAATGCAGCTTTGCGCACATTTGTTTACGTTATACAGAAGCGAAACTTAAAACCTCATGGCTCATTTGCATAAACTACAAGCGCTGAAAAAACAGCTGCTCCTTGTGCCGCTGATGCGGTCAGCTTCTGTTACTATTATTATTATTATGACCTCCATATGTGGCTCCGCACTGGCCATCTTGTTCCAACGCCTTGATTCAGACTGTGAAACGATGGAATTGCCGCACGCAAACCCGCGCAATGCAATTTCCTTTCAGTTCCAGCAGATTTTTTTCCGCATTTTATTTTTTGCCCCTAACGTGGGCGGCTTTCAATGTAGCGAAGTAAAATACTTGGCTTAAAATGTACTCGAGTAAAAGTAAAATTACCTGTTTCAAAAACTACTTAGAAAATTACAAAGTACTCATAAAAACGACTCAATTACAGTAACGTGAGTAAATGTAATTCGTTACTTTACACCCCTGAACAAAACATAACTCCAGGTATATTTTTGTTGAGTTAACAGCATTCTAATATGGCTTAAAGCTCAGAGGAGACTATTTTGTATAATACAGGGCCTTAAACTGAAAACCTCATTTGTTTTGCAGACTCTTGCAGCTCTCAGTGAAGTGGGCGACCTGCTGCAGTTGAAGTACTCCCGGCATGAGCGGCCCCTGCCCTCTCTGAGCCTACTCCAGGACTGAGCCTCAGGCCACGTCTCAGTTCTCTTTGTCTCTGTTTCTCTGTCACGATATTTACTGTATCAACTTATCGTTCAATATGTAAACGTCAGAACAATATTTTTTCACTATATATGCGTGTGCATTTTCTTTGTGCTATAGGGAATTTTTTAAAATATTTTTGTTTTGTCACAAGATTGGAGCTGTTTCCCCGCCCATTTCCTGCAGATGTGAGGAGAGGAGGTGAGGGAAGAGAAATGTAATGTGTATGATAAGCTCCTCAGTGCTAATCCCTCAGACGACATTCTGTGCAGATATTTGATATTTAAATGGTAGTAGCCTATTGACACGAAACTCATTTGTTTATATCAAGTAAGATGTACTCAGTGTGTTAAGTAAATACAGTAGTAGGAATAGTTTATGTAGGAAAATTAGGTAAACGTTAAACCCTAAAATTAAGGCAGGTCTATGTGATTTTTTTCCACCTCATCGTTATGTGTATATTGTAACATTTATGCTGTATTATATACTGCATAAATGTTACTTAATTATTAGCAGATGCATGACCCAAGTTTCCACAGTTTATATTTGTAAAAGGTACAGCAGGCCTTTAGTTTAAAAAACCTCATGTTGTAGGCAAGTGACACACATCTTCATTACACATTTTTGGTGGAACTTTTGCTAGTGGTGGGCACAGTGAGGCTTCATGAAACATCTGAACCAAATGTGTGACATCTAGTGGTAATGTTTTAGTACAATAAAATGCACAACGCCATCCTGTGTGAGGGGTTCACAGTATGGCCCAGGCTGTAATCCTCCTCTTCTGCATGCGTCAGTGTTAAACATGATTAAACCACTAGATGGCAGCAGTTCATAATAGTTAAAGCACATGTCAAATTTAATATATTTAACACTTTTAAACTGGTTGTCAGTACTGTTATTTACTGAAGTCAGATGTTTAAGATATGTTCAAATAAAAAAGCTGTAAAAACTATAATCAATGTTCACTTTTTATATCTGTGGATGGGACATTTTTTTACTTTTACACTTGTTCTAATGCAGTTTAAAGGTGCAGTAACTTACTTGTCTCCATTAAGATGCTATTGCTTTCACTGGAAATGTCTCATAGTATGGCATTAAACTTGGTGCATAACTATATTTTTATTCCTTAAAAACAACTTTTCTTAAAGAGAGTTGGCTTGCCTATTCACAGATCCAACCTGTACTTTGGCCTGGTGGCACCACTTGTTTGTTTCTATGGTGATAGATATGTTTAATGAAGTAACTGGAACATTGCAGACAAAACAATAACATGAAGCAGATAGCGAACATTCCATTTTCATAGTATCATTAATTATAATCGGGTTCAACAACTTTTATTAACAACAATTATTTCTAATGAGAATTTTTTAATAATAACAATGATTTTCTCACATCCGACCATTTCCAGTTATTGTTTGTCTTGCCTAGTTTATCAACACATTTCTCTCTGGGGACACTTTTGAGTAATTGTACATATTTATAGTACCAGGAATTCCTCACGCATGGTATTTTCCCCACAGAGTTTTAGGGTTTTTGGAATGTAATTAAAAGATAAGAGGATAGAGCAGAGAAGAGAATCAAATGGAGCAGATGAGAGGGTCAGAGGAGAGGAGCAGAAGAGAGGGTCAGAGGAGCAGAGAGGGTCAGATTTAGCAGAGGAGAGGGTGAAATGGAGCAGAGGAGATGGTCAGAGGAGCAGAGGAGAGGGTCAGAGCAAAAGGAGCAGAGGAGAGGAATCAGATGGAGCAGACAGACGCAGAGGATCAGATGGTGACTGGGTGTGTTTTGAACATAAGATGTGATGTTTCATGTGGAGGTGATAAACTGCGTTAGCTTGAGAAGGTTCACAAGTTTAACAAGCACCAAACCTCCTCTGTCCCCAACCAAAATCACAGTTTTGAAGTAAAAAACAAGTTAAAATGACAAAAATTAAGAACAGTTGATTCCAAACCCATAAGTTACCTTTTTCCATTTAAATATTTTATGTCAAATAAAGATGCACTAGGTAACTTTTCGTTTTCGGTTTGTTGATCTGCCGCTTAGTCGTTTCCATGGATATGTTTTTTTTTTTTTTTTTTTTTGTCTAGAAAGTTAAAGATTGCAGATTTGTTGACCTGGTTTATGGTTAATAACGCAAATGTATTTCTATTCTGAATTCTACATCTCCAAAGCTCAAAATGCTCTGTTCCACCTTGTAACGTTATGTAGTGGTAGTTTTCAAGTTAGCCTCTACCTTTTACCTTTTGTTCAGTAAAGATTGGGAATTCCAGGGCTGAAATGATCTAAATGATTCTAGTGAAGGTGTGTGGAGTTTAAAAACACCGCTGATAGTAATATTTTTTTCATATAAAACTGAACAGGTACATAAAGCATCTCGCAGGTGGACAGGACTCCAAACTGAGGCAGCATCATCAGGACATATCTGGGATCAATTGAAGTTGTTAAAATAAGTAAAATAAAAAGTCTCACGGTGGGAGAGACAGAGAGAAAGGAGAGGGAGAGAGAGAAGAGAGAGAGAAAGAGAAAGAAGGGGGGGTAAAAAGAGAAGTAGAGGAGCAGGTGCAATAGTTCTCCTTAATGGAATTAAATTTACACTTCAGAAAAAGAGGCAGAGATGGAGGGAAGGGGAGGGGGGGGGTCAGAGAAGGAAGAAAGAGACAGGGAGTGAGAGAGATGGAGAAGGGAAAGAGTGAAAGGTGAGAGCGTGACTTTAAAATCCTCTTTTCTTTATGTCTTGAATCACCATAAAGCATTATTCTAAAGGCATTCAAAAATATACATACAACTTTAAACAAAAAGGCTTATTGTATTGTCTGAAATGTTTCACAGTGTAACATTAAAACCCATTAATCTCCATGGAGACAAGAAGTTGCTACTAGGCCAACCCGCACACAGTAAAAAAGCATGTTTCAAGATATTTTGAGCTATAAAAACACCGCTAACTGAAAAAATGCAAAATAGATACGTTTAATGCCACATTGAGGAACATTATAGGCAAAGCAATAACATCTCCATGGCGACAAGCAGATGACGCACAGGCAAAGTGACATGGCGCACCTTTAAGTGTTCTTTTAGCGGTTTGTGACACCCCCGAATGTGAAGGTGGGCGGTTGGATCCCTGTCCTTTGGCAACTCCCTTCTCTCTGTTTGAATGAGCGATTGGTTCTATGTTACGTGATCCGAGCAGTCGTGAGCCGAGTGATTGAAGTGTGAACGAGACCAAGACTCTTCTAGGAAATGCGGAGGAGAGGAGTGGATTATCCACGGCAGGGTTTAATGATTCGATTTGGGATTGTGTTAAATAAATGTGTTCTTTTCACAGATTCAGTCACCAAAGTCTATCTGCACCAGTAGCTCCACACGCACAAGTGAACACAGCGAGGTCCTATACGACACAAAATGGTGTCCTGTGAGCTTCAAACCATGTTATAATGTTGTTACCTCATCAAAAACATACCTGCAGTTGTGTTTTGGTTCATTCACACATGTTTGAGTAACACTTTATTATTAGTCTGTCTGCATCTCCAAAGCTCAAAATGCTCTGCTCCACCTTGTGATGTCATGAAGCAGTAGTTTTCAAGTCAACAGCTACATTTTATCTTTAGTTCAGTAGAGATTAGCAATTCGTGAAGGTTTATGACGTTTAAAGGTCCTATATTACACAAAATGGACTCCTGTGAGCTTTAAGTCATGTTATAATGTTGTTACCTCATCATAAACATACCTGGAGTTGTGTTTATCCTGGTTTATTAGTCTGTCTATATCTCCAAAGCTCAAAATGTATGCTTTGAAGTGTATAGAGTCTAAAAACACAGTGGAGCACTTCCTGTATTACCACATGACATCAAAAGGTGGAACAGAGTGTTTTCAGTTTGAGAGAAGAACTCGCTTAAACATGCAGGATTTCTGTGTTAAACGTGTAAATGAAACAAAACACAACTCAAGGTATGTTTGAAATGTGGAAACATTATAACATAGATCAGAAAATAGCATAGCATGGGCCCTTTAAATATTTATTAGGCTCTGAAATTAGCATTAGCAGTAGCCCCGAAACAAGCAGAAGTCTCCTCTGGTTGAATGGAACTAGCTGGCTACCGTAGAGGCACTCCCAGCGGTCTTTCATTCAAGTACTAACCAGACCCAGCCCTGCTCAGCTTCTGGACATCCATCCTCTACATTTGACCCATCTTTGAATGTAGTAGTGCACCTGGGTACCCAGCTGGAGCTTTATTGTTTTCTGGGTGCAGACAGGTGGGCTCAGGTGCACAAATAAACCTTGTATTATCATATAGATCGACAGAAACAGCTGATCTGGATTCTACAGAGAAACATTATTACTGGATATTAAGTATTCAGAGAGAAAGCGTTCTCTCAAACAGAAAACGCTTACTTCCACCTTGTGATGTCATGTCGTAAACTCCACACACCTTCACTAGAATCAAGTCCCCTAGCAGAAAAGTGACACAGTGCATCTTTAATGATTGAAAATTGACGTCATTTTAATTATGTAAAACGGTCTTCCACACAGAGCACTGGATGATGATTCAAACCTGAATAAATGGTCTTAACCCACACACTCGTCCTGTTTGTGTCTTTGAACTGCTCGTGATGCGTTTGAGGGAATGGGATCTTTGACCTTTGAAGAAGTAAATAGCATCTCAGAGAGTTAACCTGATGTAGAGCAAATGATGGAGCAGGGAGGAGAGGAGCATACACCAAGAACAAGATCAAGACCATGACTAAACTAGGACTAAGATCAGGGCTAAAATCAGAACTAAGATCAGGATTAAAATCAGGACTAAAATCAAGATTAAGATCAGGACTAGACCAATAGTAGAACAGGACTAAGATCAGGACTAGACCAGACCTAAAATCAGGACTAAAATCAGGACTAGACCAGGAGTGAGACTAGGACTAGACCAAGCCTAGATCAGGACTAAAATCAGGACTAAAATCAGGATTAAGATCAGGACTAGACCAGTAGTAAAACAGGACTAAGATCAGGACTAGACCAGAACTAAAATCAGGACTAAGATCGGGACTAGACCAGGAGTGAGACTAGGACTAGACCAAGCCTAGATCAGGACTAAAATCAGGAGTAAGATATGAAGTTAGATTAGAGCTAGACCAAGACTAGACCAGAACTAAAATCAGGACTAAGATCAGGACTAGACCAGGACTAGACCTGGACTAAAATCTGTTAATCTGGAGTGAAACCTGCATTTGACCCATCCTTCAGTGTCTCTGGTTTAAACCTGTCAGAAGCAATGAGACCCATCTCCAGATCTTAACCTATAATAGTCTTGGAGCTGGATTTTTTGTTTTTTTCATTTGTGCCAAAATCACTATTGCTGCTGCTGTTAAATCTTATACATGGATGGACATCGATTAAAAAAACAAGTCATGTAGACGTGATGAATAAAGACAAAGATGACTCAAACAATGCATGAATCACTAGTAAATACATGGGGTAAATGGGTGGGTAAAGGAGAGAAAAAAGTTTAGTCCATTTTGCATTACAGATCTCTTCTTTCTCATCTTCCATCTCCAGCTTCAGTCTAATGTTCTTTAAAGGTCCTATATTACACAAAATTGACTCTTGTGAGCTTTGAGTCGTGTTACAATGTTGTTACCTCGTCAAAAACATACCTGGAGTTGTTAGTTTGTCTATATCGCCAAAGCTCAAAATGCTCTGAGCGTTTTCACAATTTAAATACGGCATACACCCTTTTGCCATTACATTAAAATCATTTGCAAGAAAAAGCTATACTGCTCAAGAGAGTAGACTTAAAAATATGCCCTTCATAACTACATAGGCTACAGTATATTAGACTTTATGGTCAGATTCCATTGCAGGGCCCGAGCCTCAGATGCACATTGACATTTAAATAGTATTTTTATATCTTCCATTTGAGAGTCCTGTGTGATAATGTCTGTTTAAAATGTAAAGATATTCAGCTGTCAGACGAGTCCAGAGCTAAACTGGTTTATACTGAGGAGGAGGAGGGAGGAGAGACGAAGAGGGCACAGGAGGAGGCCAGTGGACCCGATGAAACGTCAGACCTGAGTAATATTGCTGATGGACCATATCAATACTTCAATTATTTAATCAAGTTCTTATTTCTCCAACCATCAAAAGATTTGCAGGAAAATGATTTAAAGAGTGGGTATTACACTTGTATGTAGATCACCATGTTACCTTTCATTGTTTTGAAAATGCTGTACTTACTGAAAACAACATATTAACATGTTTTATAAGTTTCAGTTTCATTTTTGATGCTTTGAGTCTACCCTTTCTGTGCTCCCCGCGTTAAGTCACTCCCCCTTCAGAGTGCTATGTCATCCTAAAATGTTGTATCCTTGTCAAAAATGTACCTGGAGTTATGTTTTGTTTCATTCACACATGTTTAACACACAAATACTGCATATTTAGGCTTTTTAAAGCTTTTTTTTTTTTTTTTTTTTACAATTTATTTTCTCAAATGGAAAACACTCTATTGTGATGTCATGTGGTAATACAGGAAAAGCTCCACTGTGTTTTTAAACTCGACACAGCTTCACTAAAATCATTTGGATGATTTTAGCCCTGGAATTGCCAATCTCTACTGAACTAAAGGTAAAAGGAGCTGTTAACTTGAAAAATATTACTTTATGACATCACAAGGTGCAGCAGAACATTTTCAGCTTTGGGGATGTAGACAGACTAATAATGCAGGATTACTCAAACATGTGTGAATGAAACAAAACACAACTCCAGGTATGTTTTTGATGAGGTCACAACATTATAACATGACTTAAAGCTCAAGAGTCAATTTTGTGTAACATAGGACATTTAACTCTCCATCAACAGGTTCTACCCTGAGGACCTGAGGCTCTGAGCTGAGCTGTAAGGTTTGCTCAGATCTGCTGTGTACATGAGAGCCTGACCATGTAGAGCCCAAAAGGTCAAAACAAGAATTTGAAAGTGGACGTGATACAGAACAGGAAGCCAGTGCAGCTCTTTTAGAACAGGTGTGAGTTTGGAACATGCTGCAGGCGGGACAGCTCTCTCTTGTTGAGGCAGGTGAAGAGACTGTGGCAGTAATGTAACTGTGAGGAAACCAAACCATGGAGTATCATCTTTAGTTCTTCTTTTGAAACCATGGAGTTTAAAGGTGTGGCAGAAAAAGTACTGGAAAACAATGTATCTATATAAAGACAGATTAAACACATGAGGATTTATTTAAAGAGGACCTATTATGCTTGTGTCTGCTCTGTAGTATTAAGCTATGACACCCTTGGATCATTATGTTATAATTTGGACATTTTAAATCACAATATTCATCTTATAATAAAAGTAAGTGCGTCACAGTGGGTGTGTACCAGTGGAGGTGTGTAGATCGGAGCGATACAGGAGAATAAAAATTACTCAAACATGTACGAATGGCTCTAACTTCAGAAGGTCAATGAGAAGGGAAACAATTATAACCCGATTAAAGGCTCTAAAAAGTCGATTTTGCAGCATAGGTCCGCCTTAAACATTTTTATGCAGTGAATATGAAAATGAGTCACTCCTCTCCATAGTAAATGAGTGGTGAGTGCATACCTGTTCATGCCCTGTGTGTTTGGGCCACAGTTTAAGCAGAGATCAGAGTGAGATATGAATCAGAGGAGAGTTAAAGTTTAACACAGAGGAATGACAGGAACGAGGAAGTGAGAGTCACCTGCACAACTATGTGATCCTACAAAGGGATGAACTTACACTGAAAATGTTCTACAGTATGGCATTAAAGGTCTTATATTACGCTAAATGGATTCTCGTGAGAGCCATGTTATAATGTTGTTAAGTTATCAAAAACATACCCGGAGTTGTGTTTTGTTTCATTCACACATGTTTGAGTAATCCTTTAGTCTGTCTTCTCCAAAGCTCAGAATGCTCTGTTTCACCTTGTGATGTAATGTAGTGGTACTTTTCAAGTTAACCGCTACCCTTTACTTTTATATCTAACAGAGATTGTCAATTCCAGGACTGAAATTATCCAAATGATTTCAGTGAAGGTGTATGGAGTTCAAAAACACAGTGGAGTAGTGAAGTGTTGACAGAAGAAGTCAATCTATATGCAGGATTTGTGTGTTAAACATGTGTACGAACAAACATGTGAATGAAACAAAAAACTCCACGTATGTGATGAGGAAACAACATTATAACACAGATCAAAAAGTAACTTAACATGGAGCCTTTAAAGTTATCTTGCATTTATTCAATGTGTTTTAATTTCCCCCAAAACACATGTTGTACTGTTCTAATAATAATAATAATAATAATAATAATAATAATAATAATAATAATAATAATAATAATAATAATAATAATAACGATGGTAATAATATCGGTTTTATATAGCGCTTTTCACGGTAACACAAAGACGCTTGACAATAAAGTAACCCTAAAACAAGGACACGACAGACAAAACAGTAATGAGGAGCAGTCATGTGTGGGGAGCAATTTTTTGTCTAGTGAGTCTGAGTTTCTGATGTGAAGGGGGAGAGGTGCTTTGATTTGACTGTGGGAGTGAGGAGGTTAGAGTCGGATGATCGGAGGCGGCGGGATGGACGGTGGGGCTGGATGAAGTCTGAGAGGGAAGGAGGAGCCTGGTTATGGAGAGATTTGAATGTGACAAGGAGGATCTTGAAATTGATGCTCTGTTTGATGGGGAGCCAGTGGAGTTGTCGCACAACGGGGATGATATGGTCTCATGAGCGCGTATGGGGGAGGAGGCGAGAGGCAGAGTTTTGAACGTACTGAAGTTTTTGAAGGTCAGTGGAGGGAAGCCCGTAAAGGAGGCTGTTGCAGTAATCGAGCCTGGAGGTGATGAAGGCATGGATGAGAGTTTCGGCAGCGGAGGGGGAGAGGGAGGAGCAAAGGCAGGTGATGTTTTGAAGGTGGAAGAAGGAAGTCTTGGTGATGTGCGGTCTGAAGGAGAGGGTGGGGTCGAAGATGAATCCAAGGTTTCTGATCTGAGCTGAGGGGATGACTGTGTGGCTGTTTATGATGAGAGTAAAGTTCTGTGCAGAGGGGAGGAGAGATTTGGGACCGATGATAATTTCAGACTCCTTGCAGTTGAGGAAATTGGTGGTCCTCCAGGCAATTTGAGAGGGTGGAGGTGATAGCAGAGGTGATGGTTTTTATGGAGAGACCAAAACCTCTCCTCTCCTCCTTACGTTTCTTGCATTTATTCAATTACAGGTGGTTTTATAGCTCAAAAATACCTAGAAAAACAGGCATTCTGACTGTGAGCGGGGTCGCCTCTCCACAGATCTGACCTGTAATTTGGTCTGGTTTGGTCTCCATGAAGATAGAAACGTTACCATACTGTGAAACAGAGACAAAGCAATAACATCTGTATGAAGAAAAACATTTGACGGACTCTCCACCGGAAAAGTTACACAATGCACCTTTAAAGCTCACAAGAGTCCATTTAGTGTAATACAGGACCTTTAAATGACATTATTGTTCCTGATATGAGCCTGTAGCATAAGCATAGTGTGAAAATATTAGAGAGTGTTTGTTTAATGAGAGGAATGTGAAACAGGAGAGCACCAAAGAGATTAGTCCAGTTTCAGTTGTTGTTGTACATATCACATTGTACATATCACATGTCAACATAACTCTGTATGTGGACAAATACTTTTAGAACAACAGCTACAAGTACTTCATCTTAAGTACTTTTCCTGGTTAGCTGTTCACCTCTGCTCATGTTTCATTTCATGTACCACTATACTACTATACATACAACAGAAACTATTACCACTAACGTAGCAACAGTCACTAAATAATACTACTATAGGCCCACTACTACTACTACCACTACTACTACTACTACAACTACTACTGCTACTACTACTGCTGCTGCTACTACTACTACGAAAGGCCCATTATTACTACTATTAAAGGCCCATTACTACTACTACTACTACTACTACTACTAAAGGCCACTACTACTACTGCTACTACTACTAAAGGCCCATTACTTCTACTACTACTACTACTACTACTACTACTACTACTACTACTACTACTACAAAAGGCCCACTGTTACTTCTAAAACTACTATGATACCCAAAAGTAGAGTATAACTTTAGATTTGCTCACAGCTTGAGCAGCAGCTCTTTGGCTCTGGGTCTGTCTCATTAAACCGGACCAGGATCAGACTAAGACCCGGGACTTACTCCACACATGGTCTGGCCTCAGGGATCAGAGGGTTTACATGAAACCTGTGGGATAAGCAAGAAGCAGAGAGACGGTCAATTACACATTTACTCTACACTGCTTTAATAAGTTATGTTCATATGTTCACATATGAACATATCATATGTTGTCATAGGTTTTGCTTAAAGTAACATTGTGTACATTTTTGGATGTTTCACAACCCAAAACATGTACAACGGGTCAAATCCCCCAGCGAAGGAAGTCCTCACCAAGACTAGCTCAAGATCTGAGATGGATCCCACTGCTCCAGACAAGTATAACCCAGAGACACTGATAGGTGGGTCAAATACCAGCATAACCCAGAGACAATGAAGGGTGGGTCAAATACCAGCATAACCCAGAGACACTGAAGGGTGGGTCAAATACCAGTATAACCCAGAGACACTGAAGGGTGGGTCAAATACCAGCATAACCCAGAGACAATGAAGGGTGGGTCAAATACCAGTATAACCCAGAGACACTGAAGGGTGGGTCAAATACCAGCATAACCCAGAGACACTGAAGGATGGGTCAAATACAGGTTTAACCCAGAGACACTGATAGGTGGGTCAAATGCCAGCATAACCCAGAGACAATAAAGGGTGGGTCAAATACCAGTATAACCCAGAGACACTGAAGGGTGGGTCAAATACCAGCATAACAAAGAGACACTGAAGGATGGGTCAAATACAGGTTTAACCCAGATACACTGAAGGGTGGGTCAAATACAAGCATAACCCAGACACACTGAAGGGTGGGTCAAATACAAGGATAACCCAGAGACACTGAAGGGTGGGTCAAATACCAGCATAACCCAGAGACATTGAAGGGTGGGTCAAATACCAGCATAACCCAGAGACACTGAAGGGTGGGTCAAATACAAGCATAACCCAGAGACAATGAAGGGTGGGTCAAATACAAGGATAACCCAGAGACACTGAAGGGTGGGTCAAATACAAGCATAACCCAGAGACACTGAAGGGTGGGTCAAATACAAGGATAACCCAGAGACACTGAAGGGTGGGTCAAATACAAGCATAACCCAGAGACACTGAAGGGTGGGTCAAATACAAGCATAACCCAGAGACACTGAAGAGTGGGTCAAATGCAGGTTTAACCCAGAGACAATAAAAAGGATGGGTCAAATGCAGAGGACACAATTCCTTCCTATGGGGACAATAGCGTGAATCCTGCTAATGAAATTACTGCCCATCACATCAGGTTTGTCAAGTTGTTGTCTGCAGTTTTGTATCATGTTTTTGTATATTTATGGAGAACTGGTTTTGGGCTGAGCTTTGCACAAAATCTTACAGTTGGCTAGAGAGAAGTAAATGTTGAAACAAGTGAAATAGGTGAATCTTGTAAATGAAATATCTATAGCGTATATAATCTATAATTCAAAACTGAAATTAAGATTAATATCCTGAAATCATTTAAATTCATCCTCAGTAATTTCTTTTTATAGTGTTACTGAATAATTGAAACTCATTAATATTGCTGTACTGTAGCACTGGCTGACTCCCATACAAAAGAACTGACTGATGGTTTCATTTGAGAACCTTTTTGTTAAATATATTAAATATAAAATCTATTTTTTAGCTTACTACTATGTAACATTGTTCCCTAATTAAAAACCTGCCTGAAGCAGTGTTAGATGCCATCCATGCGTGCTTGAGTAATCTAGCGATCTCTCCCGGACTCTATTCAAATCCTCTTTACTGTTAGCTGTAAGATTCTGTACAAGGCTCCGCCCACAAGCCACCCATTTCCATAAATATACAAAAACATGATGCAAAACTGTACACAGCAACATGACAAACCTGATACTGACTGTGTTGTGATAGATCAGAAAATAGAGTAATATGGGCCCTTTAAAACTCAAGGAGACTGCTCCTTTAAAGCTGTTGGCCTTTGTCTCTGGAACAAAGTGTTTCTCTCCCTTGGTTCTTTGGACTGTGTGGTCTTACCTCTTTGAGCAAGTATTTGAACCTCATTGATATACTGACTGTATTTTTGCTGCACACTTTTGATGACTGGTCCCTTGTGTCGTTTATAATAATAATCATGAGTAAACAGAGAAAATGACATGAGGGAAATTCTGTCCACACACAAGTTGTTTCGCTGTCACAGGACTGACCCAGGATCACACCTGGGTCTTCATTAGGCTAATATAGCGCTAATATCAAACTAATATGAAGCTAATATGATGCTAATATTATGCTAATACAACTCAATGATTAACTCACTAATTAGATCATTTAATGAACGTGACAGGAGGGAGCTCAGGCCTACACTGCATTTAAAGAGCGGCTATTACACTTCTCTGGGGTATTTTAACTGCTAACACATAACATATTTAGATCACCATGTTACCTTTTATTGTGTTGAAAATGCCTCCCCCTTCAGAGCGGATTGAAAATGCCTCCCCAATCAGCATGCATCCCGCTAAAGGCCAGTTTATAGTTCTGCATAGTTCTCAGCAGAAGTGCCTCATAGCTTCCCAACACACATGAAAGCCAATCAGAGAGCTTGTGGTGCTTGCTGTGCCGTGTACGTGTTGTGTACTTGCTCGGCCAAAAAGTTACTACAGGTCGAACTTCAGCCAAACGCAAGGGCGGCTGATTGGTTGAACCACAAAGACTATACGGGCAACTTATTAAAAACACCCTAGAACAGCTTTGGCACAGACATGTCTGCAAATGAGCCTAATATGTAAATAAATAAAAATAATGAATCCAATGAAATCGTTTGGATTCCCACAACATACCTGGACCCTGATGAGCTCCTCAAAAGCTCGTATGGTTCAGGTCTACGTCAGGACGTCAGCTCTCAGCTGAGCGGGGCCCCATGCAGAACTACAAACTGGCCTTAATAACTACAGAAAATCGCATCTGGTTTGTCAAGTTGTAGTCTATTTTTTGTATCCTGCTTTTGTATATTTATGGAGAATTGTCGTGTGGGAGCATGGATGATGTAAGTGCGTGGACTGAGTCTTGTACAGACTAGTACAGCTAACTGTAATGAGAATTTGAGTAGTGCCCATGAGAGATCGCTAAATTAATGAAACATGCATGGATGACATCTAAAACATCTTCAGGCATGTTTTTGATGAGGGAACAACATTATAACATGATAGAAATCAAACTCAATTTTGATAGAGGAATAGACTCGATACTCAACTCCGATACTACGATGATAATTAAAAACACTCTTTAAACAATAAAATGTGATTTTCAACATGAAATCATAGTACTTTTTTTTATATTTCCATGTGGTCTTATAGCTGTGTAATCTCTCAGTGGTCCAGGTAGGTTCCATAGTGGTCCATGGGTGTATTCTAGTCTATGCGATCTTATACTTGTTACAGCTCAAGATCATTCTAAAACTAGAAAAGCACTCAGAGAGCGCAGACCTCCGCCAAGCCCCATTTAACGCAATGCTAACGAAATTTTCAAAGTGATCCAGAATCCAGGATTTCTTCTGGATCATCACCAAAATTTAATCATCTGTTGGATTTACCATTCAGAACATTTCCTGAAAATTTCATCAAGATCCGTCCATAACGTTTTGAGTTATCTTGCTAACAAACAAACAAACAAACAAACAAACAAACAAACAAACAAACAAACAGACAGACTGACTCAGGCGAAAACATAACCTCCTTGGCGGAGGTAAATATTCAGGAAAGATTCATTTCTGTCCTGTGAATGTGGCTTTTATAGTATTGATACCTGCTCACATGAGTATCTTGACAGACACTTTAAAATTGAAACTTTTGACAACTCCATAGTGATGAATATGTTTAATGCCATACTGTGAAAAATTTGACTATGGAACATATAGTTGACTAAGGTCAACTATATGACCTTAATCAACTATAATATAGTTGACAAAGACATTCTGATGCACGATTTTTCCTCATTTTAATATGTAATTCTCCTTTTCAGATTTCAGAATGATAGAAAGCATAAAATGACTTTTGACTAAACACAATTATACTTTTAAAGTTCCTTGAAACTTTAAATTGACAGCACTCACAATCTCTTTTTTGCCTTCTTCACTCTCTCTCGCTCTCTCTCTCTATCTCATTTTCTAGCTCTCCTTTCTCTACCCTTCTCTCTGTTTTTCTCCTTTCTCCCTCCCCCTCTCCTTTTGTCTACTCTCTCACCCCTCTTTCCCTGTCCCTCTCTCTTTATCCCTCCCTCTCTCACCCTTTTCCCACTTCTCTTTCTCTTAAACTCCCTCTCTCAATCAAACCTGTTGCTAACGCTAGCGGGAGCGACCTCTGGGAAAGAACATCATTGGTTTGAGCGATCTGATCCACTGACTCACAGGTTAGTGGTGCGATTCCAGCTCCCTAGGCAAGACACTTAACCCACCTCGCCCCCAGTGTCTGTGTGCACTGGTGTGTGAATGGGTGAGTGGTTCCTTGATGTAAAGTGCTCAGAGTCTCTTGAAGATGGAAAAAGGCTATATAAAAATGTGACCATGACTAAGGCACATGATTTATCTGACATTAATGTTCATATCTTGAATTAGGGACAAAACAGTGACGTAAAAACACCAGGATCACGTAGAGCGGGTTAATACGAACATTTTAAGACCAAAATAACCAGCCTGACAGCAGCGGTTACAGGGAAAGGGCTGACGTTTTTTCAATAGAAAGTGAATTGGAGCCAGAGTTGATGGAGCTGAACCACGCCCATGCTCACTTCCTATTTGAATTGCAGCAGCTAGCAGGTTAGCAATGTCCATTTATATATACAGTCTATGCCCTCTCCCTGTCCCCCTCTCTCTTTCTCTCCCTCCATCTCTCCCTTCTTTACACCATTTACGTCTGTCTAAACGTTTACGTATTTGTTTTTGATTTCCCATATACCATAGCATGCTTTTGTGTCAGTTAAGTTATGCTTCAGTCGTGCGTTGAAACGACTTGTAATTTCACTTTCGACTTGATTAAAACCCAAATGGAGGAGATCTGATTCAGAGAGAAGACGTGATGTTCTGAGGCGCTGAGGTTTAACGCTGGTTTCACTGAAGCAAAATGAGCAGAGTCAAGTTCTATTAAAAATCCTTTGTTCTGAGTCAGAGAAAGTACAACAGGACATACGGGAATGAGATTACTTTAGGTTACTTTAGGAGTAGGAGGACCCCAAAAGTAAACCAGTTGTGGAAGAAGTACTCAATTTTGAAGTAAAAGTACAGATGCTGGAGCAAAAAAAAAAAATACTCAAGTAAAAGCAAAAGTATCACATGAAAAATCTATGTAAGTAAAAGTATTAAAGTACCTGTTTAAAAATGTGTGTAAAAATAGAGTATTTTGTACAGATTTTGAGGGCTAATAAAGCTGAATTTTGTTCAACAGAAACAACTGAATCCATCATTTTTTTTCTAGCAGTTTTTATTTGTATATTTTCGTTTGGTCAGACTATAAATTTTCAACAGGTCTTGACAGTAATAAAAATGCTTTTACTTTTCAGTCCTGTTCAAAAATGTAGTGATGTAAAAAGTACAAATACATGCTCTCTAATGTAGTGAAGTAAAAGCAAAACGTATCCACTTTAAAAGGTGCACTGTGTAACTTTTCTTGTAGCGGGTCCGCCACCTCCTTGTGTCCATGGAGATATTACTTTTTTGCCTCGATTATTCCACAGTATGGAAATCAGCTTGGTAATCACAATGGAGACAAGTTAATGGTCAGATCTATGGAGAAGCAAGCCTGCACATGATAAGAATTCATGTGCGTTTTTGATCTTTTAAACAACTGTAATTGAACAAATGCAAGGGAAATGTTTAATGCCCTACGTGGAACATTCCAGACAAAAAAATATAATCTCCATGGAGACAAGCAAGTAGCGGACCCTCCACCTTAGAAGCTGCATAGTACACCTTAAAGTAAAGTACAGATACCTAAAATGTAAACTTAGCCTACTTTACTACTTTTACTTTGTTACGTTCCACTGAAGTAAACTCATCTTCTGCATTTGACCCATTCTTCAGTGTCTCTGCCTATACTACTACGACTTAGCTGGAGGACTGGACGAAATGCGACCGTTTTGAGCATGTTATGAAATAAATAATGAATGAATGAGACCCCCCCAGAGCCCTGCACATGCATGTCCCTCTGTGCAGGCTCATGTTTGGCAGGAGCTAATGTTCCTGTTAGTTTCATTAGCACTAATGCCACACAGCTGCAGCTAAGTCTCTGAGCAGGCGACAGAGTACGCAGCTAATGTTCACTGTTGTGTTTTCATTTAGGCCGTCGGGCTGGGTTGGATAGTATAAGAACATATGATTGGCAATGTTCAGGGTAGTTTCATTTAAAAATTGTCTAAGGTTCAGATGTTTGAAGTTGACTCATTGTGAAATCTTGTAGCAGCCTCCTGTGGATAGCTGCAGATCACGCTAACAAGTTTTTTATGTTGTTCATTTGTATCAAAATGACTAAGTGATCCTGCCGAATATGTGTATCACCGATTAAGAAAATACATTTAGAGAACAAAGTAAGTCCAGAGCAGTGGGTTTATGCCGATGAAAACGGGGGATGATCAGCAGATCTTTGAGATGCTGCAGGCTTTTTACACCATATGTGGCAGCAAATATGGACACCTTCCAGAGGAAACACTTTGAGGGAATGAACCATTTCCAGAGTGAGGTAAGATTGAGGCCTTTCCTGTTGTGTTCACCTGGCTCCCCCTGGAGGCTGCTGTGACGCTGCAGGACACAGAGGAGGGACACTTTGGGCTCTTCACCTCAAACTGCCCTGACACTGATCTGCTGACCCTAAATGACCAGTCCTCCTGTTAAACTGCACTGAGACCTTTGACTGAGACACAAAGGACACTGAGAAGTGCAGGGTAAATGTTGCTGCAACAAAACTTGGATTTCCTTCAGGATAAAAGTATCTCTCTTGCTTTCTCTCTCTGAATCCAATTAGAGTGCAGCAGCAGGAGGATATAAAAGCATTAGAAAGCCCAAGCAGAAAATTGAAACATACAGGAGTTTAATCTGCCAAACAATGAACTAAACCTGCGCCTGAGTCTCATTCACTGTAGTCGCTATGATCCACGTCCACCAGGGGGAGGAAATCCATGTTTTTACAAAGCCGTGCATAAACAAAACATGGAAATCTGCAACAGCTTTGTGCAAATCCAATAAGTCCAAGTACAAGTCCTTCTCAATCTGTAACACCAACTATAGACCTGCACCGACAAACAGAGGGTTTATAAAGATTAAAGGCACTGTACCGGATAATCTCACTTAAAGGTGCACTGTGTATCTTTTCTGGTGCACTGTGCATTTTTTCTGCTTGTCTCCATGGAGATATTACTGTTTTGCCTTGATTATTCCACAGTATGGGAATAAACTTCGTAATCACAATGGATACACGTTAATGGTCAGATCTATGGAGAAGCAAGCTTGCACATGGTAAGAATTCATTCATAAGGTATTTTTGAGCTATAAAACACTTGAAATTGAACAAATGCAAGGGAGATATGTTTAATGCCCTACTGTGGAATGTTTCAGGCAAAAAAAAAAAACATCTCCATGGAGACAAGCAAGTAGCGGATCCTCTACCTTAGAAGTAGTTACATAGTGCGGCTTTAAGTTAACAGAGCATGATAATAAAGCTAACAACAACTAGCATGCTACCAGCACACTTCCTGATTCTCATACAGTAAAAAGTCTGGTATTAATAATAATAATATAAACTTAAAAGAAGCACTATGTCTTTGCACAGAATGTTCCACGGTATGACAATGAACTCTCTCCATGAGACACAAGCAGGTAACGTCATAAGGCCAGGTTACAGGCCAGATCTGTGGAGAGGTGACCCCGGTAACAGCAGTAACAATGCATGTTTTTCAAGGTATTTCAAGGAATTGATCCAAGATAGATAAGTTTAATGGCTGACTCTTAATAAGCTTTTACTTTCCATGCTTAAATAAAGTGAAATATGAAACTTGTTATAATGTTTTATTTTAAGATAATTTTGCTTATAATGAACGGGGTGAGAACCATTTCCGACCTCTGTGAAAAATAATTGAGCTTGAAATAAGAAGCGGTGTCATGAAACAAGCTGGAAACATCTTCAAATAAGGGTAACTGAGGTAAATCCAGTAAATACAATACAAAAATGTACAGTTCAAGTATTTTTATTATTTGATTTTAATAAGATGTGTTTAAATATATTCCTTCAAAGGTCCTATATTACACAAAGGTGACTCTTGAGCTTTAAGTCATATTATAATGTTGTGACCTCATCAAAAACAGACCTGGAGTTGTGTTTTGTTTCATTCACATCTGTTTGAGTAATCCTTTATTACATCTCCAAAGCTCAAAATGCTCTGTTCCACCTCTGTCCCACCTTGTGATGTCATGAACCTATATTTTTCAAGTTAACATCTACCTTTTACCTTTAGTTCAGTAGAGATTGGCAATTCCAGGCCTGAAGTGATCCAAATGATTGTCGTGAAGGTGTATGGAGTTTAAAAACACAGTGGAGCGCTTCCTGTATTACCACATGACATCACAAGGTGGAACAGAGAGAAGAACTTAGCCTAAATCTGCAGCGTTTGTGTGTTAAACATGTGTGAATGAAATAGAATGACATAGAACAGAAAATAGCATAATAATAATAATAATAATAATAATAATAAATAAAATACAAATACAATTTTTGAATGAATTAGCTTCTCCTTTTTACAGTGTATGAGCAGGTCTGTGTCTCGTCTCTTAACGTCTCTCTGTGGGATTATGCTACAAACCCTGGCATTTAGTTAGAGACGCCCGGAGCAGAAACCTGATCTGGGTTAAATCGCTTCTCCTCTGCACAGAACAATAACTAAAGATCCGTGTTTCCCACTGTGCGAAGGAGCCAATGCACAGATCTGACATGTAATATGCTCTCTGTCTGACTGGCCTCAAAGCGCACAAAGGAGCCTGGTGTATGTGAGGGATATAGGATGCTCACAGGGACAGAGAGACAGAATCGGACCCTCACGGGAACAGTAATGACATGGCTAATAGGCAAATGGGAAAGAGTGGTTAATATCAAGTTATTTGAATTATAAATGAGTCATACAGATAGAAAAAAGGGCTGATTTGATGAAAAAAAAAAATCCCACTGGGTTTAGTCCATAGACTGTATATTTAAATGGACATAGCTAACCCGCTAACTGCCATATTCCAAACAGGAAGTGAACATGGAGGGGCTTCTGGCTCCACTGACTCTGGCTCCAATTAACTTTACAATGGAAAATGGTCACATCTGTCTGTAACTGCTGCAGTTTGGTCTTAAAATATTTGTATTAACATGATCCTGGTGTTTTTATTTTGCTATTTTGTACGTAAATAAATTCCTATCCCTAATATGAACCTGTAGTTCATAATTTGAACAAACAGAAATATATAAATGAAAAACAGTTAGAAAAAACAGTTGATTCAGTTATTTCTACTGAACAAAATTCAACACAAATCTATCTCAAAATCACTACATTTGAAGCCTTATAAGATCTCAAAATCTGTGTGAAATACTTTTACTTTTTTGCTATTTTGTATGCAAATAAATTCCTATTCCTAATATGGACCTGGCACCAAGTTCACTCCTATAACTGCTAGCCTCGGTGAGCTTCATTTGACTTGGGCCAAATGCTCCCTCAGTCCACTTCTTTATACTGTCTGTGGTCTAGTCCTGTTCTAGTTCTGGTTTAGTTCCAGCCGTTAGAGGCTCTTAAAAACTTGAAAAAAAGAGAACGAATTAATTTTCTGCAGTGGTCCAAAGTTATTCCCCACTTACTTTCTTCATTCTGAGCATCCTAATTATTCACCGCGATGGGTTTATAAGCGTGTTTCACAACTAGATGAGACAAGAGCAGAGTTTTGTTATCACGGTAATGCTAACAACAACTAGCATGTTAACCGTGCACTTCCTAATGATCAGTCAGTAGAAGATGCAGACAGTACACAGCTGACTTATGCTGATCTCGAGAGCTGCTTATACAATATATCTGTGCTGGGCCAAGACGCAGTTTGCTCAAATACATGGAGGTGGCACTTCTAAACATTCTCTATCTCCATGGCGATAGATAAGTTTTATGCCATACTGTGGAATATTATAGCCACAGAAACAAGCAGTAAGTGCAATGCTTTGATTTTAGTCCGGCTAAAAAGTTACGTGGCGGGGCTTTAACATGCTGTAGTTTGGTCGGACTCAGATCAGTGCACTAACCCTCAAGTTGGAGATTCGATTCCAGCTCCCTCAGATAAATGCTGATGTTGTGTCCTAGGGCAAGACACTTAACCCCCTTGCCCCCATTGTTTGCATACCCTGGTGTGTGAATAGGTGAATGGTTCCTTGATGTAAAGTACTTTGAGTATATAAATCACACATTAGAATGGTCTGGACTTTTGTTATTATTGCAGGCATTATGTACATTTGCAGATCAAGATAATACTTAAAGGATCTAAATCAACATTAGCATTAGCATAGCATTAGTAGTCTGGTTGGACTATGTTATATTTTACATTTAAAGGTCTTATATTACACAAAATGGACTCTTGTGAGCTTTAAGTCACGTTATAATGCTGTTACTTCTTCAAAAACATACCTGGAGTTTTTTGTTTTGCACATATTTGAGTAATCCTGCTTTATTAGTCTGTCTACATCTCCAAAGCTCCAAATGCTCTGTTCCACCTTGTGATGTCATGAAGAGGTAGTTTTCAAGTTAACAGCTCCTTTTACCTTTAGTTTTGTACAGATTGGCAATTTCAGGGCTGAAAATATCCAAATGAGTGAAGCTGTATGGAGTTTAAAAACACAGTGGAGCACATTCTGTATTACTACATGACATCACAAGGTGGAACAGAGAGTTTTCTGTTTGAGAGAAGAACTCAGCCTTAAATATGCAGGGTTTGTCTGTGTGTTAAACATGTGTGAATGAAACAAAACACAACTCCAGGTTTGTTTGTGATGAGAAAACTACATTAGAGAGATCTGAAAACAGCGTAAAACTGTGCAAAAGTAGAAATTAGAGCTGTTGCCATAAAGATGACCATTTTTAAAAACATAATATCATATCTTTTGAATGGGAAAAGGTTATAAAAATGTTGCAAATCAAAAAATCTGTAAAAAAAAGTCTTGTCTGTGTTGCTGTATTGTGTGTATTTTAAAGCTTTTAGTATCATGAAGCGTCCTCAGGTTTCATTGTCTTCTTCTCTTTGTTACAGAGTGATTTATGGTCACATGCTCTGAGCACTTGACCCACAAACATAAAAGTCTCAATCTGATCCCTGTGACACCTGCGCGTATGCCATTGTGTCTTTGGGCAAGACACTTAACGCGCCCTCCTCTGTCCTCTGTGCGTACACGTCGTATGCATGTGTGTGTGAATGGTTTCTACAGCACTTTGCCCAATGAAGGGAGAACTTTTTACGTCATCAGCAGCAGAGGACACACTCAGGACACAGTTACAGGAGCAGAGGACACACTCAGGACACAGTTACAGGAGCAGAGGACACACTCAGGACACAGGACAGTTACAGGAGCAGAGGACACGCTCAGGACACAGGACAGTTACAGGAGCAGAGGACACGCTCAGGACACAGCACAGTTACAGGAGCAGAGGACACACTCAGGACACAGGGCAGGTACAGGAGCAGAGGACACACTCAGGACACAGGACAGGTACAGGAGCAGAGGACACAGGACAGTTACAGGAGCAGAGGACACACTCAGGACACAGAACAGGTACAGGAGCAGAGAACACAGGACAGGTACAGGAGCAGAGGACACACTCAGGACACAGGACAGGTACAGGAGCAGAGGACACAGGACAGTTACAGGAGCAGAGGACACACTCAGGACACAGGACAGTTACAGGAGCAGAGGACACACTCAGGACACAGGACAGGTACAGGAGCAGAGGACACACTCAGGACACAGGACAGTTACAGGAGCAGAGGACACACTCAGGACACAGGTACAGGAGCAGAGGACACACTCAGGACACAGGACAGGTACAGGAGCAGAGGACACACTCAGGACACAGGACAGGTACAGGAGCAGAGGACACTGTGAAAAGGCTGAGGATCTTTTTTTTTTTTTTAATCAAATGCATAGTTTGAGCAAACAAAAATATACAAAAAATAAGAAAAATAAAAAAGATCGATTCAGTTGTCTCAAAATAAATATACTGACAGTCAATAAAAACTTTGAGGGGACAAGTTTGTATTTTCTGGGTAAATATGAGACAGAGGTATAATCCATTTGGCTTTTTTGTTTCCGTAATGTATGAGCATGATTACAATTGATGAGTTTTTGCTTGGTTATGCGTCACTGCACATCTGGGGATTATTTGACAAAAGCTCGACCACATGCCAGTTGAGCAATAAGCACAATGAATCTGTTCAATTTGAGGAGTGACATGGAAAGCCTATATATGGAAACCAAAAAGGCCACCAATATCATTCCAGTGCACCTCTGGGATCAACTTGGTAGGCAGGTAGCCAATCGGGTCCCCCAGCCTCAGAACAGGCAACAGCTGATCCAGGCACTGCAGGAGGAGTGGCTCCAGATCCCTCAGGACAACATTCGACGCCTTGTGAGGAGCATGCGTCAGCGCATCACCGCCTGTGTAAACGCCAACGGAGGTCACACCCATTACTGATCTGGTGCAAAACTGTATTTGGCAGTCGCCATATATTCTGGTTTATTTTGGTGAAAAAAAAAAATGCTTTTGGACACCTATTCCTTTATTCATTTTTTTTACTGATATGATATTGTTGTTGTCTGTTCATATGAAAGTAGCTTTGTGTTAGGGAAATAACAAGTATTTGTCAATTTTGTCCCTCAAAGTTTTTATTGACTGTCAGTGTACAATTGAAGCCTTATATGACCACTAAATACTTTTGCTGTTTACTCTTTAAGTACATTTTATTTTAATACTTTTACTCAAGATTTTTTCATGTGATACACGAATATTTTTTGCTCCAGCATCAAGTAACAAAATAATACTTCTTCCATCACTGGTTATTCCTCACTTCCATCCTAATTATTCACCGCGATGCGTTTATAAGCTCTTTCCATGACTTTCAGAAAGCAATATGGAGTTTTGCCGTCACTGTAATTCTGACTACAACTAGCATAATAACAGTGCACTTTCTGATTATTGGAATATGTAGATGTACACAGCGTATTTGATCAACTTATTTTGACCTCAAGAGCTGCTTATAGAGTATATCTGCACTGGGGCGAGACACTGTTTTTTTTGAAGTAGTCATCATTATATTAGTCTAAAATAGCATCAGGTGGAGCTGACAGTAGTACCCTTGTTACTACATATTTGCTTTGACGTAAATACAGTGTAAAAAGCCCCTGTTTTTATGAGCATATGAGGCGTTTCCTTTGACATTTTTCACCAGAACAATGAGCAAACTTTACCTTGGACTTAAACCTCTGGACGTACAGAAACAAAGAGCCAAACAGGGAAATCAGGCTCAGAAAACAGCCCTAAATCAAAATACATGAGCTCAGTGACAATGTTATCAGGCCGGCCAATGTCCAGCGGGTCCCAGATACAGGGTAAGGACAGAAAGACTGCAGAAAAACAACAAAACACATTCATTAACACACTAATTAAGATAAATACAAAGTTAAATCCATAATTGTGACTGGAGAAGTATGTTTCAAATACTTGTGAAATGTGTTATTCCCAAACCAACAAAACAGCCCGGTTTGGTCCTGGTATGAACCATAGTTATTTCTTTATTTAGTCAGGCCTGATCATATGATGATGGTCGTGCTTTAGACCTGGTTTAGAATTGTTTTTTCCTTGGTTTATTCCAGGTTTAGTCCTGGTCTAATTTTGGTCTAATTGTGGTCTAGTCTTGGTTTTAGTGTGCTCTCAATTTAGTCTTGGTTTAGTCCTGGTTTGATCCTGGTTTAAACCTGCTTCAGTCTGGTTTAGTTCTGATTTAGTCCTGGCTTAGTCTTCATTTGGGCCTGGTTTAGACCTGGTTCAGTCCTGGTTCAGTCCTGGTATAGTCCTGGTTTAGACCTGGTTTAGTCCTGGTTTAGACCTGGTTTAGTCCTGGTTTAGACCTGGTTCAATCCTGGTTCATTCCTGCTTAAATCCTTGTTTAGTCCTGGTTTAGACCTGCTTCAATCCTGGTTCGGTCCTGCTTAAATCCTTGTTTAGTCCTGGTTTAGACCTGTTTCAGCCCTGGTTTAGTCCAGGTTTAATCCTGGTTTAGTCCTGGGAGGAACTGAGGAGACACTTTAAATGAAAACAAGCACTTTAATTACAAATATACTCACCTGCTTGTCCACGTCGGTCCAAAGTTTAATGTCACACTGCGGAACATTCCCAGCATGGCAACAAAAAGTTGGTCGACTCTCCTGTAGAAAAGTTACATGATATTTTTTTCTAAACCTAAAACTAAAAATAACAGTTTGAATAAATATATATTTTTAAAACAACAACTAAAACTGAACAATTTGTCACAAAAAACACTTGAATTGTCGTTTCCGTGACAATCTGAAATGGTGCGAAATTTCCACAACATCTCCTGCCAAACACACTGACCAGACATCGCCATTTAAAAACACCACCGTTATTTAGTCATCGTCCAAATTCTGCTTTTACACAAACTTTTAAAAACAAAACACTTCCCCATTGTTCAGTGAAGGACAAATAGTTTAATACTTTTTTATAATGACGCCCCTCGGTGGTCATTTGAGTCCCTACGCATGACATGTGCTCACTTTCTTTTGTTTTTACGGCCCATTAATGTCGTATTATCACCACGGTAACAGTGTCGTGCCGTAAACATGCGTCAGTGAGTTTTGTTTTGATTCATGCGCACATTTTTCAGATTTGGGGTCTCCTGTCGACAGCGGGATGAGAGGGAGACTTTTAATAATTACAGACCATGCAAAGTAAACAGCCATTAGACCAGACCACAGCGCTTTAATGCAATCTCCAAATGTTTTTCAACTTTATCAGATGACTAAGTTGTATTTAAGCGTACCACGGGCCATGATTAGAAGATGAAAGAAATAGCTTTGGGTTTTAATAGATTGCAGATTTGTGAAGTTCTTAAAATGCTTGCAGGTATGATTAAAATGAAGGCCCTGTATTACACAAAATGGATTATTGTGAGCATTAAAGGGCCTAGATCATGTTTGAGTAATCCTTTATTATTAGTCTGTCCACATCTCCAAAGCTCAAAATGCTCCGTTCCACCCTGTGATGTCATCTAGTGGTAGTTTTCAAGTTAACAGCTACTTTTATTTTTTGTTTGTAGAGATTTGCAATTCCAAGGCTGAAACTATCCAAAAGATTCTAGTGAATTTGTGTGGAATTTAAAAACGTCATGGTCATGGTCATACCGGCTGGTCAAAGCCTCATCTGGTCAGATCTCGGAAGCGAAGCAGGACCGGGCTTGGTCAGTACTTGGATGGGAGACTGCGAGGAATATCAGGTGGCACAGTGGGGTGCCAGTGCAAAAACTGTTCTTGTGTACTTAAGTAAGACACTTCACCCACATTGCCTAGTAAAAAAGTGGAGTGTGAGTGAGTGATGGTGGTGGGCAGAGGGGCAGACGGCGCAGATTGGCTGCCTTGCTTCTGCCAGTCTGCCAGGGCAGCTGTGGCTGCAATAAAAGTTTACCACCACAGAGTGTGGAGTGAATGAATAATGCAGTGTAAAGTGTATTTGAGTCTTGAAAGGCGTTGCATAAATGCAATGATTAAAAACACAGTGGAGCTTTTTCTGTATTACCACATGACATCACAAAACATAAAACACACTGTGTTTTATGTTTTAGAGAAGAACTCAGCCCAAATCTGCAGGGTTTTTGTGTGTTAAACATGTGTGAATGAAACAAAACACAACTCCAGATATGTTTGTCAAGTGGGAACAACATTATAACAGAGATTAAAAAAAAAAAGAAAATAGCCTAATATGGGCCCTTTGAAGATAAAAAAAAGTAAATTTAGCATAATATGTTTTAACACTTGTTTGTTTCGCTTGTTAAAGGTGGACTGTGTGACCTTCTGGTGGGTTTGAAGGGTCTACCACCTGCTTCTCTCCATGGAGATGTTATTATGTGTTTTAGTCATACGTGTTAAAACACAGACTCTGAATATTTAGGCTGAGTTCTTCTCTCAAAAGGAAAAAAAACCTGAAGCGCTCTACTGTGTTTTAAACCTTCACCTTCACTAGAATCATTTGAATCATTTTCATCCCTGCTATTGCCAGTCTCTACTGAACTAAAGGTAAAAGGAGCTGTTAACTTGAAAACTACAACTTCATGACATCACAAGGTGGGACAGAGCATTTTGATCTTTGGAGATATAGACAGACTAAAAATAAAGGGTTACTCAAACATGTGTGAATGAAACAAAAAGGTATGTTTTTGAGGAGATAATAACATTCTCACATGGCTCAAAGCTGATAAGAGTCCATTTTGTGTAATATGGGACCTTTACTGTCACTATCCACTCTAAGCTCTGAAGTCATTTCTCTGATCCTTTTGTTTGCACTATAATGACAGTGACCCTTTAATAGTTTCACTTTGGTAATAGATTTCTGGTAAATGCTTTTATCGTGGATCTGACAGTGTTAATCCCCTGGACAAACTGGTTTATGACAAGGAGCAGACATTTAAAGACACTGGAGTTCTTATTGTTTCACATGATGAGATCATTGTTCTTTCAGGTTTGTGTGAGCGTCTCCTGGACACCTCAAAGTCCTCTCTCCTCTCAGGACTGAACGCCTGCACGTCTTTCAGGAAATGAAACACAGTACTGGTTTTGACATGCACTTTGACATGAGGACTTGATTTAGACCTGTTTTTACTTGGTTTAGTCTAGGTTTAGTCCCATCTTAGTTCTGGACTGGTTTAGTCCTGGTTTAGTCCTGGTTCAATCCTGGTCTAGCCCTGGTCTAATCTGGTCTATTTCTGGTTTAGTCTTAATTTAGCCCTGATTTCGTCCTGGTCTAGTCCTGGTTTAGTCCTGGTCTAGTCCTGGATTAGTCCTGGGCTAGTTCTGGTCTAGTCCTGGTTTAGTCCTGGTTTAGTTCTGGTCTAGTCCTGGATTAGTCCTGTCTAGTCCTGGTTTAGTCCTGGTTTAGACCTGATTTAGTCCTGGTCTAGTCCTGGTTCAGTCCTGATCTAGTCCTGGTTTAGTTCTTGTTTAGTGCTGAGTTTGAAAAGTCCCATAGTGCAATTAAATACCTTTAAATACCATAGGCCTGTATATTGTATCTGTATCTGCAGTAGCCATGGACTTTAAAAACACAATGGAACACATCCTGTATTAAGGTAGAAGAGTGTTTTCTATGACATTATAACATAGATCAGAAAATAGTGTAATATGGGCCCTCATGGTTAGGGGCCCTTGGTAAACCTGGGGCCTCTTTAACACAGATAAAACACTTATGTCGAGTCTCTCAGGAAACAGAGGAAACGACACCAGGAGCCACAGGAAACTACGCCATTGTTTTACACACAGCCCCACCCACACACCAGGCACATAAACACAAATATAATACTACTATCACTGTACTGCTACTACTGCTGCTGCTACTACTACTACTGCTACTACTACTACTACTACTACTACTACTGTTATGTTATTGTTTTATACACAGCCCCACCCACATACCAGACATATATACACAAATATAATACTACTGTTACTGCTACTACTACTACTAGTTACTACTACTATTACTGCTATGCCATTGTTTTATACACAGCCCCACCCACACACCAGACATATATACACAAATATAATACTACTATTACTGTACTGCTGCTACTACTACTACTACTACTACTACTACTACTACTACTACTACTACTACTACTGCTGCTGCTGCTGCTGCTGCTGCTGCTGCTGCTACTGCTGCTACTACTACTACTACTACTACTACTACTACTACTACTACTACTACTACTACGTCATTGCTTTATACACAGCCCCAAACACTTGTACAGAAATATAATACTACTGAACCTGTACTGCTACTACTTTTACTATTACCCCTATTGTTACTACTGCTGCTGGCGTTGCAGGTACTATCACTACTGCTTCCACTAGTACTACCAGTTTGCCATTGTTTGATACAAAGACCCACACACCAAACAGATAAACAAAAATATAATATCACTTCACTGCAACTACATCTACTACTATGCCATAGTTTTATACATAGGCCCACACACACATACATTATCATTACTACTAGTGCTACTGCTAGTAATAAAACTATACTATACTATACTACTACTGCTGCCACTACTGCAGTTACGTTTACTTTTCCAACTTTTACTTTTCTCCAACTACTGCTACTTGAATCTGCGTCCCACTGAGCAGGTCTTAAAGAGCCCGTGTGTGTTGCGTGAGCTGCTGTTAAACTTTAGTGCTTCTTGGTGTGAGGTCCTGTCCCAGAACCAGAGTGTGATTTACAAAGAGACTGCACACGGCTCTTTATGTGAAATCTTCATTTAAAAACCCAGAGAGAGGGACACAGGCTCCACTATCACTGCACAGGAGCTCAGAGGCGCTGTATACCTGATTTAAAATGTGGAAACTACTAATTCATTTAAAAAGGTTTGCAGCGGTCCAAAGTTATTCCTCACTCACCTTACACATTCTCCACAAGTTTTTATAACTTTTACACCAACCGAGGGCTTTTTACAACTCTCAGAGGCCAGAGAGGAGTTTCGGCAGCACCATTACTTCCTGCCTGGTACAGCAGCTGATAAAAAAGTGGATTGTTTTGACCTTAAGAGCTGCTTACATACTAAATGTCTGGTACAGCCACTTTAAAGGTATAGTATGTAACTCTGGTAACTCCTGCATGATTCCATGGAAATAGAAAGTTAAAACCATACTCCGGAACATTCTCCATGGACATAGTGACGTTTTATGCCATTTCTCCAGGCTAAATAAGTGTCAGGTTTGTGGAGATGCAAGCCTGCTCACAATAACACATGTTTTTATTTATTCTAGTTATTCTAGTAAGTACCAGAGCAATGGAGGCCAAACAATTCCCTGTTATTACTATTATAATAAACAAATATTATTTTTTATTATACATTCCCTAATCAAAGCATTTACTGTTCTTGTATCATTGAGCAAGACACTTCACCACCGCGCCTATGTCTGAATGTAGTGTGTGCAGTGAATAAAGTGGGCTGCAGCTCTTTGAGAAGTTGTTACACTCAGTCTAAATCGGAGCCAGTCTCAGTTTGTCTTTGCAAAGTCTCCCAGGGCGTCATGTACGGTGCGTTGCCAGATCCAGAGACATTTTTCTGCGTTTTGCCTTTAACAAGCACAGTTACTAAGACAGGATCACACTGACTCACTCCGGAGCTTTATACAGGATTCTTCTTTTTGTGTCACTGTGAATAGAGCCTCTAAAAACAAAAAAAACAAAAAAACAAACCATTTCTGACGTCTTTACCTCTCTCCCTTCCTCTCCTTCTCTATTCTTTTTCTCCTTCCCTTCTCCCTATCCTCTTTCTTGCCTCCTCCTCCCCCTTTCTTCGCTACCTCTTTGTCCTCTCTCCTTCTCTTCTCCCTCTCCCCTCCTCTCACGCTCTCTCTCTCTCCTTATTCTTCTCTCCTGTCCTCCTTCCTTTCCTTGCCTTCTTTCTTCTTTCACTCTCACCTCCACTCTCTCATCCCGTCTCGTCTCCTCTCTCTAATGTTCTCGTTCTCTCAGCCTCTACTTTTCCTCCTCTCTGCTTCCTTCTCCTCTCTTCCTTATCCTTCTATCTTCATGAGTCCACTCTCAGCCCTCCCTCTTTTACCCTCCTCTTTCTTTCCTTGTCTCCTCACCCTCCTCTTTCTTCTTTTATTCTTACCTACTCCTTCTCCCTTCCTGCCTCTCTCTCTCTCTCTCTCTCATCCTCTCCTCCTTCATTCCCTCCTCTTCTTATTCTTTCTAAAAAATCTCAACTCTCCCTCTGTCTCTCCCTCATTCTTTTCTCCCTTTCCCATCCTCCTTGCCTGTCCTATTCCTCCTTTTCCCCCCACACCTGCTCATCTCCTTCACTTCTAAATCCTTTCTCTCCCCCTCTTTCCATCTCGTCACCCCCACTTTACCTCATGCCTCCACCTCTTTCTCTTCCTCTCCTCTCCTTCCTTCTCTTCTCTCCTCCTCCCTCTCCTCTTCTTCTTTAATCCTTTTGTTCTGTTTGTTTGCGTTTTTACAGCTCACCGTAACTCACCCTCCCGCTGTGAGAGACGAGAAAGAAAGTGATTTAAAACTGTTCCAACTGTTTTTATGTAACTAACACTAAACACCAGAGTCTAACACACAGCCTCCTGACTGAGAGGAGGAGAGGCTAACCACTCTGCCACAGTAACACACACACACACACACACACACACACAGATCAGGAGTCTGTGACTGCTTAAACTGGAATGTTTTGCAGTGTGGCATTAAAGCGCCTTCTCATTTTAATTAAAAAAACAATTCAGCTCATTATATTTAAAATCTTCCAAATAAATAGCATTTTTTCATTTAGTTTGGCATTATTTTTATGTTTTTATATGCTATACTGTGGAACATTTTATGCAAAGCAATGGAGACAAGAAGGAAGCAGACCCCCCACTAGAAAAGCTACTGTTAAATTCAAGATTTTTCAAACTGATCCTAAATAACACAATGACGTAAAGCTGAAGGTCTACTCAAACTAAAAAAACTCAAACTTCAAATATTCGTGCAAATATTACTGTTAAAATATCTGTTTAACTGTCCAAACATTACACTGTTACCATGGAGATGCGGAGGTCTGTTGAAAATTGTGATTTCTTCTGGACATTTATTGGATTTTCCCACCAGAGCCGGAGCTTTTACCAAAACAAACCGTAAATGTGAGTGTTTAGTGAATGTGTAGTGTGTGTTTAGTGTGTGTGTGTGTGTGTGTGTGTGTGTGTGTGTGCGTGTGTGTGTGTGTGAGGAGCTCTAATGCAGTCCTGTTATCTGTGAGTCACATTCCAGAGCCCACTGCTGACCTTTGAACTCTGCCTCTGACAGGAAGTGAACAGGAAGTGCCCACCCATCCAGCAGCAGCAGCAGAGGGGCTTGTCATTCACCCCGGCTCATGACAGACTGATGTGTGTGTCACTCTGAAGTGCGTTCTACACACTCTCAATCTGTAACGGCTCTCACTGAAAGAGATCGGAAAATGCAGAGAGCCATGACGACTTTTTGAATCTGACTGGGCGAAGCTTCACAAAATCAAACTTTAGTAACATCCATTTGAGAGAAAAGCACAGACATCTTTCCCTCCACAAATGCACAAAGCTCTTACCTTCTGCATGTTCTTCACAAACAAATGATTCTGTATTGATGCTAAAATAGTCTGAAGTATGTTTGTCGGATTGGCCATGTTTGTTTTAGTTTGTTTGGGCGCTTCACCTTTGGCTTCTGCTCAAACCTCGATGCTGCGACGTGACTGTCTGTGATTGATTGTGATCTGTGAACTTGGCCCCCACCTGTCAGGCCCTGTCGCACCAGCGGGGGCCAAGATGGATTCTGCTGAGTTAGTGAACTCACAAATGTCAAGAATCCATCTTGCCGTGTAAGATTAGCTGAATCCTTTACTGAATTTGCATCAACCTTAACTGTATTTTCATGATTTTACTCTGTAGAAAAGGTTCCAAATGTTTCCTGTCAAGTTCAGTGGTCTAGATCCTAATCACAAGCACACAAGAACACAGATCTGAAAGTAAAGTTTATCTCTGTTCTCTCCTCTTCCTCTCTCTTCCTTCTTCTCTGCCTCTTTCCCCTCTTTCCTCCTCCCTCTCTCTCCTTCTCTCTGCCCCCCTCCTCTCTCATATGGGCACTTAGCTTTTACTGCTGCATCCAAAAACTGCACTCTCCGTTCCCATGACAACCTGAGGAAACATGTACAAGATGTAGCTTGAAGACATGAGGGACCCTTTCCCTAATAGTGGAGTGGTAGAAAAGCTTTCAAAGGTTGTCATCTTGACAATGTATAATAGAGGTAATAGTAGTAGCAGCAGCAGCAGCAGCAGTAGCAGCAATATTAGTAGTAGTAGTAGTAGTAGTAGTAGTAGTAGCAGTAGTTTATGCACAAAAAATTAAATGATTGATCAGCATGTTCCTGAACATGTTTAATAACCAACTGCAAATCAAATTTCATATACTAGATGTCATAAAAATATATTGCAGTAGTAGTAGTAGTAGTATATAGTAGTAGTAGTATTTGGTGTTATTTGAGCAGCTGTCACTAATAAAAGGCCTCAGAGGAAATGGACCCACTCGCACTAATCTCCCTCACCACAAGGGGCTCCACAAGCTCCTCACTACTTCAGAGTACACGACTGAAGTATAAGTACACAGGAAACTACTGTCATCAAAGTACCAGGATCTGAGCCAGGATTACCTCCCCCCTCTATCCTATATACCCTCCCATCCTCCTATATGCCCGAGTGCCATTGAACATTTGTGTACATTCTACTCTATGGAAACTTTAATGTGCAATTGTCTCACTTCATAAACCAACATTATTTAGAGAGATGTATTCTTTTTCTAAAATGTTGAATCTGACAACATTTGTATCACTGCAGGCACTGGTTATTGGTCCAATATTGTGCATTCTTAGACACTGAATTAGAATTAGATTAGATTCATTAGGTCTTCTGTATTGATTATACTTTAGATTCTTACTTCCTCACAAGTGTCACATTATGCAGCTGATTTAAACAGATTTTAACCCACCAAGAAGAACTTAAGTTAAGACCAGAGCAAGAGGGAAAACCATCTCATGGATTGGGACAACGCTATGGTCAGAGTCAAAGAGCAACAAGGACCATCTGTGGATCAGGGAGGTTGTTGAGATCCGGAAACGCGCCCACCAGACTTTAAATTAGGTTGAGGGGGCATACCAACTTTCACATACCTGGGATCTAAAGAAGAAGTCGGACTGCAGATGGCGCTGTCGTCCTACTGCTCAGAGGTATGTACAGAGCGGGAGGGCAGCCGGTGTAATGAGGACTGACAGTTTAACCATAAGAGCTTTTAATCATGTCAGTTTTTTCTCCTTCTCATAAACTCAGTCAAAGTTGTAACCTGTAGAGTACATGTTAAAGTAAAAGTCCTTTTAGATCAATACTGCAATGCAAAATTTGTATAAAATAATGATGCTGATAAAAGTGTGGACTTTAAAAACACAGAGGAGCACTTCTGGATTGCCACGGGGAAAGTGGGCTAGCATTTTGAGCTCTGTAAACAAAGACAAACTAAATATACAGAAATACTCAAAGGTGTGAATAAATAAAATATTTTCAAATATGTTTTTGAACAGCAAACACACAGCTCAAAAAGTCATGGAACCTCCAGACCACCTGTATATCTTCAAAATAGCATAAATCAAAAGTCTGCAAATAAATCAGCTTGTCTTTTTGAAGTTCCGTTAGCACATGAGGCTTTGGTCTGTATAACACTCAAATCTGCACTTTCATTTGTGCTTGTGCTAAAGTGGCTAATGCTAATCCTATTCTTACAAAGAGCTGTTCCTGTTTAAGTAGTTTTAATCCTGGTTTTGTTGCTTCGTTTTGTTCAATATTTAATTAGACTCTGTTTAAGGATTAACCTGGTTTAGGACAGGTCTCAAATGAATCCTGTATTTAATTTAATTTAGCTGATAAAACTAGGATTTTTTGGGGGGTTCCAGAAGTCAAATTACCATACATTTTCAAAATAAAAATAAAAGTAAAATAAAATAATTCTGTTGGCTATGCAGGAACTGAGCTGAAGATTTTATGATTTAATTACAATTTATAGACCTTCTAGTATTTCTGTAACTTGCAACAATTGGTCATGTTACAGCTTAGATCTGTGGAGAGGCGAGCCCGCTGTCAGAAAACATGCATGCAATAAAAACACATATAACAAACACACTACACATTCATTGAAGTGCGTTGCCCAAGGATACAACAATAGAATATTTTAGTATTGAACAATGAACTTTCAGGTGAAGAGTCCTGGTCTAGTTCTGGTCTAGACCAAGTCTCTTCTTGGTCTAGTCCTGCTCCAGCCGTGGTTTAGTCTCGGTCTAGTTCTGGTTTAGTTCTGGTCTAGTTCTGGTTTAGTTCTGATTTAGTCCTGGTTTAGTCCTGGTCTAGTTCCGGTTTATTCCTTGTCTAGTCTGGTTTAGTCATAATCTAGTCCTGGTTTATTCCTTGTCTAGTCCTGATTTAGTCCTGGTCTAGTCCTAGTTTAGTTCTGGTTTAATCCTGATATCGTCCTGGTCTTGTCCTGGTCCTGGTTTAGAGGGAGACTGAGGGTTCAAATCCAGCCCTCAGCTGCTGTTTACGTCTGTGAGTGGATCTGACAAAAACAGTAATTATACATGAAAGAGTATCCATTACACCACACAAGAGACGGTCCTGGTTTAGTCCTGGAGTAGACTGACTTTAGTCCTGATATAGAACTGACGTAGACCTGGTTCAGATCTCGTTTAGTTGTCTTGGGTTTAGACCAACTACAGTCCCAGATTAGTCTTGCTTTAAGGTTTAGTCTTGGTCTAGTCAAGGTTAAGTCTAGGTTTAATCAACATTTAGTCCCGGTTTAGTTTAGTCCTTGGTTTCGAGGTGGTCTTAGGTTTAGTCAAGGTTGAGTTAAAGTTTAGTCCTGGTTTAGTCCTAATTTAGTCCAAGTTTAGTCCTGGTTTGATCCTGGCTTAGTCCTGGTTTAGTCCTGAGTTAGTTCTGGTTTAGTCCTGGTTTAGACACAGTTTAATCCTGGTTTAGTCCTAGGTTAGTCCTAGTTTAGTCCTGATTAAGTCCCTGTAAGTGAATGACCTGATTTGTCAAAACATTCAAATCTCTGAGGACTTTGTGAGGACAGTGTTTTTCTTTCAACTTGTTTTTTCCTCTTTGTAAAAATGTAAACAGGAAAATTACTAATTAGACTTTGATCAGTTTTTATCAGACCTTTTCCGCTCAGTAAATAAACAAGATTTTAAAAAGGAGGTTGTGGGTTAGACTCCTGACCTCTTATGTTAAACAGAATTGCACAAGGCGTTTTTCAACATGAATTATTTCAATATTTGACTGGTGCCAAATCAAAGGTTCCCACAACTCACTTCTGAATAAACTAAACAACCCTGAGGCGAATACACACAACACACAACAATATCAGCTCAAGACTTCACAATTTAACAGTGAATATAATACTGCAGCTGGTCTATTGTTCGAGCCAGTGAAATTAATACATGTATGTGTCATGTGCTTTATCAGGTCGCGTTCTCTTTGCAGAAGAGAAGAAGCATTTTGATGTGACTTTGCTTTTGAAAATGGCAACATTATGGAAATGATACTTTGCAGCTGATGTCATCAATATTGTGAGGCTAATTGGAGGCACTGCTCTGTCTAAAGTTAGACTTTAATCTGAGCATTATTTTAACATAATTTGAGCCTAAAGAACTGACATTGACTCTGTTGTAAAAGCTGTGAAAAGTGCTTATAAACTCATCGTCTTGAATAACTAGGATGCTGTGGTGAGTGAGGAACAAATTTGAACCACTGCAAACCGTTTATAATGAATTTGTTCTGTTTTGCACATTTTTAAGACTGTAAAGATCAGGTAGAATGGCCACACTAGCACAGACTTCAAAATAAGCAACAGTTTTGTGCAACACTACAAGTTAAAACCTGAAATATTCAAATGTTATTATTATCTCTGTAAACTGCATTCCACATTTTTCCTATAAACTCTCGCCCGATCTTTGTTCATTGTGTATTTCATTCACATGCTAATAAAAGTTACCAAATTTTCTGTCTATGTAATTTAGTGTTTTTCCTCCCCCTCCGCAGACTACGAGCAGGTCCACACTTGTGAGAAGAGTTCAAGAAAACCCGAGTGTAATTCGTTCAAATCAAAGGTGTACCAAGCCACAAGCCACAAACCCGGAGACTAATCAAACGTGAAAGATACAAGGGAAACCCCGACTCTTCTGTGGCTCAGATGATAACGCGCAACAATGACTTCTGAGCCCAAATAAAGTTGCAAGCAGAGACAGAGGGACTTCGCAGGATAAGGTGTTGTTGACAGAAAGAAAACCACAACCTTCTACTGCACGGTGGTTAATGTTGAACTTTGAACTGGCACAACAACAAAAGATAATAAATATGCAAATGTCTGGGGCTCTTTGTTAAGGGCTGTCCGGTCCCTGTATGACCAGAGCAGGAGCTGTGTTCGCATTGCCGGCAGTAAGTTGAACCTGTTTCTGGTGCATGTTAGACTTCGCCAGGGCTGCCCTTTGTCACCGGTTCTGTTCATTGTATTTATGGACAGAATTTCTAGGCGCAGTGACCGGAGGAGGGGATCTGGTTTGGGGACCACTGGATCTCATCTCTTCTGTTTGCAGATGATGTTGTTCTGATGGCTCCATCGGACCGGGACCTCCAACATGCACTGGGGCAAGATCGTGGATACAAGCGGCCGAAATGAGTTTCCTCCGCAGAGTGGCTGGGCGGTCCCTTAGAGATAGGGCCTGGGAATGGCCAGCCGAACGAGCTGGAGGAAGTGTCCAGGGTGAAGGCAGTCTGGGAGTCCCTGCTTAAACTGTTGCCCCTGCGACCCAGCCCCGGATAAACGGAAGAAAATGGATGAATGAAAATATGCAAATTTTGTTTTCAACTTCGCAACTTCTTTTGTTTTAATTTGTTAGATTGGATTTCAAAAGAAGATGAGAGAGGAGCTTTTTGGAGCTTTCTACCATGTTTTAATGTTCCCTCATCAAAGACATGCCTGAAGAGGTTTTCGATGTCATCCATACATGTTTGAGTAATATAGTGATCTCTCCTGGAGCCTATTCAAATCATACTTACGGTTAGCAGTACAATTCTGCTCACAAGCCTATGACCTCAATACTTCCATATGACAATTCTCCATAAATATACAAAAGCATGACACAAAGCAATACACTACAACTTCACAAACCTGATGCAATGTGCAGTAGTTTCATTAGCGGAATGCACGCTGATTGTGCTGTGATGTCTCTTTGAAGGGGGAGTGATTTAGCATGAAGAGCAAAGGAAAGGGGGACACAAGGCCAAGTTACAGGACAGATGGGTTCAAGGTTCACCTGTAATTGAATAGGCCTATATGAAAGATATACATGTTTAATGCCATAGTGGGGAACATTCCAGACAATGCAATACCATCACTATGGGAAAAAAAGCAGTAAAGTTATAGTGCACCTTTAAATTGGATTCCCTCAGCACTTGCCAAAGATAAAACAAAGCCAATGTCAGTGCTGTGAAATTAATATGGGAAAAGGCTGAGGGTTCAATTCCTGCTCCGGTTAATCTAGACTCTGCATGTTCTTCCTGTGTCTTGTCATGTCATCAACATTCTCCAAGGGGTGAAGCTAACCGGATGCACTGCTCTGTCTGAAGCTTAGACTTTGACTCTGAGATTTACTTTAACACATTAGGACCAGAAAGAGCTGATTTGTTACAACAAGTGTGATGATTCGTGCTGTTAAACAAGTTGATTGATGATGTCAGCGCCAAAGTACTTTGCATCTGATTTTTTCAACATTCCCTGGGGGTGTGATGCTAACTGTAGGCTTTGCTCTGTCAGAAGCTCTATTTCACTTTATTCCAATCTATATTTTAACTCAATCTGACCAGAAAGAACTGATTTAACTGAAACTACAACAGGTGAGCTGATTTGTGCTGTTAAACAAGTCCCTTTCAAATCAAATTACAGTCACAGGCAAGCTAGAATTAGCATTAAGAGTTTTTTAGTTAGTCACTTTTACCTTTTAGTTGAAAATCAAACTCCTGAACAGGACCAAGAACGCACAGACTGATCACAGGGTCCTGAAAATGTGTTGTTTAAATCCACTTTGTGTTTTTTCTTAAGTTTACAATCTTAAAACTTTTTGACAGTGCTGAACATTCCACCACACACATACATGTAGAACACTCCCTGCGTGATGTCACTGCAAAGTATCAATAAAACGGCAGATGTAAAATGTCTATTCTTAGCTTTTATGGCCAGAGACATTATAGTAAAAATGATCCTAAAGTTCATTGACATATAAAGAGCACTGCATTAGGGTCAGGCTTTTCCGTCATAAACGTCAATAAAACATACGTGTGTGTTTATGTAGGTCACATATGTAGGTCACATGATGCACATTAGCCTAGTATGGTTTGGTTAATGTTATTGTAGAGAGCTCATTGATTGGTCACTGTTTTCTAGAGTGAGCAGGGCCTTGAAAAAAAAAAGGTCAAATTAATACGACAAAAATGGAAGTGAATGTTAGAGGTTGAAAAAGACTGAAACTACTGCACATCGCATCAGGTTTGTGAAGTTGTAGTGTGTTGTTTTATATCCTGCTCCTTGTGTATTTGTGAAAAATGGCTGTATGGGACCATGGATGATGTAGGCTTGTGTGGTCAGTCTTGTTCAAGAGGTGTAGAGGCTCGGACTGTTAACCTTAAGGAGTGTTCGAGTAGTGTGGGAGAGAGATTGCTAGATTACTCAAACATGCATAGATGACATCTACAACCTCTTCAGGCATATTTTTGATGAGGGAATATGGGTCTGTATGTGCTTTATAAATAAAGTAGACTGGATAACAGACCCCGTCTTTAAAGCAGCTCTGCTTGTGTACAGATCTGTCCATGACCTATAGCACCAAAGTCTGACACGGTGGACCTCAGGAATGATTGTATTGTAATTTAAACTCTCTCCTGATGTGTGAAGGACGTTGTCAACATACGTGAGAAGTGCTCCAAGAAATGTCCTTTAAAAGCCCCTCCTTCTCCTCCTCCAGTGTTTGGGATCTTGAATGTGGTGATGCCTTTATGAGCTCTGTAGTTTCTTCCAGGTGAGATGACCACTGTTGAGTCTTGCCACTTCATCACTTCTCTTCCTCCTCCTGCTCTTCCTCGTCTTCTTCACTTTTCACACGTGGTCCTCACAAACAGCAGATCAGGGCCTGTGATAATGGGCTCTGTGGGGAAGGTGTGACACTAGACTCTGTCTCTGGAGGAGATAACTCCCCTTCACTCTCTCTGTCCTCCATCTCTTCTGCAATCTTTCTCTTTCCTTCCTCTCTCTGTCTTCTCTCTTTCTCCTCCCTCTTGTCACCCTCTTCTCGCTCTCCCTCTCTCCTCATCCATCCCTCTCCCCTTTCCTTCCCATCCTTCCCCTCTCCCTCTCTCCACCCTCTACTTTTTGTCCCTCTCCTATCCTTGTCTGTCTTCTCCCTCTCCTACCCTTTTGTCCCTCTCTTCTCCATCTTTTTTCCCTTTCTTTTCTTGATCTCCTTCCACCCTCTCCTCTCCCCCTCATTTTCTTCTCCCTCTCCCTTCCCCTCTCTTCCCCCTTTTCCCTCCCTCCCTCCACTCTCTTCCAACTCTCCCTCTTTCTCTCCCCTCTCCTCCACCTCTCCCCTCTTCTTCCTCTCTTTCCATCCCGCCTTTTCCTCCCTCCCTCCTCCCCCTCATATCCCTGTGTAGAGCTCTGCCATTGCCTTCTCTCCTCTCCTTTCTTCCTCTCTCTTTCCTTCTCCTCCCTCTGTATATCTTTCAATCTCCTCCCTCTCCCTTCCCCTCTATTCTTGCCTTTCCCTCTCTCCCCTCTTCTCTCTCAGTCCCTCTTGCCTCTGTCCTCTTCCTCTCTCTCCCCTCTTCTCCCTCCCACTCTCCCTCTTTCTCCTTCCTTTCTTTCTCTCCACTTACCTCCACTTCTCCCTATGCTGCTGCCCCCTCCCTCCTCTCATCTCTGCCTCTCTTCTCCCTCATATCCATTATCTCCACCCGTGCCTTCTCTCTCTCCCCCTCTCTCCTGTCCTCCCTCCTCCCCCTGTTTCCCTCTCTGATTAGCTGCTTTGGTAAACATAGGATTGTGTCAGATGCCCTCTCACCTCCAAAGCAATCAGACAAGACTGCTTCAGCTTCTCGAGCAGCGCTGAAACGTCATAAGGGCTCTGTTGTTTTTTCATGAATTTTATTTTATTTATATTTTGTGGTCAGGTCAAAAGGTATGTAGACAGATGAATGAAATTATCACCAAGTTAATCAAAAGAACTGGACTTACCACTAGAAACAGGAATATTTCTGATGAGGTAATAACATCCTAACATGACTTAAAGCTCACAAGAGTCCATTTTGTGTAATATAGGACTAAAACATTTTGAAAAACATGCATCCTTACTGTGTGCGGGCTTGCATCCCCACAAACCTGAAAAAAGCCTTCCTTGTGTGTAAATTGTTGGCTGCGCCATTACCTTTGCAAGATGGCTGACTTCAAAATTACGAGAGGACCTCAGACCGCACACCGTGCAGTCCTGTGGTGCCACGGCACTTGGGATTCGTTCTGCTGGAAGACTATTTGTGTCGGACGTTGGAGCAGACTGCAGTCTTTTCCCTTAATAAATGAATAGTTATGGCGCAAACATGTGGTCTTGCACGTGCAGTGGTGACACAGCAGGAGAGCACCACTCTTCTTTAGTAAATCAATACTCAAAGCCTTTGTTTTGTAAGAACTAAAAAATTAGAAGGAAATTTCAGTTGAGTCAGTTAAACAGCACAATGTAGGTGTCATGTTGTGACGACCAAAACTCTCCAGCACAGAATGTACAGACCTGCTGTCCGTGTCTTAAGACGTGAGTCTCTGTGATTTGTGATGGAGAAGTTTAATCAGATCCAACATGGCTGCCGCTGGGACAGAGACACGTTTGTCCTCCCAGAGTGCACTGGGGCTGGGGACAGATCAGGTTCACTGTAATGAGTTTGACCCGAGTGCTCCTCTCTCTCCCCTTCTCTCTCTTCAGCCTCCCTCTTTCTTTACCCCAATCTCTCTCCTCCTTCTCCAAATCTGTCTCTCTGTCATCTCCTTCTCTTTCTCACTCCCTTGTGTCTTTCTCTCTCTTCTGACCTGTTGCTATAAATACTTTTACCTGGTGTTACCTTTACAGTGACATATGGTAAACAAGAGCTAAAGTCCTATTGCATTTTATATTTAAGGCCAGGACTGGACTAAACCAGGACTAAACCAGCACATGAACCTGGACAAATCATGAATGAAACCAGGACTAAACTAGGACTAAACCAGCAAATGAAACTAGCCAAATCATGGACTAAACCTGGACGAAACCAAGACTAAACCAGCAAATGAACCTGGACAAATCTTGGACTAAACCAAGACTAAACAGCAATGCACATAACAAAAACCTGTACGTGATTTTTACTGTCCTAAAAATGTGAAAAACAGAACTAGAACTAGTTTGGTTTGCAGTGGTCCAAAGTTACTCCGAGAATCCCAATTATTTACCACAATGAGTGTATAAGAGCTTTCCAGGACAAAATCAGGTCTAAACTAGGTCTAAACCAGGACTAAACCAAGATAAAACCAGTACAGTATTTACCTTGAAACATGTCAACAAGGTAAATACATCTCCCACTGTGCTGTCAGAAATGTACAAAAGAATACAAAATGAAAGTTTTTGGATTAGCAAAATAAAACCAGGATTAGGACTAAACCGGGACTAAACTGGGATTAAACCAATACTAAAATAGGATTAAACCACTGAAAATACTGAAATCATCCTGGACTAAAGCAGGATTTAGAGACATTTCAAACTGAGTTAGTTTAAATAAATCCAAACAGAAAAATATTGACAGGTGTTTATTAAATGTTAGCAAAAATACAGTGTCTTTTCTATATCAAAATTCCAATAGTAAATAAATATACAGTAATTCTTTCTGCTTAACTTTGTGCAATCATCGTCATATTTTTGTTCAGTAGCAAAGCATTTTGTACGGTGTCAGACCCAAGTCATTGTGTTTTAATATAAAACATGGTACAACAAGTGCAGGATTTAAGTATACAAAGAGATAAAGGTGCACTACGGAACTTTTCTGGTGGAGGTTCTGCCGCCTGCTTGTTTCCATGGAGATGTTATTGCTTTGCCTGGAAGCAGGTGGTAGATGATCCACCAGAAAAGTTACATATTGTATCTTGAAGTGGAGAGTGCATTTAACTTTATTTTCCTGTAGCGACTGAAATATTTGGGGTATTTTCACAACAATAATAGAACTCTAATGGGAACACAAAAGGTGAAATCATGTGTTACTCTGGGCTCTATTAAGTGCAGTTTTAGGCTAATATTTTGAGCATGACAGACAACTAAAGCATGGTGGAAGAGCATCTGGAGCAGCGATGCACCAATCCGATACTGGTATTGGATATCGGCACAGATTCTGACAAAATTAGCTGGATCGGATTTCGGCTTCCAAATATCGGTTCATATTGGTCGATATCCTGACTGGACATGCAAAAAATGTTTGCACTTTTATTTACACACAGTTGCTCTGTAGTTACTGGGATAAATAACAGTTTCATTATCAGTTTTGCGTTTTTTTTTAAATTTATGTTTAGAGGAAATAAATGCAGTTTTTAGTCTCTGCTCTGGTATCGGTTAATATCGGGTACCAGCAGATACTTAAAAACACAGTATCGGAATCGGTTTCGGAGCTGAAAAAGCTGGATTGGTGTATCCCTAAGGAGTAATTGGTCTGTCCAGATAACATTTGGGAAGATTATTACATTGAATTGGATTTTTACAGTGCTCATTAAAAGACCATTTTAATAACAATTCATGTTCTATAGTAAAACTGTAGATTAAACTGTGAAAATGTTATGTTTAAATAAAAGATACACAATTTTTCCTATTTTATCAAAGGTAATGTTATCTTCCAAAGTTCAGATGTTTCGGGTGGAATTTGGTTTTGTTCTAAATATTAAATGACCAATGAGCTCCTCTGTGTCACCGAAATAAACAAACCTGATTGGACGATTGGCAGAGACTAGATGAGGGGGAGGAGCCACGCTATATCTACAGTGCATGGTTTAATTTATAACAAATAAATGTATCTATATGTATCTTGACATTTTAGACCAGATGTCCTACCTGACCCAGCCCTCCCCCTTAGCCAGGCTTGGGACTGGCCTCAACAATGGGAGTCTCCTTTTGTTTGAAAATGTAAAATCTTAAAACTTAGTCAAATAGGAAAAAAAATTATAAAAAAATAAAATAAAATATGGCAGCCTTCTCTTAAAATGAAATATACATAATTGAAATACAAGTTACACAATAAACAAATATTAATTTAAATAAAAAGACAAATAAGACGTTAAATTGTTATGTGAACATTTTTACAATACAAAACCAGCCATAACTTTAACAGAACTTTAACCAGCAAATTTAATATGGAAAATATAAGAGCCAATCCCACACATGTACATTTCAACATTTGCAGATTTTCAGTTGAAATAATTCATTCTAAAACAGTGAATATCTGATCATCCTTGACCCCATAGAACAGGAGTGTCCAAACTATAAAGGCCGCGTATCAAAATCAGAGCTCAGTGCACTTGAATGTGACTAAAAGTCCTACATTACACAAAAATGACACATGGGCGCTTTAAGCCATGTTATAATGCTGTTACCTCATCAAAGGTGAGGTGGAATTGTGGTTTGTTTCATTTATGTGTGAGTAATCCTTTATTATGTCTCTGCTACATCTCCAAAGCTCCTATTTGCCCTTTATTGAACCAGGATAGTCCCGCTGAGATTAAGAATCTCTTTTTCAGGGGATTCCTGGCCCCACAGGGGAGCCAAATGTACATGTTTTTAGTGGAAGCAGAAACCGGAGCACCCGGAGGAAACCTATACAGGCACGGGGAGAACATACAAACTCCACACAGAAACCGCTTTGTCACAGCACTCTAAATGTTCTGTTCCACCTTGTGATGTCTTGAAGCGGTAGTTTTTAAGTTAACAGCTACTTTTTACCTTTTCTTTAGAAGAGATTGGCAATTCCAAGACTGAAAGTATCCAAATTATTCTAGTTTAGGTGAATGGAGTTTAAAAACAAAGTGGGGCACTTCTTGTTTGAAAGATGACATCACAAGGTGGAACAGCTTGTTTTCAGTTTGAGAGACTGTATGTTTATGATAAGGAAACAACATTATAGATCATAGATCATAATATGATAATAATATGGGCCTTTTAAGATCTCACATCTTCAGGCTTGGAACCTAAATAGTCCAGCTACAGCAGGCCTAACAATTATTACAGTAGTCATCTAGTCAGAGACTCATTTTTCACTGAGTTGACCATAAAATAAAAAAGACTGTTCTAGCTAATTCATTTTTTATGGTAAAGTTGTGTTAAAACAAAGCTCATATTAAAACCTAACTTGAGTAACAGAGCATCAAACAGAGCAGTGCCTCCATTAGCGTCACACTCCCTGGAAATGTTGATAACATCAGCTGCAAAGTATCAATAGTCCAGGTGATGAAAATATGATTACAATCATTTTTTTTATAGTTGATTAGTTGATTAACTGCTGCAGCCCTACCAAACATGTCTCACTTCAAATATTTGTTATTGGGGTAAATAAATATGGTGGAGGTTTCCTAAACTTGTAAAAAGTAGTGCTTATGGTATTTGAGTTAATTCACCTGAAAGCCTGAGGGCCAACAAAAGCTAGTGTGAGGACTGCATAGTTAGGACACCCCGGATCTAAGATATTATTATTATTTTTAAATATTTCTGTTTAGTACATGCATTTGTCACTTAAAACCTTGCAGCAACTTGCCCCAAATCACTCACTTCTTGTTTAACTTTGGCAGGTTAAGCCCAAGAACCTCTCACTGTAATCCATCTCTGGGACAAGCTAACTCCGTTAAGCGCTAGCATGACAAACAGGGTCAAAGATAAACCATTTTTTAAAAACAAGTTCCTGTTGTTTTTGTCTAGACATCGGTGTCCAAAGGTGGAGGAAAGTCGAAACCAGGAGAGAGAGAGTCCTGGCTGTGTGTGGAGCTTATCCCTGTATCCGAGTCAGTATCTGTTAATTCCAATGGATGCAAGCTATCTTTGAGTTTAACCTTCTGCACGCTACAAGAATTTACGCTAGTCTGCGACATTTCCTCAGCAAAGTCTGTGATTTGTAGCGAGTTTAGCTGCGATGCTAGCTCCCAACACTCTTCATCTTTTATAACCAGTGCTGCGTCAAAGTATTTTAGCTGTTTGTCTAAATCGCTAGCTTGGTTTTGCAAAGAAACTCCTGTGAAAAGGGTGCGCTTGATTTCGGACTGGAGTCGCTCAAGTTCAGCCGCATACAATTCCTCGTTTATCCGTGAATCGTTGGCTCCTTCCTTTTCGGTTTCTTTCCGAAGTTCCTCATCAATTTCCTTGGACAGTTTAAGGATTAGTTCGTGGTGCTTTTGGACTTGCGATTCTAGTTGCACAATGCCATCGCTGGTATACAGAAATTGATTTAGCTGCTCCTCGATGTCAAAGCTCCAACCTCCGCAAGCTTGTACTTCCAATTCTTCCCGTTGAAAACTCACTTCAATTCTTTCAATTTCTGAATCCAAATCTCTCATTCTTTGGATCTGCTCGCGAATCGTGTGATCTTGGTTTAAAATTAGTTGCACCATTTTGTCCACCTCCTCTGATCCGAGCGAACTCTTATTTTCCTTGTGCAACTTTTCCAATTTCCGAAACGCTTTTCTGACGACGCGTTTTTGTTTCTCCGACGGCAGCGATTGCGGAGAACGATTTTGTTCGTATCTTTTGGGCCTCGCTCCTTTCGATTTCTTCATCGGTTGCGCAACGAAATCTGACGTTTTCACCAAGAGGAATTGCACAAAGGGTCGCTGGTCTCCCCACGCGTACCACAATCGTAGAATCCTGGTTAGCGGAGGTATGGCGCGCTCAAACCCCTTCCATCTTTCGACCAGGCAGAATTCCTTGGCATCTCCGTGGAGTTGGCGTTTGCTTTCGGGAATGCTTTTGTGGTCATCTAAAAGAGCTTGGATCATATCGAGGCAGGTGGTGTGTTTAGTGACCCCGCACACGATCTTCTCCTCACCACAAACGCTCACCTGGATCTCCTTCCCTGGTGATGGTTCGACATCTTTGGACCTGTGAAGGAAAGATGGAAGATGTTAATTTAAAATTGAACTAAACACACAAATTTAACCCATAAACCCAATTTCAAATAGAGCTGCAAAACTGGGCAGTGCCTGGAGGACTAAAGGGGAGAGTGAGGGAGGAGGAAGGGCGGGGCCTTGAGGAATAAGGAACAGTGTGATTGGTCTAACAGGAATCCACACTTATAACTCCACCCCTGCAACCAGGCGTTTGTAATCCGAAACACCTGGCTATAATCAGGGCAAGTCCGTGTGATGTCACGTAGTACTTGGAATGTGGCTTAGAATGCATTGGCCACTAAAGGCAGCACAAACTTAGATTTAGATGTTTTTGACCAGAAAGCTGCAAATGTACCTAGTTTGCACTAAAATTTCACCCCCAAAATCAGGATCAGTATAATACTGCTATTGAAACACCACATACAAAGTTTAATAGCACAAAAGTAGATTTAGTATTTAGTTCAACTTTAAAGTAGCCAGAGCGATATATTAGTTGGTCGATATATCGGGCCGATATTTGCACTTTTCAACGCATCTGCAATCAGCCTTCAATCTCCAGCAGAGGCCAATTTAGTTTGGGTCAACCAACTGCCTAATATTAGTTTAGTTTTAACACTTTGCTGTAAAGAGATAACAGCATAAAATGTGACTACACTGCTGTCTTAAAGGTTTGTGATTAAAAAAAGGGTTGTGAGTTTGTATTAAATTAATGTATTTAAATAATTTAGGGGGAAAATCTAAATCAGCCCTACATATCGACCCAAAAATAATCATAGAAAAAAAAAAGAACAAAACTCAGATAATGATCAATAGTTATTATCAGTTCTAAACCAGGTCTAAACCAGGGCTAAACCAGGTCAAGTCCAGGTCAGGTCTAATCCAGGTCCTGGGTGTTTGACATGTTATCGTGCTTTAGTGTTAAACTCCACAGAGACAGATTCTATCACAGTTTACAGTGGGCTAAATGTAAACATGTGATTCTGATCTACGCTCTGTTTTTAGACTGACAATATGTGGACAGGGACACAGGGAAGAGACAGAGGATTTTACACTAATCCAACTAGAACATTCATGGAGTGGTATTTGGTATTTGGTATTGTTTGGAGAATGGTTGGAAACATATTTTGTTACCTATATTTGCCAAAAACAACATATTAACACGTTTCAACAAGTTTCACTTTTGTTTTTAGCACTCTGAGTCACCCCGTACAAAGTCACACCCCCTTCAGAGCGCTCTATCAACACAATCAGCATGCATCCTGAAACTATCTAACATCGCATCAGGTTTGTCAAGTTGTGTATTGTTTTGTAACTTGCTTTTGTATATTTATGGAAGATTGCATTGGGGAATGGGTGACGTAGGCTTGTGGGCTGAGAATTGTACAGAATCGTATATAACAAGGGTTTGAATAGGGCCTGGGAGAGATCACTAAATTACTCCAACATGAATGGATGACACATAACATCTTCAGGCATGTTTTTGATGAGGGAACAACATTATAACATGGTAGAAAGCTCCAAAAAGGGTCATTTGCAGTCCTCTTTAACATAGTAGTAATTTTAACAGTAGCAGCAGAGACAGCAGTATTGTATTAATTGAACATTCAAACTTATTATCTTTGGAGTAGGGTTTTGTATCTCTTGCTTGAAGTTTTATACTACTACTACTACTACTACTACTACTGTTGCTGCTGCTACTACTACTATAATTGATTTATTTTCTTTGCCCAAGTGACCCCTTAGCCTGTACTTTAACATTACATAGTCCGTTTGTAACCTTCTCTTTAGCCTTCATGTTAAGCTATCCTGATGCATAGCCACTTATTACAAATTAAATAAAAGAGAAATGTCAAATACAGGGAGATCACATTAGCTGTCTGCATTTAATGACTGTGCAGTGATTAGCATTAGCGACGTTAGTTCCTCAGACTCCAGACAGCAGGTTTAATGGAGGTTCAATGGTGCATGGAGCAGTAGCATGTCATCAGGAAGGCATTAGCGTAATATGAGGCATGAATCAGGCCTGTTTAATGAGACTTGAGCTTTATGACAGAGTTCAGGCGAAGTCACCAGGTTAGAGCGCACGAAGTTATGACATAAGATTTCGAGAAGTTACTCCATGTTGTGACTTTATAAAGGTGTTGCTGCATAGCCTGAAATATTCTCAGTATGGCATTAAACATGTCTATTTTGCATGTATTCAATTCGAGTTTTCATATCTCTGGAACTTGACCTGGCAGCGTAACCAACCTGGCTGTCACCATGGATATAAATAAGATTAATTCCATACATGGACTGTTCCAGGTAAATCAAAAACATCTCCATGCTGGTGTACACACCATCTGAAAAGTTACATAGAGAGCTTTAGTAATTAAACTATAAATATGTATAGCTGAATGTATAGTATCGGTGCTGGGTATGTTTGTGGTGAGGAAAAAACCTGATAATATAGATCACACAATAGAGTAATATGGGCCCTTTAAAGGTCCTGTACAAACCATAATAGGACCTCTGGCCTGTTGTGCGTGAGTGTTTTGAGAGTCTCGAGTTTCAGAGTCTTCAGAAAATGAGCTGTCCATGCTCACACACGGATTAAGTGACATTTCTGCTCTAACCATAGAACCAGTTACAGCAAAACATCAGCAGGATTGACTGTCAGAGGGCAGACATCTCAGGGTTAGAAAATGCATTATACATGGGAAAATATAGGTTGTTATTTATTGTTATTACTGCAATCAATTCTGACTTAATTGTTTCAAAAGCAATAATAGGCCTGTTATTCAAAGTAATCCAAAATACAAGCGTACAAATAATGAACTGAAGTGGAAATCACATAAATTATAATCTATGAATGTAAGGGTATTATTATTTGATCACTCCCCACTCAATGGTCCTGGCTTAAGGTTAAGATACACTCAGTCCCAGTAAAATGTGCCCTCTGAATCTGACCCACCCTTCAGTGTCTCCGGGTTAAACCTGTCAGGAGCAGTGGGAGCGCTTGAGTTATAGTCTAGGCAGATGGCTCAGGGCAGATTGATGTGTGCCACTCTGATGTGAGTTCTACAAATTATTAGTCTGGAACGGCTCTCGCTGAAAGAGATCAGGAGAACGCAGAATGTCATGACAAATATTTGAATCTGATTGGTCGAAGCATCTCAACTGTGGAACAAGCTGAAATATCAAACTTTTGTTACATCCAGTTGATGTAACACAAATGCTCGTTGCACGTTTTTCACAAACTAAGTAGTCTGATCACATAGCCTGAAGTACGTATCTCTGTGACGCCATGTTTTCTTTGGTTCATTTGGGCACTTTGCCTCTGGCTCTGCCAAAACCTCAATGCTGCTCTGTGATTGGTAAATTTGAACCTTACAGCGGGAGTCTCACACTGGAGTCTGTGCAAGGTTAGGTCAGGACTACCTTAGCTGGAGGATTTGAGCTATGGTCCATGCTTTGGGTTGATGGGGGGGGGGCACTCAAAGGAAACCCACCCAGACACAGTTGCCACAGCTGCCCAAGGGGCAGATTGGCAGTGGCATGAATTCCATTCTTCACCATTTCCATCACACACCACAAAAGGGTGAGGTGAAGTGTATTGGCCAAGTGCACAGTAAGAGCTGGATTCAAGTCATCTGCTGGTGTTTCCAAAATACACAGGACAGACCCACCTCCTCTGCAGATAACAGACTCTTCAGTCCTTCAGTCTCACTCGGGTTAGAGATGGTCCCACACAGAGCACAGTGAGCTTCTCTGTGTTTAAGGTTTTTGTGAATCAGACTCCAGGAATGCTGCTACTGCATAGAGACACAGAGCAGAGCACACACACACACACACACACACACACACACACGCACACGCACACGCACACGCACACACACACACACACACACATATACAGCCACACACACATCTCTACAGGACCAGGAGACGGAGACATCACCACAGCACGAGACATAGTCCACATAGCAGAGTCAATAGCTGAACAACTGAAGAATGCACAAACACACACTTCTCTATGGGATCGTCAGACTCCTCAATCCCCCACAGAGTTTTACAGACACCTGCCCTCAGTGACATCACCAAATCTAGAACATGAACACAACCAAAATAGATCTGTCTTTTTAAAATGTTTGTGTTGAATCCCTCAGTCGTCCAGGTAACATCCATCCATTCAATTTGCCAACCGGACAAAGGTTCATTTAAATAAATGTTTATCCAGTTTACAAATTGAATATTTCCTTTGCCACATGGAGGTGTCAGGACGCCTCCTTGTTCACCCAAGAGTCTCCCAGTACAGCGGTAATTCAGTCACAGCATTACGACAGACCCCCATACCCATATTTTCCTTGGACTTGAATCACTCAAACTGACACGCCGTAAAGAAACAGACAGAAAACATGAGGTCAGAAGTCAAACTACAAGCTCTGACATGAGAAAGTTCTACTGTAACTGGGCTATGCTTTACAGGAATCCACAAGCATGCTCACAAATATAATATTATTAAATTGTATTAAATTTTGTAAAGATAGGAAGGAAATTCGTAGTATTAGAGTAGATATTGTTTCCACAGTAAAGACAATAAAATGGTAAATGTGGTACATTCAGAAAAGAAAAAAGTTCATGTCGGGAGATCATTCTGTGACTTTATGGAGGTGTTATTGCATTGTCTGAAATGTTCCGCAGTATGGCATTAAACAAGTCTATCTTGCATTTATTTACTTTCAATTTTCATAGCTCTGGAACTTGACCTGGCAGTGTAATCTACCTTGTCTCCATGGAGATAAATAAGGCAAAACAAAACCATCTCCATGCTGTTGTACACGCCATCAGTAAAGTTCCCTAGTGAGCTTTACGAATTAAACAATAAATATGTGTAGCAATAATGGTGACAGGTCTATTTAAAGGCCCATTATTAAATGAATTTGACTCTTCTGAGCTTTAAGTCACATTATAATGTTGTTACTTCCATCAAAAAGTTATGTTTTGTTTGATTAATCCTTTATTATTAGTCTGTCTACATCTCCAAAGCTCAAAATGCTCTGTTCCACTTTGTGATGTCATGAAAAGATAGTGTTCAAGTTAACAGCTCCTTTTACATTTAGTTCAGTAGAGATGGCAATTCCAGGGCTGAAATTATCCAAATGATTCTAGTGAAGGTGTATGGAGTTTAAAAACACAGTGGAGCTCTTCCTGTATTACCACATGACATCACAAGGTGCAATACAGCATTTTCTATTTGAGAGAAGAACTCAGTTTAAATATGCAGAATTTGGTGTGACAGTGGTCCATTTAGAAAAGAAAGAAGCTAGTGTTGGGAGATGTGTGATGAGAGGCTTGTAAAGTACCTTACCTTAAAGTAGTAGAAAGCGTAGTAGGAGTAGTAGTAGCAGCACTCAGAGAAGTAGTAGTAACTCCTTTGACAAAGTAGTAGTAACAGCAGCAGCAGATATAATATTAAAGCCACGCGCGGCTATGGTGGCCCTCGCCCCGATTTGCAGGCCCCCCTCCCTGTGGCCGCCGTGGACCCGCGACCGCTCCGGCTCGCCACTCGCTCTTCCCAACAGCCGCCCAGGTCGCCAGCTCGTCCACCGTAAAAATTACATAATGCCCCTTTAAATATATCGTAGGAGTCAGTGCGTCCCTGCTGGGCAACCCTGAAAATTGCCCCATGTCCATAATACATTTATTTGCTTCTAATCATGCATAGAATTTAATCCCCGAATTTGGTCCAAATCCGATAATGCTGACGTTTTTTGTCTATGATAGGGGGCGCTATAGTGTTCACTTTTCATATACTTTATAGTGTATTATATTCAGGCTGAGATCAAACATTAGTGATTAAAATTTCAGCACGATAGGTCAAAGCATGTGCGTGTAATAGATTTTAAACTATTTTTTGGGGGAGTATTTGCGCACCTGCTGGCCAACCGTGAAAATTGCCCCATGTCCATAATACATTTGTTTGCTTGGAATCATGCATAGAATTTATTCCCCGAATTTGGTCCAAATCCGATAATGTAGACGTTTCATGTCTATTCTAGGTGGCGCTATAGTGTTCACTTTTCATATACTTTATATTGTTTTATAATCAGGTCGAAATCAAACATTAGTGATTAAAATTTCAGCACGATAGGACAAAGCATGTGTGTGTAATATATTTTAAACTATTTCTTTGGGGACTTCTTGCGCCCCTGGTGGCCAACCGTGAAAATTGCCCCATGTCCATAATGTATTTATTTGCTTGTAATCCTGCATAGAATTTAATCCCCGAATTTGGTCCAGATCCGAAAATGTTGACGTTTCACGTCTATGCTAGGGGGCGCTATAGTGTTCACTTTTATTATATTTCATATTTCATTACATTCGGGCCGGGGTCACGCAGTTGTGATTTGAATTTGAGCTCTCTAGGCCAATGCCTGTGGCCGTGAGAGGTCATCAAAAAAACAGGAAATGAAGGCGTTTTTCGCCGGCGTGCTACGGGTAAACCGTAAGGAGTTAAGAAAAAACATGGATGATTTATGTGAACCTATGTCTGTAGATGTGACATGTCAAATCTGAGCTCATTTGGACTAAACACAAGGGACACGAATCTTTTTGCACACACCCAAGTCAAAACGGCGCCAAATTTTTAATCCAATATGGCTGACTTCCTGTTCGTCATAGAGCAGTGTTATGAATGACTTTTTTGTTTGTCTCCCTGAGCTCTGTCATTGTTCCGAATTTTGTCAGCCTACGCCAAAATATTCTTTTCAGCTGCCCATTCATGTTTTCAAGGGGGCGCTGTCGAGTGAGGTCACTTTGGGCATTGTCGCGATGCCCATTTTATCAAATTTTTCGCCGGACCGGTCGATCTGATACCCCCATGTGGGACTTTTCGTCGATGTTCAGGCCTTCAAAATCGCCATCGTTTGCAAGGAAAAATAATAACACAAACGAAGAACAGTAGCCCTCGCCATTGACTAAATACCTGAATACCTGGCTTACATGTTTAAATACTAAAGCCCATCGCTGCACCTCTGCCCCAGGACCAGCACCATTTTGATGACTTCTGATTACTGAAAACAAAACTTTTTTCTAACTGATCTTTAGTTTAACTTAACTTTAACTTACCAAACTACTCCTACTAAACCAAATTTAATAGGAGTAGTTGAGTTTGTAAACTACTAGTTTACACATTAAACTTTGGGCTATGGAAATAATATGTTAGAATTAATTATTCGAAGACCAAATTAACCTGACTGGATCAAAACCTAATAACTGAACTGACAGCAAGATGACGTTCAATCAACAGTGTTCAAAGATCTTCAGGATTCTGAGTCTGAAGAGACTGAAGGAACCCTGGAGATGGATGTGCAGATATCGGGAGAGATGAAAACCAACTTCACTAACTGGAGAAGGAGGAGAGTCAGGGAGATCTAGGACTGTGGCGCTTTCTTCCAAATGTCACAATTAATAAGATAAGATAAGATAAGATAATCCTTTATTTGTCCCACAATGGGGAAATTGCAGTGTCACAACGCAAGTTACAGAAACAGTAGGAAAATAAGAGCATGCATCAAAATCAAGATAAATAATAATAAGTATTTACAATCAACTAAAAAACACAACACTGTAAGCTAAGCTAAAAGGCACAGGAACATTGCACAATAAGTGTTTTTGATTCTGACATGATTGTGTACATTGCAGTGATGGACAGTGGTGGGTAAATAAATAATAGCAGGTACAGTGACTTTAAATAATATTGCACATTGTTATTATTACTATGGAGATGACACATGGTTGCTATGGGAATGACACATGACTAGCATTGTTCATTATACAGTCTGACAGCAGCAGGAAGGAAAGACCTGCGAAATCTCTCCTTAACACAGCGAGGGTGAATCAGTCTGTCACTGATGCTGCTCTCCAGAGCAGACAGGGCGTCCTGCAAGGGGTGACCCTCATGGTCCAGCATAGACATGAGTTTAGCCAGGACCCTCTTGTCCCCAACCTGCTGCACCGAGTCCAGAGGACAGCCCAGGACTGAGCTGGACTTCTTGATGATCTTGTCCAGTTTCTTCTTCTCCCTCTCTGTGACGCTGCTGCTCCAGCAGACCACACCATACAGGATGGCTGATGCCACCACAGAGTCATAGAAGGACCTCAGGAGTGGCCCTCTCACTCCAAAGGACCGCAGTCTCCTCAGGAGATAGAGCCGACTCTGGCCCTTCCTGTACAGTGCATCTGTATTATGAGTCCAGTCCAGTTTATTGTTCAGATGCACACCCAGGTACTTGTAAGAGTCCACTCTCTCAATGTCTCTTCCCTGGATGTTCACTGGTGAGGGGGCAGTAGAGTGGCGTCTGCGGAAGTCCACCACCATCTCCTTGGTCTTCCCCGCGTTGATGAGAAGGTGGTTCCGGTGACACCAGTCCACAAAGTCCTGCGTTAGTCCTCTGTACTCCGCGTCGTCATCGTCCGTGATGAGACCGATGATGGCGGAGTCATCGGAGAACTTCTGCAGGACGCAGCTGTCCGTGTTGTGTCTGAAGTCTGCAGTATAGAGGGTGAAGAGGAAGGGCGCGAGGACGGTGCCCTGGGGCGCCCCCACACTGCAGGTCATGAGGTCAGACACACAGTCCTGGGCTCTCACAAACTGGGGCCGGTTTGTGAGGTAGTCCAGGATCCACTCAGCCAGGTCACAGTCCACTCCTGCCCACTCCAGCTTGTCCCTCAGGAGCAGCGGCTGGATGGTGTTGAAAGCACTGGAGAAGTCAAAGAACAAGATTCTCACAGTGCTGCCGGGCCTCTCCAGGTGGAACAGTGAGCGGTGCATCAGAGAGATGATGGCGTCCTCCACTCCGATGCCGGGCCGATACGCGAACTGCAGCGGGTCCATCGCTGAGCTCACCGTAGAGCGGAGGTGACCCAGGACGAGCCTCTCCAGAGTCTTCATCAGATGAGACATGAGAGCCACTGGCCTGAAGCTGTTGAGGTCTTTGGCGTGCGGTGTCTTGGGCACAGGTACCACACAGGAGGTCTTCCAGAGCTGTGGCACCACCTTCAGCTTCAGGCTCAGGTTGAAGACATGCTCCATAACTCCACACAGCTCATCTGCACAGGACTTAAGGAGCCTGGGGCTGATCCCGTCTGGTCCAGCAGCCTTCCTACTCCTTATCCGGCTCAGTTCTCTCCTAACCTGAGCTGTTGTGACAGACAAAGAGCAGGGGTGTGTGCTGGAGGTCTGGCTGAGTTCTTGATGTGGATTCGGGGGCTGGGGGGCTGAGGCTGAGGCAGAGGTGTGAAGTGGTGGCAGTCTGGGCCTTTGTGCAGGAGACAAGGTGAGCCCATGCAGCGGTGCGGGGGGAGGAGTGGGTGATTGATCAAACCTCAGGAAGTGAGAATTCAGATCGTTCACCCACTGTTGGTCTCCCTTTGTCTGGACGGGCGGAGGGCTGAAACCAGAGACACTCTTCATACTTCTCCACACCTCCCTGACATTCCGCTGCTGCAGCTGCTGTTCCATCTTCCTCCTGAAGTTGGCCTTAGCCTGTCTGATCTTCTTCCTCAGCTTCCCCTGTACAGTCCTCAGCTCCTCTTTGTTCCCGGACCTGAAAGCTCTCTTCTTCTCCTTCAGCAGAGCTTTGATGTCCGAGTTAATCCACGGCTTGTTGTTTGGAAAACACCGCACCGTCCGAGAGGGTACAGTGTTTTCAAAACAGAAGTTAATGTAGTCCGTAATACAGTCCGTGATAGCATTGATGTCCTCCCCATGGGGCTGGCAGAGCTCTGTCCACACAGTGGTGCTAAAGCAGTCCCTCAGAGCCTCCTCGCTCTCTGCTGTCCACCTCTTCACCACTCGGGGCTCCACAGGCTGCCTGCGCACAAGCGGTTCGTACACAGGCCTCAAATGGATGATGTTGTGGTCTGCTCTTCCCAGGGGGGGGAGGGGTGATGAGATGTAGGCCTCCTTGACGTTGGCAAAGAATAAGTCCAAAGTTTTATTGTCTCTTGTAGGGCAGGTCACATACTGGGTGTATGTTGGCAGGACAGATGAGGGAGATGCATGGTTGAAGTCCCCGGTGGTGAGGAAGAGGGCCTGTGGATGCTGAGTCTGAAGAGAGCTGATGCAGGAGAGCAGAGTGTCACAAGCATTCTCTGCGTTAGCACTGGGAGGAATATACACAGCCAGTGTGATGACATGTGAAAACTCCCGGGGCAGGTAGAATGGCCTCATGCTAACAGCAAACAGTTCAATGTCTTTATTACACATCTGCTCCTTCACTGTACAGTGTCCAGGTTTGCACCATTTCTCGTTCACAAACAGCGCTAGTCCTCCTCCCTTCTTCTTCCCGCTCTCCTCCGTCCTGTCCGCGCGCAGCAGGTGAAAGTTGTCCACGGTGACGGCAGAGTCCGGGATTAGCGGTGTTAGCCACGTCTCCGTAAAAACAATGATGCTAGCGTCCCTGTACTCCCGCTGGAATCTAGCGAGCGCCGCGACCTCGTCCGTCTTGTTGACGAGGGAGCGCACGTTCCCCGTAACAACGGAGGGGAGAACCGGTCTGCAGCGTCTCTTCTTTTCACGGAGTTTACGTCCCGCACGGCGTCCACGGCGTGTCGTCTGTAGAATCTCCTCGGGGATGACATGCCTGTCCCGGGGGAACACAACAGCGCTGCGCAGCGCCATCAGCTGCTCCCTTGTATAGACGAGGTGTCGGGGTCCCGTACACATCTTAAGCCGAGACAGGTAAATAATCCCCCAAAAGTGCGGAAAAAATGCAGCGTCGAGTGCAGCCCAAGCTTAACAATCAATGTTGCGAAAAATATTTACAAAAGTGGGGAGATTTAAGGGCAAAAATTTAGAAAAGTTACGAAAAGTGCGGGAGCGCTGTGACGGGCAGCTAGCGTAGCGCCAGCGCCGGAAGTCTCAAATAAACAATGACTTAGCAAATAACTGTTCTGGATGTCGATTTCATTTTTCAACATGAGTTATCAGGCCCGACTGTCAGAAGCTGACTAAAGGCTTTTTAGTATCATAAAAGTGATACTATAAGTGCACTGATAGGAAGTGAAGTGCCTCTAGTGACCAGGGACACTTGGCATGATGTAAGAATGTGCAAGTGCTTTTCGAAAATGTATCGATTATTATATTTCATTTTTTTCACAAAACATTAAAAGTCGTGCTTCTCTAATTTCTGGCTATTTCCAGTTTCCAAAAACAAATAAAGTGGTGCGTCAGCACAGAAGTAGATCATGACAAGACACAACATACACTTACGCCAACGCTTTCCACTTGAAATTTGCTAAGCATTTTTGTAAACATCATACTTTTACAAACTCCTCCTAGGGCGTTCACCCGAACACTCTCAAACTGACACATGTACACATTATCTCAAGGGGTGGGTAGGGTTAGGTCAGGGTCAGGGTTACGAGGTTAGTGTTAGGTTAGGGTAGGGTTAGGAGGTTTAGGCATACATTTCCCAAAATTTTCAAATTTGTAAAAATGCCCCCATTTCTGTAGCAAAGAGGAAGAGAAGGTGGTGGCAGTGGGTGTAATGTAAAGAGGGAAATTGAACGTGCGATAGCGCATCCTGCTCTTGCGGTGCAGGGCATGGCGTAGGTGAGGGATGATCATTGCTGCATGTAGCTATATTCTTATATCTGTATTTGTCAAATTTGGCCCAGTGTATGACATTGTTGCTAGGTAACAGTTATGGAATTTCCTAGTGTGATATCACAATTTCCAACTAGAAATTAAAATTTGAAACTTAAAAATATTGCCAAACCAGGAAAAAATGCTAAAATTTTTAGCCAAATCTTAAATATAATGATCTTAACTCATTATGTTGTTTTACTAAAATAGAGTTGTCCAACCTGTCATAAGCACTTTAAAGGCAGGGCAAGTTTATTCACCATCAGTACGGGACCCGGAGACATGAACCCTCAAGGCATATGTGACACTGTTGTCCAGTCTAGTCCAGTCTAGTCCAGTCCAGTGCAATAGGGTGATGACATAGAGATAACAAGGACTGATCAGCTGGCAGTGTGGGGTTGGCGAAGCAGACAAATACCACTTCTCTATCAGTACTTGGTGTGAAAACCTTAATAACCACTGCAAAAAAAGCTACCACCTGTAATTAGACTGGCTCACATACAGTATCACCACTATGCTATCTACATATCATAGTACATACATCTGTATACCTGTATGTCCAGTCATTACAGATATACAGGTGTGCTTCTTGTTCTTTGTTTAGTCAGTGTAAATGCTCTATGTACATCCAAATTTGTTTGCTTGTTGGATGCTATATATGTATCAGTCAGTCATTATTTTTTATTAGTATGGTAAAACAGGACAAACAGGAGGCAGATCTCTCACCAGAAATATTACATAGTGCACCTTTAAATTCACTATTGCAAATGCTGTATTTCTTCATCTGTTGTCTATTGGTTTATTTTTAAAGGTATACATATATTAAATAAATATATCTAAGCAAATATATATATATATATTTTTTCCAGCTGCGTTCATATAGCTTACTCAGTACATACAGTACTACTCAGTACATACAGTACTACTACATTAAACTCCCATAGCCTTATTTATTAAAGGCATTCTTCTGCTAATCTGTGTTGAGAGGGAGATTTTTCAGGAGCATGGTAGGAGATGAGTGGCAGGCCTAAGAGCAGAGGATTGTGGGTAAATGTGACAGTCACCTGCAGATACTTAGACAGTGGGGTGTGGAGCCTAAAGCTCAGGCCTGGTAGGGGTCTGCTAAGTATGCCATGGAAGAAAAGACATTTTCAACCTATTTGTCACTCATGGTTTTTCATAATTATTACTTGAGGCTAAATGTGACACAAAAGTATTAGACAACAGACAATACAAAACAAGCATTCATTTGGTTTTGCACATTATAACATTGAAAACATTTAATGGTCTAGTGTGGTTAAAAGTTATTCCTCACTTAACTTATGCATTCTGAGCATAGCAATTTCTTATTGAGTTTCTCAGCATTTTTCTCAACAAAGACTAGACTGCAGTTTGCCGTCTCAGTAATGCTACATCAGCTAGCATGCTAAGCGCATACTTCCACATTATCTGACAGTAAAATATGCTTTTTTTCTGATCGATGTTTTAATATTGTTTCCTCATTAAAAAACATACCTGGAGTTGTGTTTTGTTTCATTCACACATTTAACACACGAACCCTGCATATTTAGCCTGAGTTCTTCTCTCAAACAGAAAACACTCTGTTCCACCTTGTGATGTCATGTGGTAATACAGGAGGTGCTCCATTGTGTTTTTAAACTCCATACACATATACTTTCACTAGAATCATTTGGAGGATTTCAGCCTTAGAATTGCAGTCTCAACTAAACGAAAGGTAAAAGCTGTTAACTTGAAAACTACCACTTCGTCACATCACAAGGTGGAACAGAGCATTTTGACTTTTGAAGATGTAGACAGACTAATAATAAAGGGTTACTCAAACATGTGTGAATGAAACAAAACACCATTTCAGGTATGTTTTTGATGAGGTAACAACATTATAACATGACTTAACGCTCACAAGAGTCAATTTTGTATAATATAGGACCTTTAAAGAACACACAGTATGCAAAATTGACTTTTTCCAAATTTCTCTTACACATAAAACCACCGGTAATAACCACCGGGTATGTTTGTGATGTGGAAACAACATTACAACATAAATAATGTAATATGGGCCCTTTAATGTGTAGACAAAATAGTGTACCTTTAATATTTAATTTGGACAAAATGTACATTCTAATTTGAGCACATATTTGAACTCTTTCACACGGTCTCATGCCACACTTTTAATACATTGCATTGAAAAAACAAATCCACTGTAAGTATTACTATCAGCTATTCTTTACAATGGAATTCCAATTCTAGAAGTCTATCAAGTTTCTTGCACTACTGTAACCTAGCAACAAGCACCATGATGACATTCCGGAACATGACATCACATAGATTGAAGCTTTGAAGACTGAACACAAAGCTCCCTGAGTTTGTGGAGGAGGCCCTCGACGTATTTGGATCAGATCACACTTAGCCAGTCGACAGATAACACACAAACAGAGCGCTCCAAGCGATACCTATTGTGGGTTAGCATTTTATAGAGAGACATTCGAAGTTTTAAACACATTATTATCTTTGACCAGAGGAAGAACAGTAACTGTTAGAAAGTAATCGTACTACTGTACTGTACTTCTGAAATCAGTGCTGTTTTAGGGGCAGTGAAACTGGAAGAAACTAAAAAACCTGAGATGCCTTCAGTTAAAGCAGAGATGGCGGCTCAGCCACCAATGTCAGAAAATACTGTCAGGGGTAAATCTCCTTGCTCTCCTGCAGAGAAGACAAAACCAGCAAAGAAGACAAAAGTTAAGCCCAAAGAACCAGTGATGGGCAGATGCAAGAGACAGGATAACTTTAAAATTCCCCAACATTTGAGGAACGTCGAGGAACACGAGGAGAAGCACATTTCCGAGACGCATATTTTCAAGGGATTTTCACGGCTTCCTCCCGAGTTGATGAACGGTGATGCTGACATGGATGATTTTATGGATCAATGTTTGAACCCGCCCATCATCCCTAAGAAGAAAAAGAAGGGAAAAAAGAAGACATCTGAAAAATCTTTAGAAAAAACTGAAGATATTGACAAAGTGTCTGAAGTGGAGATGATCACTGAATTCACTGTTCCTCTAAATAACTATGTTGATCTGACTGACAACACACAGACTGAAGAGACTGAGCAGCCTACAGTTGTAATCAAAGATGAACCTCAATCTCCTGAGTTCACAGATGATTCCAACTGTGTTACACCTGCTCTAAATGATCTTCATGGCAACAGTGATTCAGGTGAGGCAGACACCAGAGACATGAATGACCAGAAATGTCCTGAACTGGCAGAACTTTCTTTAGCTCCTCTGAAACCTGAATTTAGTGAAGCTGAACTCCAGGTTAATGACATGGAGCTATTGAAGGAAACTGTCCTTGCACCAGTGGGGCCCAAAAACAGTGAGCATGAAAAATGTTCAGCGGAAGACACCACTAAAGTAGAAACTGAACTCACAGAGAAAGAGGCTGCAGTGGAGGTGTTGCACACTGAAACTGATAAGTCTCAAACTCAACAGGGAGACCTGGAGGGCCAGACCCATAACAAGACGGAGGGACCTTCAGTTAGAGTCCAGGCTGAATCACTAAAGGCCAAAAATAATGTCAGAGATAAGTCTCCCCAAACTATACCTGCAGAGGAGAGAAAGCCGCCTAAGAAGACACAGGTCAAACCCAAGCTTACTGGCTGTCCACAAACGAACAAACCTGAAGGGCCTTCAGTCAGAGCTAAGACAACACCAGTTATGCCCAAAGCCAAAGAACCAATCATTGGCAGATGCAAGAGGCAGGATAACTTCAAACTGCCTGAACATTTGAGGAACGTCGAGGAACCCAAGGAGAAGCACATTTCTGAGACGCATATTTTCAAGGGATTTTCACGGCTTCCTCCCGAGTTGATGAACGGTGATGCTGACATGGATGATTTTATGGATCAATGTTTGAATCCGCCCATCAACCCTAAGAAGAAAAAGAAGAGAAAAAAGAAGACATCTGAAAAACCTTTAGAAAAAACTGAAGATAGTGACAAAGTGTCTGAAGTGGAGATGATCTCTGAATTCACTGTTCCTACAAATAACTATGTTGATCTGATTGACAACACACAGACTGAAGAGATTGAGCAGCCTACAGTTGTAATCAAAGATGAACCTCAGTCTCCTGAGTCCACAGATGATTCCAACTGTGTTACACCTGCTCTGAATGATCTTCATGGCAACAGTGATTCAGGTGAGGCAGACACCACAGACATGAATGACCAGAAATGTCCTGAACTGGCAGAACTTTCTTTAGCTCCTCTGAAACCTGAATTTAGTGAAGCTGAACTCCAGGTTAATGACATGGAGCTATTGAAGGAAACTGTCCTTGCACCAGTGGGGCCCAAAAACAGTGAGCATGAAAAATATTCAGCAGAAGACACCACTAAAGTAGAAACTGAACTCACAGAGAAAGAGGCTGCAGTGGAGGTGTTGCACACTGAAACCGATAAGTCTCAAACTCAACAGGGAGACCTGGAGGGCCAGACCCATAACAAGATGGAGGGACCTTCAGTTAGAGTCCAGGCTGAATCACTAAAGACCAAAAATAATGTCAGAGATAAGTCTCCCCAAACTATACCTGCAGAGGAGAGAAAGCCGCCTAAGAAGACACAGGTCAAACCCAAGCTTACTGGCTGTCCACAAATGAACAAACCTGAAGGGCCTTCAGTCAGAGCTGTGTTCAGTGATCAATGTTTGAACCCGCCCATCAACCCTAAGAACAAAAAGAAGGGAAAAAGGCGTGTTGTTGTTGTTGTATATGTTGATCTGATTGACAACACACAGACTGAAGAGATTGAGCAGCCTACAGTTATAATCAAAGATGAACCTCAATCTCCTGTGTTCACAGATTATTCCAACTGTGTTACACCTGCTCTAAATGATCTTCATGGCAACAGCGAATCAGGTGAGGCGGACACCACAGACATGAATGACCAGAAATGTCCTGAACTGGCAGAACTTTCTTTAGCTCCTCTGAAACCTGAATTTAGTGAAGCTGAACTCCAGGTAAATGACATGGAGCTATTGAAGGAAACTGTCCTTGCACCAGTGGGGCCCAAAAACAGTGAGCATGAAAAATGTTTAGCAGAAGACACCACTAAAGTAGAAACTGAACTCACAGAGAAAGAGGCTGCAGTGGAGGTGTTGCACACTGAAACTGATAAGTCTCAAACTCAACAGGGAGACCTGGAGGGCCAGACTCATAACAAGACGGAGGGACCTTCAGTTAGAGTCCAGGCTGAATCACTAAAGACCAAAAATAATGTCAGAGATAAGTCTCCCCAAACTATACCTGCAGAGGAGAGAAAGCCGCCTAAGCAGACACAGGTCAAACCCAAGCTTACTGGCTGTCCACAAATGAACAAACCTGAAGGGCCTTTAGTCAGAGCTGTGTTCAGTGATCAATGTTTGAACCCGCCCATCAACCCTAAGAAGAAAAAGAAGGGAAAAAAGGCGTGTTGTTGTTGTATATGTTGATCTGATTGACAACACACAGACTGAAGAGACTGAGCAGCCTACAGTTGTAATCAAAGATGAACCTCAATCTCCTGAGTCCACAGATGATTCCAACTGTGTTACACCTGCTCTAAATGATCTTCATGGCAACAGCGAATCAGTTGAGGCAGACACCACAGACATGAATGACCAGAAATGTCCTGAACTGGCAGAACTTTCTTTAGCTCCTCTGAAACCTGAATTTAGTGAAGCTGAACTCCAGGTAAATGACATGGAGCTATTGAAGGAAACTGTCCTTGCACCAGTGGGGCCCAAAAACAGTGAAGACGCCACTAAAGCCATATCCGCATCACCAAAATATCAAATATTTGGACAATTTTGAACCATTGTCAAGACTTCATTTGCTTGCACGCTCTCCAAAAACATACTGTTTACATTATCAGCTATTGTTCCATCATTGTTGCTTTCTTTTGGAATATTTTTTGATAAATTTGGGCCAATGTTAGAAAAGTAATTATTGAATTCGTTAACAATTTGTTCTTTCCCAAAAATATCTACATTATTTTTTGTAAAATAGTTTATATTAATATTTGAAGTTACCTTACCTTTTTGCAAGACCGTGTTTATTATACCCCATGTATTTTTTATATTGTTTTTGTTCTCATCCAATAATTTGGTGTAGTAATCTTTTTTTTGTCTTCTCATAATTGATACAAGTTTGTTTTTATAATTTTTATACCTAACTTCTTTTTCTAACTGATCTTATTTTTCCAAACCAAAGTTAACTTAACTTACCAAACTACTCCTACTAAACCAAATTTAATAGGAGTAGTTGAGTTTGTAAACTACTAGTTTACAAATTAAACTTTGGGCTATGGAAATAATATGTATGAAAATATCAAAACTTTTTTCAATTCAATTCAATTTCAATTTCAATATTTATTTCATTCATTAAAACAAAACAAATCAATGCAGCATATCTGCATACAGTATTACAGAATGAAAGGGCACAGAAAGAAGCAAAAGCTTATAATATCTGCCCCTTATCAACTCTGACTCTTATTCACTTCCAGTGTGTTGCGCTGTTACATTATACAAAATCAAACATAGATGTACAGCTACTTTACAAAAAAACAAAACACAAAATCATCCTGTCAAATAACAGTTATATACTTTCTTAATAATAATGATTTCAAGCTTTTCTTAAACATATAAATGGACTTGGATTCTTTAATATTACTTTCAAGACTGTTCCAAAGACTGACTCCCTTGATTGAAATACATCTTTCCTTTGGTTTTGTTCTAAACTCTGGTTTAGAAAATAAATCAGTTCCTCTTAGTTGATATCTACTTTCTCTCTTTAGAAATCTATTTTGCAACTTCTCTGGTAATACTTTTTTATGAGCTTTGTACATGGTTTTGAGAATGCTATATTCCACCAATTCGTTAAATTTCAAAGTTTCTAATTGAATAAAAATTGGATTTGTATGTGCTCTATAACCACTTCTATTGATAATTCTAATAGCACGCTTCTGTAAAAGAAAAACTGGTTCAATGTAGGTTTTACAAGCACTTCCCCACACTTCAATGCAATATGTCAAATATGGAACAATCAATGTGTTATACAATAAGAACAATGCATTTTTGTTGAGAGACTCTTTCACCTTGTGTAATACAGCTATGGTTTGTGATACTTTTGACCTTACTTGCTCTATGTGGGATTTCCACGTCAGCTGTTCATCAATCATAACTCCTAAAAACCGAAATGAACTTGTTCTTTCTATCTCTAATCCTTGTGTGAATAATCTTACCTCTAAATCTTTCTTTTTACAGCTAAAGACCATAAATTTAGTTTTACTAATGTTTATAGATAGTTTGTTACCATTGAACCATTTTAATATTTTTTGAAACTCATCTTCTACATTTTTTATAACCTCATTTATGTTTTTTTCTGAGTAAAATAATGTGGTATCATCAGCAAACAAGATGCAATTTAGTAATTTTGATACAGACATAATATCATTCACATAAAGGAGAAAAAGTACTGGCCCCAAGACCGAACCTTGGGGTACCCCACACGTTACTTGACGATATTCTGATTTTATGTTGTTAATTTCCACAAATTGATAACGGTTCGTTAAGTAACTTGTGACCCATTTGTGTGGTACACCTCGTATACCGTACTTGTATAATTTCTGTAATAATATTTCATGATCTAGAGTATCAAATGCTTTTTGAAGATCGACAAAGATACTAACTAAATATTGTTTCTTGTCCATGGCATTGGTGATTTCTTCAGCCAGGTCCATTAATGCTGTGGCGGTTGAATGATTGGAACGAAATCCATATTGGCTCTTACTTAAAATTTTGTATTTTTCAATAAATTTATTTAATCTGCTAACAAATAGTTCTCTAAAATTTTTGAGAACTGCGAAAGCAGTGCTACAGGTCTATAATTTGAGAAATCATTTTTATTTCCTTTTTTAAAAAGTGGAATAACTCTAGCCACTTTCATGTGATCTGGAAATATTCCTGTGCTGAATGAAAGGTTACATATATATGTGAAAGGCTCAATAACGACATTTATCACTTTCTTGATCAATAACATATTAATATCAGTATAATCATTAGATTTTTTATTTGGACAATTTTGAACCATTGTCAAGACTTCATTTGCTTGCACGCTCTCCAAAAACATACTGTTTACATTATCAGCTATTGTTCCATCATTGTTGCTTTCTTTTGGAATATTTTTTGATAAATTTGGGCCAATGTTAGAAAAGTAATTATTGAATTCGTTAACAATTTGTTCTTTCCCAAAAATATCTACATTATTTTTTGTAAAATAGTTTGGAATATTTGAAGTTACCTTACCTTTTTGCAAGACCGTGTTTATTATACCCCATGTATTTTTTATATTGTTTTTGTTCTCATCCAATAATTTGGTGTAGTAATCTTTTTTTTTGTCTTCTCATAATTGATACAAGTTTGTTTTTATATTTTTTATACCTAACTTCTTTTTCTAACTGATCTTATTTTTCCAAACCAAAGTTAACTTAACTTACCAAACTACTCCTACTAAACCAAATTTAATAGGAGTAGTTGAGTTTGTAAACTACTAGTTTACAAATTAAACTTTGGGCTATGGAAATAATATGTTAGAATTATTCGAAGACAACAGTGTTCAAAGATCTTCAGGATTCCGAGTCTGAAGAGACTGAAGGAACTCTGGAGATGGATGTGCAGATATCGGGAGAGATGAAAACCAACTTCACTAACTGCAGAAGGAGGAGAGTCAGGGAGATCTAGGACTGTGGCGCTTTCTTCCAAATGTCACAATTAATCTCAAATCAACAATGACTTAGCAAATAACTGTTCTGGTTGTTGATTTCATTTTTTCAACATGAAATACTCATATATTCTTGTTCCTTATGTCTTGGTTAATAATAAAGTGCATCAAAAGTAAATAATTGCTTTAGTCTTTAATTATTCCTGAATTATTCTTTAATTAGTACTAGCCATTTGTAACTGTAGGACTCAACTGTTAAAGAAAAATACATTTTAAATATAAGGATTTTTTTTACGCTTCTTGTTTTCAATACCAGGACTGTCTACTCCATTCACTAGGAAAAAACACATAAAAAAAAAAAAAAACACTAAATCATTCCAGATTGTCCTCTGTGCATCAGATTTGTCTTTATGAACTAATGAGTAAAAAGCGAAATAGAAGAGTGTTATATGGCTGTATGCTACACAAACATGTAACAATTTCTTTTATATCCCAAGTAAATATATTTTATGATAATATTTACAAAAGTGAGAAGTTAATTTGACTTGACGTCAACTTTAGATAATTTTTGGGCCTTACTATGGATCTTAAAAGCTAATTAAAGCTGCAAGTGGCATTCAAGGCCCTCGCCACCCCTTATGGCTCAAGGGTACATGTCATCCCTGCCTACACTACCCCTCCCCCCAAATGCAGCATATACAGTACTATATTTCACAATTCATTTTATTCCTATGAAACATTTTGTGACATTGGGTGGGAATCATGTTTGAATCGCTTTGTACTAAGTAGTCCACTAAATAGTGCAGGCCTATGTAGTGAATAAGGGGTTAGGGGCTAGGGTGGACATTCAGACACAGCCATGGTGAAATATAGCAGTGTACGTTTTAGCTTCTGTAGTGGACCAAACCAAAAAAAAAAAAAAAAAAAAAAAAAAGAGGCAAAGACAAGGTATAAAAAATTATGTTTAAATTTAATAAAGTCAAATAAAAATGTAATTTAACAAAGGCTCATATTAAGTAAATCATTAACAAAAAGTCAGGCCCAACTGGGGTAACTTATATCCAACTAAACAGAACAAAAACTAAACCCTAGACAGAGAACAGGTGCGTTTAAATAGACGAGGGCGACTAAACTGAACACAAGAGAGGGGAAATTACATTAAATAATTAACTAAAGCCACTAACTTAAAATAACAATTTTTTTTATAATTATAATACAGAAAGCAAGCAACAATAAAGTAACTTCAAACAAACTAACTTAGCAAAAGTGCTCCCCCCTTTGTTCGGCATTGAAGGTCCTCTGCCCGGCCACTCAAACAAAAAAAAACAAGTGTAATTAAAGCCGCGCGTGGCTATGGTGGCCCTCGCCCCGATTCGCAGCCCCCCCCCCCCCCCCCCCCCCCCCTTCCCAACAGCCACCCAGATCGCCAGCTCGTCCACCGTAAAAATTACATAATGCCCCTTTAAATATATCGTAGGAGTCAGTGCGTCTCTGCTGGGCAACCCTGAAAATTGCCCCATGTCAATAATACATTTATTTGCTTCTAATCATGCATAGAATTTAATCCCCGAATTTGGTCCAAATCCGATAATGCTGACGTTTTTTGTCTATGATAGGGGGCGCTATAGTGTTCACTTTTCATATACTTTATAGTGTATTATATTCAGGCTGAGATCAAACATTAGTGATTAAAATTTCAGCACGATAGGTCAAAGCATGTGCGTGTAATAGATTTTAAACTATTTTTTGGGGGAGTATTTGCGCACCTGCTGGCCAACCGTGAAAATTGCCCCATGTCCATAATACATTTGTTTGCTTGGAATCATGCATAGAATTTATTCCCCGAATTTGGTCCAAATCCGATAATGTAGACGTTTCATGTCTATTCTAGGTGGCGCTATAGTGTTCACTTTTCATATACTTTATATTGTTTTATAATCAGGTCGAAATCAAACATTAGTGATTAAAATTTCAGCACGATAGGACAAAGCATGTGTGTGTAATATATTTTAAACTATTTCTTTGGGGACTTCTTGCGCCCCTGGTGGCCAACCGTGAAAATTGCCCCATGTCCATAATGTATTTATTTGCTTGTAATCCTGCATAGAATTTAATCCCCGAATTTGGTCCAGATCCGAAAATGTTGACGTTTCACGTCTATGCTAGGGGGCGCTATAGTGTTCACTTTTATTATATTTCATATTTCATTACATTCGGGCCGGGGTCACGCAGTTGTGATTTGAATTTGAGCTCTCTAGGCCAATGCCTGTGGCCGTGAGAGGTCATCAAAAAAACAGGAAATGAAGGCGTTTTTCGCCGGCGTGCTACGGGTAAACCGTAAGGAGTTAAGAAAAAACATGGATGATTTATGTGAACCTATGTCTGCAGATGTGACATGTCAAATCTGAGCTCATTTGGACTAAACACAAGGGACACGAATCTTTTTGCACACACCCAAGTCAAAACGGCGCCAAATTTTTAATCCAATATGGCTGACTTCCTGTTCGTCATAGAGCAGTGTTATGAATGACTTTTTTGTTTGTCTCCCTGAGCTCTGTCATTGTTCCGAATTTTGTCAGCCTACGCCAAAATATTCTTTTCAGCTGCCCATTCATGTTTTCAAGGGGGCGCTGTCGAGTGAGGTCACTTTGGGCATTGTCGCGATGCCCATTTTATCAAATTTTTCGCCGGACCGGTCGATCTGATACCCCCATGTGGGACTTTTCGTCGATGTTCAGGCCTTCAAAATCGCCATCGTTTGCAAGGAAAAATAATAACACAAACGAAGAACAATAGCCCTCGCCATTGACTAAAGTCACTGGCGAGGGCCAATTAGTAGCAGTTGTACAGATAGTTGTAGGCCTAGTAGTAGTAGCCTGGGGTCTAGGTCTAGATATGTTGCTACAGACAAATACTGCGATAAACGATAATATTGAAACTACTTTATACCACTGATACGATAATAATAAAGCAAGATAATCCCAGTAAACCATTTTTAAATAGAAAGTATCATTGAGCTGCAAAAAAAAAACAAAAAAAAAAAAACAAACTAGAATTACTCCCAAATATATTGTTCCAGTTTTCATATATATTGGATGATAAGTTGATATAGTAATGATCGTTACAGGCCGATGGAGTCTCATTTATAAAGCGTGTATACATACAAAACTGTTATGTGACGTTCTATGTTACATTTGTGATCTATAAAACACAACTTTGCAAAAAACTTTACAAAGAAACAAGCAATTGGGTCCAACAACGTTTTCTATTGTATATTTTACACATTGTTCTTTACACTGTTCCACTGTCAGTTTTGTCTTTGGAGCCACATGTGAACCATATAAAAGATTTTCTATTTCTGTTGGACAATCGTCCCTTTGTTTTTATAATCACTGAGTTTCCTGAAAATGCCATGATCTAATAAATCTAGGATCATGGGACATGGCTCTAAATGCACCTGTTATAACAATATTAGCGCTAAACGCTCGCTAGGCTAACCACAAATGGACAACACAACACACTGGGGACTCTATGGACAGGTGCAACAACACAATAGTTTATTTTGGACTAAACCAGGAGCAGAGCGAACAGGAAGTGACACAGATCAGGCGGAAACATCTGCTTCTGAATCTGGACTGATTTCCTGTTTGAGGGGCGCAGACAGGAAATAGAATGTTTGGCGGGAAGTGAGGTGTTTTCAGATTAAAATGTGTCTGATAAAGCAGCTCTTATAGGATTAACTCTGTCTCGGAGGCACTGTACAAAGAGACAGAGATGCAGTTTGTTTTGGATTCTTTTGGGTCAGACATGAAAACGTGTTATTTGAAAATCTCTGGACAAGACAGGGGCTGAAAATACAAACATGCTTTAGCTATTTTTATTTTTTGCCAGTGTCATGCTGAAAATAAACTATGATGGGGTGATTTTCTAGACTCACATCTAAAAAATCCAGTTTTCACTTTCAAAAATATAAGAGTGACCTGGGGTCTCATGTACTTCACATAAATCCGTAGTAAAAGTGTACGTACGAACACAACCCAACCTTCTCTAATGTACTCACTTCTCATCTCCATTTGCTTCAACTCTGAAAACCCTAGTGGTCAAAAGTATATTTTTTAATTTTTGTTGTTAATTGCAAGTGGGCTTGCATCTCCACAAACCTGACTCTCTGACTGGCCTGGAGGAGCTTTTCCTGTTGCTTATTTCCATGGAAACGTTCCTTGGCTATAATATTCCACAGTATGGCATAAAACTGATCTATCTCCACTGAGAATGTTCTGAAGTATGGTTTTAACGTTCTGTTTCCATGGAATCATGTAGGTGATGAGCCACATCCAGAAAGTTACACAGTGCTGCTTTAAGTACTTGGGCTTGAATTTGAACGATCATAAATATTACAGATTATTGATCAGTCTAATGCCATACTGTGGAACATTCAAGGCAAACGGTGCATCTCCATAGAGACAAACAGGTAGCATGCCCCCCACCAGAAAAAAAAAAAAAAATACCCAGTGCATCTTTGAATTAATATTAATAGATTAATTTTAAAAATCCTGTCCAGTTCTACCAGTAATTTCTATAGTTTCTCTGAAGGCCATCAAAACTTTTTTCTCAAATCACAAACCCACCTGAAATCTTATTCTTATTATTTTTTTGCATAAGGAGAATTTCTACATTTTCACATTTGCGTCTGGAGCTACAGTACCTGAGACTGCCTCATCTCAGTCTCAGTGTGACATGAACCAGAAAATGGATTCACCCTTTGAGACACGCAACAGAGGAGCCAAATTACACTCAGAGAGATCAGGAGTCACAACCTCCTTACTGAGAGAAGGAGAGGCTAACCACTCTGCCACAGTAACACAGGAAGGACACGCACACTCCACTTAGAGACATCAGGAGTCTACCACAATGCCACAGTTGTTGATGATGTTCTAATTACTGCCATTGAAACAAAATGACGTCCGCGTTAAGAGCAGAGGTCACATTCCGATCATGTCTGGACATTCCCGTTATTTCAGATAAGTGTGATGTCATTTCCTCTTTGTCCCCCTGATCAGAAACAGGAAGTCCTGTCCCACCTCCACCTACTGTATCTCCTCAATTTAGATCAACAACCGCAGGCAATGTTTTTGTTCCCTCGTCAAAAACATGCCTGAAGAAGTTTTAGGTGTTATCCCTGTATGTTTGACTAATTTAGTGATCTCTCCTGGGCTCTATTTGAACACTCCTTATGCTTCCACATGACAATTCTCCATAAAAATACAAAACCATGATCCAAAACTGTACACAACAACGTGACAAACCTAATGTGATGTGCAGCTGTTTCATTAGCGGGATGCACGCTGATTGTGTTGTGATAGCGCTCTGAAGGGGGAGTGACTTAGCACAGGGGGGAAAAGTCAGGGGAAACTCAGAGCATCAAAAACGAAAAACTAATACCCCCTCTTTAAAGTTGTGGTCTGTTGTTTTATATCCTGGTTTTTGTATATTTATGGAGAATTGTCGTGCGGGGCATGGCTTGTGGGCGGAGTCTTGTACAGGCTCGTACTGCTAACCGTAAAGAGGGTTTGAGTAGTGCCAGGGACAGATCAGCAGAACATTATAACATGGTAGAAAGCTGTGTTACTTGCAGATTACAGTTTACAAGCCAAATAATTACAGCCTCTGCACTATAGTTAAGCGTATGACCATCTCTCTGACTGACAAACAGGATGAGACCAGGAAACTCATTTATACTTCATCATACCACACACCCCATATTAAACACTTCCATGTATTTGAGCATATATACAGATGTATATTGTATGATCAGAAAAAGTCTGCTGTGTGCTGTCTGCATATAATTATAAAGCAACTTAATGTATGACAATAAGGAAGTGTGCTGTTAGCATGCTAGTTGTTAGGTTTACCATGCAAAACCCACTCTGGTCTGTGAAAAGCGCTTATAAAAACTCATCGTGATGAATAATTCGGACGCTCTGAATGCATAAGGTGAGTGAGGAATAACTTTGGACAACTGCAAACTGTTCAAAATGAACTAATTCTGTTTTTCATCTTTTTAGGTGAGAAAAAACAGGTACTATGCCTTTAAAGGTCCTAATCCTATATTATGCTAAATTGACTCTTGTGAGCTTTAAGCCATGCGATAACGTTGCCACCTCTTCAAAAACATACCTGGAGCTGTCTCAACAGAATGTACAGCTTACTGGAAAATGTAAAAATGGGCAAGATAGCGCATTGTATTTTGTTTTGTTCACATATGTTTGAGTAATCCCATATTATTCGTTTGTTCCATCTCCAAAACTCAAAATGCTCTGTTCCACCTTGTGATGTCATGAAGTGGTAGTTTTCAAGTTGTACCTTTAGTTTAGTAGAAATTGGCAATTCCAGGTCTGAAATCATTCAGATGATTCTAGTGTATGGAGTTTAAAAACACAATGGAGCACTTCCTGTATTACCACATGACATCACAAGGTGGAACAGAGTGTTTTCTGTTTGAAAGAAGAATTCCATATGCATAATTTGTGTGCACACAACTCCAGGTCTGTTTGTGATGTGGAAACAACATTAGAACATAGATCACAAAATAGAGTAAAATGGGCCCTTTAATATACAGCCACGCAAATGCATCTGGTTTTATGTTTTACACCAGATGCCCTACCAGAAAAGCTACACTGGCTGCATCTTTCCTCATGAGTGTTTTGTGGCTGACAGTGACAGTAGACTCCTCTCCTTCAGTTTTCCGATGTTCCGTACAGAGCAGCTCTTTGTTCGTAGCGTCAGGAGTTTTCTAATTGTCCCGATTCACTCAAGTGTCCTCAAACTGGAGCTGTGTGGGTTTATTAGATCAGGAAGTCAAACTGAAGGAGCCTAAAAGCACTCTGGGTAATGCGGTTTATTTGTGAAGTGCTCGTGGCTCGCTGACAAACGCCATTCCAGATCTGGCAACGTGGGAGAAAATTAAAAAGGCAAAGCGAGTCATTCATAAGAGTTCTGTGGAGCAAAATCAATCTTTAATATGAAATTACTGTTTCAGTGTCAGCAGGAAAATGATGGTTGCTATGGCGCTAAAGTTGATTTGCTGTATTGTTGAGCCTTACAACTTAAAGATGCCCAATGGAACTTTTCTGGAGGAGGACTAGTAATGTCAAGATAAATATGTTTAATGCCATACTGTGGAAAATTTCAGGCAAAGCAAAAATATCTCCACAGAGACAAACAGAACCGAACCCACACCAAAAAGTTACACACGGCATCTTTAACCAGTCCAACTTTCAGGTTTCACTTTCTAAATTCCAATACTATGGGAAAAAATAGAATTGCAATTTTTTTGAGATGGAGATTGTGATAAAGTTTGTGACTTATGTGTAAAAAGTAGGAATCGAGGACCATTCACATCTGAGAAAAGACTGAAATATGAACTACTAAACTAATACAAGAATCCTATGCATTTCAGAACATGTTTGTAGGTCTAAACTACAGGGTTAGCAGATTTTTACACAAAACAAGACCCCATGGAGATACAGGGAGGGCATCTGATACACAGGGACATTTCAGAACATGTTTGTAGGTCTAAACTACAGGGTTAGCAGATTTTTACACAAAACAAGACCCCATGGAGATACAGGGAGGGCATCTGATACACAGGGACATTTCAGAACATGTTTGTAGAGGTCTAAACTACAGGTACAAGATCTTCAGTAAAAGACAGGATATATAACATCCTATTATCTAAATAATTGCAGCCTTTGTGATTTGATAATTATGCTAAGTTCCTCAAATTGCAGTTTCAATTAGTCATATATAGTGCAGTCCTAACCAGTACTAGTGATATTTATCTGTACCAACTTAAGCTCTCAGTCTCCTGATTCATGTTCCACTAATGACAGCCTCAGACCACATGTTGAGAACCGCTACTCCTCTGATCTCGACTCGTGTTTTTAAGTCTGGCTTTGTTCCAGCTCCTGTGGCTGAGCCTCACTTGAACCAACTCCTGTACTGAAATGATAAGTGTTGCCACGGTAATTATACACACAGCAAGAAGTAGGGGGCGCCGTCTGAGCCTATCACTGTTTAAAACACAAAGGTCTCTGGTTTACAGGGAAAAACATGATAGTTTGTGAAGTTTGTGATATGATCTGCAGTACTGGGGAGATAATTACACGTGTGGAGCAGACCATCTGACTGCAGCAGTGATTTATAAACTCTCACTGGGTAATGTGAGTTGACAATGTGTTTGAAATGGGCTGGACCAGAATGTTCTTGTATAAAAGTCAAATGTATCTTGCCCCAGCAGTTCTTGAGGTCAAAATAAGTCCAAATAAGTCAGCTGTGTACATCTAATTATAAAGCAGCCTTACCAGCCAGATGAATTCTTGCATATTTTTTGTGAGTTCATAAAGTCGTGAGAATTCGTCTTGTTCAGCTTCATTTGAAGCGTTTGCATGTGGCAAGTCCAGACTATTCTGTTTGTGACAAACATGCAGAGGGAAGAGCTTCGAGCATTTCTGAAGAGATGTCTGTGCTTTTCGCTCAACTGGATTTAACTAAATGTTGATTTTTTTTGGCTTGACGATATGTGGCAGCAAATGTGGCAGAAGACCTTTCAGAGGAAATACTTTAAGGGAATTAACAATATCATCACCAAAAAAAAAAACCACAAAACGGAGTAAGAGTGAGGCCTTTCCTGTTGTTTTCAGCAGCTCCCCCTGGACACTGCTGTGATGCTGCGGGACACAGAGTAGGGACACTTTTGTCCAGAGGATTGTTCCTCTTCTCAAACTGCCTTGACACAGATCTGCTGACCCTCCCTGACCTGAGACACAAAGACCACTGAGATGCAAAGTGAAAATGTTGCTGCAACAAGTGAATTTCCCTCAGGATCAATAAAGTGTCTTCCTCTCTCTTTCTCCCTGATTTAATCGTCTTTTATCTGTTTATTTACACTTGGGACTAAACGGTTCTGAAATGTTTGTAGAGGTCTAAACTAGAGGGTTAGCAGCTTTTATTGAATAAGACAAGTACAATGACACAAAGCCAAAAGCATGTACCATAAACAAGTACTACTGCTACTAGTACTACTACTGCCACAATGTGGAATCATTTCTCTAATCTATCTAAATAATAAAATAAATAAATAATAATTATTATATTAATTATTATTTATATTATCATATGATATAAAGTATTATTTATATTATTATATTATAGTAATTCTTATTTATGTTTGTATTAATATTAATAAAATAATAATAAATAAAATAATCTAAATAATAAATCTAAGTAATCTTCAACAGATATAAAGTGACTTGTATCAGAAACTTGACAAAGCTTCATTTGACTCCTGTTTCCTCTCTCTCTCTCTCCTTTCTCCCTGTCTCTCCCTCTCCTCTCTCCGTCTCTCTCTCCCTGTCTCTCTCTCTCTCCCTGTCTCTCTCTCTCCTTTCTCCCTCTGTCTCTCCCTCTCTCTCTCTCTCTCTCTCCCTCTCCTCTCTCTCTCTCTCCTTTCTCCCTCTCCTCTCTCTCCCTGTCCTCTCTCTCTCTTTCCCGCTCCTCTCTCTCTCTCTCTCTCTCTGTCTCTCTCTCTCTCTCTCTCTCTCTCCATTCTCCCTCCTCTCTCTTTCTCTCTCTCCTTTCTCCCTCCTCTCTCTGTCTCTCCCTCTCTCTCTCTCCTTTCTCCCTCCTCTCTCTGTCTCTCCCTCTCTCTCTCTCCACTCTCCCTCTCCTCTCTCTCTCTCTCTCTCTCTCCATTCTCCCTTCTCTCTCTGTCTCTCCCTCTCTCTCTCTCCTTTCTCCCTCCTCTCTCTGTCTCTCCCTCTCTCTCTCTCCACTCTCCCTCTCCTCTCTCTCTCTCTCCATTCTCCCTCCTCTCTCTGTCTCTCCCTCTCTCTCTCCTTTCTCCCTCCTCTCTCTTTCTCTCTCTCCATTCTCCCTCCTCTCTCTCTCTCTCTCTCCTTTCTCCCTCCTCTCTCTTTCTCTCTCTCCATTCTCCCTCCTCTCTCTCTCTCTCTCTCCTTTCTCCCTCCTCTCTCTGTCTCTCCCTCTCTCTTCTCAGCCACACAAAAGGCCTGAAGTCTTGACCTGAATTCTCCAGGACAATGGAGCACAGTGGACAAACCTTTAAGAAAGAGAGAGGGAGGGAGAGAAGGAGAGGGAGATCCTTTCCTAAACTTTTACAGTACATACACATGTCCTGCATTAACTGCAAAATCAGTGCAAAATATACTGGGCCTCCAGCTGTACCATGGACTCTAACTGTCCTCAGAGCAGCTAAACCCAGGCCCTCACTGAGCATGTGCAGAACTCCTGATGGTGTGTCCCTTTTAGACACATGGGACTGTAGCGTTCAGCAACAACAAACTTCAGTTTAATGTTCACCTGGCCCTGATCTACTTTGAGCTACTACAACTTTATGTTCTAAGAAGAGAGAAGAGAAGAGAACGAACTAACAAATGTAGAGTTCTACAGCAAAAAGGACTAAACCAGGACTAAACCAAGACTAAACCAGGACTAAACCAAGAAGGTATAGAAACATGCCAGGCTGACAATCTGAAAATGTTCAGTCCAATTCAAATTCATTCCATGCTTTATCATTGCCCTAAGAAGCAAACAATTCACCAGGATACCAAAACCAAAACATGGGCCTGACCCAAGTGTAACCCTGGTCTAAACCAGGTCTAAACCTGGCCAGAATCAAAAACATGGGTCTGAACTAGATCTTAAACAGGATAAAAACAAATCTAAAAATAATCTTCAAAAACATGTTAAACTTAACTGGGCCTAAAGGACCAAACAAGGAGTAAAGCTGGTCCAGTTTTAAGTATAACCAGGATTTAAACAAGATCCAAACCAGGTCTAAACGAGGACTAAACCAGACCCTGAGCTACAACTGTACAAAACATGACTTCTCCTGGATTTAAGAACTAAACAGGGATTAAACCAGGTCCACACAAAGACTCTAAACCAGGCTAGGCTGACTAAACCAGACCAGACCTAAAACTGTACAAAATACGGATTAAGGACTAAACCAGGTCCAAACCAAGATTTAACAGACAGAATCCAAACAACCCAGTCTTACCAAATCCAACAAAACACTACATTAACCGGGATAATAAAACTTCAGGATGACCGTTACCACTTATGGACATCTTTTCAATATGGCACATTATTAGGCTACTACAAGTTTTTAAATGTATTTCTCATTTAAAAGTGCTAAACGTTCTTCTAATGTTTAATACACGTGTGGAGTTATTACTTTCAGCGCAAACTCCGTCATTCTCACGCTCTGGTTCAAAGCGCGTAGCCTCCAGAAACCTGTTGCAACGCGATCCGCTCTCCAACAAAGCGGTGCCAGAAGTCCTCTCATCAACCCCCCGCGGTCCTGAGTCCTGGTCTAGTCCTGGTCTAGTCCAAGTCCCAGTCTTGCCTGTTTTTGAGCCGCGCTTTGAGGAAATTCTTCCCAAACGGAGCCATGGCGAGAAGCGAAGCGCGCAGCCCGGATTCAGCGTCACAGCCCCGGCATGGCAGAGCGCGGAGCCTCGGTGAAAGTTCCACACAGTGTGAGCGCAGTTTGAGCGCAGTGGAGCGGGTGTATCGGAGTGTCCCGCGAGGAAAGGGCTGTACCGAATCAGACCTGCCCCTCTGTCCCGCTGGAGGAGGCCGTTCGTGGGGTAAGTGTGCCCCCTTCCACCGGGACGAGCAAAACACAACTTCACTCCCGAAGTTTTTAAAGTGACTGAATGATATGATTTCAACATTTGTTTCTTGAATATCTTCCCAAAATGTTTTTATACCTTTTTAATTTCAAATGTCATAATATTATTAATATCATAAATCCAACATAATGTCACAAATAATAGCCTAATTATTGGAGTAAGTAAAGTAAAAAGGAATCCCCTCTTTGCTTATTACGTTTTTTTAAATTTTAATTGTTATTAATTATTTTCTGCAACCTGCTAGTCTCCATGGAGATGCTATTGCTTTACATGTTCCTCAGTATGATCCTAAAGTTACAGGTCAAATCTGTGGAGAGGCAAGCCCGCGCACAGTAAGAATGTTGTCGAGATGCTTTCTGTTATGCATTTTTAAACTGTAATGTTCTGACTAAGAGGCTGGTGAAAGTGACTTTAAAAACCCAGGGGAGCACTTCTGGATCACCACCTGATGACATCACAAGGAGTAACAGAGCTGTGAGGACGGATGAAATGTGCAGGAATACGGAAACATGTGAATGAAACAAAACACAACTGCAGGGATGTTTCTGAGGAGGACACTCACGCTAGAACAGGATTAAAGCTCAAAAACACAACTGAATACAAAAATAACGGACCTGAAGTCAAAGGCTCAGTAGACCGAGTATTTGTAGTATGTGAAAGGTTAAAGAGTCCAGTGCTTTGCCCTTTAAACTTTATTAACATTATTATCTTTACCCAGTAGACGTGTTTCATTTTACACGATGACGTCAGCCAATCAGAATCAAAAAGTCATATCTTAATGGACATTTTTCTTCATGACGCAAATATGTGGCCAGTTTTTAATATGAAAGGTCAACATGAGGGATTATACAATTAAAAAAGTTATATAGAGTTTGATTTAATTATTACAATGGATAACGAGTATATTCAACTATTATGGCAAAGACACTGCAGAAAACGATTTGTCATTTATTTTATAGTAAAAATAAGACACATTTTTCTGCAATAATTTGGCCAACAATACATTTCATTTCATTCTAATTTTTCATTCATAAAATGTCCAAAATGATACCATAATGATCCATGGGTGTGTCTGCTTTAAACTCAGACCTTCTCTATATTTTGGATGGAGTTTTCCGCGTTGATGACATCGATAGAGGAATTCTGCTTTAGAACTCAGCGCTATATCTGTATTTTTGTACTTTTCTTCTCAACTGCCACTTAAAGTTTTCTGCCACCTGCTCGACTCCATGTTGTTTTTTTCCTGAAATGTTCAACAGCTTGGCATTTAATTTAACTATCTCCATGGAGACAAGCAGGTCACATCACCAGGCCAAGTTACCGGTCAGATCTGTGAAGAAGTGGACCCGCTCACAGAAATAATGCATGTTTTGCGGTAGTTTTGAGAAATAAAAACACCTGTAACTGAATACGTATCAGATCGGTTTGTTTAATGTCATACTGTGAAATAATCCAGGCAAAGCAATAGCATCACCGTGGAGACAAGCAAATGGCAGACACTTCCCCTGGAAAGTTACACATTGCACCTTTAGCTGATGTAAAACTATGATAAATATTGTCCACAGGTTCTATCCCACCAAACCAAATCAGAATTAGAACAAATTAAAGGTGCATTTTGTAACTTTTCTGGTGGAGGGTCCGTCAAATGCTTGGAGATGTTATTGCTTTGTCTGAAATGTTTCACAGTATGGCATTAAACCTTTCTATTTTCAGTGAGACTAAAACAGACCAAGTTACAGGTCAGATCTGTGGAGAGGCGACCCCGCTCACAGTCAGAATGTTTGTTTTTCAAGGTATTTTTGAGCTATAAAACCACCTGTAATTGAATAAATGTAAAGTAGAGCTGTTTAATGCCATACTGTGGAACATTCTGGGCAGAGAAATGACATATCCATAGAAACAAGCAGGTGACGGACCCTCCACCAGAAAAGTTACACAGTGCACCTTTAACCCTTTGTTTATTTGATCTCCAGTATCGTCACTCAACTCGCCTCAAAACGCTGAAGTCATATCCTGCTCTTCCTTATAAGGAGTGACACGTTTTTAAAATCACTTAAGATTCGGTGACGCAGATGGAACGTGGACGTGACGCCATTTTGAGGACTGGAGGTGTAAAGGGGGCGGAGCTATGACCTCAAACTCCGCCTTTAAAAAGAAGCAAAGCTGCTCCTCTCTCTTCACAAACGCTGCAGCCACAGACCGGAGAGGAGCTGTGATTTTGGACTTAGAAAATCTGATAAAAACACAAAATTTCACTATCTGGACCAGAGCCAACGTCAAAGATCGACAAGTGGAATTTTAGATTTGAGATCATTTTAATTTGAAGTGTTTTGGTGAATTTTTGGAGTGAATTTGAAGATGCAGGTGCAGTTGGCGTGTGTTCTGCTCTTGTGCGTCACTTGTGGAGGGATCTGTTCAGGTGAGATGAAATTACAGGTTTGAAAAAAGCAGAGAAAATACAGAAAATGATTAAAAAAAAAGATGTAAAAATGTATTGTTAAAAATTTTATTGAAACTGCTCACTTAAATACACACTGCGTAACTTTTCTGGTGCATTATCGCTATGGAGATGTTATTTGATTGCTTGGAATGTTACACAATATGGTATTAAAGCCCGCTAACAGTAAGAATTAAGTTTTTTGTTTTTTTTTCAATAAACACATGTATGATACTATAGATAAGATTAATGCCATACTGCGGAATATTTCTGGCAAAGCAATAGCATCTTCATGGCGACAAGGAAGCAAAAGACCAGCCATCAGAAAAGCTACATAGTGCACCTTTAAGGGGATGGGCAGTAATGATTAAAATAATATCTTAGCATATGTTTTTTTCTTTTTCTTTTTTTTAAATTAATTCAATGAAGAATTATTACAAAAAATGTATCTTAATTTCAGATCTGAGATTATAGATTAACTAATTAAACTGTGATTAATTGAGTTGTTTCCTTGTGCAACGGGATGAGAAAATTGCAATTAACTAAATCAAATTAAGCCCAAATTACTCAAAATTTGCATCTTTTTAACTTTTAAGATTTTTACATTAGAAGAGGCTGGAGTTTTACTGTAATTTGTCACTATAATGTCACTATTATATTAAAAAAATTATCGGAGAAATTGTAGGATTTTATTTTATTTGTTTTATTTATTATTATTATTATTATTATTATTATTATTATTATTATTAGTCTATTTTGTTTGTGTGTTGTTAAATATTAAAATCAATTAAAAAAAACATGACATGAATTTAAAATCTTGAAATCTTGAGCAATTTCAAATAAGAAAATTCTGCATGTTTGTGGTTAATTGCAATATTACAAAACACTAATAGTATTTTTAACGATAAAAAGTCTTGAATTTCAGCGCGTATTCCCAGATTTGAATGAAACAATTTGCCAGATATTAAAAGATACTTAAAATGTTAATGTTAGAACGATCGTGTGGTTTGCAGGAGGTTTTTGACTGAAGTTTCATTTAATGCATTTGTCTGTTGAGAATTGAAAAATCTGTTGTATTTATTTTAATTACCTGATTTTGATTTTGAATATAGTAATCCTGACATGTATCCTAGATTTTAACAGAATTTTTTTTAACCCTGTATTTTTAATCATCATCACATTTTGTCCTGGCTCTCCGTTTGCTCCCTGCTCCCCTCGAGTGGTCTCTTCTGATTGGTCGGTTAAACGTATGGACTCCTCTATGACCCTTCTGTGTTCACATGCATTATTCAAGACTGTTCAAATACTTATAAACGCTATAGCGACAGACGGTATGGCTCTTTTAAAGAATGGATTCTTTTCGGATCGGCTCCCGGTGACGATGTTCTTGCTGCTCTTACGGCTCCCGAACAGCAGCTTATTATTTATTATAATTCTGATTTTGATATTTGGGCTGTTACAAACGATTATTTTGGTTATCGATTAATCAGTCCATTATTTTTTCTATTAATTGATTACTTCTGATCGTAAAAGGTTCATTAAAGGTTTTATATTACGCAAAATGGACTTGTGTGAGCCTAAAGCCATGTTAGAATTCTGTTACCTCCTCAAAAACAGACCTGGAGTTGTGTTTTGTTTCATTCCCACATGTTTGGGTAATCCTTCATTATTAGTCTGTCTACATCTCCAAAGCTCAAAATGCTCTGTTCCACCTTGTGATGTCATGAAGTGGTAGTTTTGAAGTTAACAACTTTTACCTTCAGTTCAGTAGAGACTGTTAATTCTGGGGTTTAAATGATCCAAATTCCATGATTCTAGTGAAGGTTTATGGAGTTTAAAAACACAGTGGAGCACTTCCTGTATTACCACATGACATCACAAGGTGGAACAGAGTGTTTTCAGTTTGAGAGAAGAACTCAGCCTAAATATGCAGGTGTGTTTGTGTGTTAAATGTGTGAATGAAACAAAACACAACTCCAGGTCTGTTTGTGATGAGGAAACAACATTAGAACATAGATCAGAAAACAACGTAACACAGACCCTTTAATTTTCTTTGTTGTTGTTGTGTTTTCAGAGCTGGACTCAGACCAGAGGGCGCTCACACAGGAGATACTCAGCAGCCTCTTTTCTGCAAAGGTAAAATACACTTCTCTTTCTCCATCCTGTCTGTCTTTCTCCCTCCTCTCCTCCTCCCTCCTGTCCTCTCTGCAAAGGTAAACTACACAAGTCCTTCTGCTCCTCCTCCTTGTACTTATCTCTCTCCCTCCTCTTGTCTTTCTTTCTCTTACTCTCTCTCTATCCTCTCTTTCTCTCTCTCTCCCTCCCTCTTTTCTGCAAAGGTAACCCCCCCATCTTGTGTCTTTTTATCCTCCTCCTCTCTCTCCATCCTCTCCTCCTGTCTGCAAAGGTAAACTCCTTCTCTTGTTTTTATCTCTTTTACTCTCTCCCTCCTCTCCTTCCTCTCTCTCCCTCCCTCTTAACTAAGGTTAACTATACTCCTCATTCTCTTGTTTCTTTCACTCTCTCCCCCCTCTCTCCCTCTTTCTTCTCTGCAAAGCCAAAATCCTCACCTCCTGTCACTCTCACCCTCTTCTCTTTATCTTACTATCTTCCTTCTCTCCCTCTTCTCCTCCTCTTTCCAATCTCTTGCTCATCCCCTCTTTTTGTCTCTCCCTCTTTCCTCTCTCTCCCGCTTCTCCTCTTTCTCTCCTTCCTCTCTCTCTTTTCTCTGCAAAGGTAAAGTCCACAGTTACTCCTCTCCCTCCTGTCTCTCTCTTTCTCTCTCTCTCCCTCCTTAACCTTTCTCTCCCATCTTCACTTCCCTCTCCTCCTCTCCCTTCCCCTCCCTCTCTTCTTCTCTCTCCCCCTGTTGTGAGAGAATTGTGACCTCACTCACTCATGTTGGAACATTTTTGATAAAGCAGTAACATCTCCATGGCGACGGGCAGGTGGCAGACCCTTACGCACCTTTAAAGAGGGGGTATTATGCAAATGATTATTATTTCTTGTAGAGGTTTTCGATGTCATCCATGCATGTTTGAGTCTTTTAGCGATCTCTCCTGGGTCTATTGAAACCCTCCTTATGGTTGGCTGTACGACAATGTACACAACAACCTGACAAACCTGGTGCCGTGTGCAGTAGTTTCATTAGTGTTGTGATGGCGCTCTGAAGGGGGAGTGACTTAGTGCAGAGAGCAAGTGGAGGGGGGACTCAGAGCTTCAAAAATGAAACAAATGAATGTTTTTATAAAGATTTCCTCAAAAACCTGTGTTTGATGGACAGATTTAAACAAAAGCAGTTCTGGACGTACTGAACTGAGGGGGTGGTTAAGGCTCGGACCTGCTCTGAAGAAGAAGAGGAGAGAGAAGAGAAGAAGAGGAGACAAGAGGACAGAGAGAAGTGAAGGTGGAAGGGAAGAGAGGAGGAGGACAAGGAAGAGGAGAGAAGATGAAAGACAGGAGAAGAGGAGAGAAGAGAGGAGGAGGAGAAGAGAGGAGGAGGACAAAGAAGAGGAGAGAAGGTGAAAGACAGGAGAAGAGGAGAGAAGAGAGAGTAAGAAGAGAAGGATGAGGAAGATGAGAAAGATGATGGAAAAAGAAGAGGACAGAGACTGGGAGAGGGAGGAAGAGGATAGAGAGAATTGAGGGAGGAGGAGAAGAGAGGAGGAGGACAAGGAAAGAGGAGAGAAGATGAAAGACAGGAGAAGAGAGGAGAGAAGTGAAGGAGAGGAGAAGAGAGGAGGAGGACAAGAAAGGAGAGAAGGGGAAAGACGGAAGAGAAAGGAGGTGGAGAGAAGAGAAAGGAGAAAGAGGAGGAGGAAGAGGAGAAAGATGAGAAGGATGGAAAAAGAGGACAGAGGAGAGAGGGAGGAGGAGGAAGAGGATAGAGAGAAGCGGTGGGTATGGAGAAAGAGGAGAGGAGGAGAGTAAGTGGTAAGGAGGTGGAGGTAGGGAGATGTAGAGGAGAGAAATGAGGAAGATTGAGAGGAGGACAAAACGAGAAGAAATAGAAGAAGAAAAAAGATGAAATGAAGGAGAAGAGTAGGAGGGCATCATGTTTTATGCATCACATTTAAACCAGATGCCCCGTATTTACTGTCAGTGAGAAATGCCTCTTCAGAACGGATTTTGACTTATGTCTGAACTAGAGAAACCCGAGTGGGAGGTTCAGATCTGCAAGAGTTTACAACAAATCTAAATATGTCTGTTCAAACTTCAATTCTTTTGTTTAAATCACCATGGGTACTGTATTAAAGCTGCACTGTGTAACCTTCTGGATAATCTGTCACCTAGTTGTTTCCATGGAGATGTTACTATATCCTGTATTTATTTATTTAAGTATGGGTGTTTTTAGTTTTAATGTTTCCTCATCAAAAACATACCTGGAGTTTTGTTTCATTCACACAAATCATTGAGTTCTTCTCTCAAACTGAAAACACTCTGTTCCACCTTGTGAAAACTACCACTACATGACATCACAAGGTGCAACAGCATTTTGAGCTTTGGAGTTGTAGACAGAATCATAAAGGATCACTCAAACATGTGAATGAAACAAAACACAACTCCAGGTGTGGACTGAAGCTTACACGAGTCAATTTTGTATAATATAGGAGCTTTAAATCACCATGGATACTGCATTAAAGCGGCGCCATGTAACTTTTGCTGTGGGGAAATTGGCACCTGCTTGTTTCCATGGTGATGTATATTGCTATAACATGCATCAATTCTATCACATGTGTTTTTATTGATCAAAATGATCTAAAATCATGCCCTGTTACGTCAAGTTTCCTCGCCTAGCCACAGATCTGACCGGTATCTTCTCTCTCACCCGCTTCTCTCCATGAAGGGGGCAGATATTACAAGTCTGAACATAATTATTTTGTGTTCATCTTTCATAAATGAAACAAATACAAAAAAAGACATAGATCATAAATACGGCAATATAGGGCCTTTAATTAGATGGTGATGAAAAGAGTTGGTCGGCATGTCTCCTCCTCTCACTCAGGAGGTTGTGGGTTAGACTCCTGATCTCTGAGTGGAGTGTGCATGTCCTCCCTGTGCTACTGTAGCAGAGTGGTTAGCCTGTCTCCACCTCTCTTTTAGCCTCATGCAATTCTCCTCTTTATCACTATATTTTTGCTCAGGGCTGTGTTGTAATGTGTTGGTATTAGACTGGACTGTCGCTAATAAAGTTCCAGTATGTTTTGGTCTCCATGGCGATAGAGCCTGAGGAGCTGTGGGCTGGAGACGTGGTCAGGGTCATGGTGGTGGTGGTGGTGGTATTAAAACAACATGAGTGATGATGGAGCTCTCAAACACTCCCAGATCCTTCACTGGACATGTGAGGTACTACAGGGACTTTACTGAAATATGAGCAAGGACTAAACCAGGACTAAACCAGGACTAAACCAGGACTAAACCAGGACTAAACCAGGAATAAACAAGGACTAAACCAGGACTGAACCAGAAATAAAAAAAACAAGACTGAACCAGGAATAAACAAGGAATAAACCAGGACTGAACCAGGAATAAACAAGGAATAAACCAGGTCAGAACCAAGATTAAACCAGGACTGAGTCAGGAATAAACCAGGACTAAACCAGGTCTGAATCAGGACTGAACAAGGACTAAACCATGTCTGATTCAGGAGTAAACCAGGACTGAACCAGAACTGAACTAGGACTGAACCAGTACACTAAACCAGGACTAAATCAAGTCTGAACAAGGACTAAACAAGAAATAAACCATAACCATAACGAAACCAGGACTAAACCAGGTCTGAACCAGAACGAAACCGGGACTGAACAAAGTCTGAACCAGGTCTGAACCAAGACTGAACCAGAACTGAACAAGGACTAAACCAGGACTAAACCAGGACTAAACCAGGTCCGAACCATGAGTAAATTGAGACTAAAGCAGCAATAAACCAGAACTAAACCAGGATTAAGCCAGGTCTGAACCAGGACCAAACCAGGACTAAACCAGGTCTGAACCAGGATTAAAGCAGGACTAGTCTAGATCTAAACCAGGCCCAAATTGATGCCGTTTCAAGCTATATAAACCTATTCTGCAAAATGGACTTTTCAGAACCATTAAACCATGTCATTATAGTTTCTACCACTGTTTTCACGCCCACTGTGACGTACTTACTTCCTTCTCTGATTTTATTTTCTTAATCAGTGATACACGTAGGATTCAGCAGCGTTGCGTAGTCATTTTGGTACTAATCTACTCGCTAATGTGATATGCAGCTTTATTCATCTGGTGGTGTTCAGAATACACAGAATACAATTACAAACATAAAGCTGTTTATAATCTGATGTTGAGTTTTTACACTATAACTGAAATGCCACTTGGTGTAAAAGTATTCCAAGCATTCGGACTACAGTACTCTTGATTGGACCAAGTATCTTACAAAATACATTTTAACGCAGGTATTCAGTATTTTGTGACTAAATACATTTTCAAAGTATTCTTCTCACTTTGTTTGATCATTTGATGGATTTAGTATGATCATGATTTTACATTTTATTTGTTGTAAATAAGCAATTTAAAACAACTTAATCGTAGAAAAAGGTCCATTCATTTCCTATTACTGATAAACCCCGCCTCCTATAGTGACATTTTTTATTTACCTGTTTTTAATTTAGAAAAATGTCTGTTTCAGAACCCCACATGTATGACCCAGAGTCACAAGTTATGAGTCACAAGTTATAAAGCAGTGGGTGGGGCTAGAGGGTAGGTGAAAACTGACATTTTCTGAGCACTCAGGCTCGATTACAGGACAATACAGGATTACACAACCATGCAGGAATCAAAATACAACTCTGAATAAGACTGTGACGAGCATGGGCCGTTATAACATGGTAGAATAAACTAAAAATTCTGTATGTCGCTTTTAATTAAACCAGAATCCAAAGCCACAAAAATATCATAATTGAGTAATACAGCAGATGTTTTTTCTCCAGTAGATTTGTTTATTGTTCAGGGCGTGAGCTAGTTACACCCTCAGTAATGAACTCAGCACCATATACTCGGAAACTGAAGTGTTTTTAGCTACTACTGAGAAATTATACGTATTGTACACAGTTATTTTACTCGTGTAACTTCTTATTATATATATTGTACTTCAGTTTTCAGTTAGGTTTACAGTGGTCTGACGTTATTCCTCACTTACCTTATGCATTCTGAGCATCCTAATTGTTCACCAAGATGACATCTAGCATGCTAACAGTGCACTTCCTGATTATCGAGCACGAAAACTCTTCATAATTAGATGCAGATGGAACCCGGAGGACTTGACCTTTAGAGCTGCTTATACAATATCTTAAAAAAACAAACAAAAATCAATTATCATATATGAACCTTTAATTAAACAGGGGAGCAGTAGGGAGTAATGTAAATTTGTACTAACATTTGTAATAAAGCACAGCGTAAACACAGGCACTGGTCGTCTCAGCTGTCAATCACACCCCCGCTATATCAAGAAACACTGGTATTCTCTCTCAGGGGGCGGGTTTAAATTAAACTCTCTAATCAATATGTTAAATAACCTTTACCAGTGTCATTTACCCGTCAGGTGGGGAGGCCATCTGGATTGAAAGAGTCAATACTGGCTTAATAATACAAGTCTCCTGGGAGGGCATCTGTGGTACAGTTGCTATAGATTTAATAATAACTTCTGCCGTCTCCTCTGCTAATCTAACAAAATGGCTGCTTCTGTATTTATTACTATTTTCTATTACATTAAACTGACTCCTGTGGGCTTTTTTATTAGTCTGTCTACATCTCCAAAGCTCAAAATGCTCTGTTCCACCTTGTGATGTCATGAAGCTGTAATTTTCAAGTTAACATCTACCTTTTACCTTTAGTTCAGTAGAGATCGGCAATTCCAGGGCTGAAATCATCCAAATGATTCTAATGAAGGTGTGTGGATTTAAAAACACAGTGGAGCACTTCCTGTATTACCACATGACATCACAAGGTGGAACAGAGTGTTTTCAGTTTAAGAGAAGAACTCTAAATCTGCAGGTGTATGTGTGTGATGAGGAAACAAAATGATAACAGAGATAAGAAGAGTAATATGGGCCCTTTAAATGTGCCCTTTACATGTACAGATATAAGTTATATATAAGTTATCTATATAAGCTGATTTCCATAAAAACCTTCCTGGACTGGGTCCCTTCTGTCTGTAATCGTTCAGCTCTTAACACGTTTTGAGAATTGTTTTCGTGGTTTGTCTGGTTCATGTTAAACGTTTTCACAGCAGAGGAGCTGGAGTGGGTCTCAAGTGGTCACCATCTGTGGAATTATCACCAGAGCAGCCTGTAGTCCTGGTTGAGTCCTGGTTTAGACCTGGTTGAGCCCTGGTTTAGACCTGGTTTGATCCTGGTTGAGTCCTGGTTGAGTCCTGGTTGAGTCCTGGTTGAGACTAACCTTACACAAGATGGATTCTCATGATATTTGTGAATTCACAAGCTCATGAGAATCCATCTTAATTTGTCAACTGGACAGAGTTTAACTCTGTCCAGTTGACAAATTAAATTTCTCCTTTTGCTCTCAACTGGATGTTACAAAAGTTTAATTTTTGTCTTGTTCTGCTGTTGTGACACTTGGACCAATCAGATTCAAATAGTCGTCACAATGTTCTGCTTTTTTCTTTCAGTGAGAGCCGTCCCGTCTCGGTTAGGTTGAGTCTTGGTATTTGCTTAGACTGTGCTGAGTTCTGTTAAGTCCTGTTTTTACCTGGTCTAGTCCTGGTTTAGTTCTAGTTGAGTCGTGGTATTTTATTTGTTTAGACCAGAGTATAAAATAAAATAAGGCTCTACGGGTGTCACAAATTATAACTACATAAATATGTCTTCCTGAAGTAACACGGAGACTGGGGTTGCTTGGTGTGGTTTAGGGCATTTTGCAGGACACGGGTTATATTCCCTTTACTGTCACCCACTCACGGTTACATATGTCACAGTACCTGAAGGATCACTACCCGTGTACTTCCTGCGTATACTTCCCATGTACTCTCCCTGTAAGCCTGTGGTCCCAATAAAGTTTAATGCCCTGAAAATGGAGCATCTCTGGACCAAAGGGTTTAAATAAAATGAGAGTCTGAAGCCGGGAGCCGTTTCATATGTTTCAGTGTCTCTGTGGGCCCCTGGAGCTGTGGCCCTTAGATCAGATTATACCACACACACTGGTGTCAATAGCATTAACGCTGAGCTGGAGGACACGTCAGAAAACGATGGTGGAATGTGAAAATGGTGCCGCTATTCAACCCAAAACACAACTGATTTAGGCCAGACGATTTGTGCTGTTAAACAAGTCCTCAAATAACTTTACAGTCACACTGCTAGCATTAGCCAGACCAGACTCCTAAACAGTGCACTGTGTCACCATGGTAACTGCTGAATATTGTGACAATAGAGATACATGTAGAAAACCCCCACCGTGATCTGAAATTATGACATCATCAACACAACCTATTGCATTCAACGTGCAATAAAAGATTTTCAAATGGTTCATGATTTTATTTTTGTAAATGGGAAAAAATTGTCCCGTCTAGTGTGTTTACATCACTTCTGACCTATAAAAAAAACAAATACCAAAGTAAGACCATGTCAAACGCTGATATCAGAGGAATGGAGATAATTCCAGCTGTGCAAAGGTTCACCTGAAAGTCACACAGCAACAACAGCAAAGTGCTCTCCTGTGTCACGCAAAATGATGTTTTCCTGTGAACTATATGATCCTTTTAACTTTAGACTCTAAATTCAAGAAGATGATGCAGAAGAGAGGGTCAGAAGAGCAGAGGAGAGGGTCAGAAGAGCAGAGGAGAGGGTCAGAAGAGCAGAGGAGAGGGTCAGAAGAGCAGAGGAGAGGGTCAGAGGAGCAAAGGAGAGGGTCAGAGGAGAGGGTCAGAGGAGCAGAGGAGAGGGTCAGAGGAGCAGAGGAGAGGGTCAGAAGAGCAGAGGAGAGGGTCAGAGGGTCAGAGGAGAGGGTCAGAGGAGCAGAGGAGAGGGTCAGAAGAGCAGAGGAGAGGGTCAGAAGAGCAGAGGACAGGGTCAGATGGAGCAGAGGAGAGGGTCAGAGGAGCAGAGGAGAGGGTCAGAAGAGCAGAGGAGAGGGTCAGAGGAGCAGAGGAGAGGGTCAGAAGAGCAGAGGAGAGGGTCAGAGGAGCAGAGGAGAGGGTCAGAGGAGCAGAGGAGAGGGTCAGAAGAGCAGAGGAGAGGGTCAGAAGAGCAGAGGACAGGGTCAGATGGAGCAGAGGAGAGGGTCAGAGGAGCAGAGGAGAGGGTCAGAAGAGCAGAGGAGAGGGTCAGAGGGTCAGAGGAGAGGGTCAGATGGAGCAGAGGAGAGGGTCAGAAGAGCAGAGGAGAGGGTCAGAAGAGCAGAGGAGAGGGTCAGAGGAGCAGAGGAGAGGGTCAGAAGAGCAGAGGAGAGGGTCAGAAGAGCAGAGGAGAGGGTCAGAAGAGCAGAGGAGAGGGTCAGAGGAGCAGAGGAGAGGGTCAGAAGAGCAGAGGAGAGGGTCAGAGGAGCAGAGGAGAGGGTCAGAGGAGCAGAGGAGAGGGTCAGAAGAGCAGAGGAGAGGGTCAGAAGAGCAGAGGACAGGGTCAGATGGAGCAAAGGAGAGGGTCAGAGGAGAGGGTCAGAGGAGAGGGTCAGATGGAGCAAAGGAGAGGGTCAGAGGAGCAGAGGAGAGGGTCAGAGGAGCAGAGGAGAGGGTCAGAAGAGCAGAGGAGAGGGTCAGAGGAGCAGAGGAGAGGGTCAGAGGAGCAGAGGAGAAGGTCAGAGGAGCAGAGGAGAGGGTCAGAGAACAGAGGATGCAGGAGATGAGTCATTGAGGTATTATAGTTCATTATAAACAGACTCTTGGGGTTGGAGTTAATTAACACTTGGACTGAACAGACTCACAGACTCAGAGACTCAGAGACTCAGAGGAGGCAACATTAGAACAGGGAAATTAGCCCTGAGTTGATCAGCACACTGTAGAATCCCTTATGGTTTAACCTGAAATGGAGGTCAGAATTCTATGGTGGAATTTGCTGTTTAACGTCACATTGCAGATTTGTTGACCTGGTTTATGGACCTGGTTCTGTTATTACTGGGCCTGTCCACATGAAGAAAAATCTGGCACACATTTCATAGGTTTATGTTTGATGATGTCATAATTTCAGACGGAAGGTAGGAGCCTGTATATCCGAGATTCACTGTTTTTGAAAGAATTTTCACAACAACAAAACGTAACAAGGTGATCTAAATGTTACGTGTTAGAAGTCAAATACAGCCTCTCACCTGTCTGGTCCTGTGTGCAGATGAGACAGAGTAAGCAGAGCGCCCCCTTCTGGAAAGTGTCCTTATCCACGCTGTGCCGTCTGGTGACCAGCGTGGACGACGAGGGGTGGAGCCAGGAGCGTGCAGACCAGGAAGTGGAGCAGGAGGAGGCGGAGCTGAGCGAGCCAGGCCCCGCCCCCCTGAGCGAGGAGCTGTACGGGCTCCGACTGCTGTGCCGAATGCTCCAGAACAGAGAGCAGCGGGTGAGACATGGACTAACATACAAATATGTACACAAACATATATACTTGAGTGGTCAAAAGTATCAAGAATCACATACTAATAGAAGTCGGTAGTACTCAGATACACATCAGAAACATTTTTCAGAGTACTTTTCTAGCCGCATACTTTTACTCCTAGTTCAGTCATACTTTTATTGAAGTAACAGTATTCTTACTCAAAAGTTTGGTTTCCTCTTCCATAAGTGACAAAAGCTTTATGTCGACAATATGATCTGAACATTTGTGTTTTTTGCACCGCTCCTTCAGATATGGTTTAGTTTGTCTCATTTTTGTGTCTGTCTTTTGAAAATACCAGATTTTGTGCATTATTTAATGTTTAGTCCTTCAAATTACTGTTACTTCAATTTATAAATCCAATGTTACGTACAGGCAGTTGCTCTTTAAGTTACTCTTACTTGAGTAGTTTCTTGGATCACTACTTTGTACTTCTACTTGAGTAATATTATTATTTTATCATAACAGCAGAAGTAGAACAGAGCTGATGTCGACATTAGGGATGGGGCAAGATCTTGTGAGACAAAACTGCCTCAAGACTGTGCTCACGTCACGTGAGGAAAATGATTTGATTTGTGTTTCCATTTTGACTGGACAAAAGGGGGTCTGTGGCTACAAGTTTAGAAGCTGCAGTCCCAAAAAGCAGTGCTACAACAACAAACAAACATAAAATAAAAATGTTAATGAAACTGTGAGGCCGAGGAAACATAAGACAAGAGAGAAAAACGTCAACTCCTAAATGTAATAGGACCTTTCATGGATATGTCATGAACAATGGAATCATTTTAATAATACAGAGTTTTTACTATTACAAAATCAGAGAGCAAAATGAGCTCCTCAACCAGTCTGTCTAAACCTAAAAGGCCTGACGAGTCGTCATGATGTTGAAACAAAATGTGTTCATAAAGTCAAATTAGAGTGAAATAACTTCTAACTTTTGTCCATGAAAACAAACAGAACTAATGATGCACGCTAACATCAGTCTAAAGTCAACATTTCTCTTCTCTCCTGCTCTCCACGTCTCCCTCTCCTTCTCTCCTTCTCTCCTTCTCTCTGTCTGTGTCAGTTACAGTCGGACTCGATGGAGTTTGTGGAGGAGAGCCCTGATGTTCCTCTGAAGAGAAAGTCTCCGTACATCTTAAAGAGACAGACGCACAGCTCCAAGTCCAGACGGCCGTACATCCTGAAGAGGAGTCCTGTTTACTGAGCGCCCCTGAATGCACCACGACGCTCCTAACAGCAGAGCACTGCTCCTAAAGACACCGCGATGATATTAAAGGCACAGCCACGCTTTTAAAGGCACCGCGATGTACCTGAACGCACCACTGTCTGTCTGTGTGGCCTGTGTCTGCAATGTTCTGTGAGAAACACATCTACTGCACAAAGAAGGACTTACAATCAGAGCTATTAAGTGTTATCATCCCCAGAGAGAACTGTTTGTGTCTTTTATCATTCCAGTGAAAAGGGTTTACAGTCTGTGCACTTCTGGTTTATTAACAGGGATGCACCGATACTGATACTGGTATTGAATATTGTGGCCAATAGTGAAAAAATTAGCAGTATCAGGTATTGGTTCCATGGTATCGCTTAAGCTGATATCCTGGTCCTTTAATTAAATGTAAAAAGACTATTTACAGGCTGATTTTGGCCTAGAATTTCTCATAATGTTTGAACTTTTATGCATAATAAGCTGTTCAGTAGTGATTTGAAGAATAAATAATGATATTAAATGAAATAATGAGTCAGCTGTGGTTTAAGAAAATAACTGCCATTTTCTGTCCCTAGATAGTATCGATTAATATCGGATATCAGCCAATACTTAAAGTCATAGTATCAATAACGCTATGAAAAGGCTGGATCAGTGCCTCCCTGTTGATTAATCTGCAAGCTCCAAATGAATATATACTAGGTAAGGTGGGTGAAGTGTCTTGCCTAATGACACAACAACTGTAGAGCCACTGCTGTCCCTCTGTGGGAGTTGATCAGGTTGAAGTCCTTGTTGGTGTGGTAGTTGTGATCTGTGCAGCGTCTCTGAGCTTTCCTCTGGTCTGATTTTGTGTTGGACAAATGTGAAAAAGTGTCTTTTCAGAAATACATTTGTTTTTCTCCTGCAGCATTTGGTCTGGGATAAGAGTAAAGTCCATGAGTAAAACCTGTACACGTGTTTCTTTATTTACATTCGATAGATGTTAGGTTCACATGACTTCACAGCATTGTAGAATCAACAGTGACACTTCTCTGGGGGTGTGATGCTAACTGTAGGCACTAATATGATCCGCAGAATGACAGTTACGGATTTTTCCAAACAAACAAAAAATAAAAAAGGGTTATGTGGTAACTAATGGGTATAATCTGATCTAAAATCTGTTTCTGAAACTTTAAACCACAAAGTTATTAAAGCATTTTGTAGAATCTTGCATTTTAAACTGCCTTTGTGGACTTAAAACAGCTAGTTTATGTTACGGATACGAGTCAGCACGTAGCTGCTTAGACTCCACGATGACTGTGAAATCTTTATATGTGAATTAAAAAAAAAAAAAAAAAAAAAAGTCTATGGGAAAACATAATGAAAAATTGACTTCCAGAACCGGAGCGAGCGGAGACTGTTGAGACTGCAGTGAGCCTTTCTTGCCACTTGATGTCAGTGTTGCTTAACTTTCAGATTTCAGAAAAAGACAGACAGGTTTAAAGCGAAACAGGTGAATAGGATAAAAATCTAACATTTAGTCTGAAACTTCTTTTGTAGTTCACTCACATAAATGTAAGATATCATGTCATGTTTTCATATAAAAATAAGGCATGTGGAAAAACGGCCAAAAATTTAAAAAGTTTTGGGACATTTGAACCTCAAAAATAGATGGAACCAGGTTGCTACATTTTGTTGTTACTAAAAATATACAGATTATCAAGGCAAGGCAGGTTTATTTGTAAAGCACAATTCGTACACAAAGTAATTCAAAGTGCTTGATTAAGAAAAACATTAAAATCACAATTCAAAACATAAATAATCATAAAATAAACATTAAAAGAGAAGAGTACAGAATAAACACCTTCCAGTCATATGCAGATAAACAGAACAGTTTGGAGCCTGGATTTATTTAGGATTTCAGTAAACTATGTATCACTTAAAAATTGCCTGTGTGTGTGTGTGTGTGTGTGTGTGTGTGTGTGTGTGTGTGTGTGTGTGTGTGTGTGTGTGTGTGTGTGTGTGTGTGTGTGTGTGTAGGTTATATTTTAAGGTCTCCTTATGAGGGACAAAAGCCTTTGAAGTTACAAAGCCCCATATAACTCTACGGCTGCAAGTTGATTCAGTTAAATATATAAATTTATGAAATATACAGAGGAGAAAAGTTTGTATGTGAAGAGACCAAACTGACCTAAACTGAAAAAAAATATACATGTTAGAACAGTCAAATACACTAAACAGCCTGACCCGGGCTGGATTCATTCTGTGCTCACTGCTGTAGAGGATACGAACCACCAGGTGGCACTCTTTCTTCATAAATCAACTGTCTTTCAATTTTAAACAAAAATGACCGTTAAAAAAGTACGGATAAGAAAACCGCTGAAATTATGCTATCCTAAAATTGATTCCTGTGAACTTTAAGCTATGAGATGTTCCACCTTGTGATGTCATATGGTGGTAGCTTTTACCTTTAGTTCAGTAGAGATTGGCAGTTCCAGGGATGAAATGACCAAAATTATTTGAGTGAAGCTTTATGGAGTTTAAAAACATAGTGGAGCCCTTCCTATATTACCACATGACATCACAAGGTCAAACAGAATGTTTCTGTTTGAGAGAAGAACTCAGCCTAAATACGCAGGATTTGTGTGTTAAAAGTGTGAATGAAACAAAACACAACTCCAGGTCTGTTTGTGATGAGGAAACAACATTAGAACAGATCAGAAAACAGCGTAATATGAGCCCTTTAATGTCACACTGTGGAATGTCCAGGCAAAGCAAAGACATCTCCATGGAGATGAGCAAGTGTATAGCAGAAAAATTACACAGTTCCTCTTTAATTTAAAAACATCAGCTCCAGTGGTATTATTTGTGCAAAGTAGTGGAAGGTCTCATAAGGGCACATTAACAGTCATTTTTCACGCTGAAATCAGTGTGAGGAAAAAAAACAAAACTGAGAATGACTTTTTCACACCAGAGAGAGCGGAGACAGCAGCAGCCTGTGTTTATTAACGCTCTAACTGTGTGAAGTTACACGGTCCTCATTGGTCTGTTTTAATACGAGCTCCAGGTGTTTTAATGAGGAGGAAGACCAGACTATGCAAATTTGACTTTGTGGAGCTTTCTATCATGTTATAACATTGTTCCCTCGTCAAAAACATGCCTGAAGAGGTTTAAGATTTCATCCATGCATGTTTGAGCAATCTAGTGATCTCTCCCTTTTCAAACCCTCCTTATGTTTTGCTGTACAAGGCTCTGCTCACAAGTCACCCACGCTCCCACATAACAGTTCTCCATAAATGTACAAAAACCTAATACAAAACTGTACACAACAACTTGACAAACCTGATGCAACGTGCAGTAGTTTTATTAGCGGGATATGTTTGTGTGATTGTGTTGTGATAGCGCTCTGAAAAGAGAGAAAATTAAAGCTCATATAGAATTTTCAAAACAATAAAAAATAAGATGGTGATCTAAATATGTTATGTGAGCCCCATAGAAGTAAAATAGCCCCTCCTCTTTAAACCTGGATGGCTTCATTGTAAAACTGCCCTTAAAGCAGTGACTTTGAGAGTTCCTTGAAAGCTCCTCAGATGTGGAGTGGCCCTGAGCGTACAGCATACATTTGACTGATTAATATTCATATAGTGGTTACCATGGACTTAATGAGCGACGGAGAGGAGGAAGAGAGAGAGGGAGAGAGGAAGAGAGGGAGGGGTGCCCGATGGGAGAGCTGACGTCGCCGTTAACGTCATCACAACAAAGAGCCGTGAAGTTGTGGGCCCCTCCTATGGACAGCTACAGATCAAACCATTTTAGAGTTTGTGAAGAAGGTTTTAAAATACAGAGGGACAGAGAGAGGAGGGAGAGAGAGGAGAGGAGACGATAAAATACAAAGGGAGAGAAAAGGGGGAGAGTTGAAAAATGGAAAAGGGGAGAAAGGGGTAGAGAAGGGGAGAGGGTGAAAGAGTGAGATGGGAGAGAGGGGTGAGAAAAGAAGAGAGAGACAAGGGGAGAGAGAAGGGAGAGTAAAGGAAAGAGGGAGAGAGAAGGGAGAGAAGGAAGAAAAAAGGAGATAGAGAGAGGGAGGGGGCGAGAGAAGGGAGAGAACAGGAAAGAGAGAGGAGAGAGAAGGGAGAGAAAAGGAGATAGAGAGAGGGAGAGAGAGGAGAGAGAAAAGGGAGAGAGAGATGGAGAGAGGGGAGAGGTAGAAAGGAGGAGACGACAAAATACAAAGGGACAGAAAGGGACTAAGAGAGGGAGAGAAGGAGAAACAGACAAGAGAGGGTCCAGTAAATAAAGGGAAACAATGGGAGAAAGAGGAGAGAAGAAATGTCCAGGGAAATACTCAGGAAAACAATGACGAGACGACCATTTTCATTTCACAAACAACACAAGAGGACGGGAGGGCATCTGACCCACAGGGATACAGGAGGTAAATATATAGAGACAAGCGGCAGGATAAGAGAGAGGAAAAGAGGAGAGAGAGAGAGAGAGAGGGAGGGTGGTGAGGGGGAGAGCTGAGAGTAGGAGAAAAGGAGAGAGAGGAGAGAAGAAGGAGGGGGGTGAGAGGGAAAAAAAGAGGAGACAGAGGAGAGGAGAAAGACGAGAGGAAAGAGGGAGAGACTGGAAAAGGGAGGAGAGGTAGAGTAGGAAGTGAGAGAGAGAAAGCAAGAGAAAGGAGAGAGGAAGAGGGGCAGAGAGGAGGAAGACAGAGAGAGAGGGAAAGGTCAGGAGGGCATCTGACACGCAGGGATACAGAAGACTGGGAGGGCATCTGACACATTGGTCCCATATTTGCTGCTGGGTAAAAGCCTGCTCTGGTGACAGTATAATGAATTAGAAGTTTTTCTCATTTCACTGCTTAATGAAGTTTGACTCATTGTTGGTGCTGATGAATAAAAGGTTAAAATATTGAATCAAAAATGTGAAATTTCTCAGACAGAATAATGAATCCGTGTTCATTTCATTTCATTTGGAAATCTGAGTGAACGGAGCCCCGCAGTGCAGAGCGCCGCTATTCCAAACACTTTTTCATTTCCACGAAGAAAACATTCAGAATCGAGTTTGCTCAAAATTTAAAATTACACTTTTCCTCACTATTAAGGTTGCCCGAAATCCCAGTCCAGCTATTTCATACTTCTGTTGTGTCCTTTGGCAAGACACTTACACATGCTGCGAGGATGATGATGATGATGAAGAATATTTGAGAAGTTAAAGGGCTCATGTTACGTTATTTTCTGATCTATGTTGGAATGTTTAACACACAAACCCTGTAGATTTAGGCTGAGTTCTTCTCCCAAACGGAAAACACTCTGTTCCACCTTGTGATGTCATGTGGTCATACAGGAAGTGCTCCACAGTGTTTTTAAATTCCATAAACTTTCACTAGAATCATTTGATGAATTCAGCCTTAGAATCACCAATCTCTACTGAACTGTTAACGTGAAAACTACCACTTCATGACATCACAAGGTGGAACAGCATTTTGAGCTTTGGAGATGTAGACAGACTAATAATAAAGAATTACTCAAACATGTGTGAATGAAACAAAACACAACTCCAGGTCTGTTTTTGATGAGGTAACAACACTGTAACACGGCTTAAAGCTCAAGAGTCAATTTCGCGGAATATAATTGAAATACTTTAAAGTAAACTGATATTTTTATAGTATATATGACAGGTAGGACTCCTCATTTCACTAAAACATCTTTAACATCATTATATAAGATTTTACTAAAAATGCTGCATTGTTTTTGTTTTCTAGTTTTGTACCTTTGGTGAAGTTTGTAGTTTGACTTCCTGGTTGGACAGAGGCAGCACATGACACATGCAGAGCTGTTACCTCGAGTTACCATCATCACACAATAGGCTCTATCTGGCACATTAAAACAAAAGATAACACCTTTATTTTGTTAAATACAGGTTTAAACTGTCGGAAAAATGCCTTCCTTATGCACAAATTGTCTCTGCGTTTTGGATGGAATTGATGACACGGAGAGAGAGAGAAACAGCGAGAGAGACGGAGGGGAGAGAGGAGAAAGAGTGATATAACAGAAGTGTGAGCTGTCAGAGCGACGAGAACACAAACAAGAGGTAAATATACACAGACAAGCAGCAGGACAAGAGAGAGAGGGAAAGAGGAGGGAGAGGGAGAGAGGAGCGTTAGAGAGAAGGAGAGAAGAAGAGGGAGGAGAAACAAGTGGAATAGCAATCAGAAGAAAAGAGGGCAGAAAGAGGGGAAGGAGAGAGGGGGGAGAAGATATGGAGAAGATGGAGGAGAGAGGGAAGAGTGAGAGAGAGCTGGAGAGATAGAGGAGAAAGTGAAGAGAGGTAGAGGAGAGAGGGAAGAGTGCGTGAGAGAGGAAAGAGAGGCAGAGAGGGAAGAGTGAAAGATGGAGGAGGAGATAGAGGGAGAGAGAGAAAGGGGAGGGGGGCTAGAGAAAAGAGAGGGGGAGAGAGAGAGAGAGAAAGAGAGAGAGAGAAGAGGGAGGAGAAGGAGCAGAGCAGAAGGACAGATTACCACATGTGCTACTGTGACTCTGCATCTGTTAATAATTCATGACAATCAAAACACAGAATAACTAAGTTCCAGGCAAAGCAAAAGCATCGCCATGGAGACGAGGAAAGTCACACAGATCAGCTTTAATTCTGATGAAAAGCCAATGGAGAAAATGGCTTGCAACTAGATCCAGGTGGGCAGGACTGTTGAGCTCCACTGACTAAAGATAACAACACAAGACATTAAAATCACACACAAAAAATAAATAAATAAATAAATAAATAAAAAATGTAGGACTCAAGTTTGGGGCAATCAGAGTTTTTATTGATTTATTTACTAAACACTTTTCACGTTCTTAAACAAAGACATCTGGGACAGAATTTTGGCATTTCAAGATATGGAACGGATTTGGCGCTAACAACCAAACAGCCAGCTAGCAACATGTGTCATCGAATCAACCCTCAGCTGAACGCGTTAGCATGCAAAAAGAAGTGTTCACCTTGGTTTAAATTGACAACCGTTTTCACGATTTGGTTTTGGGTTAAATTTGAGATATTGGAGATATTTTTGTCACATTTTATTTTGAGCACAGCAAAGGCATGGTAAGACAGAAGGAAGGACATAGACATTTCATAGCCACAGTATGTAACTTTTTAGCTAAAACAGACTCAAATAAAAGCATGATTTATCATTATGGATGTTTTTATTGCACTAAAAAGCATGCTCTAAAAAGCATCCTCTTACTGTAAGAGGGCTTGCATCTCCACAAACCTGACTCTTATATGGTCTGGGGATGGCCTCCTTTGGCTATAATATTCCACGGTATGGCAAAAAACTCTCCATGAAGAATGTTATGTGCTTGAAATATGGTTTCAACTTTCTAATTCAACTGAATCATGCAGGTGACTTGGATGCTCTTCAGACATGTTCCTATAGCAGCTACAGGACCTTTTGAATAACTGAGGGTAATGGAGGTGGACATTATCCTGACCTGACTCCACCAGGTCAGTACGGTGTATACAACAACCTGCTGGACATCTCCCCCTCACAGTCTATATCAGGTCAAACAATAACCATGAGGAAACCAAGTTCTAATGTTTAGGGACAATTACTTAGTTCCAGACCTTGACAGGACCACCACCTTCATGCAGCATACCATGAACTTCCCTTTGGGGTTGATATACACCAATTCATAAAGTTGAGATAGCCATAACACGTTTATTATATATAAAGAAATATGTGTGCTTCTATATTGCCCTACACCATGATACAACGCCAACATGTCTTCCACCAAAATACAGTGAAGTCATGGACTGGAGACCCTTAAGATGAAGTGGACCAAAAATCATAGTCCTGTATTAAATTTAACTCATTTTTAAATAACCTTTAATATGGGAAAAATCTGGGCGTCATCTTCTCCTGGTGTAACTTTTAAATAACCATCTCTGGTCATGTGACAATTTACAGCAAACATGTGATATTGCACACATTTCATCACAACCCTCTATTCTTTCAGAAAATAATGAAAATATTGAAAATATACACAGGAACAAATGTCGAGCTTCAAAAGTACACAATTATTTAGTGGTCACAAGTGGGACCGCTGGGATGAAATGGGTTATTCAGTTATTCAGTTCTCCTTTAACACTGAGTTTAACTTAAAGTGCATATGACAGGTCTTCATGTTTTTTTTCTCATTATAACTTGGTTTGGTGGGATAGTATTTCTAGTCAATATTTATCATAGTTTTAGTTTTCAGTTAAATGACACTTGGTGAATTCTGAAATCCAGTTGTTGTTTGAGGAAATGAGGAATCCTTTTATCTATGTCACCAATATGTCTAAGTTGCCATATGCACTTTAATCACATTACCATGACATGAGAATATTCCTGTTGAAAGTAATCAGGAAAAGCTGAATTCTCTCGCCAAGGCTCACAACAGCTGAACAAGCAGAGAAATAAAACTTTTGTTAAATCCAGGTGAGAGGAAACAGACATTTTCCAGTCCCCTACAAAAGGTTTATTCTGCAAAAACAGGCTTAAAGAGAGAGGATTCTGCAAAATGGACTTTTTGGTGCTTTCTCACCAAAAACATGCCTGAAGACGTTTTATATGTCATCCATGTATGTTTGAGTAATCTAGCGATCTCTCCTGGGCCCTATTCAACCCTCCCTACAGTTAGAAGAGGAGGAAAGCACTCACTCTCACACAGCAATTTTTCATATACAAAAGCATGATACCCCCTCTTTAAGTAGGTCCATCCACTTTTTGTTACAATGCTATATCTATTACCATGCTATTACTGTGCTAGTGGTAATGTAATTATTATTATTTCAATTACATTTGCTGATAATTTCACTTGAATTAAGAAAAATGTCCAGAAACCAGTAAATGTAGATCTAGTACGTAAATGATTCGAATCCATTCAAACTAAGACTGATTCAGAGTTGAGTAATTCTGACTTTAAGATAATTCCTTTTATGCATTTTATATAGCGATCACACAGGCCACATTGTCTAGTTTGAGACATAGACTGTATATATAAGTGGACATATAGGAAGTGAGCATGAGCACAAAGTGGTTCCTTCAAGCTCTGGTTCTAATTCACTTTCTACTGAAAAACCGTCACCCGTCTCTCTGTAACTGCTGCTGTCAGGCTCGTCATTCTAATCTTAAAATGTTTGTATTAACTCGCTCTGCCTGATCCTGTATTTCACTATTTCATCCCTAAATCAAGTTATGAACATTAATAACAGACCAATCACGTTCCTTCTTTCCCCGAGGCCACTCCCACTAGCATTAGCAACAGGTTTGATTGACAGCAGTGTGGACAAGAAGTGATGTTACCTTCAACAGCCTCGCTCCAGATTGGCTCTTTGGTTACTATGACACAAACGCTTGAATTTCCCAATATGGATCTTGTCTCCAGATTAGCCGCAATAACTGCTAGCCTCGATTAGCTTCATCTGGCTGGAGCCGGATGCTATGGGTGACGTCACACTCACTTAGTCCTCTTCTGTTATACAGTTTATGGTTTTAAATGGCATAGTTAGCCTTTTAAAAGGGAAAAGTTGCCGACCAATTCACAAAATCACTTCAAGATTAGTTTCTGATTTGGAATTTCTACAGCTCAAAACATGACATTTAAAGGACATTTTTATAGAATTGCTTTCAGAAAACCCCAAAACATTTAGAAAAACATGCCGTACACAAGTCCAACGACGTCCCCCATAAAGACAGAACATTCAGGTATAAAAACTACTGCTCATCTGGCAAAAACAGGATCAATAAATACATACAAAATAAATAAATAGGAAATTATAACAACTCGTTATTATTATTATTATTATTATTATTATTATTATTATTATTATTATTATTATTAAAGATGCACTGCGTAACATTTCTGACTAAGAGTATGCCATCTGCTCGTCTCCATAGTGATATGTGACATTCAATATATTTATCTAATATTTATTTTCATTACTGGTTTTTATTGCTCTTAAAACAGTGGGAGTGGGGTCGCCTCTCCACCGATCTGACTTGTAACTTGACCTAGTGGCATCACGTACTTGTCCGCATGGAGAGGTTTAACGCTATACTGTGGAACATTCAAGGCAAAGCAAGAAAATCTCCATGGAGACAACAGGTGGCATAATAAAGGTTCCGTGAGTTTACCCTTCACCAGAAAAGTTCCGCAGTGCAGCTTTAAATGATATAAACTTGTTTTGAACACAGGTGCAGTCATTGGCTTGGAGGTTGTGTCGTCCATATACTTATACTTCGAATTATAATCCATTCTTTTTGATTCGCCGTGACAACAATCCTCACGCATTCAATATCGAACGCGATTTTCCGGTCCACGTCCTGTACTTCCACATTTCCGTTTTTGAACTCTCCGATCGTAATAAAACTGGAGCACTGTTTTCCCTTTTTAGTCCCTACCAATTTCTCTCCAACTTCCAATGCTCCATGATGCAAGATATCGCTCTGCCTGTCATCCGATCCCGTTGCAATTTTGATCTTGCTGATTTTGGTCGATTTGTTGAAAACGATCATGAAAAAATCGCCGGTCGCTGGCGGTTTCCCCCAGAAATACTCGTCCACGGTGCTGTAAGCTTTCGTGGCGTCGTAATTTTCGAAAACGTTAATATTCGTGAATAAATTTGCGGGGGGGTTATCGGGAATGTCGAGTGAATCCTCTTCGAAATCGTCGTCTTTTAGCTTGTTTTCCGCTCCTTTGTACGAAGAGTAGTACCCCATGTGTTGGAACAGCGATGGTTTGAATCTGATGACGTCTTTTTGAGCTAGCAATCCTCGGAAATGTATTAGCAACCAATCGCACGGCATTTCCTGGTAGAACATTAGCAAAAAGTGCGCTAGCCGTGGCAAATCGCGCGAGTGGTACAGCTTCCCGATGTAGCCCAGTTTTGAAAATTCCAGTGTCACCCAATAAGAATTTTCTCGAGATGTGATGACCTTTTTGAGCGCCGTTAGGAAATTTCTGGAACAACGCACGTCGTCTTCTAACATCATGTAAAAGTCAGATAAGTTTGTGCAAAAGTTTAGCAGAAATGCGTAGTCGACGTTTTGTTTTGAGCGGAATCGGACTCGGTCTTCAGGGTCATTGTAGTTCCGCTTGAGTCCGTCAAGGGATGGGTAGTATTCTTCGGGAGCTTGGATGACCAGTAAACGCCCGGCGATGATGTGATGCGCGAATTTCCGAGTGATTTCCTGGACCAAATATTCGCACCAAACCAAATCAAAATCGGCCAAATGCACCACCACGACAATCTCCTTCAGCTCCTCGTAGCTGGACTGGTCGAAGATGGATTTGATGGTCTCCAGAAGGTAGTTCCCACGTTTTCGTTTGACCGAGGAGAGGCCAATCGTCAGGTATTCTGGGAAAACACACAAGTGAGAATTACACAAAAACACAGAATTGCTCAAAAATTACTCAAATGACACCAAAAAATGATTTAGGTGGTCTCTAAGTGAATTTTAGCAGCCCTATTAGTATTGTGAAAGGAATTGCAGTAAAAAGTTTAAGTAAATTTGGACATATTTTGATTGAGAGGGGGTATAACACTTCTATCGCATATTAACTGCTAACACATAACATACATACATATATCACTACAGTAGATTACTCAGACATATGGATGACATCTGAAACCAGTTCAGGCATGTTTTTGATGAGAGAATATTATAATATAGTAAAAAGCTCCAAAAAGTCAAATTTGCATAATACTACCTCTTTAAATGAAATGAGAATTTCAAAGTACTGCCATACAAATGTCATCCTCCCGTTCATGTTTATTCTAACAGGAAGTGTACACAGCTTTGCTCCTCTTTAGTTTTCTTAAATAGCTCATGTCTTGTAGCTACTTAACAGTCTGAAAAGGGCACATTGAAGAGGAGAGTTTCATTGCACAATAATAACATTAGCTGACTACTCCTCCTACTACTACAACTACTGCTAGTACTGCTGCTACTTGCCACTACTCGCCACAAATACTACTACTGCTGCTACTACTGCTACTGCTGCAACCTGCTTCTACAACTACTGCTGCTGCTGCTGCTGCTACTGCTACTATGACTTGCTACTACTACTACTACTACTACTACTATGACTTGCTACTACTACTACGACTTGCTACTACTACTGCTGCTGCTACTGCTACTGCTACTACTTGCTACTACTATTGCTGCTACCTGCTACTTCTACTATTACTACAACTGTTACTATGACACTATGCACTGACAGAGTGAATGATGAACTATTTGACACTGGAATATGAATGCCTTTCACTTGTATTGTGCTTTACAAAGTTGACAAAATCTCTCAAAGCTACAGTGTATTCAAGCTGCTATTCTGTGCCATCAGCCCTTCTGATCACTAACCCTTGGCACCACTTCTTCTACTACTATCTTCTACCTTTTAGTCTTGGACCCACCGTAACAATAGTAAATGAGGCGTAGATTAAAAAGTACTTCTACATAAACCTTAAATCAGAGATACAGTATTGGGTGTATGCATTGCAGCAGATGGATGGCTGTGTTTACCGTAATGTCTGTCATAATGTCGCACAGAGGAGCACTTTATTTTTACAACTCACTTTAAATCCACACGTTTCTGTGTGTGTGTCTCAGAAGGGCCCTAAACTCTTCCACAGAACAGGTACAAAACACTACGAGTGAGCCCGAGTATTCAACCTGAGAGCAAGTACGACAATTCAAAGTTTTTAAATGTACTTTTATATTGAGTAAGTGAATCATCAAGGAGTCTTCTCAGTGTAAGTGTGAGTTCCATAAAAGATATTAGGACACAGAGCACAGTACACAAAGACACAGTCAGCCCCACTTACCGCAGTATTTAGCCTTTTCATGGGTTTCTCCTTACGGTCATATGCAGTAATTTGATGATTTTTTTTCCCCCAATTCAAAAGATACAGTAATTAGTTTTAAATTGTTTATTGCTATGGCAACGGTTATAATTTTTCATCATTCTGAAACCCATGGATACAAGCTTCTTTCAATCCATATACTGTAGTATCTCTAGTACTCACTCTTTCCTGCAGTACTTCCTCTGTAGTACTCTCTCTTTCTGGTTAGCAGTGTTCCTGCTAAGTATCTGTAGTACTCGCTCTTTCTCGTAAGTATCTGTAGTACTCACTCTTTCTGGTTAACGGCGTTCCTGCTAAGTATCTGTAGGTGACGTTGATGGACCCAGAGAAGTTGCTGAGGTCTCTGAAGCTGTGGACATAGCGCTCCGAGTGGGGGGAGTGAGGAGTGGTGTCCCGCAACTGACGCTTGTCCTCCTCCTGAACAAAGATAACACAAAAGACAATAACAAACGAGTGAAGAAAAATATGTAACAGACCAGGGCCTAGGCGAGATTTCTGATGGCGCCCACCCACAGGAATAATTAGTCTAAAGATTTGGTACTTTTGTCGTACTTTTGTATTAGTCCTTTAATTAGGGACAATGAATAAAATAATGAAGAGATTTTGTAGCTGGTGATTTTGGAAGCAAGGGGGTGAGGGGTTTTGGTTTATTAGTTTTTTTAAATTATATTTATTATCTGTCTTTGCCTAGAATTTTCTACAGTATGTCATTAAATTCATCTGTCTCCATGGAGACGAGCAGATAACGCCACTAGACCAAGTTACAGGTCAGATCTATGGGGAAGTGAGGTCACTCACAGTAAGAATAAATGTTTTGTTTTAAGCAATAAAACAGCTTTAATAGCTGCAACATGGGGGAGTTGTTTATTGTTTTACTGTGGAACATTCCCGATGAAGCAGCGGTCTCCTCTTCAGAGAAAGTTACATAGACGTCATTTAAGATCTGCTCCAAACTCTTTTTTTCACCTGTTGTTGCATCCATGGGCAACACACGTTAGCCACATCGGCCAATAGCTAGAGGATTTGACCTATTGTGCATGTTTTTTGTGTCCAGAGAAAACCCTTGCAGACACAGGTTTCACAGGTTGACACAGAAATGCAGCCAAGTCCCTGTCACACAGCCCCAGGTCCCTGTCACACAGCCCCAAGTCCCTGTCACACAGCCCCAGGTCACTAAGTCACTGGACAAAGCCTGTGCAAATATTTGGATCAACCACAGATACATAAATAAGATTGTCCACACATAACAAGTGTAAACAGCCTGGGTCACATTTCCTGCAGTAAAAGCATCACTGCAGGAAATGTAAAATCTCTACGTTAAAAAAAAAAAGATTTTGGTTTAAAGAATTCAGGTTTGGGGAGTGGGAGAAATCAGCTGAACTTGTTTTGGCCTTGTGAACAAAAATACTTCCTCACAGTTTATTTCCTGTGCTAACCTTCGACATTTAGAGACAAAAAACAGCTAAATCCCCTAAAGAAATTTCTCAATTGGATCAGAGAAGAGCAACGTTCAATTATTAACATGACTAATCCAATGTACTGTGAAGAGTCTGTGAAGAGGACATGTCTCGTGTGGAGAGCCTCATGTTAAATGTGTTTTCTTTTGAAAAACTCCACTTTGAGAAACAAGCATCCACCAAATGGAGCATGAGGACTGTAATGGGCAGACAGACAAGCAAAAGGAGAGCTGTCACACAGCGTTACACTCTGAGACTAGTCTGAAGAGGAGGAAGATTTACAAAACTACTATCAGGGTTACATAAAAGATTAAATCAGGACTAAACCAGAACTAAACCATAAACCAGGACTGCACCAGGAGTAAACCAGGACTATACTAGGACTATACTTGGATTAAATTAGAAATAGGCCTTTATGTTTAAACCTGGTCTTGAAAGTTTTGCGCAAGAAGATCCCAGGACCCGAGCAGGACTACCCAGATAAAGTATGGGGGGAAAAGGTATGAACAAGGTCTTAACTATAGATTTAATGAGCTCCACCCTCTGTACAAGTCAATGACCTCAGTAGCCACAGCTGCCCTGGGGCAGACTGAAGCAGTGAGACCTGCAAGGGTATGCCCGTACACACTGCAGAATCCCACAGAATCCACATCTATTTATGGGAGAGGGGGGTGAAGTGTCTTGCCCAAGGACACAACCACTCTATGCACTGGGCAGAGCAGGAATTGAACAGTTAATCTTTGAGTTTGAGGATGTGTACTCTAGCCCCTGCCATCTAATAGTAGCAATAGTTGTGGAAATAATATTAGCAGTATTAGTCTAAGTACTCACCAGCACATATCCGTCCTCCATGTAGAGGTTGAGGAACAGCAGGGAGGTGAGCAGAAGGCCCAGCAGGGGGAGCATGGAGCGCTTCCTCAAACAGCGCATCTTATCCACAGACTTATACAGACAACGCATGATCCACTACAGACTGCAGGGGTCTGGGGAAGAGGAGAGAGAAGAGAGATGGAGAGGGAGGGAGAGAAAGAAAAAAAAGAAGGGAGAGGAGGGAGAAAGGTTAGATCAGGGCTCTTTACAAACACAAGATACATACACAAGGATGTTGTGATCAATCATTTTGGACACTTCATTGGTATTGATGTAATCTCACTTTTGTCCAGGAGAGGTCCATGGTGATTTCCACGTCATTTTGACGGTGTCTGTCTTGAAAACATTGTCCTTTGCTACCTTAGCATTGTGGTTTCCTGTTGTTTCACATTATCCATTAAAACATTTGCAGACAGAGGGACTAGTTTTCACGAAACTTGTCTACAAACCCCCAGCAGAGGGAGCTATAGGCCAGTATACAGAGTGTGCTTGTTATACTAAACTGATTGAAATGTATCTCTGTACTTACAGGTGTTTTTATTTCTCTAAAATTCTTCCTGTGGGTGGGCTCGTCTCTCCACACACCTGGGCTCTCATTTATAAAACTTTACATAGAATTCCAAAACACAAACTTCCTCAAACTTGCTCACTTCTCATCTCTCTGAGTACACATCCTCCTCAGCCAAAGTCCTGACGCCCACAGTTCCAAGTTTTTGGACGTTTTCATATCAAGTTGACTTTTGAGATGTGGCTGTGGGCGGAGTTTAGCTGTTAAGTTTAATGCCATACAGTGGAACATTCTGGCAAAAGCAATAACTATGGAAACAAGCAGGTGGCAGACTCTCCAAAATAATAATAATTAAAAAAAAATCCTTTAAACAGTTGCCTCCAGTTCAGACACGGTTGACATATTTCATTTGTTCTTCACATTCTTTTAAACTTTGCATTTTTCCATTCTTCCCTTTAGCGTCACCTTAAAACACACTGTCTGCTCTCTCTCAGCAGACCTCCATTATCTGCTGTGAGGGAAGTGGAGCAGCGCTAACTCTCTCCAGCTCCCTGCACTAACACGGGCGCTAGCTAAAAACCTCCTGGAGCTAAACAAATCCGGTTACTCTACACATCCACGGAGCCGGCGCTAAATGGGATTATTCCGCCCCGAGCCAAGGCGTGTCTGCAAACACGCAACCTCACATCTCCTCACGCCGTTTAACTCTCTGCCATTCAAATACGAGAGGAATACAGTGTGGACAGACAATTATTAGATATTACAGTAACAACTTTAGAACACCGTGTTACCTTTTCTTGTTTTGAAAATGTTATATTCGCCCTCCCTACCTTTGCACACTGCGCTAAGTCACTCCCCCTTCAGAGCGCTATCACCACATAATCAGTGTCACATAACATCATGTTTGTCTAGTTGCTGTATATTAGAATTGTTGTTTTGGAGCATGGGTGAGGTAGGCTTGTGGGCGGAGTCTTGTACAGAATCGTACTGCTAACCGTAAGGAGGGTTTGAACAAATAATGAGAAGGTTTAACATCTGTGGATCATAAGTTTGGAGATTTCTTTAAAAACAGTAGATATTTCTGTTCATGTCACTAAATGAAAGCATCGGTGACTTCTCTGTCCCTGTGTGACCTGCTGCGGCCCACAGGAGGTGCTGTGTCTCAGGGGAAAGATTTGTTTGTGGAATTTTTGGACTTGTGTTTAGTCCTCAGAGAGGATACACCAGCGACACCCCAGGGACCTCCTGTCTCCCTTTGCACCCCTCTCTCTCTGTCTCTCCTCCCACTGGTCCTCTTGTTCTCTCTTTATTTCTCCCTCTCTTCTCCCTGCTCTCTCCCTATTTTGTCATTGAATCTCTTCCTGGTTAGCTCCCTTACCTTACCCTTTTCTCACCCCTCCCTCTCTTCTTTTACTCCTCTCCTCTCCTGCTTCCTTCTCCTCCTACTGGCAAAAAGAGAAATTTAATTTGTCAACTGGACAGAGTTTATTTGGTCGAATACGTTTCGCAGCTCATCCAAGCTGCTTCTTCAATTCTGGTCAGATGCTGGCGGACACTGGTTTATATCTGCCTGAAGGGAGGAGCTAATTACAATGAAACAACACATATTTGCATACAGTTTCTGTTAGTCAGATGGGTCTATTCAATATGGAGTGATTACAGAAACTGTAAGCACTCCATATTGAATTAGCTCCTCCCTTCAGGCAGATATAAAGCAGTGTCCACCAGCATCTGACCAGAACTGAAGAAGCAGCTTGGATGAGCTGCGAAACGTATTCGACCAAATAAACTCTGTCCAGTTGACAAATTAAATTTCTCTTTTTGCCATGGATTCTACCTGGACGACTGAGGGTTCTACACACTTCTCCTCCTACTCCTCCTCCCTCTCTTCCCTCTCTCCTCCATCCATGCTCCTCCCTCCTCCTCTCCCTTTTTCTTCCCCTCTTCTCCTTCTCGCTCTCCCTCCATGCTCCCTCCCTCCCCTCCAGCTCCTCCTCTCCTTCGCCTCCTCACTCCCTTCTTCTCTCTCCAACTCCCCTCCCTTTCTCTCTCCTGCCTTTCTCTTTCTCTCCTCCCTCCGTCTGGCCTCCCTCGCTGTGTGCAGTCAGCAAACACTTCCCAAAATAACCTTTTTAACAAACATGCTCAAATCTCCACTTTTCATTTGTGTCCTTCAAAACGGCACTCTCTCCGTTTTAATGGAAAAACCTGGGAAAAAAGAGTTGGAGCATATTGTGAAAGAGAGAGAGAAAAAAGAGAAAGGGATTTATAATAAACGTGTGGACCAATTCTACCACATTTCATCTGCTTATCGGCTTTTCAATTATTTCCCAAGGGAAACAGAGAGAGAGTGGAGAGAGAGAGACAGGAAGAAGAGGAGAGAGAGGAAGAGAGACAGGAAGAGTGAGAGAGAAAGAGAAAGACAGAGGGAAGAGAAAGAAAGAAAGGCAGAAAGAAGGAAAGAAAGAAAGAAAGAAAGAAAGAAAGAAGAGAAAGGGTAAGGGAAAGAGGAACATAGGTGGAGAGGGGAGGGAGACAGTCAGAGTAAGACAACAAAGGGAGGCACAGGTAAAGGCAGGAGAGAGGGAGGGAGGGAGAAAGAATAAGGAAGGGGGGTGTAGAGAAAAGAGTGGGGGAGATAGTGGAGGAGAGAAAGGGCACAGGGAGAGAAAGAGGAAAGGAAAGGGGAGGCATTTGGAAAGACAAGAAAGACAAGGGAGGGAAAGGAGAGAGATGGAAATGGAAACAGAGAGAGAGAGGGAAGATAACAGGGGAAGAAATAGAGGGGAAGAGTGGTATGGGTGGAGAGAAAGAAGGTAAAAGAGTAAGAAAAGTGAGAGAAAAAGGAACTGAGAGAGTGTGAGGGAGAGAGAGAGAAAGAGAGGAGAAAAGAGACTTTAACTTTACCAAGACAAGTTAATGAGATAGAGAGGGAGAGAGGAGAAAGAGAGAGAAGGAGAGAGAAGGAGAGAGAAGGAGAGAGAAAGGGCAGAGGGATAGAGAAAAAGAGAGACAGATGACTGCAACTGGCCTATACGGTGCTCTGCAAATAATCAATGAAGCTGTAGATCTGCAGTGGTTTTCTGTCGCGCCCCGAGACACTGACTATGGATTTACTTCAAAATAAAAGTCCACACACACAAACAGGAAAAAGTACTAACTGACACTTTTAATCGATTCCCTTCAAAGATAAAAGCACCACATTCATAAGTTGAAGGATAGCGACAATGAATGGATCCCCTTCAAAATAAGCCTATAGCCACATATTGAAGTCACATAAAAGTCCCAGGCAAAAGTCAGGGCTGAGAGAATGTAAATAGATTTCCTTCAGAATAAAAGTCCACAGAGTCACAGGCAGGAGTCAGGGCTGAGAGACTGTAAATAGATTTCCTTCAGAATAAAAGTCCACACCATCATAGGCAGGAGTCAGGACTGGATTGAGAAACCAATTATGCTGCAATAATCTATATGTTAGCACTTTTATTGTGAAAAATAAAAACACATTTGGTCGTAAAACTCTATTTGCAAGGCTATGATCAGAAGACTCACAAGACTTTATCTAATATCAAATTGAAAGCTTTTTATATTCCAGTACTTTTAATCCATTATTACCGTGAGAGTGGCTGCCTCTTCAAAGATCTGACCTGTAACTTGACCTGGTGCTGTCACTTAATTGTCTCCATGGCGATAGACAACACCTCCGTATAGACAATCAGGTGACAGAACATTCACCAAAAAAGTGCACGCCTTTAAATCACTTCTATACTTTGCAGCTGATGTCATCAACATTCCCTGGGGGTGTTGGGGGTGCTAACTATAGGCACTGCTCTGTCTGAGGCTTTGTTAGACTTTATTCTGATCTTTATTTTAACACAATCTGAACGTATGCTGTTTTATGCTGTTGTCTTTTACTGTAAAGCACTTTGTGACCTATGTCTGTGAAAAGCGCTATAGAAATAAAGCTTACTTACTTACTTACTTACTTATAAAGGACCAATTTAGCTGGAACTAATTAAGTGTCTCACACATAATATTACAGTCACAAGCTAATATAAGCATAGCATAAGTCACTCTCACCTCTTTTTGTTGAAATTCAAACACCTAAACAGGACTATTGACGCTCATATTGATCAAGTATGTATGGAGCAGTGGGTGGGGATATGTGGTAGATGAAACTAAAATTTTCAAAGCAACGCAGGACAATACAGGATTGCTCAAACATACTATTATACAAAATACAACTTCATAATAATGAGGGAGCGCTATTTAATAACTCATATAAGTCAGTTGCACATAACGCCCCCTTTAAAAATACATTTAGACAGTCATTGCAGCGTACCATGTTATAATTATAATTGGAGGCCTAATTACACTAATGATTTGATTAGCGGCACACAGCAGTCTCCCTCTTATCACACAGAACAAGTGGCGTTAATTGAAAAAGTAGATTTACACAGAAATCTCTCAAATGTGGCGGCCTGGTGTCTCTTTCCGGATTAGCAGGAAAATGATGTTCTTTAAATGTAAATCCGTGTGGAGAGAGATCGCTCAGACTAAACACATTTACGGATTACAACTGGGATTAAGAGAAAAGGGAATATCACTGGGAACTGACAAGAACATGGGCTGAGACAAGTGACTTTGTTTGTCAATATATTTGCAAAGTTACTTGTTATAAATACTTATAAGTACATTTTGGGGAAGACTTTTTCAACATCTACAACAATTTTCTACTTGTAATAAACCTTCTTCACAATGGCCCACCAGGTAGGGTTGCAGAACTTCCGGTTAATGGTTTTCTATGGTAAAATGTCTGTGGAAATGTCTTGCGTATTCTCCACCATCTTAATAAATCTGCCTGCCCCATCCCCAAATCTTCAACCAACAAGGACCAAAGGACATAAATTCTTTCAGAGGTAACTGTCTCTCGTTTGAGGAATAATTACCAGAAACAAAGCTTGAAATCATCTGTGAGGTTTCTGGTTGGAGCATAGGCTGTATAAAGAAGTGAACTAAGGCAGTGTGATAATAGTGAAAAATAGTGAAATAAAAACACCAGGATCATGTAGAGTGGGTTAATAAGAACATTTTAAGACCAAAATGAGGAGTCTGGCAGCAGTAGTTACAAAGAGTGGGGCAATGTTTTTTCAACACAAAGTGAATTGGAGTCAGAGTCAGTGAAGCTGGAAGTGCCCATGCTCACTTCCTGGTTGGTTTAGCTATGTCCATTTATATACAGTCTATGGGTTGGACATCTATGGGCTGGACATCAACACTTAACAACTCTATAGTTACTGTAGTTATATAGTAACTGTCAGATTGCAGATTTGTTGTCCTGGTTTGTGGTTCAAATCTGTGTAATTACAGGGCCTATCCACATGGAACAAACATGCTGAGATCATGGAAGTATAAGGTCTGGAAGGTGAACCAAAGAAACATGCACCGTGTGATCAATTTTGACCAATCAGAGCGCTCGCACAGAGTCAGAGGGGGGTGTCTTATCCAGTTCTTATTATAGATAGACTGACACACACCACAGTCATACTAGGCAAGGTGGGTAAACTGTCTTGCCTAAGGACACAACGGCAGAACTTAGTCTGAGTGGGAATCGATCCTCCGACCATGCGGGGATTGGGGGACCACTGATCTTCCTCTTCTCTCTCTCTCCTCCTCTCCTCACCTCTTCCTGTTGTCACCCCCCTCTCCTCCTCTCCTCTTTCTCTCCTCACCTCTTCCTGTTGTCACCCCCCTCACTCTCTCCTCCTCTCTTCTGTCTTGTTCAGTGTTCTCTCCTGTCAAGTGCTCTGTCAGCAGCTCCAGCTCTGTCTCTAATGAGAAACCCCTCCCTCCCTCTCCCCTCCTCTCTCTCCCACTCTCCCTCCACCATCTTTGTCTCTCCCTCCTTCACATCCTCTTCCCCACATCTTCTTTGTTCTTTCTCTCTCTCCTTCTTTTTCCAATCTCTTCTCACTCTAAAGCCTTCCCTTTCATTCTTCTATCTCACAAACCCCTCTCTCTCCTTTTTTACTTAATGCTTCAGTTTGTTTTTATTTAAATAGAGCGAGGCGTGGATGAAATTTAATGCGAAATGTTTTTTGACGAGACTGAATAAAGGCCTGTTGAAAATCTAAATCTCTTTCTCTCTCTCTCCCTCTTTGTCATCTCTCTTTCTCTCTTCCACTTTTTTCTGTAACTGTTCTATATTGTCTTCACTAGTATTGTCGCGATACTAAAATTTCGAACTTGATTTTTATATTGAGGAATAGACTGATTCGATACCTCCATGTTTAGACCAAAGAATGTGATTTTCAACATTAAATCAAAGTACTTTCTTTTATGTTATCATGTGGTTTTACATCTCAGTGGTCTTGTAGGTTCCATAGTGCTCCATGGGTGTATTCTAGTCTATGTGCTCTTATACTTGTTCTGATACAGCTCAATATCATCCTCAAGCTATTCAGGAAAGATTCTGTGTGATATTTTTGACAAACGTATTTTATTATTTGCTCATATCTATTAAGGATGCACCGATCAAGCTTTATCTGTTCCGATACTGATGTCGATACTTTGGCTTTAAGTGTCAGCCGATATCCGTTTTTAACTGATAGTAGTGCAGAGACTGAAAACAGCATTTATTTCCTTTAAACACCAAATAAAGTAAAAAAAAAACAAAAAAACAAAGTATAACGACAGAATAAGTTTAATATTATGAGACGTTTTTAATGCAGTAAATCGTCTTATTACACCAATTTATAGACCAAAATGGGATATCGGCTGAACCAATATTTTGAAACCGATATCCAACCCACCAAAATGGTCAATATTAGCGCTGATATCTGAAAACCAGTATCGTACTGTGCATTTCTAATATTTATGTCACTGTATGTTTACAATAGCAGATATTCATACTTTTTTTTTGCCAAACTGAAAATGGCAAAAAAAGGAGAAAATTTAATTTGTCAACTGGACATAGTTTATTTGGTTGAATACGTTTCGCAGCTCATCCAAGCTGCTTCCTCAATGACTGAGGAAGCAGCTTGGATGAGCTGCGAAACGTATTCAACCAAATAAACTATGTCCAGTTGACAAATTAAATTTTCTCCTTTTTTTGCCATGGATTCTACCTGGACGACTGAGGGATTTTACATACAAACTGAAAATGAGAAGTCTTCAAAATATATATTACTTGTTGTATATACGTTTCATTTCAAGTTCTAAAGGATTTTCGGAAAAGCAGCATTTCAGTGTCTGTTTATTCTAATGGGGGATATTGTGCACAAAACAGCTGTGGTCCTCTGGTGTGTGAGGACCTTATGGGAACAACATCATAAATAAACATGAAAACATCTGGAGCCAAAACAGCTCTGAACCACTGATAGGACTCCCTGCGGAGAGAGAGACCAGACGAGGGAGAGAGACAAACCACGAGGAAAGAGGGGGAGAGAGAGAGAAGGGGGGAGAAGGAGGAGAGAGGCGGAGAGAGAGTCCTCCCTGTGGAACCAGACCAGACCAGGGAGAAAACAGGAACTAACCAGGAGGAAAGTGGGAGAGATACAGGTGAGGAGAGAAGGGTGAGGGAGAGAGGGGAGAGACAGTCCTCCTCGCTGAATCAGACCAGGGAATAAAGAAAAACAAACCAGGAGGGAAAAATGGAGAGAAAGAGAGAGAGAGAGAGAGAGAGAGAGAGAGAGAGAGAGAGAGAGAGAGAGAGAGAAGAAGAGGAAGAAGAGAGGTGCAAGGATGGGCGAGATGCAAGGATGAAATAGGGAGAGAGGGGGATACTCAGAAGGGAGAGAAAGACAGAGAGGGAAAAAGAGATGCAGAGAGAGAGAGACAAGAGAGAGAGAAAGAAAGAAAGAAAGAAAGAAAGAAAGAGGGAGAGAGATGCATTAGGAGACAGGAGGTCCCTTGGGTGTCGCTGGTGTATCCTCTCTGAGGACTAAACACAAGTCCAAACATTCCACAAACAAATCTTTCCCCTGAGACACAAAGCCTCCTGTGGGCCACTGCAGGTCACACAGGAACAGAGCAACTACAAGACAAGTCACTGACCCTTTCATTTAGTGATATACACTATACTGCCAAAAGTATTCACTCATCCATTCAAATAATGGAAATCAGTTGTTCCAATCACTTCCATGGCCACAGGTGAATAAAATCAAGCACCTGGGCCTGCAGACTGTTTCTACAAACATTTGTGAAAGAATGGATCGCTCTCAGGAGCTCAGTGAATTCCAACGTGATACTGTGATAGGACGCCACCTGTGCCACAAGTCCAGTCGTGAAATTTCCTCGCTCCTAAATATTCCACAGTCAACTGTCAATGGTATTATAACAAGGTGGAAGCAACTGGAAACAACAGCAACTCAGGCCACGTAAACTGACGGGGCGGAGTCAGTGGATGCTGAGGCGCATAGTGCGCAGAGGTCACCAACTTTCTGTAGAGTCAATCGCTACAGACCTCCAAACTTCTTCAGATCTTCAGATTAGCTCAAGAACAGTGTGTAGAGAGCTTCATGGAATGGGTTTCCATGGCCGAGCAGCTGCATCCAAGCCAAACATCACCAAGTGCAATGCAAAGTGTCGGATGCAGTGGTGTAAACTACGCCGCCACTGGACTCTAGAGCAGTGGTGACGCATTCTCTGGAGTGACGACACGCGCTTCTCCATCTGGCAATCTGATGGATGAGTCTGGGTTTGGCGGTGGCCAGGGGAACGGTACTTGTCTGACTGCATTGTGCCAAGTGTAAAGTTTGGTGGGGGGATTATGGTGTGGGGTTGTTTTTCAGGAGCTGGGCTTGGCCCCTTAGTTCCAGTGAAAGGAACTCTGAATGCTTCAGCATACCAAGAGATTTTGGACAATTCCATGCTCCCAACTTTGTGGGAACAGTTTGGAGATGGCCCCTTCCTCTTCCAACATGACTGTGCACCAGTGCACAAAGCAAGGTCCATAGACATGGATGAGAGAGTTTGATGTGGATGAACTTGACTGGCTACACAGAGTCCTGATCTCAACCTGACAGAACACCTTTGGGATGAATTAGAGTGGAGAATGAGAGCAGGACTTCTCGTCCAACATCAGTGTGTGACCTCACAGATGTGTTTCTGGAAGAGTGATCAAAAATTCCTATAAACACACTCCTAAGGGTGGCCCGATGTCGTATTAAACCCTATGGATTAAGAATGGGATGTCACTTAAATTCATATGTGAGTCAAGGCAGGTGAGCAAATACTTTTGGCAATATAGTGTATGAGCAGAAATAACTACTGTTTTAAAAGAAATCTCCAAACTTATGATCCACAAATGCTAAACCTTCTCATTATTTGTTTGGAACTACACCAGAACTAACCAGGACTAAACCAGGATTAAACCAGGACTAAACCAGGTCTAAACTGGGGCTAGACCAGGGCCAAACCAGCTCTAAACCAGGACTAAACCAGGTCTAAACCAGGTGTAAACCAGAACTAAACCAGAACTAAACTAGGTCTAAACTAGGTCTAAATCAGGACTAAACTAGGACAAAATCAGGAAAAAACAGTCTAAACCAAGTCTAAATCAGGGCTAACCCAGATCTAAACCAGAACTAAACCAGGTTTAAATGAAGACTAAACCAGGAGTAAACCAAATCTACACAGACCTAACCAGGACTAAACCAGAACTAAACCAGGTCTAAACCAGTAATAAACCAGGACTAAGATTCATGCATTTACATTTCTCTGAACCATATATTATTCTCCTCCCTGTTCTGTCTAGTGACCCGTCTCCTACACCTCTAAAGTTCATTCATTTGCATACAGCTCATATAACCTATTGTAATGTAGGAGCATCCACCCAGAGGCATTATAACGCACTGTTCACTTTAGCGCAGGTGTGGCTAACTCGCGTGCAGCTCCACTGTGCATGTATGATCAGCACTTTGAGTCATCTGTGGTTATTTTTAAAGGTCATACATTACACTACATTGACTCTTGTGAGCTTTATGCCATGTTAGAATATTGTTACCTCCTCAAAAACATACCTGGAGTTAGGTTTTATTTCATTCACATATATGCTTGAGTATCCTGCATTATTACTTACATCTCTAAAGTTAAAAAAAAACAAATGCGTAGTGTTCAAGTTAACAGCTACCTTTTACCTTTAGTTTAGTAGAGATTGGCAATTACGGGGCTGAAATTATCCAAACGATTCTAGTGAAGGTGTATGGAGTTTAAAAACACAGTGGAGCTTCCTGTACATGACATCACAAGGTGGAACAGAAACAGTGCGTGTTTTCTGTCTGAGAGAAAAACTCAGTTTAAATCTGCAGGGTTTATGTGTTAAACATGTGTGAATGAAACAAAACACAACTCCAGGTCTGTTTGTGATGAAGAAACAACATCAGAACACACATCAGAAAACAGCCTAATACGGGCCCTTTAAATGTGCAATAAAAATAAATTTGACTTGACAAATTGGGCAATGACTAGCGCAGGTTTGGCTAATTGGATGCTAAATCTGAAACAAGAGGCTATCTTAAGGCGATCAAAGGGAATGCTAACAACAAAACGCACAGATTCAATGAAAACATAGCCTCAATCTGAAGAGCCGGACCCCAGACTCCAGGTGCGAGATGGAGATTTCAAATGTAGAAAACAACATCAAAACAGTGAGATTACATGGACATCAGCATTTCATATAGGCCTACAAGCAATTCGACTTCAAATACAAAACACAAGTGGAGTATGGCCAGACAAGAGGCAGATCTTAGGAGGAAAATGAGAACGTTGGTCAGTTTTGTAGATAAAATCATTCAGATGGAAACATTTGATACAAAGGATATTAAGGATTACTGGGAGCTCTGATAATATAAAAGAAGATGTGGGTTTAGGTGTAAGCAAAGATGTGTTTTTGGAGTTCTTTGGCAGGGATTCATGGATTAAACTAAACTGCTAAATCAGTACCAAACCGAGGCTAGATCAGGTCTAACACCAGGACTAAACCAGGACTAAGCCAAGACTAAACTAGGCCTAAACCAAGACTAAATCAGGACTAAACCAGAGGACTAAATCAGGATTAAGCTAGGAATAAACCAAGACGAAACTAGGGCTAAACCAAGACTAAATCAGGACTAAAACAGGACTAAACCAACACTATACCAGGGTTAAACCAAGACTAAACCAGGACTAAATCAGAAAACTAATGGGGGGCATGAGGGGGAGGAGGGGCAGGGTCTGGATGTACGAGGAACAGTGTGATTGGTCTAACAGATATCCACACTTCAAACGGCGCCCCTGCAGCCAGGTGTTTGTATCAGAAACACCAGTCAGTAATCATGCTAGTTTTGTGTAATGTCATGTAGTACTTGGAATTACAGCGGCCACCGGAGGCAGCGCACATTATTAGATACTATACTATTAAAACACCATATACATAGTTTAGTAGCAAAAAAGTTGATTTAATGTTTAGTTCCACTTTTGGGTGTATAAAACATAAAAAAAATATATAAGGGACATTTAAAGGTGCATTGTGTAAGTTTTCGGGTGAAGGGTCCGTCAAATGCTTTCTCCATGTTATTGTTATTGCTTTGTCTGGAATGTTGGTATGGTATTAAACCTTTCTATCTTCATGGAGACCAAACCAAGCCAAGTAACAGGTCAGATCTGTGGAGAGGCGACCCCGCTCACAGTTGTTTTTCTAGGTATTTCTGAGCTACAAAACCACCTGTAATTGAATAAATGTATGAGACCAGTTTAATGTCATACTGTGGAACATTCCAGGCAGTGATATCCATAGAAACAAGCAGGTAACGGACCCCTAACCAAAAAGTTACATAGTACACCTTTAATAAACCCTCCTCTCTCTCTCTCTTTCTTTCTGTCTTTCGTCTCAGTCCTCAGAGTTTTGCTGTGGAGCTGCTGTCTGCTGTTAAATCCACACTGCCCCCTGGAGCCCGAGCGTGGCATCAGTTTGTGACACATGACGGGCCTCTCCGGGCACGCGGCGCATTAGCCTTGCTCTCTACAAAAAGAACCCAGTGAAGAGAGCGCCCCCTGGAGACGCCCTGGCAGATAATGGTCATGATGAGTGTTTACTGAGGGAGGCAGAGGAGCTAGACGCTAACAGGCTAACAGTCACGCACAGGTAAGCTATAGCATGTCCCTGTGCACTGCGGCTAATGCTAATCTGGGTCAAACAGCTCACTGCTAACAGAGTCAGAGAAGAGAGGAGAGAGAAAGAAGTGGCAGGAAAGAGAGAAGAGAGAAAGAGGTAAATGGAAAGAGAGAAGAGAAGAGAGGGAAAGGGACAGTAGGACGAGGAGCAGAGAGAGAGAGAAGACAGAAAGAGAAGGGAGGTGAGAGAGGAGGAGGCAAGGAGAAAAGTGAGAGGGGAGGAGAAAGAGGTTAGAGAAAAAAGAACGGGGAGGAGGAGAGAAGGAGAGAGAGAAAAAAGGTGAAGAGAGGACAATGAGGGAGAGAGCAAGAGATGAGAGTGGCAAAGAGACAAGGAGAAAGAAAGGTGCAGTGAGAAAGGGGGGAAGAGAGAGGAGAGCAAAGAGAGAGAATGAGGAATGTGAAGGAGGAGGAGGCAAAAGAAAAGAGAGAGCGAGAGAAAAGGATAGTGAGGAAGAAAGATGAGAGTTGGAAAGAGACTAAAGGAGAAAAAGTTGCAGAGAGAAAGAGAGTGGGAGAGACAGAAGAGAGAGAAAGAAATGTGGTGGGAGAAAGAGAGTACAGAAGAGAGAGAGAGAAAGAGGAAGAAACAGAGAAGAGGGAAAGAGAGAACGAAAACAGAAATAGTTCCACCTCATGATGTCATGAGGTAATTCAGAAAATGCTCCACAGTGTTTTTAAACTCCATACACCTTCACTAGAATCATGTCTGTCAACGCATTTCTACCAGTCCATGCACATTTTTATATTTCAGATCTGTTTTTCCCTCATGGACCTTTCAGCTCTTTTCCAATCATTCGTTGGTCCTTTTAAAACTTGTCAAAAGGTGAAATGAACAGAACTGGTCCAAGGAACTTTCACTGCTCAGACTGATTTTAGTCCAACCAAAAAAAAAAAGAAAAAAAAAAAAGAAAAGAAAAAACAGTGAAAAAGGCTAAGAGGAGCCTTAAAAGCTTCTGTGGGTTAGATGGGGTGGGAGAAGAGATGGAGGATGGAGGAAAGAGGGAGAGAAGGAGGAGAGCGAGGGAGAGGAGAAGTGGGAAATGGGAGTAAGAAAAAGCAAAGGACAAGGAGGAGACATAGAGAAAGAGAGAGAGGGACTGAAGGAGGAGAGGAAGGGCGAAAGAATGAGAGAGAGGTGAAGGAGAGAGACTTTGACTATTAACAATAAGTTTAAGGACACTGAAAGAGAGAAGAAAGGGAGAGAAGGAGTGAGAGAGAGGGAGAGAGGGTGTAGAGAGGGAGGAAATTGGGTGAGAAAGGAGGAGAGGAGGGAAGGTGGATGAGATAGAAGAGATGGGGTGAGAAAGAGGGAGGGAGAGAGGAGGAGGATAGGAGAAATGGTCATTGTAGAGAGAGGCAGAGGACAGGAGAAGGCACAACCACCACTCTGTACTTTTGAAATAGCTCCAGGGTTCATATACAAAAATAAAAAAAAATGAAATGACTAAAAGAAGAGTATTGAGGACTACATATCCATGGGTTTTACAGTGATGAAAAACGAGTACCGTTGCCATAGCAATAAGAAATTCAAAACAAATTAGCCTTCTTTTGAACAATTAAAATCCACTTCACTTCATTTTGAGTACTCCTTCCCGTCTTAAAGATATTTATCCTTATTTTTATCATTCTAAAACTCATGAATCAAAAGGAAGCAGAAATTATTTGTGATTTGTATATTACTGTTCATAGGTGATGCTGACAACTAGCATGCTAACAGTGCTACTATCAGTGCTACTTTTAATGAAGATTCAGCTAATTTTGTCACTACAATATGTTTTTACAGCATACTGGTCTGTCTGCTCCTGTGGCTCTGCTCCTGTCACCTCCTCTGTCTTTGCTCCTGTCTGCCCTTCTGTCTTTCCTCCTGTCTGCCCTTCTGTCTTTGCTCCTGTGGCTTTGCTTCTGTCTGCTCTTCTGTCTTTGCTCCTGTCTGTCCTGGGGCTCTGCTCTCCTCATAAATCGTAGACTCAAAAGAAACCTCCTGCTGTGCAAATTCAAATGGCGATGTGCAGATAAGTCCCTGTTTGGCAGCTCCATTACACTCGCATGCGTTTGCAGATTACCGTAATGACAGCTGAAATGGGGCAGTCTAATGTTTCTTAACCCTCACAGGAGAGCACAGATTTAAATGGCTTGGACCTCCTGCTGTGTTTGTCTGAATGAAACCACGAGCTGTCAGTCACCTTCTGTGGGCCGGACTGAGCGCGTGCAGAGGAGGAGAAGAAGGGGAAATGGCTTCTTCTTATAAATAAATAAATAAATATGGCTTAACTCCTGACTGTAAAACATCTACTTCCTGATATACTGAGAAATCCACGCATCCATCCATACAATCCTGTACAAGGCTCCGCCCACAAGCCTATCACCCATGCTCACGCACAACAATTCTCCATAAATATACAAAAACATGATATAAAAATCTGTCACTTTTCTTAAAACATTTGTATTAACCCACTCTAGATGATCCTGGTGTGAGTCTGGTCACGGGTGAATCTCCCCGAGTTCAGAAGGGCGTGATTGACAGGTGGATTAGCCAATCAGGGACACGCAAGCGCCGTCTGTACCAAAACAAATATGGCTGACAAAAATATCACAGGGGAGTAAAAAAAAAAACATTGCAGATTTTGGCAGAGTCAATGAGCAAAGCGCTCAAATGATGGGTGACCAATGAGCTCCTTGGTGACCAGACTGATATCCTAAAATCCAGAGAGAGATCAGTTTGGACTTTCCAGGCAACGTTTTTGTATAAGTTCATTCTAACCTGTGACATAAAATCACTATTGTCTTTACAAACTCACAAATTCCAAGCTCTGCATATTAAAAATCCAAAGAAGAGTGTAAAGAAGAATAAAGAACATTACAGAACATTACAGAACATTACCTCAGGTCCTTGTGTTGTGTCTGTAAATCCAGCTTTAGTCCAAGAAAAAGAAAAGCAAAAATACCTTCACAACAAAGCCATGCCTCAGACAGTATGGTGTTATTGTCTATCTCCAACCTCTCTATCTCTCGCTCTCTCTCCTTTTCTTCTCTGTCTCTCCTTTTCTCTCCACTCATGCGACCTCCTCTTTTTTATGTCCTCTTTCCACACCTTTCTTCCCACTCTCCTCTCTTGCCCTCCCCCATCCCTCCATTTGACTCTTTCCGTTTTTCTTCTCTCTCTTTAACACTTTCTCGCCATCTCCTCTCTTCTCTCCCCTCTCCCCCACTTATTGTCTCCCTTTATCTCTCCATCTTTCTCACACCTGCCTTTTCTCCAATCATCCTCCCCCTCTCCCTCTTTCCTCCCCTAGTCCCCCCCTCTCTCTTCTCCTCCCTCTCTCCTCCTTCTCCTCTCCTCCTGTAATCCATAAATATTTGATGCTTGTAGAGTGGATGTCTGATCAGTGTCAGCCCCGGATCTCCACTTTCCCTGAGTCTGCACACACACACACACACACACACACACAAACACACCCACACCCACACACACACACACACACACACACACACACACACACACACACACACGCTAAAATGTATACTGTATTCACCTTATTCCGGAAGTTGCTGTGGGCACCGCCATCATCATTGGGGTTGTATTGTTTTGTATGGGACAGATCCTCACAGCAAATAAGTTCAATATGGACTATAAAGTTGTTTTAAAGCCTCCAGAGAGTCTGTGCAGTGTGACATGTTGGTGCACATAAACATTTTACACAAATTAACCGACTTTATGTGATATTTTAGCTGCAAAACTTTTCCCAAATTCTCCATTGAAAAGAATGGGATTCCTGTTTAACCGGAAGTACCGCCACAAGAAAGCACAGTTTAAAGTTGCTTAACTTTAAAAATGCAATTATACCAACCGAAGAGCCGACCAACCGAACAAGGTCAAAGCCTAACAAAGCACAAACTGATGTGCCCATGGGCAAGACACTTCAGTGGCATTATCGACTCCAGTTCCAGTAATGTGGCTGGTTACGGCAGGGAATCTGGTATAAAACCCTGTTAAACACACATGCAGGCTATCCCTATTGTTTTCTTTGTTTTGATTTAGGTCTGAAGATGGAGTTATAAATGGGATGATGTCTGAGCCCTCCATTTCTGTTCAAAGATGGATTGTCTTTCCTAACAAAAGTTGCCTCTTTAACTCCCCTCTCAAAATGTCTTCTCTCTAAAGCTTTTGTCTAGTTGGCAGAAGTGAAGTTTTATTTTACTGTAAAGTTGTAAATGTTGTTCAGTGGTTATGAGCAGAGTAGGGGTCTGAAATCTACCTGGAGCGTTTGCAATGCAGTGGCCCATCAGCACTCTGTCTACCCTCTTTTTGAAAAAAAAAAAAAAAAAAAAATCTGGACTACATGGGAATTAACAGACGACTTGATGGCACTCTGCAGCTTGCAGTGAAACAAAGCTGAAAGAAACAGCTTCAGCAGAGTCGTTCTATGTCAGGCAAGAGAGAAGTAAAGACTCATTTATAGTTCTGCGTAGGGCTCTGCTCAGCTAAGAGCTGATGTTCTGACCATAGACTGTATATAAAGAAGTGAACTCAGCGATCATGTAGAGCTGGTTAATATGAACATTTTAAGACCAAAATGAGGAAGCTCACAGCAGCGATTATAGAGAGAGGGGCCACAATATTCCAGTGTAAGTCAATGGGAGCCAGGGTCAGAAGGAGCCGGAAGTGTAACTTTTTGGCTGAGGTGTACGTACATGGTATGTGTGTGGCACTGCAAACACTGCAAGCGTCTAATTGGCTTTCATGCACGACGGGGACCTGTGCGGCACTTCTGTGTAGATTTGACTCAGAACTATAAACTATAAACACACAATCAGCTGCTTCCGGCTTTTTTGTCATGTCGGTTTGGTTAATGTTTTTTATGTTTTCTGCCATCCACTCTTTTCATTATTTGTAGTTCTTCCAGTGTACTTATTAAAAAAAAGTGCTTGCATGGTCTTTTTTAAAGTGGAATTCGTTTTTATTTGGAATTAAATTACTTTTAATGAGAATTAAAGCTCTCATGTAAACGTGGCAACTGACAAATGATGCGGGTCACATAAAAATGAATCGGAGACGCAGTCCGTGCCAGAAAACTGGTAACCCACCCAGCTCAACTGTTCATAGTCCTCACCTCAAAGCACAAGATGGACCAGTAAGACCCATGTAGTTAAATACTTCAAATACAGTTACTTAAAACACACATCACCTATTCATTTCAGAGTGGAGGCGGCCTTTATAACAATTTGAGATCCATCATTAATCTGCTGGGACAGCTGAGCAAAGACATGTTGGAGAAAGCTGAATTGTGTGGGCAGTACTTTGTTCAGTTAGTTACACCAAACTAACAGAAACTGTAAACAAATAGGTGTGGTAGTCTTAGAGTAATTTCATAGTAGTTAGTGTCCCCTTCAGGCAGATATAAGGCAGTGTCGACCAGCATCTGACCAGAACTGAAGAAGCAGCTTGGATGAGCTGCGAAACGTATTCGACCAAATAAACTTTTGTCCAGTTGACAAACTGAATTTCTCCTTTTGCCATGGAGCACATGGTTTGGGATGATAGCCATTACAGCACACTGGCACGTAACACCATGGCTATAGCTCTGCAGGACTCCACATCTATCCCCATGGTAAGCTCTCCTAACAGCCCTGAGTTGCAGGTCTCACATGTTGTGGAAGGAACCGAAAATCCTGCCTCCTCTATCACCATTCTAAACAAGGACGTCCAACACAACCCCAGTGAGTTCCATCCAACGCCACCTAAGTATGAGTCCTTTTAAAGCTGATCTGATCCTCTGTTCCGGCCCTGTGTTCTCATCGTGCCTGTGTCTCTAAAGCACGGTCTTATTCAGAACGATAATTATAGCTTTTATTTTATTTTTAAGGGTACACAGTTAAACTAATTATTTTTTTAAGTGGATGACTTCTGCTGTCCTAACGAGCCTGTTCCTGTGTGTTAGAATGAGTCCGGTGCTCGTCACCGCCCCCTGCAGGTCACGGCCTCCTGTCTGTGAAAATACCACGACATTTGAGAGCAGCGCAGGGTCAGAGCAGAGGAGGGACTGCAAGAGAGGTTTACTGTGAAATGTCAAATCTGCTCTTTACTATGATTAAAATGCCCATTCAGAAAAAAGTTGTAGTAGTTTTCACCAGATTTGGAGACTTATTGGGTTTAGATTTCATTTTTAGCAATAAAAATATATGTAACTAAATGCTATACTGTGAAACATTCCAAACAAAGTGATAACAAGCAGAGCTATGTTATGTTTTTTCCTCATCACAAACACACCTGGAGTTTTGTTTTGTTTCATTCACACATGTTTAACACACAAATCATGCATATTGGGCTGAGTTCACAAGGTGGAACAAGAGTATTTTGAGCTTTGGACATGTAGACAGACTAATAATAAAGAATTACTCAAACATGTGTGAATGAAACAAAACACAACTCCAGGTACGTTTTTGAGGAGGTAATAACATTATCACACGGCTTAAAGCTCACAAGAGTCCATTTTGTGTAATAAAGAACCTTTAGCAACATTATCTGGTCTGATAGAAGAAGTAAAAATACAGTTAAAGCCACAGCCTGTAACTTTTTTGCCATTTTGATTGTGTTTATTGCACCAAAAAGCAATAAAAAATGTGTCCTTACTGTTGGAAATCATGTTCCTTTGACTATAATTGGCCTATTTCAGAGTATGGCATTAAACTGACCATCTCCAAGTTCCAAAGTATAGATTTAACTTTCTATTTCCATGAAATTACTGTATGCAAATGACATATTGTTTTGTATCCTGCTTTTGTATATTTAGCCTAAAACATCCTTGTACTGCAGGCCGTATGGAGGGTTTGAATAGGGCCTGAGAGAGATCACTATATTACTCAAACATACATGGATGACATCTAAAACCTCTTTGATGAGGGAACAATGTTATAACATGGTAGAAAGTTCAAAAAATTTATTTTGCAAAATACTCCCTCTTTATAAAAGAAGAGAATAATTACAAAAGTCCAACTTAATCTCTTTGGAATAAAGTAATAACATCTCCATGGAAAAAAAAAAGTTACATATTGTACCTTTAGATAAGTAAGGTATTTAGAGTCAACACTGCTACAATTCTATAAGCTAAAATAACCACAAAACTAAATGTGATTTAAGTCTGACACATAATTCGCATTGCTTTATTTCCCATCTCCTTGTTTATAACCCATTTCCACTGTGTGTCTCAAAGCTCTCTCCACGTTTGAAATCACAGTTTGATCCTCACGGCTCTTTTTCCCAACATTTTGCCAAAGGGGGGATTTTATTTTTCAGCAATTACGGCGAAACTGTCAACGTGAGCCCTGACCAAAGCTAGCCCCGCCATCCCCCCACTATATCTCAACTCTTCCTTTGCTGCGGGTGAGAAGAGAAAGCGAGAAACAGCTCGGAAAACTCAGAAATATATCAAGTTTATCCAGGGCCCAAGGCAATGTTCTGACCTGCAGCAACGAATGGGCAGACGAGGCTCTCACACGGACCAGAGCAGAGTTAGCGTAGCAGAGGTTAGCGTAGCAGAGGTTAGCGTAGAGTCCAGAGAGTTTGCCGCGTGCTCTCTGCTCGTCTGCTACTTCCTGGTTTGGCCTTGAGGTTTCGAATAGTAGAAAAGTGCTTGTCTTTGTGAATTATGGATGAGAGCAGAAAGAGAGGGGCAGACAGCACAGGGCTGAAGGGAAGTGGAAAGGAAAGAAGAGAATGGAAGAGAGAGAGAGAGAAGACAGGGACAGAGAGAGAGAAGACAGGGAGGAGAGAGAGAAAGAGAGAGAGAGAGAGAGAGTGAGGAGAGAGAGAGAGGAAAGAAAGAGAAAGAGGAGAGAGAAAGAAAGAGAGAGGAGAGAGACAGGAGGTGGTTTTGACACTTCTTTTTGTCTTGATTCAAATGAAATTATCTGTCCATGGGCAACAGTTTTTGACAGGTTACACTGACTCATTCAGTAGATTTTTTATTCCACTGACAGATTTATTATTATACGACTTTATAAAAAAAATAAATTTTGAAACTAGTCAGAAGTATAATGAAACAAGACTGGATACATCAAACAAACTCAAATTTATCCTTAATACATTTTTAAATTTTTTTGGAAGATTATTTAAATGCCAGCAATGTAACATTTTTTCCCATATATTCTATGCATGTTGTTCAAGGTATTTTTGAGTGATAGAAGGTGCACTATGTAACTTTTTGGTTGGGGGACCCTCACCTGCTTGTTTCTATGGATATCATCTACGGATGGTCATTGCTCTGCCTGGAATGTTCCACCTTACATTTATTCAATTACAGGTGGTTTTATAGCTCAAAAATACAGAGAAAAACAAGCATTCTGACTGAGCGAGGTCGCCTCTCCACAGATCTGACTAGTAACTTGGCCTGGTTTGGTCTCAATGAAGATAGAAAGGTTTAATGCCATACTGTGAAACATTCCAGACAAAGCAATAAAATCTCCATGGACACCCTACATCAAAAATGTTACACAATTTATAAGATTTTACAAAAAAAAAAAAAGTGAATTTTTTCCACAGTTTGGCAATATTTTAGGTTTCAAATTTTACTTCCTGGTTGGAAATCATGACATCACACTTTATTATGTGACAAATTACATCACAAGAAAAAAAAAAAAAGTTCAAATCATGTTTCTTGTGTAAATTGTGGCAAGCATTTGGATAGATTTCTCACTGGTGTGATTTCTTCAATATCTAAAATAGAACTCTCTACTCCCTGTAATTTTCAACACATTTTTCAACTTTTTTTCACAAACTGTTTCTTGATTTGTGTAAAATTAGAGAATCATAAAAACATATATGTACTTTCATAAATACATCATAGATAAGTCAAGTGCCATATCAGATCTATGTTCCAAGTCTAATGGAGAAACAGTAAGTGCATTTCCTCATAGACTTCTCATGGATGACAGCGCTTACATAAGAACATACAGGGACATACAGGGGCAGTGCATTAGCCACAAGAGCAGAGGTTTTAATAATTAAGCAGCATATGTTTCCATCCGGCCAACTTACAAATCAGATCTATGAACAGGCAACTCCACTCCCTGTTACAGTCTGTGTTTTCAAGGTGTTTTTGAGCAATAAAAACACCTCTAACTAAATCAAGGCAATGCAGATAAGTTTAATGTCATATTGTGGAACAATCTAGGTAATGCAGTAACATCGCCATGGAGACAAGGAGGTGGTGGACCCTGGTTTAGTTCTACTTCTGTTTTTACATACAACCAAGAGAGCAATTTGACCAAACACAACTTCAATTTTACTTTCATTTAAACTAAGAAAGTTAGTTTGACTTCCTGAAGGCAACCCTGAAGCACCAAACATGAATGCTTTGAGGCTTAAGATGCATATAAATTTGAACATTGTCAACAAAACAATGAAATGCAATCTTGTGTTTTCTAAAAATGGAGCTGAGTGGCAGCATATAGAAAGAAAACAAAAGTGGACCTAAGATTGAGCCCTGTGGGACCCCAGAGGTAATGTAGTGATAGAATGGAGATTTGATTGAGATGGATACAGACAGTAGATGTGGAGAGCATAAAACACTGAGAAGAATTGTAAAAGTTCTATATTACGCAAAATCGACTTGTGAGCTTTAAGCCATGTTATAATGTTGTCACCTCATCAAAAACACACCTGGAGTTGGATTTTGTTTCATTCACACATGTTTGAGTAATTCTGCATTGTTATTCTGCCGGCATCTCCAAAGCTGAAAATGTTGTGTTCCACCTTGTGATGTCATGAAGTGGTAGTTTTCAAGTTAACATCGACCTTTTACCTTTAGTTCAGTAGAGCTTGTCAATTCCGGGGCTGAAATTATCCAAATGATTCGAGTGTGGAGATCATAAAAGATTGAGAGGAGCTTTAGAACATGTCCTCTCTCATGAGGAACGCTCCA